>OY540833.1:13874736-15074736 GCA_961205895.1 Mythimna pallens | reverse complement strand
AACCAGTAAGACTTGGTCCATTAGGCATTTGCGATTATTTCGGTTAATCATGCAGGTTATTCATGCGTAACGTTATGTATATGTAATGTTGGACTAATTGCTTGAAGTATAAAACGCATGCGTACAATAAATCACCTGAACCATAAAGGAAAATATCTTAAGTTAATAGAGTTGAAAGGCCAGCTGTTGTGAAGGTAAACGACCATAAAAATGACCGTGACCATGAATATAAAAATAATCAAAAGTTGGTATGTCGTTTAAATTGATATAAAAGCGATTGAGGTGTGACGAACGATGTGAGGGCATTGTCTCAATTAATTTTCTAATCATTAGAATTAAGATAAATGTCTTTGTCTAGATTTTAGTCGTGCCTTGTGCAGTCTATTTGTCGTTCGTGTGCCTCTGTGCTTTACCGGTTGTGGTAAGCCTTTCGGAGAGGTTGTTCGACGTCAATGTTAAATCACGTGCAGCCTGGCCTTCACTTCTGTACCAACTCGATAAACTACTATAGAAAATTGCAAATAAATCAACTAAGAACTATGAAATACATTTATTTTCAAAGTACAGTCGACAAAAAAATTTCAAGTCAACTGATACACATAGAATTTTTTTGTCTGCAGCCATTTTCTTAAATTCTGTTAATTGAGATTGAGACTGTACTTAAGTACTGTTTTTATTTATTTAACAATGTCAGTAGCGCACTTCAGGCTCATCTTAAGGTTATTTAGGAAATTAGAGGCAACTAGGCAATTATACCGTTAATGCGTTTGTTTTTTGTTTTTTTTTTCATGACCGTGAAAACGCGACCAGATGGAATACTTACCGGTGATTTATAGACTACTTGATCTGATAACATTGAATGTTTTGCTTTCAATATCAACAATAATCGATAGCCGGTAAGATTTCTTCGCATCAGCTAGGTAAACACAAATTGTGAAGAGAATTGTTTATCTGGGTATTGTTCATATGTTTGACGTTTGACTTTCTTAGATAGATATATATTTTTTTTGGAGTTGGTTGTTACACACTCTCTTCTCTTATATTTAAAAATAATGACGTAGGACTGTTCATAACCAAAAAAGAACAATTAAATTTTCTTGAAAATCTGATAACACTTAAAATAGTACCTTTTATATTCAAACATACAGTGAGTCTTAAATATCTTGCTAAAATGACTTTTCCGTATCCTTTGTTTCCTTTAACTAAACACTACATAAAACATTACAACATTCATAACATCTAATATTACCTAGCTAGACGAAGGCGTGGGAGTGCCCGACTCTGTCCTCATTTCGGTACAAAAATCAATAACTCCTACATCAGACTAAAACCTCATTCACTTAACTAACACTTGGCAACACTTTCATGGCGTGAGCGCTATAATCGGGCTTCGCGTATTATGAATTTCATAAGAGAGTTAATTTAAACAACTCGCTTGGGCACCCGAGCGTGCTGCAGATATCCACCAGCTACTTACACTATCCTGTCAGACGTGTTCCATTACATCCTTATGTGAGTGGTCGACACGATTCTCGTGATTTTACAGGTATTACATCACTTTAAATATTGGTTTTAGCAGAGTGTAAAATGGTTTGTCAGTTCAGTTCATTTGTGACTTTACGTCGGAGACATTGTGCATAGGAGTCGTAGTGATACAATACAAGTGGACAAATAAAAGGAAGTCGCGCGGCGCTTGGAAGTCATCGCCGGCGTGAAGCGGGTGGAGCAGATGGTCGCGGGTCACGCGCGTCACGGCGGAGGGCTGCGCGGGCTCGGGCGCGGGGTGCGCGGGCGGCTCGCGCGCCTCGCCGCCGCCGGGCTTCGATCCCGAGCTCTTCCAGGAGCTGAGTTACCTGCCCGACGCGGAGCTCAAAGAGTGTCTCGGAGAGTACCCCGACTTCCTGTACCACGTCGCGAGGGACAAATTCGGCAGATTATACTTTCGCGTCATCAGGACCTTGCTCCTTGATAGAGGTATAACATCATGTAAATGGGTACGGTTTCATTGTCGATCACCTCATCACTCGCTGCCACTTCCAATGTCGTCTGACCATCTTCTTGCTTTTCTTCTTTGCAAGGCGGTGATTTGCATACCATTTCCTTTAGTTATGCTTACTACCATGTTTATTCACTTTAACAAAGTATCAAGAAGGGCATGTCAATTTCCAGCTAAGCAACTAACCTAGATAGAGATGTACCTAACAATATTACCCACCATGTAACTAAACCCTTTTCATTGCTTCATAATAATTGATGTCGCTAAATGTGCTCTTCTTCCTACAATCATATTTACTTTTTAATTAACGCTTTCAATAAAATTCAGGTAAAAACTATGTATGTATTGTAAAAACTCCTTCATTAAAATAATTCCTGTAGCGTACTATGTATGTATGAGCTAACAATTACGACTTCCATGAGTCTCGTATAGGGTTGCCAGACAGAGTTTATTCTTTTTTCATACGGTTTCAATTTGTTTCTTTTTTGTTTGATCTTATAGAGAGAAATCTCTAAAATAATAAATGTTTGGGCGTGGATTACCTAATTAACGGTGCATTAAGCCTGTTTATGATTTTTTACAATAACAAAAATAACCTAAAAATGAAATTCTACGTATAAAATACGTCGAAGTTCATTTTTACATTGTTTTTATATTAAAATTATACGGATACTCATTGTTGTATGTCCACCGTTCAGGTTACAAAAACAACCTTACTGTTAGAAAACTGTTTCATTGTCTTTAACGCTAAATTGATAAAACGTCCTCTTCTTGTACTTGTCTTTAAATATAATATTACTATAGCACCCTAGATTCAATAACATAATACACAAAACGTATTTTTAGTTTTGGTAACTTTATTTTCTTGAATACGGCAACACTAAGATGTTTTGTATTGGAAGTAAGTGCAACAAAAACTGTGAAAGTCTTTCAGTATCGTGTGAGAGATGTAGGTAAGCACGAACACAATCTATATCCGTTGTAATCTTAGAGTTAGGTAAGAGTGGGAAACACTCGCATACCAGCGCCCGCCTCGCATTCAATGGAGCTATTATATCAGCCAGTTAGTTCCCATAAGTTTTTATTCTTGAAAGCAGCTTCGCCGTTAAAGCATTTTGTACCTCGTTAAAGTTTATGTCGTATAAAGTTAAAAATTCTTCAGTGTAAACAAATCACCTTTGACACGTCTTATGAGTGTAAAGTGTAATAATCTAGACTAGTAATTTTCTTTGGACACTTACGTTTATGTTTTATCCTCGTACAGACTCGCTTATACAAAGTACGTAAATCTTAAAACAATAAAAATTAAACTCATGTGAGAATCGAAAGCGAATTAATTGAAACAATGCGTTTAGTGAAACATTAAAAATTACCAAGTTAACTGTAAAAAAGCCGTCGATGTGTATTTGTTTTGTAATTCATTGTTCCCACAGAACTGATACAATGGAAAAGTATGTTTTGTGAGCCCTCCGCAAGAGCGCCATGGAGTCCACACGCCATTGCGTAGACTCGCGCTCCACGGCTCCAGTCACTTACTTGATCGGGAACTTCACGCTCGTATCTGTCGCTTTGTCGCCACCGTTACAAGCCAGCGCGATTTATCGATGTAACATCTATAGCCGGTGCCATTCCTCGAATAGCTCAGTTCATGTGTAATGTTGCATTTAGTGATCGAACAATAGGGGTTCGATGAACGGTCAGAGGCCAAACACACGTGATGTACTCCCTGGTTAGTAGATAATTATATAAGTAGGACAAGTACCTAATTGTAATCACAATAGGTGAACTGTAAATATTGGAGTTCGAAATTTAAAATTCACTGATATCTTATCAATGTGATTGAAGCGGGCAAGCGGTGAAACTAAACGTTTATTCGGTGTTTACAGTGCGTGCTTACACGATGTTTTGCGATACTTGGTGATTTGAGTCTGCTAAGTACCGTGCATAGTATCGAATTATCCGCCCATTGTGCCTGACTATTACTGCGATTGTTTGCACGAATAAAGGGGCAATATTATGCACGGGAAGTCGAAATTGTAGTCACAATGTTTTTAGTGTGTAAAAGTTTCTATAAAGGTTCTACCAGTGGACTTACGAGTACTATTAATACACCGTGTCATTATTCAACAAAAACGGGTTTGATATTGTTTGTTTATTTAATTTTGAGATTCGAATTTTGTAATTCTAAGACACAAAATAGATTTTAAATTACTTAGAAACTTCATTGAGAATTACTTTTTTTTTCTAAAATAAAAAAACATAATTTTCCTATTAGCCACTGGAAAATAAGGTACTGAACAACATGATTTTTAAAAAATTGAAGTATAGCATTTTGTATCTCGTCTCTAATGGTTCTCAGCTGTGTAAACAAAACAAAAAATTAACAAGATGTATGTTGAAAATCCTTCACCTATCTTGTCAAAAGTTTCACTGTAGTTCCTTATAAAATTCTTAGTAGTTCTATGAATCACGCAAATTAATGCACACTGTCTCGTGTAATTCGCTTCATTCTTTAGAGTTCATCAAACCACTAACATTAATTTCTCACTAGATATCTATTATAACCCTATATGCTTAGTCTATATGTACACGATCCACATCTAGGTCACCGATTCAATCGATTGCTTTATTAATAGGACAGCTTTGAGATGAATTTAATCTTGACGTTATTTTAGTGCTTTCAAATACAAATTTTGATATACTGTGGCCTCTTCGGGAATACTCTGTAGGTTACGAACGAGTTGGGAGTGCCCAAGAATAGATAGTGAATGCTAAGCTATCGAGAATAATAAATATTGATTTTTGAGCAAGGTTACCATAAATAAACTATGTGGAAACTAGTTGAAGTACCTGAATTGTGGCATAGAAGATAATACTCGTAAAATGTATTGTCAAATAAAAATATACTTAATTAAACAAAAATAAAATACAAAAAAAAAAGTGGTCAGCACATACAAGCCTTTAAAATGGTAATAAATGCAACAGAAACTAAACTTCAGTTTAATAATTTATCTTCTTATAATAAATCAATATAATGAAGCGTTCGATAGTGTAACCGCTGTCTGTGGTCAGGTTGAAGGTTGACATAATGTATGTAAAGTAATCGTGACATGTTTTCGCACAGCACGAGTTTTATTTAACGAGTATCTAAGTAATGACAAAATTATCAGATTGAAGCTGCGCAGACGCAGACTCGGTCTAATAGCATCTGGAAGAAGTGCCAGAAACAGTAGCGCGTGGAAAACATTGAGATTATTTAGTAATACCTACAGCACTTATTTTAAAACAGAAAAAATCTAGGTTTAAAGAATTTTTATTTCTCATAAGAAGTTTTCGTCTAATGACGAAGCAATATAAAATAGACTTACGAATACAAAATTACATAATACATCTTGTTTCTGAATTGCAAATAGTACAAAGATATTGGAAAAATCATTTCTAAATAAGATTTTCTCTTGAGTTGACAGTTTCATCTCACAGCATTAAGTACTCATTCATCTATTGTGAGTGTACAAACATAAAACGAATCTCATTATAACCAAACAGTAAGGTTTTACCCAGCATTAGTCACAAGAAAACAAGACCCAATATCTTAGCTTTAATAAAACAAATGAAAGTAGTTTGTCTGGATAACTCTATCTGATCATGTTAAGTATCAATATTGTAAGTACCTAGCCAAGGAATGTACTTGTCTAATCCCATACTAAATCCGGTTTTACGAATCAACGAAATGTTTGTATATTTTGATTTGAGATGCTTTTACTAACCTATAGACACGATAAGATAGTAGCATAACTGATTGAACAAGTATGTTTTGTAATATATTATATGACAATATTACTGCATCGCATCGTTTAAAACCACTTAACTTTTTATTACATAGGTATGCGTAACGAAATGATAATATAATAGCAGATGCAATATTTATAGGATTATTTTTAAGGTAGGTCTATAGATGACATCAGCATGCTTATGAAGAGTAATAATTCGTATTGTGGAGTTGATATTTAGTCATTATTCTTAATACGATTACTGGCTAAGCAATATTTACCTATATCATTATCTGTAAATACAAAGGTGAAGAAAAATAATTGCAGAACTCTCTAATTAAATATATCTATTTTATCAAAACAATACTATCAATGAAAACACTTAGGATTAATCTCTCCATCGGCAGAGATAATATAAAGTATGATTACTTGTATCTTTATACTTAAATCACTTAATTATCTGGACACATTCCTATATATTATTGTATATAATTTGCGCTTGCTTTTAGAAATGCTATATTTACTATAGCATAGTCGTCGTTTGCCGTTTGCTATATAGTGGTGTTCTTCTTGCAGTTCTATGCAGCAACAGGGTGAGCCAAATGACAAAAACCTACAATGACATCGAAGCGGTAACACGGCTCTTAGAAGAAGTAAGTTAAGCTATTTATTTTGCTAATGTAATTCGTCTAGAGAGGCATTACGTAAATGGGAGTCCAAGCACTTCAAGGCAAACCCCACCTTGTTGTCGACTGGTTTATGTCACAACTTTTGTCTTCAGAGTGCATTGTCACTTACAGGTTTTATATTTTTGTCTCATTTGGACCTTTAAGTTTACGCTGTAATATTTGGCGCTTTTTAATATGATTTGGGCCACGTAGAAATAGTTTTCTAGGTCTTCATTGAATAAGTAACATCTCTTTAATTACAGGTTTTGTAGAAGAACTGTCATACACTTTATTGATATTTGTAACTTTTACAGAAAGAAAAAGACTTGGAGCTAACGGCTCGCATCGGTAAGGAATTGCTAACTGCTAATGGTCGCTTGGAGGCGCGAGTGACCGCGCTCGAGGGCGAGTTGCGAAGCGCACGGGATCACATCACGCAACTGCGGCACGACCTCAACGCTAAAGCGGATCTGCTACAGGTAAACTACAAGATAATCTTATTTTGTATTTTCCGTAAAACAGTCTAGAAATTGAGGAAAAGTATCCGCGAATCTCCTTATTAACCTGTCAAGCAGTTCCAATGAGCGTGTGAGTGTTGAAGAATGAACGATTTGTTAAGGTTTTGAATAGCAGTAAAAATAAGAATTTATTTGCTCTTTTAATGTCTGACCTTTGTATCCAATGCGTTATTCTCGCCGATGTCGTGCATGTTAAGAACTAATCATCTTTTATTATCCTGAATGATATCATCCTCATCTTACAAGGAAAATCAATCCAGTTATACAGCTGTAAAACTTAAAATCATCTTGTGGGAAAATATAATCCACTCAATTTGAGGAAAGTTCCAAAAAACAGTTCCAAGATTTTGGGAAACAGGTAAAAACAAACTCACGGTCATAATTTTGTAAATTGCAAACCGGTATATATTAAAGTTGTCAATGTTCTGAACAGTCAAACAGGTTTTTAATATGATAAAACATTCTGCAGGTGTTAACAAATGACACAGAGGAGTGCTCATCCCCGGAGGAGCAGGAGGCCGCCAACGCGGCGTTGCTGCGCAAGCGCACCGGAGCGCTTGAGCGCGAGAACAGAGCGCTGCGCGAAGAGGCCACTCGCCTCGCCGCCGGCGCCGACTGTGCAGAGCTGGCTGAACGACAGCTGCTTAGGGACATCGCCCACCAGCTCGGTAAGACATCAACTTGACAACTCAATGCCATGGGTTCATTAGAGCATCTAGGTCTCAACATTAGGGCTAGCTAAGGCAAGCCCATGGATTAAGGAGACTGTGTAGTCCTGTCCTGTAACCTAGATTATGAAAATTAAGAGACTATAATGTTATTGTTGATACACTATCCAGTACCGTAACCAGCCTTTTATACGCCCGGTGCGGGCCTCTATAACTGCGCTCCTAAAAGAAGTACAATACAAACAAAATGGTCAAGATACAACATTATTGCGCCCTGTGCCTGGGCACTGCTGCCACCACCCTAGTTATGGCACTGGCGCCATACACTTTAATTTGTGTTTTTAGGTAAAATTACAACCAGTTTGCCATGTTGTTGTTTAACATGTTTCTAGCAACATTGCCATGTTGTGCGTGAACAGCGTTGTGCAACGATTGTGTTTACTTTTGCAAAACAAAAGCATATTTCCCGCATATAATTTCATAATATGACTTTTCCTGCTATCAGTCAATCATCCACTAGTAAGTCTATAAGCAAGTAGTGCCTTGCCGGATGTACAAAGTTTTATCTACCTACAGAAACACCTCGGAACTTATATTGTGTTCGAAAGGAATGTTTTGTTATCACGACTTATACATTGATACTTAGCCGTGTCGAATTCTAATTGGTTCATGCATTTTATTAATCTGTAAAAAATGCTATTCTTTTAGAAGTTTCTTCTTTGTGTGTGCTGTGTATTTTATTAAGAAATTATGAATTGTGTGTTCTTAATGTTACTAAAACGTCAATTACGAGTTTATAGCTCGAGCATAACTTTCTTCGCATAAATACATAGGATTCATCACTTCCCATCACTATTCTCTGCAGCTATACGATTCCGTATATGTAAGATTTTCTCACGATGTTCTTTTACCTTTCGGTAATAGGTACATAATAGCTTTGAAAATGTCAACAGTTAGCGAAATGACCTTTACGAGGTTTTCACTGAGAGCTCTCACTAGTATTTCCGTAGCTCCCTTTAATTGCGTATTTGTATAATAGGTATACTTGTCTTGTTTAATCTCACCGAGGCGAGGTGATCTTGGATGTGTGTGTAGATTTATCTGCACGTTTTTTCTTTCTGTTTGCGGGAAGCTTAAAGTTCAAGGAGGACCAAGGATGCCGATATAGCTTGAAGAATTGCCAAACTTAAGTGGATGTGGGCTGGACACATTGCTCGCAGAACAAATGGTCGATAGGGCTAAATATTCTGGAGTGGCGACGGCATACCGGAAGATGCAGCTTAGGAATGCCTCCCATAAGGTGGACCGATGGCCCAGACAGTCAGAGTCAGGATCGCAGCAATCCAATGGATGCGAGCCACACAGGACAGGTGGTTGTGTGACACTTAGAGGAGGCCTATTTCCAGCAATGGACGTCTTTTGGCTGAAATGATGATGTTGATGAAGTTTAAAACCCGTCTCGTAAAAAATAGCTTACGTATACAAAAATAATATGGATGTGAATGTACACTGTGTGTATAGTAACCTAGACCAAATTTTCATGAGTAGAGCAACTATACGGTAGAAGAGGGTAGTAAGTGAAATACAGACTTCTGTACGCTTACAAGTATCAAAATCAGTGAAACAATATCGTAAAGACTTGTCTGAATAGTGTGTAACATCCTACTAAGGATTATTAGGTTGCGTAATGTGGGGCATGAAATCCCGGCACAACCCGGCTTCATTGACGCCAACAAGTTTCCACAGCGATCATTGCAATTTAAACTGCCACTCGAGCCAATAGATTGGCTTTAAATGTGATTATGTCGCAAGCAACATGAACGTGATGATATTACTTCATGTAATGTTTTATTATCACATCGGATCTGCGTAGCCGGCAGTGTTGAGTACAAAAAAACTTGTAGACGATTGTTTGTTGCGTCTAGTTGATAGAAGGTCGTTGCTTATCGTTATCAGTCAAACAAACGACCTACAAGCGGCTTTGTAGCCTAGTTAGCATTAAATTAGACTATCTTGATGATCGATTGAGCATTTAACTTAAGACTTCTTCGTCGCACTATGTAGGGTACCTAATAAATAATGTTTTATAATTTAAGACGTTTACTAAGGTGAGGATATTCGTGGGGTTTGGCACGAGTATTGTTTATGATAAAAGACGATAGTGCGATAATTACAACTTATCTAAGATAAAAATATTCATATCGCAGACAGTAATGAGGTCAGCATTGTTGTTAGTGAGATGCAGAGAATACAAATTACTTGTAATTGTTGTGTAGTCATGTATTACCATTGTATAAGGAGTTTCACGCACGGCGGTGTGTGAAGCAGGCGGTACGGTCAGTGTGTTGACCCAGGCCGTTCGCATGATCATTAAATGCCAAAAGTTGATTCACATGTGATGTTGATTTACTTCGCATGTAAATAAAATTATTCACACAACATCGCTGATGCTCCGTGACCACGAGTTTAAGTATAAGATGCCTATCTCGTTTTATAACTCGCTCTTTAGAGTTTATTCTCATCGGATCGTTCTTAGCCATTTTTTTTCTAAGCCTGTTGACATTGAGAGACAAACTAGAATAACAAATCTTGACGTTTTTCTTGATTGCGGAAGTAATTCTCAAATAAAGTTTGTATGTCGTTAATGTGCCTATTGAAATTATTTTAAGTGTTGGCCATATACAGTTTATCTAAGTTGTCGCTTGGCTTGTCACACAGACTTTATTTGATTTAGATTTACTTTTTTTTTATTTGACCGACATTTTGACAATTTAAAAGTAATATATATATGTTATAAATGGTCTATTTGAAATAAACGTGACTACCACTGCTGACACTAGACTCTAGAGTCTAGATGACGCTTTTTTAGACTCTAGAGCAAAAAAGTGGAGCAACGCGATCATCCTAGCTAGGTTAATCACTATAGGGTATAAAGGTAATCTTAGTTTTTATTTAGCTCTAATGACTATCAATTTACGCTTAATGATTGATTTAAGTAATAGATAGGTACCTTTAACTGTAAGTAAACTCTGTCAACTGAGAAAATTGATTCAGCACATATTTAATCGACTGCGGAAGAAAAAGTGAAGAGAAGAGAGAAAGCCTGCGAACTTCGAAATTATGAGCTTGGTGACTCAAGGTGGCCTAGCAGCGTGTTTTCTCTTAAGGTTTGCACCCTGTCAGACCATACTTGTTTCAACATGTCTCTAATCATCGTTAGAAGGCAGAGAAGAAAAGAAGACCGAAGATATTCTGTTTCGTCCGTCATAAATAGTGATAATACGTGGTGCGAGTTCATTAATAGCAAATACAGATAAAATAAACAGTTCTAAGTTCTATTTATATTTCACACTGTTCAAACTATGTGATTGATGTGATAATTCCTCAATAAACAATACAACTAATGTTGTAGAAATATGTAGAACCATTCAGTGCTTTGCTTCATCTTGAGTTATTTGCATTGAATGACTAGCACTAGGTACTTTATGTTTGTGTATATTTTGATAATCTCTTTACACTATTACCAGTATTACTATTGTTTTAAAGTTTCTATTTGGCTACAAAATGTAACGAAATCATTTGATATTGTAAAACCATTATTCATGTTTTATTTGACGTATTTATCGTCGTACGTTAGCAGCAGAATGCATTTGAAGCTGGTGTATAATTTTACACCCCTCTTGAAGCTGAAATTCGGCCTTGTGGCATTGTAAATCAATAAAGCCTAGCTTTATTCCATTTTCCACCGAAATATAGCCTCGAAGCATAGTAAAGCAATTTTTTTTTTAGGTTAAGTTAAAAATCGCGCCTGGATTAGGTCTATCTAAAGATTTTATAATCAATGTATGTTATGCTTATAAAAACTAGTTATTTGCAAAATTATATCAATCGTTTATTATATTAACTGATCGTTATATCAACTAAAATTATAGATCCAATTGTTATATCTTGTAAATATTAAAGATTTTGTAATTATACCTTAAATTACTTACCCTGGCGGAACACTATACATGGAGTGGCTGGCTATGTGCCTGCATTATTATAAAGCATTTCAAATATGTTTTCAGCCAGTGCGAATTCGGAAGCGAGTGCATTGGGTTCCGAACTGGTGGAAGAACGGCAACGTTCGGTGGAGCTACAGCAACAGCTTGAGAACATCAACTCAAGGCTCGCCGCAAGTGAACGAAATTATCAACAGGTAAATTATAGTTATTTTGATTCACGACTACTGATGAAATTGAACATTATTGATCTACCTTGGATGGATTAAAAAAATGTGGGTCTGTTTTTACAATGAAATGACTTGTTTTGAGATGTAGGCGTGTGGCCAGCGCATCGTGACATAAATATTTCTCTTTTGGCAAGCTCGCCATGTGGTAAATCCGCACTCGCCCAACACAAATTTGATCCTGTTTGAAAACATGCATAGCGTGTGTTGGCCACATGCGCGTAATATAACTGAAATATAACTCTATATACGATTTTATTGTGTACTTTCAAATACACGTTTATATAATTTGATGGAGTTTAAATTACATGAAACGCGTTAAAGTAACAAAGAACTTACTTTTGTATAATTAATTACAAATTTATGTAATTAAATAATAAAACAAAGAGAAGAATGTAAAAAATCTGCTCACAACTCATGTTTAAAACATTTCCCTATTCTAACTATGTGATTGCGTAGAATTGTAAATTATCATTGCATCTTTTAAAAAATATGTTTGATATATATAATTCATTTATGATCGATAATACAGCAGACTGAATTGTAGTTGCCGGATTATGTCAAAGGTGACTTCAAGCCGTAGGGTGACAATCCGATTATCTTGTCTGGGATCAACTCGGGCTTCTTAATACAGCATTTATTGAAGAATGCATTTCATTTTTATCCAGTGGATGTTTGTTGATAATAGTAGAATATACAATGTTTAATGTTCATGTTTAATTGTTCACAGTTAACTGCCGAGCATGAACACACGTTACGGATATTAGAAATAACAAAAGAAAATCAAAATGCTCTCGCGGCAGAGCTGGCTGACACGAAGGTAATTTACTTCGACTACTGATTGTTTCGGTTTCTGTACACGAATCATTATTATGAATAATGAAGACCTGTTATATCTGAATCTTAGTTGAATCAAATAATATTATTATTATTAAAAAAAAAAACTGTTACTGCCTCGTCTGCTTAGTGTTGGCAAGTGCGACTGCCCGAATAAAACGAATTTAAAATTATGGGGGCCAGTGTTCTTGGACTTTTCTATCAGAAATTGATTGGTGTCAGTCAAAACGTGTGGTGTGGTGGTCAGTTGTGTGTGGTTCATATTTGACATATTTCTGTGGTCATGTCCCAGGAGCGGTACTCGGAGGTGGCGGCACACTTGGCGGAAGCTCAGGATCAGCTGCGTGCCTTACGCAAGCGAGGCGAGCCGGCGCGCGGCCTCATGCCCAGCGTGGCGGCGGCGGCCGGCCTGCTGCCGCCCAGTTTGCACCGAGAGATGCACTCCTCCATCTTCTCAGAGCTCAGCCTCGACTCCGGCATCGGCGATCCGCTCGCACAGTCAGTACATACATATTACTCGAAACGGCTAAAACTAGTCAAGATTGTGTGATGTCAATTAAGAAATATGCCCGCCGCATATGTATGAAGGGTTTTTAAATGCATCAGGTTAACTAACGGTCACACTCATAATCTTCAATTGCCATTTCCAATCGGTAACCATTCATTACTAATTAATAATAATAATATTCCACAACTATCACACAACGACGTCTAGTCCCAAGCTAAGCAGAACTTGTGTTATGAGTACTAGACAACTGATAAACATACTTATTTATAGGGTGACTGGTAATTAGTGACCGATACTTAAACACGTGATTGTCCTCATGATTACAGACAACTTTCCCAAAGAAACTTTTTATATATACTCATTAGTTTTATGACAATAATAAAACAGCTGTTTGAAATTCGCACTCGTGAGGCGCTCTACTACCTAGAGCGCCTGTCGCAAGCGTCGCAAGCACTTGTACATAATTTGTTTTTTTTTTTCGTTTTGACGCTCGTGCTTATGGTGATGGTATTCAATTACACAGTGAACACGTGACATGGTGATGTCAGTGATGTGTTACTACTCGGAAGGGTGTAATGGTGAAGCAGCAAGGCTATTGTACCAACTTTTGCACCCAAGAAGTATGGAAAATTGAAATAACTTGAACAATGCCAAGTGTCAAATCGGTATGGAGTCAGTTAATAATGTAGTGGTTATAAGTCGCTTCTAAACATCGTAGATATGTAAAACAAACGCAATTCCTGTCGTTTGTTAAGAAAGATTATGGATTTATTTATTGTAGTGCGCGCACGTAAAGTACCAAAATACTAGATAATAATTTATTATTTATTTTAGTCACCTCACCGTGTCATGTACAGAGAAACGTTATGTAGGTATAACACTGTGTACCTAAATGGCCACACGGCGGCCTCCTTCACATCTGCAACGTAGGCGTATGTTCCATGGCTCAGGATTAGGCATTCAAAGGCTCACGGTTCCTAGTTAGATGAACTAACTGTTTTTGGATATTATTTAACCGAAACATGTAGGTACCTACACTGATTATGTACACCGATGGGTTTGCAAGCCGCGCGGGTGCTCTATCACTGTTGTAGGTAAGGTACAAAAAGTACATGAGACAAAGGCATTACACGGTTGCAGCTGACAGCTGAGCGGTCGCAAGGGCGCGCACGTGAATTTCTAACAGCTGTTTTATTATTGTCATAAAACTAATGAGTAGTAAAAAAAAGTTTCTTTGGAAAAGTTGTTTGTGATCATGAGTACAACCACGTGTTTAAGTATCGGTCACTAAAAACCAGTCACCCTATATATTTCTAAATAAATACAGATTATAAATAAATTACACCCAGACACAGAAAAAATTATCCTGCTCATAACACAAATATTTGTCCTGGGTCGGAATCAAACCCACGACTGGCCGCATAGCAGTCAGGGCCTCTAACCACTAGACCAACAGGCCATTAAAAAAAAACGGTTCTGAATATTACCAAAATTATAACCAAGCTGTAAACCAATGTTTACAAACAGTGACACGTAATCTAATTTGATAACTGATCACCGTGAGATAACCTACTTCCGTACTGTTGTTTATCTTGTATCTCTCACGTCAGTTGTAGACTCGTCTCATTGTAACACTTGATAATCTACATGTAGTCTGTTCTTGGAGGCCATATTTCCACGAATTGCATTACCTTGCGGGCTACCGGGTATAATGTGATAACGTTGCTTAAGTTCTAACACCGCGTAAGTTATATTGTGTTAAAATACGTTGCGTATGTTATTCAATAGAAAATCAAACACCGCAGCTTTTGACAAATAAAACACGAGGAATTGAAACACTGGTGACTCGTTAATTAACATTAAAAACAATACGTATGTCAGTGTTAAACAGAAAAGCTACAGCAAAACTACGGAACTCAGTTGTACTCCCATAGTAACAGTGCGTAAGTCACTTTTTCTAAAAATCGAGTTAGGTGCTACTAAACAATTTATTTGCTCCTGAAAACTTCCCGATTTTGACATACGCGGTGTTAGAACTTAAGCGATGATAAATCGATTGGTGATAGTACCTCGTAAAGTAATTAAACTTGCATGCGAGTTGCTTGCAAGTGGAAACGCGGCCTTAGACTTACTAGTGTTGTTATTTCAGATCAACCATGCACAAAGTGTTTGAGACCGTGCAGTGTGCATCGCGCTGGTCAGGCCAGTCGGGCCCGTCGCTGCCCGGCTCTGACGTCACGGACGCGCCGTCCGTCAGCGCCCCTTACCTGCGCCCGCAGGTCCACAATCCTTCCAGTGACTCCTTCCTCGATGATACTTCGGATAGCGACTCCGATGATCTTTATCCGTAAGCATTCTGTACTTAGTAACTTACTTTTTTTATTGACATAAACCAGTGCTTGACTGCGATCCCATCTGATGGTACCACTACTGTAGCTAGTGATTGTGAGTAGTGTTTATAAATTCAGGGCAAAGTTTATTGAGATTTATTTATTTCTCTTAAGGATTATTTGGAACAGATAATGTAATGAAATAATTTTGTCAAACTGTTTTATGAAGTCACGAAACTGTTTTAATAATTTGGGATAATATATAATGTCGCATACATTACTGCCACACATAAAAATAACATTCGGCTCTTTCCATAAGCTTTACAACTCATTGAATTAACACATAACGAATGTAAATCATCATTGTTCAGAAAATGTAGAGACAGCAAGATATTTAGTGATTTGTCATTCAAACGGGCCTTCTTTGACTGTTTCTTACTATGTAAAAACCGGTCAAGTGAGAATCAGACTCGCGCACTGTGGGTTCCGTACAAACTTACCTCTGTAAATAGTTCGATTTCCGAATCAAGTCTCGTAGATTGAATAAACTGGAGGAATAAACTTTGCCGTAGGAAAACTATTTCCCCTATACATCGATATTATAGGGCAAGGTTAGTTTACTAAATGCAAATAAGTAAATAATCTCAAAAAGTAATTGTTTTCTGATGTAACTATAATACAAAACGGTTTTCGCATTTTTTCCCTCCGTTTTGTCAGACAAACAACTAAGCGATCCTATAATGCCACCGTTTTTACCGACTGAGGTACGAAACCCTAAAAAATGGATGTTTAATAATCGTATGGTATTGTCTGCAGTGGTGGCACGGGCGTGGGAGTCCCAGGAGCACCTGGTGCAGCAGAACTGGCGGCGGCACTGCGTCGCCTCACGCCGCAGGAGATCAACTCGCGCCGCGCCTCGCTCACCGCCTCGCACGTACTGCGGCACCGGCGGTACACAGGTACCTTTAACCCTTCGTTTAGTCCATTTTCGGCCTTACGACCCCTAAAAAATGACTGTATGTATTTATGATCTATAATAAAGGGGAATGAAACTTTGGCCGTACATAGCTGGCATACCTACATTTATTTTTCTTTTCGCCAATGGTGAAACCTAGGCGATATCTTAAAGGACTGTATGAAAAATCAATAGCAAAAATAATTACGTCTATCAACCGTAACCGAAAGAAGTTAGAGAGTATTTAATAGATAGCTATTGTTTTTTTTATCAGTCGTTATTTGAATTAATTTTGTGTCAATGACTGCGAGTGTTCCCGGCCTAGACAACTTTCCTACACTCGACATAAACGACTTAATAATATATGCTCTAGGCACGTCTAACATGTAAAGGGCAATGGTTCGTACCTATAGATCTGTACAGGTAAACAGATTAGATATTTTGATTTTGGAAATATTTAACATCGATGTTATCAATCCGTTTGTATAGCCGTATCCAGTCGTGATATAGGCGACAGCGTACATACTTTGTGTATCTTTTGATAGATGCTTAATGATGGCTTATCAGCAATAAAAGGGCATCACTGTTCCTGTATTTTTGGGAAAATAACACTTGGCTGTTGTAGCCACTTCATATCTATATTGTGGTTCATAGCGTGGGTAGACATCAACAAATTTAAGTCTTCCAGCTGAATTTCTGGATTTCATAATAAGACATGATGTGGTAAAAGCGACGAGTAGTGATGATGTTAAATTAACTATATACATATGTCACTGTAAATGAGTAAATACCGTTAGATTATAATCTATCTCGTGAGATTGTAGAAAGATTGTGAACCGTAACATACTGCTCAATTAAACGCATTATTTTTCGGTATTGAAACTGTTAAATCGCTTTAAATTGTCAACTGTTCGAAGGCTGTCCCTGATTGGTCCGTCTTACTGTAGTTTATGTGTCCATAGAGTTGGGAATAAGACACAGGTGTGCGTCAAATAAAATAAATGAACTTCAAGAATTGTGACATCAAGTATTTATTTATTATATTAATTAATAATTCTTATATTGTATAGCACAAAAAGATGTATCTTTTTGTCAGGCGTTACCCATTTTTCTACATGTACAATGCTTCTGTAGGTATCTTCGTTCGGTTCCGATTTAAAGTGCTGGTTCTTTTTGCTTTTTCCTCGTATTGTCCTCTAACATTATAACCTATCTTGCATTTCTGGTGAAATGAAAAAAGTATATCATGCCGATAGTTTGCATTAGCTTTTATTTTCACAACATACATGAAATACCGAGAGCATCTGTCAAGTGGCGCTTAGTATCAAAAAGAAGCATATCGAGATGGCGCGGATTTGTTCGTAGCACATGTCCGTCCTTACAAAACTGCTCGGCACTGCACGGCGTGATTACACGCGCCGTGGGAAGCTAGCTTTTAATTATTGTAAACCAGTCATCTGCTAAAGTACTTTGCGTTTCGCCTACTGTAGGAAAAAACGACAGAATCAAAATAAGGAAAGTCAGTGTATGCCATAATAATAATAACAAGCAAGATTAATAAATACCACTTGAGACTTACTTGGTTCATCCTTACTTAATTGTTTGAGCAGCTATTACAAAAGTGTTTGCTAGTAGAGATATTAAACGATTTCTTCTATATCATTTATGTTCTTCAATAAAGATATCAACTGTTTATCGATACTGTTTGCTTGTTTAGCGCGTTATTTCATTGTGCTTGAAGTATTTACTTAGTATTATCTATTGTTTTAGAGCGGGATGCGAGCGAGGAGAGCGCGGTGTGGGGGGCGGGCGCGGGGGGCATGGCGCGGTTTCGACCGCCACACAAGCTGCAGATCGTCAAACCTATGGAGGGCTCTCTCACCTTGCACACCTGGGCTCAGCTCGCCAAGCCTTCTATGTCAGGTTTGTTACAAGCCTTTTTGCAGTTTATATAAACTAATTAGTTACTAGTGTAACTAAATAGTTTATATAAAAATAAATCTTATTTCTTTTGGTCACGCCATAACTGATTTCATTCATGCATTATGGAAAGAAAATTTAAGATATATTTCAAAGACGTCAACGTCTGTAGTCAGCTAGTTAATTATAAGACTACATTTAGTAAAAATTATACTGTCATTCATTGGTTTGTGTAATATATACACTTGGGAGCAAATAAATCGAGCCACTACCTTTTTTCACGTAAAATGGTAAATATTTTTGGTAATATGGAACGTATCAATTCGAACTATATATCGCCTAAAAGTTTAGTTAATAACCTTTACAATGAGGGTAAATTATTGAATAATAACCTTATTGAATGATAAATTATTGGCTCTGCAAGAAAAATGGTAATTTTGATAGAAAATTTAGTAGGGCTAAAACAGTCCATAAAAACAATAAAAAACAAAATTATTGCAAAAAAAATATTCTTAATAACTGGTATTACCCCCCCGGGCCCTGATACATTCTTGTAGCCTATTAGTCATCGATCTGATCAGCGTTACGATGACATATTGTGGTATGTTCTCCCACTCTTCAAGCACAGCGACTTTAAGCTCGGGAATGGATGAAACAGCGGGAACCCTGGCTCGGACTCTCCGTTTTAGCTCGTCCCATAGGTGTTCGATCGGGTTCAAATCGGGACTTCGTGCTGGCCATACCATTTGTTGAATCCCGATCGCAGACAAGTATTCCGTAACGATCTGCGCGGTATGAGGTCTCGCATTGTCATGCATAAACAAGAAATTTTCTCCGACAAAACCAGCATACGGCATTACGTGGTTTTCAAGAATGTCAGTTATGTATCGGTCAGCTGTTAATCCACGTCTACCACTGCCATCGTTGGCGGGGTCGACGAAGACAAGTTCCGTTTTTCCGTCTAGAGAAATTCCTCCCCACACCATACAAGAACCACCACCAAAACTCACCGTTTCTCGAATGCAACATTGGGCAAATCTTTCACCAGGACGTCTATACACTCGGTTTCTCCCGTCATTGCTAAAAAGACAGATTCTTGACTCGTCAGAAAACAAAACTGACCTCCAGTCTTCTAACGTCCAATTAATGTGTTCTCGAGCAAACTCCAAGCGAGATCGGCGATGAGCTACAGTCAATTTTGGGCCAGTTGCTGGTTTGTGTGATGTTAAATTTCGTTCTTTTAGTCTTCGTCTCACTGTCCACCTACTGATTGCGACTCCTCGAACGTCACGTAACGCTTGCTGTAGCTGAACAGCATTAAGTCCACGGTCGCGCAACGAATTGGTTGCAATAAAGCGGTCGTCACGTTCTGTTGTTGCCCGTGGTCGGCCAGTTCCAGGTCGCCGAACAAAAGCACCAGTCTCCAGATACCTGCGGTATACCCGCTGTACCTTTGAACGACTCAAATGAAGTCTGCGTGCCACTTCACGTTGTCCGTGTCCAACCTCAAGTAAAGCTACAACTTGGGCAGCTTCCGTCGGTGTAGTATCCATTTTATCAGGTTATTTTGATTACACAGACACAGATAAAGACAACAATAACAAGTAATATGGGTATGATTAACAAAAACCTCAAATTTAATCTTTTCTTAACAGAGTACAATAAAAATGTCATAAGCAAATTAAATGCGATAATTTTATTCTACCCTTTAAACTTTAATAAAAATGAAATTTTGACAACTAACTACCCTCATTGTAAAGGTTATTAAATACCCTTTTAGGCGATATATGTTTCGAATCGATGCGTTCCTTAATACCAAAAATAATTACCATAATGCGTGAAAAAGGAAGTGGCTCGATTTATTTGCTCCCAAGTGTAGATGAAATAAATATACAGCGCCTTTTATCATATTTTAAGTAGACAATGCCAGGGTCAACGACCTCTTGTGTTTATTATGTTTTAATTCTGAGGTTCAAACAATTAAGCTAAGCTAATTAAGAATGTTTAGATTCTGAACATTGTTCTGTTATTTTTTTAGGAATTATAAACATTAGCCTTCCGTTCTCAGGTTTACTAGAAGACCAAGAAGGCGTGGGCGTGCGCGGCTCGCGCTCGTCCGGCGCGGGGCTGCGCCTCTACCGTCTGTCCGACGTCGAGGAGGACGACGACATGCCGCGCCTGCCGCACTCTAGTCATGTTTATTCATTCGTTAATAGGTATGTTGGATTGTACGCCGATACTAAAACTAAATTTGAATAGGGGCAGAAAATTATGATTTAAAGGTAATATTTATATTTATTTTGTCATGTTTAGTACTGTGCTTCATCCAAACGACGGCAGTATGATGAGCAGCAGCGCGAGCAGCGTGTGCAGCAGCGGCATGTCGTCCCTGGCGCCGTCCGTGCTGGGCAGCGCGTGGTCGTCGCGCCGCACGTCGCGCCGCTCGTCGGCAGGCGGCTCGCCCGTGCACTCGCGCCGCGACTCCGTGTGCCTGCCGCCGCTGCACGCCGCGCACTTCACGCCCACCGCCACGCCCGCCAACAGCCCGCTGCTGGGCTCGCCCGACAGCACGCCGCCCGCCTCGCCGCGCCCCGGCGACGCGCCGCCCTCACTGCACGCGCTCATCGCGTCCGGCACGTCCATCCTGCGGCGCCGCCACCTAGCCTCGCCCGGTGGCGACTCGTCGCCCGCGCCCATCGCGCTGCAGACGCCCGGCTCGTTGTACACGGGCCTCATGCACCGCAGCCCCATGGAGCAGCTCACGTGCCTCAAGCGCACGCTGCGCTCGCCCGCCGCGCCCGAGCGGCGCCTGGAGGCGGCGGAGTCCCCGCTGGGCGTGCCGGCGCAGCCCGGCTCGGGCGCGCTGGACGCGGCGGCCGCGCTGAGCGCGCCGGGCTGCCTGCGGAGACCCCCCCGCGCGCGCGCGCCGCGGCCCCGCTCGGACCTGGGCACGGTGGGGTCGAGTGTGCCGGTGCCTGCGCCGACGGTGCCGGCACACTCATCCCATTCGTCGGCGCTGGGCACTCTGAGCCTTCTCTTTGGTCGGAAAGGTGGTCTTCTGTAGATGAGTCTCCATAAATCTTCGAGCGACGGTGCGTTGTCATCAGTATCGGTTGTGTTCGTTAGTTCGTCACCGTCCCTAGATTTGGTTTCGTTCCCTGAAATCTTAAATTATTTAGAATTTTTTTTTACGTTTTGACAATATGTATTTTGGAATGATTTTGTTGAGTTGAGGTTATCTCGAGTGCATTTATAAATATGTAGTTGCATCCCGCTCCCGGACTACGTCACCACGAAACGTACTGAAGTCTGCAATACTTGGAACCTTCTAGCTAATCAATGTGGACGTCAGTATATCACACAGTTTCCCCGTGCATTGTGGAGTGGTGGGCTTAGTTGACTTGCATTTGGTACTGAAATATGATTGAACATCCAGAGCAAACGACTCATCACACGAATTATATTTTTTTTTATAACTAGAATGTTTTAATACTTAATCGATGCTATTAATTTGGTAGATTTTGTAGTTTTATGAACCAAACAATCCTGAAACAGAAGTCTGTAGTATTATATAATTATTTAAGGGTTGTAATATTTCTTAGGATAGGTAAATAGTGAGACTTAACACTAGGTTTTGTAGGTGCTTTATGAGTAATAATTTACATATTCCCAAATCTCATCTCATTGCGTAGTATTTTCATGCTTATGATTATTACTATTTCTCTAGTTATAAATTTTGTATGTGGTTATTGTAAATAATTGAATTTCCATTAACTTAGAAGAGTACAAAGTATTTATGTTAATGAATCCGATTTAGTGTAATTCATAATGAATAGCAGAATATCATCGTTCTTGTTGTTTTTTTTATTGTATCACGAATTTTGTTTGAGTTCCTTACCATTGTATTGGTATGTATTGGCATTAATATTGATTATTTTAATCTGCAATTATTTCTTGTTAAAATTGTTATTAACATAGGGTCTGAGTAAAATAATGGTGCATGCCATAGGGTAAGTAGAACTGAATTCATTTTAAATTGATTAGTTCAATGAATACATGTTGGTATTCACATAATAGTTGATGATAATTTTTTCTTGTAATAGCAGCCAGTTACTTTAATTTCACAGTTATCTTAGGTTATTGAAATTGGTGCTAGATAATTATTATTTTGATCCAGTGAAGTTGTGTTATGATAACATTAAACTGGTTGTACGTATACATTCTCCATATTTGTTTTGAAGTTGTATCATATACGTTCTGGGCCAGGGTTTCACTTTTGTGTTCATCAACATTACGAGAATCATTTGATGTAAAGACACAGTAAAATGTGAAAGGGCTGTGAGGTGATTGAATGCGCGAAGTTTACGAGTCGAGTGTGTGATCAATATCTGAGATTACAATATTACTACAGTGAGGTAGGCACAAGCTGCGTAGTCTAAGGAGAATTTGTTAATATTTTGACGATTATGAAAAAAGGAAAATGATTGAATTGTAAAGAGATATAATATAATTTATTGAATGAAAATATGTTTTATTTCGAACTAGTTATACTAAGAATACTATCCTGTTTCCTAAGATGCCCATTTAATCGTCGTCTCCTGTATTGTACACTGAACAACCAGAAACTTGACTCAAAGTTCGATACACAAGACATTAACGTCAGTGACTTTGCAGGCTCACCATTACCAAACGCTTCCGAATATAAGTTATATAATATTATGAATTGTTACATATTAGTACCCAAACGAAATACTAGTCCTGTAAGAGCCGAAACTTACACGTAGCGGGCGTCCGCGCGTGTGTCGTGTGCTTGGGTTTTGGTCCATGGAAAGTGCCTGACACTGATACTACTTTAGAATAATATTTTACAAAACATACATAAATATCAGCCATACAAACTCATATTTTTAGTTACCTTTCTCCCTTGGTATCTGCCCAGGGGTCAGAAGGAGAGCTCCACAAGCACACAGGTATTCAAAGTACATGAGACGCTACTGAGAACCTAAGGTTCCATCCATGTGAAAAAAGTTATGTCAGATCGCTTTGAGATCTTACTCTATAAGGACCTAGTCACACCGGAATTGCAGCTGCCGGCAGCGGCTGGCTAGGCTAGATAGAACTACCGACAAGGACAAGACGTGCGTGGCGCGCGGCCGCTCGCGGCTCAGCGGGCGGCCTCACGATCTTTTCATGCTTTTGAAGCGAAAAGTATGTAGATAAAGTTTAAAATTATTTCACACTCGCCGCGTTGCTGCCATTCCGGTGTGACTCGGCCATCATTTTACCCGCGTAAAGTTTAAACGCTGGCTCAACGAATTTGTTACGTACTCTAGGTATCAACTTATCAAATCGCAGTAGTTTACATCCATCAAGACAGATGGCGCAGTTCCAGATATAACACGAAAAAAACAATGTCTTTTCCCCTATATTTAGACTATTTTTCAGTACAGTGTGCAATTAAACCAGGATGGGGCCTCATAAATGTTTTTAAATTATAACGAATTGTGGAAGGGAAATAAATAAATGTTATTATTATTATTATTAATTAAAACTGCTCGTGTTTTTAAACAGACAATGGGTCCCTTAGGAGCGAAGGATCTGTAACCAGGACCCTACCTTGTCTTTACAAGAAATTTGAAATTAGATTTTATACGTTATAGATACCTATCTCGACCAGTTTTTGTACGTCTAAGCGGGATCCATCCCAAGGTGCGTGGCCCGTAGTATTTTGCTAAACTTGCTACGTGATTGATCCAGCTCTGCTTCAGTATTCATGCATACACCTTGTCATATCCCTTGCTATAGCTCCCCCATCTTCAGGGTAAAGGAGAGCCTAACTGCAAACCTTCTACCACTTTTCGCACGTCTCAGTCACCAATAAAAAAACTCATCCGCTTGGATCTGTGAATCACATGCGATCAGAATTTTGTCTTTCGGTCCAGAAATCAGGCTATCGAACAAGATAGATAGATAGATATATTCTTTATTGTACACCAATAATAAAATTTCAAAAGGAAGAAGCAATGGGCGGAACCAAATAGATAGCATATCGATGGTTGTGAATAGCTATGTGGGCTACTCTGCTGCCGAGTCCACAATCACAGAAATAACCTAACAAGGGCCGATTCGCACCGGAATGGCAGCGGCGGCGGCGGGCAGCGATGCGAAGAGGCCGACGGAGCCAGCTGCGGTCGGCCGCTTTCAGTTGCTCACGGCCGTTGGCAGAAACTTACAAGCGATACTAGTCTTTTATGATTGACTATAAAGTTTAGAATTATTTTGCTCTAAAAGCGATCGCCGCGTCGCTGTCGGCCGCTGCCGTTTCTGTATGAATTGGCCTTATTACCTACTGCTTGTTCTATCATGAGGAGAATGTATCACTATTAGGTTGCTAGTACCTCACAATGTTTCTACTTTTTTATTTCTGAAAATCTGAAACGAACTAAGTGGGAAGCTAAAATAACGTCATAAAAATACTGAAACCAGCGATCAGTTCTTTTATAAATAAGCGGATAATTAGATGGTTCAGCTAAATTTAAAGTCGTATTACTTTTTTGTTTATTAATCTATGCAATCGTACTTTTGCACTCAGCTAAAGAATTTATCTGGGTTTGGATTGGCATTTAAGATTTTTTTATATTACCTATGAAAGTGGAGATTTGTATGATAATTTTAAAATATAAAAATTTTGGTATTTTTTTTATTTCAGCTAATCAAAGTACTGGCCCAAATTATCTATACAATTTTGCCATTTTGATGGCAGTTTGTTTATCCCTTTACTGTAGAAGTCTGCCGGACGGGAGGCGATGAAGTCAGCGAAAGCGTTTTGTACTGCATCACGGGTGTTGAATTTTCTCCCACTTAAAAACATGTCTAAATTTTGAAAAAAGTAGAAATCTGTTTGGGCAAGGTCCGGTGAGTACGGTGGGTGACGGAGAGGTTCCAGCTGTAACTCTTGTAGCTTTGCGATGGTCTGTCGTGAAGTGTGAGCTCGCGCGTTGTCGTGGAGAAGCAATGGGGAAGAGCGATTGACTAGTCTTGGTTGTTGAATTGCGAGCTTCTCCATCATTGTTTGCAATTCTTGGCAATTGACATCTGCCGTCACTGTTGTGCCATACGGTAAGAAGCTGTGATGTACAAGTCCGGCACTGGTCCACCAGACAGTCACCATCATCTTCCTATGAGTAATTTTTTTTAGCGCACTGATTAGGTGCTGTACCCGGGTCCACCCACTGAGATGAACGCTTACGGTTGTCGTACAGGATCTACTTTTCATCGCAGGTAACAATTCGATTAAGAATTCCCTCGTTTCTATGCCGATTCAGTAGTGCTATGCATGCTTCGACACGTAAATCTCGCTGTCGGTCGCTTAGTTCGTGTGGCACCCACTTATCTAGCTTTTTTATCTTTCCGATTTGACGCAAGTGCTTCAATGTTGTTTTGACACTAACTCCAAGGCCCGCAGCAAGCTCAGCCGTAGATTGAGATGGATCCGCTTCCACTATCGCCTTCAATTCGTCGTTGTCGACAATAGTTACCGGCCGACCGCGAGGCTCGTTCTTCAACTCAAAATTTCCAGATTTAAAACGATTGAACCAATAATGGACTGTGTTTATGCAAGCAGTGTTATGCCCGTACACGTCGTTAATGTTTCGTGTTGTTTGCGCAGCGGTATTTCCACGTAGGAACTCATATTCGAAAATTGTACGAATTTTCAGTTTATCCATAGCGCCAAAAACTACCACAATGTCACAAACACAAAAAACTATCTAAAAACAAATGACTGAAATTGAAATTAAATTAACACGTCTTTCGAATAAAATTTATTTGAATTTCGAATTGCGCGCGTATCCACAGATAATTAAATCTGAAAATGCTGGTTATAGAATCTCCAATTACATAGGTAAAGACCTATTATTTTAAATATAGTTTTCAGTAAAAACCATTTATAAAAAAATGAAAATTGGTTCATAGTGGACTACTGGGTGTACCCATTGAACCAGGCTAATTTTTATAATGAACCACCTTTATAAACATAACCAAAATTTAATAAATGTTAACGTGATAAAATAAAACTGAGATGAAATGAAAGTTTTTAATAAACAATCTGTAATTAAGTACTAATAGGAACATGTTACAAACTACTATTTAGCAGCCTTGCATCAAGCCTTGCATCTGTAGATACTTTGCATATAAATTTATAATTTAATTTTTAAGGGTATTAAAATGTATTTCATTCCATTTTCGTTTGATAGTTGCACAGATAGTCATGTGTTGAATTATGAATCATCAGATGATAGAACCGTGGTTAATTTAGGACATACCGAAATATCACAGTTTTTGAACTTTCATCTAATTTAAACCCATTAAATAAAGTCGTAGGATACTAAACAATAGTGAAATAATATAATGTAGGTATTTACCTATGTAGATTATGACGTGACTATATAAGAAACGTTAAAGTAAATAAGAAAATTATAGGAAAACATCAAAAACAACATTTTTTTTTTGTTTTTGGAAATTTCACCACCATGCGAGAATCCTTCACAGCAAGTAGGAGTGAACTGGGTGACAGGGGGGAGTACTTGTGCGTCTCTTTTAGTAAAATTCGTACGGAGTGGCAACGTCCCGTTTTTGAAATATTGCGGTGGTGGTTACAGTCACAAGTGACCCTACATTAGTGATGCAACGGAAGTGTCTTAACGGAAGCGGAAACGGAAACAGATGTCAAAAGTAAATCCTTGCGGATGCGGAAGCGGAAACGGAAGTGTTGAAAAAGCACAATTTTAGTTTTTTAAAACAACAGGAGGTTTACGTCGAACTCACGTCATGAGGCGCGGTGATGCGCAGAATGAACCAAAACAATATAATAATAAAGAAGTTTCGTTGCGACACGTTTATGTAACGCCCCCGCCCCCTCCCGCGCCTCTTCCCATGTGTCCAGTCATCCACGCGCCCCCCACCCCCGCGCTCTTCACTGTATTCTTCCGTTTAGAGTTCTGTTATAAATTTTCCGTAAGCAGAAGCGGAAACGGAAGTGAAAAAGCTTGCGGAACTTCTGCAGAAGCTGAAGCGGAAGCATTGTTGCAACACTACCCTAAATCTATTAATACATATACAATAAGAGGCCTAAAGCATCCAACCCATGCATAACTATCTGCTAGTTAAAAGGACCGGTAACTAAAGTAATCTGAATCTCTGGATCTCTAGTTATCGGCTAAAGTTTGAATGGCAATAACAAATAGTTTGTCAATTGATCTTATCGATGGAAATAACTAAAAACGTTTTGTACCAACACCACTTAAAAGTTGCTATGGCAACGCTTGATGTCAACCAAACCAGCTGTGCTCTTTGTAGTAATTTCGTCGAATTCTGTTTTCTTTTGTCTATTTCTGTACTAATTATTGTGTAACTTAGCGGAGACTGTTCGCAAATATCTCGCGAAATGTCAGAGCAAATGAAGTATATTGTGAAAGAAGTAAATGCGACCTTAGGGAGAAACTATGACTTGATAAAGTTCGACGCATTGAACGAGAAACAGCTTTTGCAGTTGCTGGTGGATCTGCTTGTGAATTTCAATGCTGGAGAGAAGGCAAGTACTTGCTTAATATAATAATAAATTATTTGTGGATACCTACTGTATACTCTCCTTTACTTGAATGCATAGCTTGGAAATGAAGGCACCTTTGCACATATACCTTAGGCGACGGTAGAGGGCGCGACCGTTACCATTTGGATATGGGTCTTTAGAAGGTTGTTTGTAAATCATGTCGGGGTTACCACTTTAGGGTTTAGGTTTCGTGGGTTCACTAACGTGCTTAACCCTGTTCATGAACACTGCTTCGTGGGTCTAAGAATGTCAATTTAAAGACTGATTTTGGATACCGAATTCCCCCGTTTAAACCTCGTGAGAGAAACGATCATTTGGGCCAGTGAGCAGTCATTACCCGTTTGCCCATATAGGTACGTCTTTTGCTTAACATAAACTCTGCCTAACGTACCAACTTACGTGTGTCCCTACAGGTCTCAGAACATCGACCTTAAAATATGTAACTCCATTGAATTTGCAATCATTATGATTTAATATAGAATAGTAGGTAACTAATAGCGCTTTGGTTAATTAAAATGTTGTTATTTCGATGCCTAATTTAGTTATAATACTTATAAATAACGTAAGAACCTAACCTGAATGATGCCAGTAGGTAATTTGTTTGAACTTCATTGAGATAATAATATTTGATAGCCGTCCGAATTACCTGTCTATTTCGTTATTCCAAAACAAGTTATCTACGAAATTTAAGAGCTTACTTAAGAAAACAATTTCTCCAAAAATATATTTCGATGTAAAAAGATACCCAGTAGGTAAGGGTCCTGCTACATATGAAGCTAAGCGAAGACGCGTCTGCGGCAATATCTATGCATAGCTGACGTCTAAACAAAGGACTAAAAGCGACACCGCGTCCTATGATTATAATTATCATCTTTTTTAATGGAAAATCGTCAAAAGACTTCTCCCGCTCTAGGTGGAGCCAAGGAGAGAATCAAACTTTTACTGACTAAAACCCACCTGTGTTCTTTCAGTTGCTTTTTTCGTTCCAGGGCCGCGGTAACTGTTTCTATCAATCCCGCTACTCCGGCAGGATATCACTCTAGTTGCACTAGCTATTTAATCGTATTGAGCAGTTGAGCAACCGGATAGCGTTCGCATCGCTACTTATCCGCTTCCTATGTGGCCCGGGCTTTATGATACCTACTTATCCTGTGATATTGTAACTGGCAAGTTCATCTTAATAGTTGGACATAAACGAAGACGACTCCGAGACGGCGTCGCTACGTTTGCTGGAGATGCTGGGCAGTGTGAAGTACCGGCCCCCAGTTGGCGTGGAGCCGACGCGGTTCAGAGCTCAGCTGCTGGCTGGCGACGCGAGAACCATACATCATGTGCTGCACTGGCTTCTAACAAACAAGGACCAGGTGAAGAATACGGCGTATCTAGCTAAGTACGTAATTTTTTTTAATTTGTTGCAAAGCATTTCAAATACCCTAGAAGGACATATCGTATTGGTGATGTTCTACTGAAAGGTCAGTTACGTAAGTAGGTCAGTTAAGTGAGTAGATATGTAATAATAATAATATGAAGTTATCATGACGAATAACTACCGGAGATTTATTGTGAAGGACGGTACGGTTGACATCTGACGGGCATGTCACGTCACCGTCAGGGTGAACCAGTCCGCCACATTATCTCTGGTTGTTCTCGTCTAGCTAACGGGGAATACTTGCATAGGTACGACCTTGTAGCCAGGATTATCCATCAGCAACTTGCTCTGAAATACTCTTTTGTGGAATCAGAGGGTATGTGCCCAATCCAGTTCTCGATAATGGCGATATCAGAATGTACTGGGATCGGTTCATCATCACTGACAGGACTATTGTAACCAATAAGCCTGATATAGTGATTGTCGATATATCTGTCCTACATGACGAGAATCTCGTGAAAACTGAGAAAGATAAACAAATGAAGTATATTGACTATAGGCTCGCGAGGTTGTCAATATGTGGGAAGTGGACTCGGATCATTGTACCGATAGTCGTGTCAGCCAACGGCTTAATCCAACAACCAACATCTTAGGAGGCTCTCGTTAGGCGGCTGGATCAAGGGTTTAATTCAGATAGCTGTACTTCTGGACATGGCTCGTATTGTTAGTTAAGCAAAAAGCGTGAGTAGGTACATACATAAACAGCAGTAATTGAAAAATGTTAATAGCTTAATAGAGTTGGAGTCATAGATATTCATTCGTAAATTCCCGCTCAACGCCATTTAGCAGATAATTATAAATCTTGTCAGAGCTTAATGTACGAACACCGCAGAATTATACTTTGTACAGTTAGCAGCAGGAGTCGATAATCATATCTTAATTTAGATAATACCTAGTTCTTGTGACATTTTGGGTGCTTATTACTTATAACAATATAATATAATCTGCTTACCATTAGGTGGGATCGCAGTCAAGCACTAGTTTATATCAAATTAAAAAAAAAATGTATTTCATACTTCATGCACATAAAGGTACAGAGGCGGTCTTAATGCCTTAGACATTTTCCACCAGTCAACCTTTGGGTGAAGCAGAGAAGAATAATGGTAGGTGCAATAAAAGAGAGAGAAAAAATAGGTAAATATAAAAAAGATATACAAAATAGTTAAATATTGTATTAAATATTATATTAATAATATACATGATAATTAACAAAAAAAAAAAATTATTAAAAAAAAAAACTAAATATATATACTAAAAAAAAAACAGTAATTTGGCAAAAATCGACCAACAGAGAAACATTAACGTTGTGATTATACCACTGCCAACATCTTATGAATATGCTCGCGAACCTCAATCTATAATGACTATATTGGTTTCCGACGTACTTATTATCAACAATTCCTACTTATTTATGTCTATTATGTCTACTGTACTGAACCCTTATTACCTAAACCAAGTGTTAATTTTGTCGTTGCTGACCGTACCAGCTGCCTATATCTTAGCAATTATTTACCGAAAGCTGTTCGGGTATATTCGGGAAAACGAATTAGGTACAGTTATGGATTAACTGAAATCGGTACGACCGACTTAGGCATTAGGTACGTGACCAGAACATTGAACGTATTGACCTTTCCTACCCAGTCTATTTGAAACTAACGGTTTCCTCGTATGTTTTACTCATAGAACGATTTTTATGAAAAATGGTTACTGCGACATTGTCACGTCGTGCCTGTCTTATGTAGTTATATGACTGTTTTTTAGGATTCCGTAAACGAAGTGTGCCAACAGGACCCTATTACTAAGCCTCCGCTGTCCGTCCGTCTGTCTGTCCGTCTGTCAGCGAGCAGTAAGATAAAAACCATAAGAGGTTGATAGAGAGTTTAAATTACTGAATGTGTGTTTCTAATACTGCTGCTACAAATAATAATATTAAAATAAAGATAAAAGTTTAAGGGGAGTTCCCATACAAGAAACGTTATGTTGTAGGTGTTTTTTTTGCTCAATTTTAAAATTATAGTCTCTACGAAACCCTTCGTCGTGTGTGAGTCTAACTCGCACTTAGCTACTTTTTGTTATCTACATATCGACGGTTGAAAGGCTAAATGATCAAAACGACATTTTTTCCAATATTGAGTTATATACATATTCGGAATCAGCATATTTTTCTCCGTCGTTTGAGTCGGGTTTAATTTTTTTTTGAAAAAATGTCGCTATGATCAATTAGCCTTTCAACCGTCTTTATGTAGATACTACAAAGGTTTAAGTAGCATAACCAGTTAAACGTAATCCATTATAAAATAGACTTACTAATAAATGCCCACGGTTGAATGGTTTCCGATAAGGAATAAACATGCAATTTCCTTTAGGTGTCGTAAAAGGCGATAACGGATTACTTCGAGATCATTGGCAGCGTTCATAAAGACTGGTTGGTATCTAGATACTGGCAGAACGTTTCAAGTTCTAGCCAGGGACATCGTGACACTAGAAACTTTAATAGGTATTTATTTACTGGTATCTACCTACTAATTGGTACTCATTTTACCGAGGTTTTCTATCCTATCAGTATAAATACCGGCACGGATCTTGAGCGCTGACTTCTACAGTTCTACTTGCGCAGAAGCACGTAGAAGTGAAATATCGGGTCTCTTTAGTGGTATGAAGAGAGATGCGGGGCGGGGAGTGAAATCCTTGTAAAGTGATTGGCTCGCCGATATTTTACGAAGCGCAAAACGATCCCCACTCTTTCGCCGAGCACTCAAGATTCGTTCCGCTATCTGTACGAGTTATTTGACAATAGCTAACTAAACAGGCTGACCGTCTAGGGTGCGGAGGACGTGGGTAGAAGCATGCACCCCACTCAGTGCCGTAACTAGGGTGGTACAAGCAGTGCCCAGGTACAGGGCGCAGTCCCTGGAGAGGCGCAAACATTTTATATCTAGTATTTCTTGTTTTTATTGTACTTTTTTCTAGGGGCGCAGTTATAGAAGCTCGCACCGGGCGTATAAATGACTAGTTACGGCAGTGTTTTCTATCGACTGTCTAACTATACAGGGGACGTAGGCATAAATATGCACCCCACTTCGACGGGTGCAAAGTGAAAGTTATTTATTTGCAATCTTACGATTTTCTGATAATTGCATCAACTTAACTAAAATTTTATATTCTGAGACATGCAAATCTTCCTTCAAGTGTCAAAAATGCAGAATAGTTAATTTTTTTTAAAAAATATTTTTGAAAACAAAAATACTAAAATTTACTAAAAAATGTTACTGCTTATTTATTACTAATTATCAGAAAATAATAAAATTGCAGACATTTTTTTTACTTTGCACCTGTCTTATTTAACATTGATGACAAGTTACTTTATCAGTTACCGAGTTGACTAGTTACTGAGTATTTAAAACATTTCCAGGTATTTAAAGCTGCCCGATATTCCGCCAGATGTCGCCCGCAACAATACCGTTCAGGATCTTCTCGATTTGTATCAAAACTTAATAGACGAGTTTAAGGAAGTGCACAAACGAACCAGATTGCTGCAGAAGGAGAACGCCTCGGAGATAATTAATGACATCAAGGAAATGGCACTTGAGAGAGACATTGGTAAGTTCTGGGATGGTAGGTAATTAGGTTTAGCTTGTCATCCGGTCGTCCGATAACCGTCCGGACCAAGACCGAGCCGTCGACTGCGCGTAGTATGTCAGTAAAACGGGGCCCAGTAGGGCCAATGTCCGCTAGAGCCACGGGGAATTTCTGAAAAGGAAACCCGTTGTCCTAGAACACAAAGGCAAAGTAAAGAACACAGGTGTAGTTTTAGTCAGTAAAAGTCTAACACCCCCTCCCGCTCCACCATAGAACGTCATTGGATAATTTCCCACCTGAAAGAAAAGGTAGGTTTCAACGAAATACTCACCAACTTAGATTTTCTAAGTAAAATTTACCAACTCCACTAATTTTAGTAAAGTTTTGACACTTGAATTTTATCTTAAATGTTGATGTGACTTACGTATAAATGTGACCGATAAAATTTAAAGGCTCTTTCGTAACTGACATTTCAGTGATAAAAAGATTAGAAAACGTGCAAGTTAATTTACTGGACGTAAATGACAAAGAGGAGCTTTTAAATATTAGTAGAGCTTTGCGAGTTCAGCAAGAAAAGGCCAAAGAACTAGAAAATCAGGTAACACAAAAACTTAAGTTTTTATTTGAACTAAGTGGCTTCAGTGGTTGTTTGCCGCTGTTACATGTACGTTCATTTTTCATTTGAATATTCTTTCAGTTTGATACTCAACAATCACAATTAAAAATGGCGTCTGATCAATTAAAAAGATACCTGAATGTCATCCACGGGCAGAGTGCTACTCCGAAAACGGTTAACGACGTCATGAAACGTTTGCAAGAAGAGGTTCAGGTAATATTCTTACAAAATAAATAGGTTTTTGATAGACTAGCTTCTGCCAGCGGCTTCGCCCGAGTGATTTTAGGTTTACACATACAAACTTTGCACCTTCTTTTCATTCCCTTGGGGGGTGAGGTTTGAAAAATAAAATACTATTTTAGTGCTTGCCTACGTTATAAAAGGAAATCGTGAGCGAAATATCACGCTCATAGCTCCAGTAGTTTCAGCTGTACGTTGATTTGTCCGTCAGTCAGTTTTTCCATAAATATAGAATGTTTTGAGGATAAGATAATATAAATAACTATATTTTACAAAATTTTAGTTGAACAGTTATCTGGTTAAAGAAAAGTTACCACAAGAGACTAGCAACCTTCAAAAAGAGTTGAACATCATGCAGACTATCGCCGCTGAACAACACCCCACTCGTTCCGACCTAGTAGCAGTCCAGGACAAGGTAACATTATCGATATTAATAGCCTTAACTGATAAGGTAGTTATATAATAGCCTAACAACATTAATTTTGGAGGTCGATTCGAATTTCAAAAGCGATGGGAGACCAAAGAAATGCTACACAAAAGGAAAATGAGGCAATTACCATAAATAAATGTGCTTAATTATTGATTTAAGGTTTCTATTTTAAATTTAATTAATTACTACATTATTATACTTTTTATTTATTTTTTAGAATTAAATACTTCATGCGCATAAAAGTACACAGGCAGACTTAATGCCTTAGGCTTTTTTACCAATCAACCTTTGGGTGATGTAGAGAAAAAAATGCAAGCAAACATATAAATCAAACATACAATACAATTATGTAATATATGCTTGAACTAGCTTCAGCCAGCAGCTTCGCCCGCGTGAAAGTTTGTTTTTACATACAAACTTTGGTCCCTCGTTTCATCCCCTTAGGGGTTGAATTTTGGAAAATCCTCTCTTAGTGCTTCCTACGTCATAAATGGAAGCATTGTGCGAAATTTCACGCTCCTAGTCTCAGTAGTTTTGACGGTGCGTTGATATGTCAGTCAGTCAGTTTCTTCTTTTATATATATAGATGAATAAACTAAATACATGCATATGGTGATCACCGGGGTGGTTTTAGTGAGGTGAAAATCCCACACTCCCCGGACTTATCCTCAAAGACCGGGCGCCTTTCGAAGGTTTCCCCCGAAAACAAAAAAAAAAAAAAACAAAGGTACCTAACCTATATGCGTGTACCAATTATATAGGTATACAATTGATTTAAATCGAAAATAATCGAAAACCTTAACGTGTGAATATGGTCGCTAACTATAATTTTTTAATAAAAAAATAATAATAATGGGTACTTACTAATAGGTATTACAGAGGAAATTATTAGAAGAAGCTTTTGCCAAGAGCCATCAGAGCTAAGAGGTATTTTATAATTACTACCTACATTAAAATAATGCAATAGTTCAGAATAAACGGGCTTTTTTGTCAGAGCTACTGATCTTTGACCAAAAATACTTAAATTTACGTCCACTTGTAATTAATAGATTTGTGTCAATGCATTTAAAGTAAACGGTTTTTCAAGATAAGTAGGTACATGATTGTTTCCTAGTTTTGAGGGGAGTGGTCTTATTTATGTGTAAAATTTCTGTGCTACCGTTTTCGAAGTTTCATCTCTGATGTCCTACTTATAAGCTCATTCTTTTTACGCAATAAATGATTACTTGTTTAGTTACTTAGGTACTTTTTCTGAAAAACATATGTCCAGATAGCAGTTGTAAATGGTGAAATGGAACGCCTAGTCCAGCGTAAGTTAGCGACGGCGGGGCCCCAAGAGGACAAGTTGGCCCCTTTCCGACAGCAGGCTGCCGTCATACGACGCAACAAGGAAGCCAGTGCGACTCGCGTTCATGAGCTCGCTGCCACGCTCAAAGACTATGAGGCTACATTAGCTGATCTACAGTCACAGGTAAGTACTAGTCAACCATATACTAAATTACCAACCTACAAAACTCTCGTGTTTTCCTCAAAGGATAGGCAGGCAGGAGACGCCCGGGGCGTCGGGAGTTGCAGGAAGATTTCCGGCCTACGGCGCCTTAGGTACAGATTTACGGACGATGAGCAATGGGTAGTTCGCCGTCCAGCTGTCCGGAGATGTAAGCAAAAGTGAAGGGGTCTAATTGGGTCGATGCCTGCTAGGGTTGCGGGAATTTTCGAAAGAGTTTACCGTAACCCAAGAATGCAAAGGGCAACTGAACGACACTAGGCGATTTTAGTCAGTAAAAGTTTGACACATCGAGCGAGAGGCTCCACCTTAAAGCGAGAGAAGTCATTATGTCAGCAGATGCTACATAATGCAATCAGACAAAAATAGCTAATAATTTTTGCTAGAAGTACTTATAATTTTTCTTTGTAATTTCTGTCGTAAATACATACTAGACCTCTCCCAATGTTACATGAGTCTAAAAAGTAAGCACCTAAGTGCAACATTAGGTATCATTAATACGATAAATCCAAAGCGAAATAGGTATCATTTCTTTGTTTGTGTAACATATATTTTCTCAATACATTATCGCTCTAACGTTTTCCTTGACAGTTGCGCAAAAATTGGATAGTTTATTGCAGTTTTTGATAGGGCGGCGATGAACGCTGATCAGGATTTAATCGAAATCAAAGGCTGCTGTCGGAATGTATCGAATACGACACGACAATCAGATAAAACATTTTCCCCCATTCCGAATAATCGTTTATTATGTCGAGAAGCGGGAGTTTCCATTGAGATAATACTCTATTTCCTTTGAGATCGATATGGAAGGAAATGCCGCAGTTTGATTTATAATTTATCGTTATAGTTATTTTTCGGTGAGGTTGCGGACCTTCTGTATCGTTTTTTTTCTTTCCCCTTTCGTTTCGAAGGGTCATATTTTTGGTAAATATATCAGCACCAACATTCAATATTGATTTGTTAAACATTCAGGTCAGACAACTCTTGGGAGACACAGTCCTCAGAGGAGAAGAATTAAAGAAATACGTTAATTCTCTACGCACAAAGAGCACTGTGTACAAAAGGCAAAGAGCCAATCTCTCTACGTTCAAGGTAAATATGTATTTTATTTGATACAAATGCTTGTTTATTCTTTACTTTAGCCGTCTATAATGTTGTTATTTGCTTTGGATTGGGACGCAGGTTGAGGCGGGTATCTTGGCTAGGACGATACATATCATTAGTGCTGCTGATCCAACTGTCGAAATGGCGCTCTTAAATCACAAGAAACTAAAAATAGAAGACGAGGAAACCATGGAAAAAAATCTGGATAAATCTACAGATCTTACTAAAAAGTCCTTGCATGATCTGTCACAGGTCAGATATTTTGTTTTTATTAGGTGCTTAAGAAATATTCAATGAATAAAGTGAATATAATAGACCGTTGCTTCATTGTACAGCTCGTCGCTCAAACCGCCCAAAAGTTATCGCAAGTCCGGCAAGAAATCCAGCCACTTGCAGACAACATAAAGCCTGTAAAGGAAGAGTTTCAGACAGTTCAACAACAGTACGAGCAGAAGAAAAGGGTTTATGAGGCCACATCCATCAACATAACCTCGCAAATGGAGCCTCTCAAGAATCAAGTCAAGGAGTTGACTGACCGGCTGAATAGCAAGGAGGATGAATGGAAAAACTTACGACAAAGAATCACAAAGGCAGAAAGTTTGCAAGAAGTCGTAATGTTTGAAATGAAAAATTCAATGCAGTCCCCGAGGAAACCCTCCAAAATGGAGGCTTTGAAGAAAAAAGTAGCTGACATGGAACAAATTGTGAAGCGTTTAGAAGAGGTAGGCATACGAGTACAATGTATTTATGTTTCAGAATGTACATAGTGGATTTTTCTCAATGAAACAGATTTTGTGTTATACGTGACAAATTTACCATTTATTAATTCATATATTTTCAAATCTGAACAAAAATATAACTTGGGTATTAGTTTGTATCTGATCAAAATTAGTCGTGTGTAAAAACGTTGTAAAAACCTTTTTTTGCGTGAATGAATATTGACGTAGACGAATTATTTCAGGAGCAACAAGCTATCAGTTCTCGTCAAGGGGCCGTGGAGGAGCAGACCAAGCTGTGGGAGAACACTCTTCAGCTACTGCGTTGTAAGATGCGCGCGCGCAGCGAGCCGGCCGCGCGGCAGGGGCGCATGCACATCACTCAGCACTCTCAGATGCTCACTCTTACTTAAAATAAAATAAAAACTTTTTTGCTTCCCTCTATGGAATTCTGTAATATCTAACAATATGTATGTACCTACACCACTAATTTTTAATTAGTACAAATATTTAAAGGGCTTATTAGAAAAAGTCTTGTTATTATTTAAGTAAAGTCTCAATAAATAATATTCACAAACAAAAAAGTTATTAGCGTTTCTTTATATCCTAAAATGTCACTGAATTTATGGAAATATTGTACAGGCTATTGATTAAAAATGAATAAATGACGATCAAAATGGAAAACACTGCGCAGTTGTTATGAATGATTTATTCTAATATGAATTTAACAATTATAACAAATTTTCATGGACAATTTTAGGATTTCGTTTTTTTTACATTTGACTACAATTATAAGATCAGTAACAGCTACGGATAGAGCCCCATTTTTTTTGTACTAATTAAAAACTAGGGGTGTACTATATACGTACATATATTTCTAACCTAATGTTTTTTTTTAGCTATGTAATAATTAAATAGTAATATAGTTATTTTTAATGTTTATTGCTATGTAGATTTACTCCTATATTGAAAATTTGATGGTGGATTGATTTATCCCGGGTCCTGTCAATCGTGCGTACGTCAGCATTATATTTATTTATTCAATTTTCATGCAACTACAGGTTCAAACGACGACCTGGTGAGGGTCGCGGGAGTGCGGTGGATGCGAGAAGCACAGGATCGGTCGTTGTGGCGACGCTTAGGGGTGGCCTATGTCCAAAAGTGGACGTCTTTCGGCTGAAATGATGATGATGATGATGACAGGTACAAAGGCGAACTTACCGCGGCCTTGGAACGTAAAGGGCAACTAAAGGAACAATGGTAGGTTTTAGTCAGTAAAAGTCCTACACTTCCTCTCGCTACATACAGAGCGGGAGAAGTTACTTGATGATTTACCAACCAAAAAAGCAGTACTGATCTTTTTATTTTAAGTGTAACTTTGGATACTCTTATCAAAAGTTACTCGTCATCATTCTCGGGTCTGGATGTGGAAGGCGGGCCTTAGGTGTTTTGATGCAGCTTGGGACATACTTTTGTCCAGCAGTGGACAGCGATATGCATAATGTTTGCACATTATTCTTTATTTTAATATTGTATGACTAGTGTATGACAAGTCTTATAAAAATTGCACAACACTACTTGTGTTCTGTCTTTTTTTATCTTTAATTTAAAGAGCTTTTTTCGTTAATGCGAATATGACACTCTGTAGGTACCTATACAAAACATTCTAATTGTAACAAAACAATTTGTAACAAAAGAGGAAACGCGTCAAAACATTGGCAACAGCTTTAAATTAGTTTTACGAAGAAGCGCTCTTTCAACTTTAGGTCACAAGGTGAAACATCATTGGTTAATCACTCGTGAAAAATAACAATGAAACGAACCGAAATACTAACTCGAATAAAGCAATTTAAGTTCATTTTATGAGACTTGGTTAACCGAAATTGTCACTCAAACTTTGTCAACACGTCCGTAAGTTTGTAACAATTTTGTTTTTATATAAAAGTAGTTGCTAAAGTATTTTTTTTATCATCCATCAAAACTTAATCTAAAGTGATTAAGATAAAACATGTCTATTAGACTTTTCTTTGAGCATACCGAGCATACAAAATTCTACTAAAATTCTTTATAGGAGCAATCAGTGTTTGATTGATAGTTATAAAAGTGTGTTAATACGTGTAACTTTCTTATAGACTACCAGAATCTACTGTCATTGCAATGTCTTAAAGGTTTGATTATTTGTGTTTTAGTGAAACATAAACTTTTTCACTAAAATGTATTCGTTAAATTTTTTTTTCATTTCAACTGTGTGAAATCAAGTTTGGTTTTTTTTTTTAAACTGTTTTTCCACACTAGTAATAACGCATGCGTCGTGGGTGCGTTAATTAACATGTAAACTCACATACACAAGACACACAGATAACCTGCCCCCATAGCCAAGTTACAACCGTTTCGTTTCGATTCTCTTTTCGTTGATCGCCTCAAGTCGGCCACGCCTCCTATTCCTTTATTTTGTTGTAACTTGGCTAGGGGGCTGGAACTCCTATCTGTAGGCCATAAAAATATTTGTTCTGTGCGGGAATCGAACGCGTGGCACGCAGCGCAGCAGCCAATTATGCCAACCGTTGTGCAATGTGTGCCACGCAATTGTAGCTGAGGTGATTTTCTTGCGTCGTGGTTAATTTTTATGTGGGAGGGGTAACAACTACGGTTTTCGCATGAATAAGGATATAAAAAAAACGCATGACGTGTGAAATACGGCGAGCAACGGGTAGCTCGTCGTCCGATCGTCCGGTAACCGTCCGGACCGAGCTCAAGTCGTCGACGGCGCGTATTATTCCACGCGCGCTCAAGGAGATGTCAGCAAACCGTAGGGGCCCAGCAGGGTCGAAGCCTACTAGGGCCAAGGGTCTGCTTCTGAAAGGAAGACTCGACCCTGGTACGAAAGGCAACGAAGAAACAGGAGTGGGTTTTAGTCAGTAAAAGTCTGACACTATCTTGCGCTCCGCGGGGGATGTCATTGGATAACAGTCGGTTTAGGAGTATGTTAAAACAGTAATTTAGTCCTGAAACTAACAAGATTGTGCGCAAACGAAACGTAATTAAGAACCACCGTATTTCATCGACTTATATTCTAATGATAGAACTATTTGTCAAAATACTGAAAAGTTAAAACAAAAGTTCGCTGCAGCGCTAGATTGGCATTATGTCGTCTAACAAAACTATTAAAACATACAGCGCCTAGAAAGCTTTTAGAGGATACTTTTTTACGACCAAATTGTCTTAAGCGCCATGAATTTCACGGCACTTACGCGTTTCGTTCAATATAGTGTAATGACATGTTATCCATACAGATTTTTATACCGCAGAAGTGACACAGCTTTTTGCCTACAATTCATTACAATAACACTCTATTTTAAAATGTAATAATAGTCCTCCTTAGTGTAAATTCAAAAACCACGTTCTAATACTTTAATAAATAAGTGATTTCAAAATCGCGTAAAATATTGAAACCCTTTATTGTAATAATTATTCTGAAGAACAGCTATCCTGACAGAATGAAGATCAGGACTGCGCCACTAATATCTAGTAACAAAACAAACAACAACGGTAAATTTATCTTTAAAATGTTTAACAATTCCAGTTAAAGATTCAGTATTTTTTTTCGGAGATATTTATTTATCTGTTGCAATTTTATAACTTTTTTTGCAACTAAAACTTTTTTTTAATTTTTTCAACTTAAATATCATAAGCTTGAAAGTGTGCAGAGCAGATAAACGAATATTTTGTAGAATGCCACGTGTTTTCACTTCTATCCTCTTGAAGAATTTTTCTTCCCTTTTTGGCTGACTAGTGTGAACAAATCTATACTCCATCTGTTTAGGTAATTAACTAAAGGTTAATTATTAAGGTTAAGGTCAATTATCTTGACGTGTCTTTTATCTAAAAGACAATTTTTATTTAAAAATGTTTACAATTTGTTATTTACCTATATTGGTATAGGTAACTAACTAAATTTAAATAATCTGTGTATGTATTTTATGCGATTTAAAAAAAAATAAAAAGACATATTATGAAGGATTGTTTACGTTTAGTTAACTACCTAAACCGATGGAGTATAGAATATAATTATAGTGTATGAAGGACGAAATCTCAATATCGGTAATGCAATATCACACGTAGGACTACAAATTCAACTGAACCTAATGTATATTTGAATATTTATCTGCACATGATATCTAACGACAAAACTTACCGATGAAAACTGATACCCAATGATTTGCTGACATTTCTTGCTGAGTTTTTACAGTATCAAAAAACACACGTCGTCATAATTGAATTTGATGGAATTTATTGATACAAAAAAGAAATAAGATTAAATAAAATAATTAATAAAAAAAAACAAACAGAATAAAACACCATGCAAGTCTGTGTTCACTAAACCAGTTGTAGGTAAAAATCTGGTTTTTATGGGAGTGAACATCTGCATGTTTTAGTCTATGATTGTAAAATGGGAAGGCTTTTTAATAAAATAATATGGTTTTCTAACATACTATTACGATATTAGAAGCTATTACTCGTATATTGCTTGGACAACCAGTAATTTTACTTAAATTACTACAGAATTATTATTTACGTCCAGATTCGCGTTAATTTGAATTTATAAGCGCCGCTCTCACACTGCTTGAATGTCAAAACTGTACTAATGTCATCAATATCAAGGTGCATAGAAGACACTGCACCTGAGTCGGTTGAAGTGAGTGTACGGCACGCGTAATCTAGTACGTATTACATAATTATATATCGATGCCGTATTTCACCTTTAAAGAAATAATTTATAGCACGTATTCAAAAAACTCTGTGTAAAGTTACTTATGACATTTGGCCGCTAAAGAGCAGGATGCATCGATGCCGGTATCATTTGCAATGCAGATGTCGCCTCGTTGGTAGTGGAACACGCTGCGCCCAGGAATAGCTAACGTATTTAAATGAAAGGTGGGATGCGTCACATTCACATGACATTAAAATGCTTTTACTATTTTTGCCTCAGTGTGAATAATAGAGTTTCCAATTGGATTTGAAAAAGAAATTGGGTCCTGGCTCTGTTACTGGGTGCTAACGTGCTATATTTTATGTGAACTTTTAATACTAATACTGGTTATGCTGTTATTTTTTCGCGTTTGTTTCATTTTTTTGGCTGTTTGTTGCATTCCCATTTCCATCCCTTTTCTGCACATACCTACCACCCTTGTGTGAGTGAACCCGAAACACTGAAGGAATGACGTTTCAATGATACCCCGCAAATTCAATGGCGTCGAATGACTGATCTGTTCGTGTCAGGTATTTCGTAAATTTATGCAATGTGGTAGAAAAGGACTAGAGAGAATCACACTTCATATTAATTGTGTTTTTATTTCCTTTTTCTAATATCTTTGTACACTGAACCGTTCGGGCGTCTTTATGTCGACACCGCCACCGGCCCACGCTGAAAACTAGTGCTGTGAGTTCATCCTGTGAGCCGCAGCTTTATGCTGAGCGTTTGGCCGTTTTGCGCGGATGTGACGCATATCTTCCCTATCTGTTTATTATGTTTGTTAGCTAGTTTTAAGATTGCGTCATTTCGCGTGAATAAACTGTTTTCCTTTCTTTCAATAATATTATAAAGGTGAAATTTTATATATATGTCTGGCTGTATGCTTGTTACTTCTTCTCGCTCAAACGGCTGAACGGATTTGGATAGTTATGTGGGGTTGACCATAGGTAATAATCTTCTTCTTCTTTTCGTATCATAATATATAGCATAATAATATAAGCTTAATACGACACGTGACCTGTGAAGCGGCTCCACACTGGCACTGTGTTAGAGATGGGTCGATTATTATTATAAAGTATACAAATGCTTTGTACTACTTTATGTTAGGTGTGCGAAAAAGAATTCAGAAAGATATTGTAAGTAAAGCTGAAGTTGTCTTGTAATTGAGTTCCCTTGTTAGCTGCTTTGTTAAATAGTGAAATCGATATGATATAATAATTATGTAAAACTCTCATGTAAACACGAGTTACAGAACAAAAGCGTTCTACTGTTCGGGACGACGATGTTCTCCCGTTAATTAAGAATCAAGACGAGCATATTATTCCTCAGCACGTAGCGCACAAATTACTTCGTCATTAGGTAACACTCCCACTTAATTATACTACTCAAATATTTTATTATAGACTTTCCTCATTATATACCTATAGGGCTTCTAGAGAACCAATATTAGACTAGCTACCTCAGAATAAGGTAAGGTAAAAACTTTAATTATTTTATGGTTCACAAAACAACAGAGCGTAAAGTTTGCCCTAAGTGTTCGGCAGTCGTGCTTAATTACACACTTCGACGTGAATAGAATTTTTGTTATAGATATAAACGTTTTCTTCGTAGTGGTTTAAGTTTTTGTTTTAGCTCGCAAACTCATTACCGAGCTGTCAGCTGTCTCAAGTAGTTCAACTTCGTTGTAATGACTGACTGGAGGAGGAAAGTTCGTTCCCGTTGACGGCTGTAGCAACCTGCTACGGCGTAGCGCTACGAGGCTACGACGCGACGCGGCTACGAGACGGGAAGTCTACAACTTTGTATTACGGCTGAAACTGATAAATTATGTTTCGAGATGAGTACCTAATTCTCGCATTTTTAAGGAATGTTCGCATTCACATCACAGATGTAAAGGGCAACTGAAGGTCACAGGTGTGGCTGTAGTCAGTCAAGTCTATTACCCTAGAACGGTTGTAGTCATTGGATAATTTACCGTCTAAAAAAAGTCCCAATCGGTTAAAAACACTTTAGATTCAGAACAAATGATTCTTTTATTAATGACTGATCTTATAAGTAATATAAGTTCTTGCTGTGCGGTCATACTGATGTAAAAATTAAAATATAAAACGCTAATTTAAAATTAAAAAGTATTAGTATCAAATGTAAATTACAATTAAAAATGTCAATTTAAACCGCTCAAGTGCCAGTCGGACTCGCGCACAATGCCGATATATGTATCGGCATTACGTGCGCGAGAAACAGTTTGATTCTCGAATTGATTTCATGATTTATCTACAAATTACATTTTCAGACTTTTTCCTTTACTTGTGCTATGAGATATTGCTTCTTGCCAAATTTCAGGATTCTAGGTCAACGGGAAGTATCTTATAGGTTTTGATTTCCTTGCGAATGTCAGAAACGGAACAGAAACGGCCTTATGACTTAGAAATTTTTGTTTTCGGTGGTAATATCATCTAATGACATCCCCCCCTCTTGGGCGGGGCGGGAGATAGTGTCAAACTTTTACTGACTAAAAACCCACTCCTATTCCTTTGTTGCTTTTCGTACCAGGGCCGAGTCTTCCTTTCAGAATCAGACTCTTGACCCCAGTAGGCTTCGAGATTTTTTCACAGCTTCAAGGGGTATCAAACTTGAGTATTTGATATTAATTTCAGTTTAATACCTCGACGCGTTCCTGTGAAAAAGGGTTCTGATAGATGGACAGACGGACAACAAAGTGATCCTATAAGGGTTCCAGTTTTGCCAAGAATTGGCCTTCTCATAATTAATAAAAATAATATTCCACAACTATCACATATCGCCATCTAGTACCAAACTAAGCAGAGCTTGTGCTATGTGTACTAGACAACTGATAATCATACTTATATACTTCTAAATGTACGAGCAAGTGGTAATTTCAATGACATATGCAAGGAATGTGATTGGGATGCAGTTACAATTAGTGTGAACTCAGCCAGAAGGTGTTTAAACCTCAAATTCTTCAAGTAGTATTAGATTTAATAGATTATTCATTAGTTATTTAAGTGCAAACCAAAGATTTATGCTGTATCCTACTCAACTAAAAAGCGAAGCTTTTTTGTTTATGTGCTCACCATTTTTAATGTATTATAATGTTAGTACGTGAGGACTTGTAATTAGCTTTCTAATGATGTTTTCTTTTTTGACAAATAAGTAATAAATCCATACATATTATAGATAAATTACATCCAGACACAGAATTAACGATCGATTATGCATAGCAGTCAGGGTCACTAACCACTAGACCAATAGGCCAGTCAAATTGTTTGTTTTATTTGTGCTTGATAGATATTTTATTTCCAATTAAAAAAAGAGATATAAAAAGCAAATTACTTTGAACAAAACATTAAAACTAACTTTATATTATAATACAATCCGGTCTACGACAAAGTATAAAAGAAAATAAATATAAAAATATGAGTTTGTTCGCAGTTCAAGCTAACAGCACATTTATTCGCCGTGTCTTCTTAGAAACTTAGAAAGCTAAGAAAATAAGGAAAAATCCGCGTATATAGAGTAAAGCTTGCCTTGCGGGAGTTCTTCGCGATATAATCAGTGAAATAAATGGCGTCGTTTATTCCCATTATCCTGGCAAGATGAGGGCAGTATGAGGGTCGCCGAGTCAATTCCTGGGTAAGCATCCTCGCGACACTATGTAATGTGCAGTATTTTATAATCATTGCTATGAAACCTTGTCGTTCCTTCGTAAGTAATTTTTAAAGGAAACGATTAAATGTCATGGTTATTAAATTTAGGGTTTTTTTTTTAAATTGTCGCATAATATGTATTTTCTAAACAAAAACTATGCAACCAACATTTTTATTTCTCTGATAAAATTACTGGCTGTTGAAAAATTGACCCATAAATAAGCTTTTGTGACTCCACGTGTGGATGTACTCCTGCATCGTGGTTGCATTCAGAAACATGTAAACTCACTTGCTAAAGATACCTAGACCCAGAGTTTAACTATCTGTAGGCCATACAATTATTTATTGCGTGAGGAAAACGAACCTGGAACATGCAGCACAGCAGCCAACCCGATCAACTACTACGCCAACCACCAATTGTTTAATTACTTTTTTTTTATTCGTTATAAACCAGTACTTGACTGCGATCCCACCTGATGGTAAGCAGTGATGCAATCGTTGATGGTGAGGCGCACTAGTTTATTAAGAACCTATTCACTCTAGCCTTGAAGGCACCTAAATTATAGTTGGACGGGAAGACCGCAGCAGGCAAATTGTACTGTGTTGTGTGTTGTGTATCGTTTGTGTATTGTACTTATTAATCAAATAATTATTATGTTGCAATGTCCTGTTTTTAATTTATTTGTAATTTTGTTTTTAATTCTTAATTCTTTATTGTACAAAATAACATACATAGTACACGGTGATACATACAGTTTATGTACAAAGGCGAGCTTAACTCAACAATGAGTTGAGTTTGTTAGTTTTTTAAATAAATTACTAACATAATTTAATAAATTGATTTTTAAGAGCATGTTGTGCCTTACTGTAACCTAATAAACATAAACACTCATTATAAGACGTATTGTGCACTATGCCTTCCAAATAAGAATAAGAAAGTCAATAACCTTGATCAATCAAATGTTGAGTGAAAAGTACGGTTTGCAAAGAAAACTTATTTGCGCATCAATAAAGGATTTTTTTTTCTCCTAATCCTCGAAATCCTAAATAAATACATAAAAAGTGGTAAACGAAAAATATAACTAAAATAAATCTGAGTCATAAACATAGTAGTTAAACATTACTAGAAAGGCCTGTGAGACCCATTTCATTTATGCACTAGTGCTCCAATAAATCGAATGCGCCGAACCAGTGAAGTATTTCCATCGCACAGCACGGCCACATTTTTAACGTGAATTCTCAACTAAATAACATTTTGCTGTATTTTAAAACAGTTTCAATGGTCTCTCTAATCCAGTTTCATTCCACTCGTTTCGATTTATGTGGACAAATCCCTGGAAATCCGATTATGCAGCGGCGAACATTCTCGTGAAATAGATTGTTGTTGAATTAAACTTAACGAAGCGTTAAAATTGATTAAAAACCTTTATTTAATAGAATAAATGTATGATATATGTGAATGATAGATGTGTTCTGATTGAATTGTGTAAGAAGTATATTTGAGTCGACATAACAGAATCACTCTACGATTACATTTCATTCCACAATAGACTATACAGTACACAATCAACATGAAAGCATTATTTGCGAACGAAGCGATAAGAAAATTACGAGACGACTTGGAGGCATTGTGCCTACTCTTGATAATAATATCTACGACAAATTGTAAAAGCTGAGTTTATGGACTTATGTTTATTTTACTTTGATGCTATTATATTTATCTTATTATTTGTTTTGGAAGCGGTTATTTATCTTGGGGTTGGAATAAACGCCGGCGCCGATAGAATGCCAGGAATGTTGGAACTAACTGAAGGGCTGTGGTAAGAGTTTACAGAATGCAGAGCCTTTCTGTGGTAGTTTCTATTTGATGTATTACAGATTTTTTTTTGAATTTATTTCTATTAAATTTAATTCAATTCACTTTTTGATTTCATTTAATTATTTTCTATTTATTCTAATTCACTATTATTCAATTGAATTTAACTCAATTCGGCTTTTCGTAATTCTATAATGTTTGATTAAATTCAATGTTATTCAGTTTAATAAAATTTAACAGTATCGTTATTGCCTATATTATATTATTAGTATTGGTAGGCTGATAGGTAGGCGGGTGAGTTTAATAGATCCTAAAGGGGTCTAGAAAAAAAAACCTTCGAAGAGGGCGAGCCATGACCAAGCATGAAGTGGGAATCTAAGCTGCTACTCTGATAAACTTTATGAAGAACTTAAGAACACTTTGTCTGACTTGTAAATCGAAATTAATCGAATCCAGCAGTGCTACGACCACTAGACAGCTGATTATGAACAAAAAGAAACAAAATCAAGGTCAAGCTCAATAACAATCATATTTAATAAGTTTTAACCATTTAGCTTTCATATTAAAACGAGCATCAAATTAGATATAAATTCACGAGAAAGGAAATCAAGCAATTGGCGCGGGGAGCGGTGATGATTGATGTACCACCAACTTCGCGCCGAGACGATATCGAACGAGTAGCGACGAGGAGGGACGAGGCCATCGAGATGTCCTCTAATATTTCACAGTATTGGATGAGTACTATTCAGCCCTTTTTGTCCATACAATCTATTTATAATCTAATGAAATTTATCAAAATACGTATTGCGAAACCGAAAAAAATACTACTAGATTTTACTAAAAAATTAGACAAAAAGTATCGTATGTCCTATTCCAGGATATGGTCTACCAGTGTGCCAAATTTTAACCAAATTCGTTCAGCCATTTGTGTGCGAAAAAGTAATAAACGTACACTCACAGATACATAAAAACTTTCGCTTTTATCATACTCGCATTTACAAGGATTTATTATATTCAACTAGATGCTGCCAACGGCTTCGCCCACGTAATAGTAAAAAAAATCCCAAGGAAGCAATCTCGCGGGATAAAAGTATCGTATTTGTTATTCCAGGACATGGTCTTCCCGTGTGCTAAATTTCGTTCAAATCTGACGTATGTATTTAGAAATATATAAGTGTGTTTATCAGTTGTCTAGTACTCATAACACAAGGTCTGCATAGCTTGAGACTAGACGGCATTGTGTGATGGTTGTGAAATATTATTATTATGGTTATTCAGGCACCTGGTTCTTTTAGAATCTCACGGGTGTGAACCAAGCTGAAATCCTAATTATTGTTGTTTATTTTTATTTTTTATTATTATTATCTCTTCAGAAGTTTCAGTGTGAAGGAGTTACGAACATACACAGTCAAAAACTAACTACCTTTATAATATTATGGTGATTAGTGTGATTGTCTTAAGTTTAAAATAATTTTGCAACAAGGTTTTAATTTCTTATTATAAACATTATTACACTTGTTGAACACTTCATTCACTATGGCCGAGTGTCATAATCTACTTTTTATCTCGAAAAAATGCACGGCTCCTCTACCAGGTTCAGGCCATGGAAGCGAAACTACGGAAAAAAGTTTGTGGAAAATACTACTAGCTTATTTAATTATCTCTCAAGTAGACGTGGGCAAAGTGTGTCATCTTTGCGATTGGAACATTTGCATCTGAATCACTAAAATGTTCCAAACGACACAGTTATATGTGTCATTTGGAACATCGGCTTAAAAGACACAAACGGAACATTTGGAATAACGGCTCAAAAGATACAAACATTGACTGTTATGAATCGTGATCTGTTACGTTGCGCCATACCAACAGTTTTATTTAATTGAATTGAAAATAATTTAATAATTTTTAGTTCAGTTTATTAAAATTTACACTATTTACGTTTTTTTTTTTCCAATCTTTCGGAACACTAAAATGTTTCGGAACAGTGAGTCGGTTCAGTAAAGAGTTACTCATGCCTCATACTCTCAAGTCATGCAGAACATTTTCTGATCAGTGTGGTATATCAGGGTTTTATGCCATGAATATCAATCTCAAACCAAGGAAATTTTGGCAAAGAGCAGAATACATTTTCCGCTTTTTATACGACACAAGTTTCAGGACTAACTAACCGAAACAATATAGTTCTTGTTACGTCAACTGTGGGACGGAGGAAAGTGAAGCCGTTTAAATACATGGTCTTATTTTATAAGATGCTTTATGAGGGATGAGGGCAAGGATCTTATTATTCTTTGGTTTTCCTTAAAAGCTTCTACGGATTAAACTATGACGGTCACAGTCATGTGTCAATCGGTATCGGTTGATATAAATTTTGAAGTCCAGAATTATGGTAATAAAAATAAAATTTATAAAAAATCTTATATTCGCAGGCTACAAAGGCATCACTAACACAATATTAGTGATTGTTATGAAAGAACTAAAACTATGTTGTTAGGGTAAGGCAAATAGGTCAAAGACCATAAAATAAATATATCAACTGCAAATTTATTTTATCAAGCTCCATGTAGGACATGTAGATAGATAAATCTACCCTGGTTAGTCCCTTCTAGACTTTCAGCAAACGCCCTCATGATGCTGTTGGTGCTTCCTCCCACTATGCATATCATCGACGCCATTTTCTTACGTATTATCGTAAAGTTATCGTCAGTGTGCGCTTGAACTTCTAATCGTCAGTGTGCGTTTGAACTTATAACCACGAATTAATCGGCAGTGTTTACTTCAATATATAGTTACGTATACGCGTTTAAAAGTATGTTGAAATAAAACGATATTTCACGCAGTAAAAGAAAGCGATTTAAAGGACATAGTCGTCTATAATACGAGTATAATTGAAAGTTTCTTACCTGTATACATTCTGAATACTGTCTGCTGTTATAACAATAAAAATAGTTATGCTTTAGTAGCTATTGTTACTGCAAAAGTATTGTATTATGTATTTTACCAACGCTCAAGCGGTAATGCACTAGATAAATTTGTCATAAAATAGACTGAGTGTAAATCACTAGATATACAGTTTCCGAAACACATAAGTACTATTCAGCCAACTTGTTAGCTTTGCAATTCAACTGATCGTAAACTTCCATGAGATGTCTCCGGCTGGCAATAAGTTAGCTATATTATGATTTGTCTTTTTTCTAACAGTCCCAATGGAGCATTTTCTTCTTATGCAACTAAACTCATTGTGAATTTTGTAGGGCAATAGCGGTCATTGACTGACCCCTTTTATTGAAATTGTCATTTTCAAAAACGGTTATATCTACAATATATGTACATTGTGCTTTATTTATTAAAAAAAACTTTACAACCAAATTATTAGTTTAATGACTCTTATGCAGATTCTATAAGAGCAGTGGTGGCCGAGTGGTAACGGCCCTGACTACGAGTTGTAGATCGCGGGTTCAAACCCAGTCAGGCGCATTACGTTGTGTAATTTACTTCATCACCACTGCTCTCAAAACGGTGAAGGAAAGCATCGTGAGGAAACCGGTATGTCCTAGAACCAAAAATTCGAAGACATGTGACATTCACCAACCCGCACTGGGCTCGCGTGGTGGATTACGGCCCATTCCCTCTCCTAGAGAGAGGAGGCCTGAGTCCCAGCAGTGGGAACATTAAAAGGCTGATTATGCTTATGCTTATGCAGATTCTTAAATCTATAGAGAATTCTAATTTGATTCTGCTAATCAGTTTCTAAGCTATAGTTAACGAGTTTCTATGTCATCTCAACTTTAATTCCGCTTTATTTGTGTACTTTACAAAATATAAAATATTGTTTAGAAATATAATATGCACACAAGATCAAAATGCAAACTGAGTAAAATATGTATTATTGCATCACTGTAGCATAACGAGAATATTCCCGTTACGGGTTAACAGGAAATATCTAGAGTGGTTTATTGCCAATGTTGTTTGCAGCTGGAGGTTTAATATCCGCGTGCGCCACGGATGGAAGTAGTGGCAGGCATATCTATTACACTCACGAGTCAGCCCAATAGCTCGCGTGGTGTATTCCGACGTTTCACAATCTCTCAGCATTCGCTTTCTCCATCCCAATGTAATTGATTGTTTTCATGGAAATAAGCTTTGTTTTACTCAAAAGGTTTGTTTCCGGCTTTTCGAAAATGTTTTTCCTCAGGATTAATTTTGTTTCCAGTTACAAAACAGTTTTTAACTTGTAAGGACGATTCAAGTTTTATAGCACGCTTGTTCTTTTTTGTTTATAGGGAGTTAAAGCTTTTTATGGGACATTTAGTTTTGAATGGGACAAATAGTGCATGTTTTATTGGGTATTAAAGATATTGTTTTACTTAGGTCTACTTGCAGCATGCAGCAGTGAACGTGTTGTGCTATAATTGAAAATGTGAACTTGTCATTATCATCGTCATCATTTCAGCTGAAACGACCGGTCGCAGGCGTCTCGCATTCATTCCCGCGACCCTCACCAGGTCATCGGTCCACCTTGTGAGAGGCCTATCAACGCTGCGTCTTCCGGTACGCGATCGCCACTTTAGAACCTTTCAGCCCTAGCAACCATCTGTTCTAGAGCAATCTGCTCTGCCCACTGCCATTTATGTTCGGCATTTTAAAAGGTGGACTTGTAAGTAGGTACAATGAGATTTATTTAAATATTGCTGTTTTTAAATTTAGGTGACTACACAGACTTATTTTAGTTTTATAAGAATTTTGCTTTCCACTACATTACAATTACAAACCAAACTAACTAACCTGTGCGCTCATAATTACCCGACTGCACCAGAACTAGAGTTATGCCTTTTTCTCTTAAGTTTTGGAATTTTTATGTGACTTTATTCTACAACACACAGATGATGAAACTGATTACCTAAATCATATAGACAATATGCACAATATATGTTTTTAAATCTGTATATAAGTCATGGCTAGAAACGTTTGTAATTTATTATAAATATTCAAAAGTATTTCTAAAGCCTTTGCATCGCAACCAACTTTAGAAATTAAAAAAAAATATGCAAAAATTGTTGGACACTTTAAAGATGGATGCCGACGTGGATAAAATTTTCATCAACATTCATAGCTTTAGAAGAGTCTTTAGCTCTATAACTAGAACAATAAGGCTTTAAATATAATTATTAGAGCTAAATAGTAGATTTTATTGCTATGGTTAATATCTAATATTATAAAAAGTTAAAGTTTGTTTTTTATTTTATTTATTTTTTTGTTTGTAGGAGGTAATCTCTGAAAGTATTGGTTTGATTGTTCAAATTTTTTCACCGATAGAAAGCTGTTTTATTCCTGAGTAACATATGCTATATTTTATGTACACGGGCGAAGCCTCGGGCAAAAGCTAGTTTATAATAAAAAGCTTGTAAATGCCAAAAGTAAAGTAATAACAGCTAAAACATATTATGCTACACAATTCTATAACGTGGACTTGTATGTTTTGATAAGCGAGCTTTCTTATTTCCTCCCGTCAAGTTTTCATATTTGAATTTGTAAGTTCTTTAAATGGCCGACCGGTTTTGGCGGGAATTTTTGAATGAACTTTAGTGCCTGTTTTAATTATTCGCAAATGGATCCTAGTGGATTTTGTGATGAAAGTGGAGTAGTTCTGAACTTCATGTGCTTATTTTTTTTTGCTACTACTGGACAATGTGTAGAATCATTGAAACCGGTGCGATCTGGGTAAAATGGAGCTGAGAGTCGTACTTACTGTAGAATTGCCTACCTCTGTGAAGTTTGCCGAGAAGGCTGACTTGATAACATTTTTGCTGCCAAATACTCCAAAAATATTAGAATATGTTACATCCGCATTTTAATACAACTCAAAGTAACTGCAAAAACTAAATACTTTCTAAACTTCACATAGGCTAATGCATAAATCGTGTGAAGTCAATACCATAAAATATGGCCGGCCTCATCAACTAGCTACATTCACGTGTAAAAGTGTTTTTTAAAACCTATTTGTAAAATAAATATCAATGGAAAGAAGCCGACAGAAAAGAAAAAAAAGAAATCCCGTTCCACGATACTAACATACGTTGTGCGAACACAGGATTTGCGGCTCAGCACAACCGCAACCTCCTTCGCAATCCATGCATTGCCGTCCTTTAGTCTAGGTATATAGCTAAGTAAAAATTTGGTTCTGTGTAGATCTGTAATGGCCTCTCAAAAAATAACTCTGCCAAGATTTATAACTTTCAAACTCAATACGAAAACATAACGGTATAAAGTTACTTTCTATTAAACTAGTTTCTGAACTGCTTCAGACGATCGCTTCTTGCAATAAAATTATATTATTGTACAATTTTGTATACTTCCAATACACGTTCAAACTGGTTTCTTAGTTATTATATGAGTTCAGAGAGAGCTTGTTACCAGGCAATATTTTTATATGTCACAAAATTCCTTCAACTTCATTTCCCTCTTAAATTAAATGAACTATTTTTTCTCTGCGTTTGAATATACTTTTTGCAAAATATGCCTATAGGTTATTCCGCGACTTCTTTCGGATGTAACTTCAACCCCCTTTTCTTGAGGGTATAAGTCTTCTTTCTTTTTAGCGGACGTTGACTTACGAGTATACTTTTACTAGAGTACAAAACAGTGAGGTGAATTTGTTTGCAGTTTTAGTTCTCGAGATCAAATTATATTATTATAGTGTGACGCTCCGGCCATGTTACTGACCGTACTGCAAATTATATACACGAAGTTATAATAAGATTTTCTAACAAGACGTGTTGAATCAACAATCTTCATATCTCGACTATTTCTTGGCATTGCGAAAAATATATGAAGAATAGAGGAAAGTCAATATTTCTTGCAAAAAGTATAGGAGACATCTTAGTATGCTCTTAGTGAGCTCTAAATATGAAGAGATAGGTTTCATCGTCTTATTTTTATTTCTCTGAGTGTCCAGTCTGATTTATCATTATCGAAATAAGCAAACATAAGATTAGGGAGCAGGATGATGATGGCAGGAAGACAAAGTGACACGGGTTGTATTATAAGAGGTTCCAATGAAGGGCGCCGGCCCGGCGCGCAGCCGGAGCGCCGACCCTAGTTCTCCTAATTAGAGCCGTCTCTTTAATTGACTTGTGGACACCCTCTAATATTTTACTACAACTTTTTGGTCAGACACTTGTGGTTATTGACATTTTTTAACATAGTTTAACGAAGCCTATTCAGCAACATTGATCTTGTTTATTGCTTAGGAAAGATCGAAAGCCCCGGGTATCGGGAGTCGCAGGGCGTTTCCCGGCCACCGTGAGTGGGCTTGCGGACAGATAGCTCGCCGTCTGATAAGGACCAATCCCGGGTCGACGGCGAGTTGTGTTACATGCGCGCCTCAAAAAGTTGCTAGGGCCTCTGTTTGCCAAGGCTGCGAGATTGTTCAGAAGTGTTGCCGCAGTCCTGGAAAGCAAAGGAGAACTGAAGGAAGAGAGGAAATGGGTCCAATGTCAGTTGGACCCATTTTTGTCTTTGCTATTTGCATCGAGTTTATAATATTCCCTCAGTCATCATCCTGAAGCAAAATAAGCAAAAACACAAATAAAACCATCGTATAAGCGAATAGTCAAACTTAATCGAGGCGAGTTGACACAATCATTCCCCTTAGCAAGAAGAATCCTTCCAAAATTTTAATTATTAAGAAAAGAAGCAAATCACAAAGAAATGAACTGTACTATCACTATGAATTAAATAGTTAATTAATAAGCTTTGGTATCATTTACAAACCAAAACTTAAATGTATTATCAAAATATCTTTTTCTTCTTCTTTGTTGGTATCACTCTTGACAGAATGGTCGTGGTCATCACTTCAGGTGTTGGTGGCAAGCTTCACAACACGCCAGCACTCCTTTATCTGGTGAGTCCACCTCATAGGCGATTTTTTTCGTGGCCTGGTACCCTCAACCATTCCCTGGACCACAAGTCGCTCAATAGCTACCTCCCCTCGGCGGCATACGTCAAAAAAGGTGAGGATACGAGACTGTACCAAAGATGATAAACGCTGCTTAATGCTGAGTTCTCGAAATATAGACTCGTTGGTACGGAATTATATCAAAATATCTATAGATGAATTAAAAATATAAAAAGCTTATTTTTTATGATTTTCTAGACGTGAAAACCAGAACGAAACAACCGCGCACTTAAAACGTAGATGCGAACTAGAGGGATACTCTCAGGGTCGGCTAAAAGGGCAAGAATCGCGACGTTGCCAACTTGTTAACCGTATTAGGTTCTCGGAAATTAGTACTACATATTTGAAATCACCTCTGTTTCAAAACTCCTCAGTCTCCCCTTTTTTTGGGGTAGAAAATCATCGAATTTCACCCGCTCTCGCCCGCACCCGAGCTACAGTAATTAGTGTCAGACTTTTACTGAATATATCTTACCAGCGTTCCTTCAATTCTCGAAAATGTAAAGCTAGGGCTCATAAAGTCTGCACTGTCGTAAATTTTCTTAGATTTGTTATAATTGTTTACCCAAATAAGATTTCCGTATTTTCGTATTTTCTTACAACAGACATTTTTTGAGATTATTGTAACAAACTTCCTGTAACTTACTGAAAGTTGATAATTATACATAAGTATGTCTCTAAGAGTTATATTCAAGAGCATATTTAGTGGGTATAGACTACTGAAAATTCATAATTAATATGTCTCTCAGATTTAACTTCTAAGAATAAGAGGTCTAATGAAAGTAAATATAGAACATAGAACTAATGAAAGTTGATAAAATTAATATATATCTAATATTTACATTTCTAAAAATGTTATTCATGTTTTTCAGCTTATAGTTTTAATAATTACAATTGATGTACAGTACATAGTGCAATTTATTGTTAAAAATATTGAATGCTATTTTTGAATGTTATATTTTAATAAAAAAAAACTAGGTGTTGCCCGCGACTTCGTCCGCGTATTAATCGAATTTTTTTCAATAAGGGTTTTTTTTATTGAATTTGTTTTTTTTTTTAATTATAATCAACAGCTCTTGTCCGCGACTTCGTTCGCTTAGAAATTGCAAATATTTGCAAAGTGCAAGTACATTAGGAGGCTGTTTAAGATAAAAGATACATCACGCTATTACCATTTGCCCTACGGTAGCTCTCAAATGGAATCATTTCACCCCGTTTTTGCAACATTTTTTGTCGATACTCCGCTCCTATTAGTCATAGTGTGATGCCTATAGCCTTACTCGATGAATGGTGTATACTACACTGAAAGAATTCTTCAAATCAGAGCAGTAGTTGCTGAGATTAGCGCATTCAATCAAACTCTTCAGATTTATAATATTAGTGTAGATATCTTGATTCTACTTTACAACCCTTAATTTATCTATCCAAAATTCAGCGACTTCAACTCACTTGATCTTGTTTACTTACCGCGGTATGAGTGGAGTTGTAACAATGTGGTTTGTTAAAGTCGCTTTTACTCTACAGGATCCATAATTCCATTAAGAAATTAGATCTCGATTGGTGGTATTTATAGAATTTTGTGCATTCAGAAGCAAAATGTCAAAGTTGTTTCAATACTTCACTACTTCAGCTCTGCAAATAATACGTCGAGATTTCAAAACCCGCTTTCTAATTCTCTAAGCAATATAAAAAAAATAACACAAAAATCAACAGAACAAATAAATTTACGTGTTAGATTTATTCCTTTTAAGCGTCGGTACAGTTTGATTAGTTTGTTGGCTAGGTTTGTGTTGTTTCAGCGCACTGTTCGATTGTGCGACTACACGTAACGGTTGCCAAGTCGTCCGTACATGTAACCGCCAAAATTTTTGTTTTTATTGTTTCTGACTTGTGAGCGAACGGTAAGAATTTCCAATAAATGTATTAGCTAGAATTTTATTTATTTGCTGGAAAGTTGTGAAAGCTGACTGAATCTAGACTTCGTGTTAATTGCATACTTTTCTACTTTATTGTTTATTTCACGCTTCGTGTTTTCTTCTTCGCTCGTAAGTTTCATCGATAGCCTTATGAACAACCGGTTAGTCTGACGCAGAATCTTGAATGTACACTTTCAATTCGAAGTTAGGCTTCGCTGATTTATATGATTTCTGGTTATTTATTTATGTTTGAGAAGTCATACCTAGCTGTTTATTTCACCAAGTGATTTTTACGTGCAAATATATATATATATATATATATTTATTATATACTTATGTACCTACACACAGGGAATCAGTATTATATGTATACAAAAATAAATCTCTATTTTCTTTGGTCACATCGTCACGCATGAAAGGCTGAACCAATTTCGCTTGTTTTCTTATGTTGTATTTATTATTGTCAGGAGAAGGTTTTCAGGAAAGAAAATTTAAGAAAATTGCGTAATAAATGAAAAGTTTAAGAAACTTACAATTATTCTTTCGCGCGTTTGGCAGTTCATAACTAAGATAGGACAACGTCAGTCGGGGTTCAGCTAGTATAAAATAGTTACATAATATGAGTATACAGGATGTCTTTGACATCGACGCGTTTGTGCAAATCGAATACTACATGATTCTGGAACCCTAGTGATGAAATTTTTCATCAGATTTTTCCTATATTTTTTTAAATCTTTACGTGTTTTAATTTTAACTGTATAAAATCTTTATTCTAACATTTTAGTGAAAAAATTAATGAATTACTTTTAAAATTAAAAATGTCATCGGGATCGATTAGAATAACGATTTTATCTATCCCGATGACTTTTTAATTAATTAATTTTTAATCATATTTTTTTGTTTTACTAAAAATATCATCGGGGTTGGTTAGAATAATGATTTTACACTGTTTAAATTTAAAAAAGTTGTTTTTTAAAATTAGGTTTTTCATAATTTAAAAAAAAAAACTGTACTTTTTTGCCGACGAAAAATACTACCACGGGGGGGGGGGGGGGGCGGTCCGGAATCAATGAAATGGAAGGATTGGATCCGTGGTATTCGTTTGTGTGTCGATGTCAAGAACACCGTGTATAGGAACTGCTTATATTTCTCCTTTCAGCAGACCTGCGAAAGGAGAAATTAAAACATATGTATACGATAGTGTGTAAAAACAAGAGATTCTTCTTCTTTTTTTACACACTATCGTCTTCCCTTCTGGGTATGTGGAGACGCAAACTAAAGTATCAAATAAACTTATACATATCATTTAATATAGCACTTTTGTCAAAATTAATATTCAGGGAGAGCATATTTCAGCAAAATACGCTCTAATAGAGAGGTAAATAGGTCATTAATATTCGAGCAGAAAAGTATTAATGTCTCGTACTTGTGGAGGAGGAAGGGGGGTTTTTAAAGCCCCCACAAGGCTATTTACAATACGTGTGCTAAGAGTGAAAAAACGGTTCGTTAATTCCTAAATGATTACATTACAATATCGGAGGTCATTAGACCTCATTACACGTTCGTGCTCGCGAGGCGAGGGTGAACCATTGTGGTGGAGGATGTCGAATATTAACAAGATTTCTGGACTCCATTATCGCTTCCTGATTTGAAGAGGGTATAGAGCCAAATGAGGCGCCTCCCCAAATGTGAGGGTTGCGTGTGAGCTGCTATTATTTCCGCCTTAGCCTCACCTTGCTCGATATGGGAAGGTCGATAGAGAAACTTACGAGGAAATTTGAGGTCATGACCTTGCTATTCATATGATATCGACTTTCTCATAGAAGCTATTCGCCACTGTAGAGTACGGGCGTAAACAAAACATGAGTGACAGATAAAAGGAGTGCACGTCATTTTTTTGACCAGAATGTTTTGTAGCAAGACTAGCTTCTGCCAGCGGCTTCGCCCGCGTAAAAGTAGGTTTTTTCATACAAACTTTGGACCCCCGTTTCATCCCTTTAGGGGGTGAATTTTGGAAAATACTCTCTTAGTGCTCGCCTACGTCACAAGAGGAAGCCTTGTGCAAAATTTCAAGTTTCTAGTCCCAGTAGTTTTGGCTGTGCGTTGATATGTCAGTCAGTCAGTTTCTCCTTTTATATATATAGATATAGATTTGTTGCGATGAATGTTACTTTGATTTTTTGTGTAGAAAAGTTGTTTATTTGGAATGAAAATGAGATGGAAATAAAGTTTGCCCAAAACACTTTTTATTTCTAAGAAATTGGCGACTTTTCTGGTTTTTAAATCTGTATATTTACGTAGAGATTGAATAGGAAGCTGGAGCGTCGGGCGGCCGGGTAGGCGTCGGGCGTCGGGCCTCGTAGAAAAGTTATGGGAGCGGCGACAGGCGGGAGCCGGGCACGCTCTATTGTGTCGACGGCGGCGGCTCATTTGCACCCGTCAATTAACTGCAATTAACGGCGGTTACGCGCCATTTGCGACCTGGCTTTGTTACTTCGAAGACCAAAATAAAAAGGTTATTCTGACTTTTGAGCGGCATCGACTATTTTCACCTTTTATTTAACCAGAATGGGACGACAAGATTTTAATCTTAACTTTCTAACTAATATTATAAAATAATGCGAATGTAAGTTTGTTCGTTACTATTTCACGTCTAAACTGCTTAACTGATCATAATGCATTTATTATGTTGTCAGGGGTACAGCAAAAGGATATAGGGTACCTTTCATCCAGAAAAAGTACATACTATTCCTGGGGAAAAGTATTTTTAGCGGTCTCAATTGCTTTTGTACGCTAGATGGCGCTACGTGCATTTCGAATCATATTATTAGAACTATTTTAGGTACCTAGTGTATTAAAAGTATTGTCTCACTCTGCGACCGTAAAGCTGCGGTATGGGATCTTCTACTGGAATAAAACTATTGGGATGCTATAATGATTTACTTATACTTTTCTTCAGGATTCGATATCAGCTCATCGCGCTACAATGGTTATGTCCGAACTCAAATACTAGACATTTCTTTGTTCTACTCAATTTTTAAACCTATTCTCGAACAGCAAAATCCTTAAAAGAATATTTTGCAAGCCAGTTCGTTTGCTATAACAAACCTAACTCATGCGATCTCCTTTCGATATCACAGTATTCTAAAAAGAACTAAAATTTCAAATTCCTGCAACGTGTATCAGAGTTGTCCGCGCGATTAGAACATATACAACAGTGCAAAATCATTTATTAGACAGTTGCCCGTATCAGAAACAACACCAGGGGCGCCGATTCCGTGGGTGCTCGGGGGCTCGAGCACCCATGAGAAATAAACAGTGGGTGCCGGGCACCCCTGAGAATACTGTAGATATCAAGAAACAGAGAATTGGTTAAGTATAAATTATAATATTTCCAGGTAATAAAAACTAGTTTAATTTTTATATAGTGGTTTCTTTCTATATTTTTATCAAACATAATTAGTAATTAAGTACGCAGTATGTAAGTAGGATATTTATTTCTTTTTCGGTCGATCAGTGTGCATTTCTCTTCTTCTCACACTTCGCCACTTTTTCGAGTCGTCAAATGAGCATGAGCACCCATGAGGTTTTCTACAAGCCGGCGCGCCCTTGAACAACACTAGTCCATCCGGAGGATCCTCCCTTGTCAATGTCCTGTTCCGCTTGCCTCTAAAAACTAAAGCGAGTGAAGCCACGGGCAGAAGGTAGTGAATAAAAGTTTTAATAGCGTTAATAGCTGTGTGCAATGATTACAAGTTTAATAAAGTTGCAGTGAGTTTAGTTCCAGTGCATAGCTACCTTTGGTCAATGTGATTAAAGTTTTCATTATAATTTGGAAGTAGCGCTTCATGGCTTAGTGAGGGGAAATCACCCGTGCAGCGTACTGCTTCGTGAAAATACTAATATGAGACCTTTAATAAGAGAAAATAAGGAACGGGGTTGAGGATTAGGCAGCGAATTTCTTCATTCTACTGCGCTGAATACAATGTTTATAAATATTAAATTATAAGTTTAGATACAAAATAAAATAAAAGAACAGCATAGAATCATAGTTTTAGCTTCGTATTACTTTTTGTAATTTATTACATCGCCATTGCTGTCAAAATGGTGAAGGAAAACATCATGAGGAATCGACATGTCCTAAAACTAAAAAAATTCGAAGACATGCGACATTCCCTAAACCGCACTGGTCCCGCGTGGTGGATTACGGCCCATTCCCTCTGTTAAAGAGGAGGCCTCTGAGTCTCGGCAGTGGAAAATTATAAGCCTGATTATGCTTAATAAGTAAATATCAATAGTTTTAGCTAAATTAGTTTCAAAATTAATTCTAAAAGATTTCTCCTAGACAAACAAACATACATAAATATATATTGTAGTAGCTGACTCGGCGAACATTATTTTGCCATATAAATTATCAAAGAATATGGGTGTGATGGTAGGAGGGTAAAAAATTACCGAAGCCCTATTCTCAGACCACAAATATACATATAAAAGAATTATATAGAACGGTCAAGCCGTTTCGGAGGAGTTCGGTAACAAACAATGTGACATGTGATTCTTATAGGTTTTTTTTTATTTTTATTATTGACATTACATTTAAGAGGAAAGATTTGCATTTAAAAAATCTTATCTGTAGTAGGATGATTCGTACTTTATTATTGAGTGACATGGGCAGCTGATGGCAGAAACTAGTAAATATATAAAATGAAAAGTTGTAAATATACATTATTTAGCGTTGGCGCAACATGTCTTTTTCCTTAACATTTTTTTTCTCATATTATCTTTCACACAGTCGATACTGAAATTATTATATTATTTAAGTCATTGAAAGTGTGGTCATTGAAAGCTCGCGTGAACAATATAGCCTTACTCTGATCTGTAAAGGTGATTTTACAATGGCGAGGCGAGGCGTGGATGGGATGAGCGAGTATTGAAATCACGCTTACGGTTTTATACGAAATACGTCTTTTGCTACCACGCTTCCACGCTCTCTCGTGCCGACCAACACTACTTTGAGCCGCCCGGCCAGCTATGTCTCGCGGGATGACCAGCCGTATCTCACGAGCTTACTACGTTTTGTAGATAAAGAATGAATTCTACTCTGTTCGTCTTGTGCGACTATTATTTATTTCAGCTTTGTATATCAATAAATAAATTAAGTTAATTAAGTTTTTATATTTAGATATATATTAAATTAAGTTTATTCGACATATCTGTGAGTTTATTCATCTTAGTTATAATGATAAAGCTAACATTGAAATCACCTTTACCACACATTCAGAATGAGTCTCAAGTCATTACAACTTGTGCAAAATTAAGGAAAACATGTAAATAGCACTAGGAGGTGGACAATACAGCATGCAGTGATGTCTCGGGATCATCGGAGCGAGCCAACATCGCGGCGCGGCGGCGACGTGTGCCAGCGCTAGCCATCTCGAGTTAGCCCTTGATGGTAAGTAATCGTGCGGGTGCTCGATGACCGGTACGTAGATATGTATATCCGTTCTAGAAAGCAAATAAATACTTTATTCTTGCAGCAACACATTTCAATACTGTCATCATCATCATCATCATCATTTCAGCCGATAGACGTCCACTGCTGGATATGGCCTCCCCCAAATGTCACCGCAATGAACGGACCTGTGCGTCTCGCATCCATCGGATTCCCGCAACCTTCACCCGGTCATCGGTTCACCTTGCAATGTTGGAAGGCCCCCCCTTCCAACATTGCGTCTTCCGGTACGCGGTCGGTCACCACTCCAGAACCTTTTGGCCTCAACGGCCATCTGTTCTGAGAGCAATGTGCCCTGCTCATTGCCACTTAGGTTTGGCGATTCTTCGTGCTATGTGGCAACCTTGGTTCTCCTGCGGATATCTTCATTTATGATTCGATCACGCAAGGAAACTCCGAGCATAGCCCTTTCCGTTGCCCTTTGGGTGACTTAGAGCCTTCTGATGAGGCCCATTGTGAGCGACCACGTTTCGGAACCATATGTCATCACTGGCAACACGCACTGGTATAGACTTTCATCTTGAGACACTGTGGTATATTGGACGAGAAGATACCGCGCAGCTTCCCAAACGCTGCCCAGCCGATTCGGATTTGACGGTTGACCTCTTTCTCGAAATTAGATGTACCCAACTGGATTGTCTGTCCAAGGTAGATGTAATCGTCCACAACTTCACAAGTCTCCAATCTTGATAAGAGTGGGTGCTACATGGTGGTTTATCATGGCTTTAGTTTTGTCCATGTTAATTGTTTGCCAAAGCAGGCTATTAACCTATCCTACTAAACTATAAATGTAAAAAAAATTTGCATGTTGGTGAATTCGGATAACGGAAACCTTAATAGCTGGAGGGATTCTGTCGAAAAATGGCACATGGGTAAACCAAAACCTAGAATAGGAATTAACCACTTATTTACCATCAAGTGGGATCACAGTCAAGCACTACTTTATAAGGAGAAAAAAAAATTGCCCTTGAAGCACCTAGCAAAAGTTAGTCAATAAATCACATTAGGTACACTTTTTTAAGTTGGGAAATCATCCAACGACTTCTCCCGCACTGGGTGGAGCGAGAGAGTGTGTCAGACTTTTACTGACTAAAACCACACCTTTGTTTCCATCAGTTACCCTTTGCGTTCTAAGACCACGGATTTCCTTTTCAGAGAATACCGTTCCCTCACGCGTGCGGCCGCCTCCTTCGCTAGCATTACTGCTTCGCAGAAGGTGGTGACCGCCTGCCATTTCTCCTCGCTCCAGAACATAGCCTGAACCCAGGCCCGGCGCGAGAGGACGCTCCCGCCGATCGCCTCCACGAGGACATGGCGGCGCTCCGCCCACGCGGAGAACTTCTCCACCGTATGCTCCACCGTGTTTTCCGGGCGGTTCACGCAATGGAGACAGCCGGGCGTTTCTTCCGCCTGCCCAGTGACCTGCGACATTAGATACACTAATATTATAAAGGCGACAGTTTGCATGTATGTGTGTGTGTGTGTGTGAGTTGTTACTCCTTCACGGACAAGCGGCTGACCGGATTTGTATGAAATTTAGCATACACCCGTATAGCCATAGGCCCGTAGTCCATCGTCGTCTTGGAATAACACAAATAACACTTTGTGTCCCGAGAATATTATGAAAAAAGTTGACAGTGTGAATAAAACCGAACCCAAAAAACGTCACGGGTAGTGTGAAAGTAAAACCCGGGGCCCTGGGATGAAGGCAAAGAAGGAACAGGAACGGGTTTTTAGTCAGTAAAAGTCTGACACTATCTCCCGCTCCGGCCAAGAGCGAGATTTGTCATTAGATGATTAAAAAAAACTGGGCAAGTGCGAGTCGGACTCGCGCACTGAGGGTTCCGTGTAAACTTGAAAGGTAAATTGCGGTTTACGATTTATGACGTATTATATATATTTTTTTGTTTTATCATCCTCTTATTTTAGAAGTTACAGGGGGGTGGGGACATTTTACCACTTTGGAACACCTATCCAACGATACCCCACACGTATGGGTTTGATGAAAAAAAACTTTGCGTTTCAGTTCTAAGTATGGGGAAACCCCAAAATTAATTGTTTTTTTTTTCTATTTTTGTGTGAAAATCTTAATGCGGTTCACAGAATACATCTACTTACCAAGTTTCAACAGTACAGTACAGTTTCTTATAGTTTCGGAAAAAAGTGGCTGTGACATACGGACGGACAGACAGACGTCTCTCTCCGAGTGAGCAGTGGTGGCCGAGTGGTAACGGCCCCGACTTACGAGTTGTAGGTCGCGGGTTCAATCCCAGCCAGGCGCATTACGTTGTGTAATTTATTTCATCACCACTGCTCTTAAACCGGTGAAGGAAAACATCGTGAGGAAACCATTCACCAACCCGCACTGGGCCCGCGTGGTGGATTACGGCCCATGCCCTCTCCTCTGATGCAAGTAACGAAGGTATTAAGTTCTTTGGTCTGATGTAGTTGATAGTGTCAAACTTTTTCATCGTATTTTGCTTAAAACTTAAGTGGACAGTATTTTGTATCCAACATTTTAGTTTCAGAAAGTAATACTTTTAAAATCGTCTCCTCAGCGCTTTATTTTGATACACAACATGACTGTGAGGATTTTTTTTTATTTCTAATCATAATTTGCCTCAAAATAAAAAAGTAAAATATGAGCAAAACTAGCGACAGAGATAATATTTATTTTAATTGAAATCATTATTACTATATTACTGTTAATTATTTTATTTCCCAAGTAATATGTGTTCTCGCTGCTGAAGTGAAAAATTATGTGTGTAACACGAGAGCAAAACTTTTTGCATCTCGTGCCTTTGAATCCCTCCCCTCGCTTAGGATTCTACTTTAGAATCACTCGCTAACGCTCGTGATTTAATCAAAGAATACTTCGCTTGCTCGGGACTCAAAATTAGCACTCGCAGCAAAAAACAACTTTGCTCTCTTTTTGCACAAATAACTATTGAACATTGTTCTTTGCAGCATCGAGTCTTTTGTTCTAAAATTATATCAAATTCTGAATTGAAATAAAGCGGTCTTTTTTCATGGTAAAAAATTCACGTGCTAACCCGCTTCGTCCTGTCGTTCTAGGCGCCCGCCATAGCCACAATATGGACGCAAATGGCAGTGTCATATGTTTTATACATCGATTTAGCAACAACGCCGCGCAAACTCCTCATTTTGTTCAGGTACTGAGCTATTCATTATCATCATCATTTCAATCGAAGTGTCATCACAAGTGGTCCACCTTGTGGAGCCTTCTAATTGGATTAAACATCTGCTAAACTGCGTCGATATTTTGTATAAATAAGGGTAATAATCTTGGTTCTTAATATAGACTGCCATCCATTTATAGACATAAGTTATTCAAGAGTAGAGTGTGATTGTGTTTGGACCAGACGTCGCAGAAACTCACTCTACCGAATTTGGATTCAACAAATTTGCAAATGTAATCAATGTTTGGATTCAGCTTGTTATGGAACTAAGTTCACTGTAGAAGTACATCCCTATTTATGCTTGCAATATCTTGGTGATATTAAATTGTATTTAAATAAAAAAAAGCAATATCTTTACATACATATAAGGTATCTTTCGATCATGATAATCTCTGAAACGAAAAAGTAAAATTCGGCCAGCCTGGACTTCGCTAAGTATTCGCTCTGAAAGACATACCTAACTAAGATTCGATGATATTGAGTCCATTATATCTGCTTTACAATAATCAAATTAGTTACATATGGGTTTAAATGCGCATGGTTGGTGAAAGAAGACTTGCTTAGCTTCTTTCGATCCCAGGATTATTGTAGCAGGGCTAACCGTCAGCCTATATTTGAATCTACGCTTCGTCTAGGCGTGAAATAGTGACTAATAGCTAATAAACAAACTAATAAATAAACAGGCAGGATATAAATTGGGATAAGCAAACTAAGTATTGCTCACTATAACTCACACACCACACAACCTCACTAGTCACACTTATATCCACACTTACACACATACCCTCTCGCACATATACACCCTTACACACTCACTCATGATACACATGCCACACCTACACGCGGGATCAGGGCTTTTTCTTCATAACTCTCCTTCATTTGCAGCTTTTTGTATAATTTTTAACCGACTAAAAAAAAGAAGGAGGTTATTAAGCTACCTTTTTATTTTATTTATTTTTTAGTCTTGCATGTCTACAATTCAATTGCATAAAAGTTACAAGTGGAAGAAAGTGCGGAGTCAACTAATACAAGCAATTCTTTGCTTAAAAGGCGATCTCCAATAATATGTAAGTATCAAAATGCCTATTTTATTTATTGTTTTTTTTTTTTTTTAATGATTTTACCAAATTAGTCCGCGCGGTAACGTATCAAGCTAGACTAGCTTTTTTGTGGTGGGTAATCATCCAATGACTTCCCCACTCTATTGTAGGGGCCCAGCAGGGTCGAAGCCTACTGGGGCCATGGGTAGTGTGAAAACGAAACTATCTCGCGCTCCGCCCAAGAGTGGGATTTGTCATTAAATAATTTGCACACATAAAAAAAAATATCGGTCCAGTAGTTTTTGAGTTTATTAATAAAAAAATACAAATATTTGTACTATTCTATTTCTATTTGAACAAAATATATGAAAATAAGAAGATAATTTTTCAAATTCATTCTGACGTCTCCACTTCTCGTCGATAGAAGTGTTTATTGAATCAATAAATTCAAGAGACTATCTATTAGAATTATAGCTAATGACTGGTATTTAATATCAATAGAAGGCAGTATTTCTGCTATTACGATTTTCTTTCAAGAAGTCAAATATTTTTCAGTTTCAATATTTTATTTCAGTTTTCAAATGAAGCTCATTCGTACAATTGCAACTGTATTATAAATAGAATTGAATATTTACAGAGGGGCACGCTACACATTTAATACTAGCTTATTCCCGCGACTTCGCTCCCGTAGTTCGCGTCATAGGAACCTTGCAGGTTTTCAGGGATCAAAAGTAGCTTACGACATTCAGAGGTGATGTTGTTTTTATTAAATGAGTTTTTCATAGATTTTCTTATCGAATCAGCACCTCTAAAAAAATTTCTCCTGCAAGCTATTAAAATATTTCTGAATTCCGATCATTTTTGTGGGGACCTATGTAGAGTAAAAACTAATCATATTATTTATATTATAAAGGCGAATGTTTGTGAGTGTGTGTATGTTTGTTACTTCTTTACGCTCAAACTGCTGAACGAATTTGGACGAAATATGGCACACAGGTAGACCATGTTCTGAAATAGCACATAGGATACTTTTTGTCCCGAGAGTGTTCCCTTGGATCAATTTTCTACTTTCACACGAGCGAAGCCGCTGGCAGCCGTTGGTATGAAATGATTTCATTGTATCTGTGAAATTAGTATATAGCATAGCATAGTCGGCCTTATAATGTTCCCACTGTTGGGACTCAGGCCTCCTCTCTAGTAAAGGGAATGGCCGTAATCCACCACGCGGGCCCAGTTCGGTTTGGTGGATTTCATATGTCTTCGAATTTTTGGTTCTAGGACATGCAGGTTTCCTCGCGATGTTTGAAATTACACAAAGTAATGCGCCTGGCTGAGTTTGAACTCGCGACCTACAACTCGTAAATCAGGCCGTTACCACTCGGCCACCACTGCTAAATTTAGTTTAAATTAGTACGTCTACCTTTAACTGCCTCTTGAGAACAGTGACACTAAGAACAGAAAATGAAAAAGCAAAAGATCCTAGTCGCAGGCGCAGTTCTGTACGATATTTGTCTTTATTCTAATAAATCTTGCTTCCTATCTAAAATATGGCGTCAAATAATTCCTCCGCATCGCTGTCGACTGGAAGTGTGCCCAAAAGACTTCAACACTGATTCCTTTTGATGTACCGTGCTTCACCGAGGCTATGGTTGCCTGGAGACTCGCTTGCTCAAATACAAATCCTCCCGACAACTCCTCTTCCCAGAGGCGGTGGGATGAGCCGCTCTGCAAAGTAGTTCAAGAAAACCTAATCTTGACATCTGCTACTACTGCAGAGCGTGCGCGCCTACTGGCTGTGGGAGAGTGGGAGTCGGGCCTCTGGCTTCACGCACTACCATCGTCGAACATAGGCAACTTGTTCGACGATACAACTTTCCGCCTAGCTGTTTCCCTACGCCTAGGCGCTCCTTGCTGTTCGCCTCATCGCCGCCACTGTGGCGAAGTTGTCAACAGCCTCGGTCACCACGGCCTGTCATGAAGTCGAATCGCGGGACGTATAGCGCGGCACGCGAATACTATGATATCATTCGACGAGCCCTTGTCACCGTCGGCGTTCCGGCTGTTTTGGAACCTCATGGCCTGGCATGCGACGATGGTAAGAGACCGGACGGTATGCCTTTATTTCCATGGATGATGGGTAGGCCTTTAGTATGGGACGCTACCTGTATCGACACTCTTGCGCCATCCCATCTACCTAGCTCGTCGCCCTGTGCAGGTGCTGCCGCTGCGGTTGCGGAGAACATCAAGCGGCGGAAATATAACAACCTCGTCGGTAGTTATATTTTTGAGCCGTTTGGGGTTGAGACTCTTGGGCCGTGGGGTCCGAGTGCTCATGTCCTTTTTAAAGAATTATCCAAACGGCTAGTTGACACTTCGCGTGACCAAAGGGTTGGATTTTACCTCGGTTAGAGATTTAAGCATTGCCATACAACGTGGCAATGCCGCCAGTCTTTTGGGCACACTTCCAGTCGACAGCGATACGGAGGAATTTTTTCACGCCATATTTTAGATAGGGGTTATTGTGTATATTATGTAATTTTAATTAGTTAAGTGTTTTTATTGTTCTTGTTACATCGTATGTTCAAAATAAAAAAGTTCTGATGAAAAATCTTAATTTATTAGCCAGACATTTCTTGTCCCTTTCATTGAAAGGACGTAACCAACTTTTACTTTTGAAATTAAGCTGTGGAGTATTTATTTAATTACATTAAAAATACGATATTTTATAATTTTAAAAGTCGGGAAATTTAAATTTGAGATAATTTTGTTCTCATTAGAAGAATTAAATTATTCACTTCATGTTGCTCGACAAAATTGTAGGAATGTGATTTTTTATATAAAAATGATTTGAGTAGCTTTTTATGTGGTTTTGAATTTAGACCTTTTGAGTCCTTTTTGTAATTTATTAAATAAAATTGGGATACTTCATACATAACAGTTTTTTTTTTCAGAAAAGGTGTAGTTTTAGAAAGTCTTGTTTACACCTCAGTTTCATTTTGCGTTTTTTATTAAGTATTTTGCATGCGTTATAAATGTATGTATGTATAATGTTCATTACTTTAATTCTATTGTAAAGAGTTTCAGTTGGAACCAAAAAAAAGAAGGAAGTCATAACACTTTTAGTAATTTATATTGAGCCGATTGCAGTAGGTTTGTATGTGTTGTAATGAAGAAGAAGAAGAAGAAGAAGAAACATGTTTATTCTGCCCAAATAGACGCACAATAAAAAATAGTCATCAATAAGTATAATAATAATAAGTAATAGGGCATAACTGTGCTGCACCATAGACACTAGACAATAAACACAGTTGACTGATGTCTACATAGTCTGTGGTTGTGTATACAAAACAGTCTAATCTTTTAGCTTATTCTGTGGTTGTCCATTGTCTATTGCACCGACCGACCAGAGACTGACGTAACATAAAAATAAACAGTAATCTAAGAAAAACAAATAACAATATATAAATCCAAGTTGTGCGTCGCATCTAGGCAAAAATAGGTTGTTGCTCAGCTTATATCGTGACGCTGTGCAAATCCAGCAATCTACGATGCTGATTTTCAGCAACCACCGTTCTAGTGACACTTTGGCGCTTATTCCGTGAGCTTAATGGCTATTTACCCGTATTTTATAAAAGTAAATTACGAATAAAATAACGAACTTGGCGTGATAAGCAACGAATGGCACCAAGTGGGGACCCGGGAGTAATTGTAATTTTAATTACTTTTTTCTTAGTTTATAATTTAAAATAAGCACAAAATATTTTTCTTGACCTACATTGTTTATTAATTGATTACTTTATTTGTATTAAATGGTATAGTTGAAACTTTTTTTTCTGCAAATTATCAAATAATTTGTTTTAGCTGTAATAACGGCGAGAAGATTTTATTAAAGCCCCAGATCAAGTAAGTCCTTGAATGAATTCTCACCGAAAAATGGGTTGTATAAGCCTAAATTTTTCAGAGCTTGCTTAACAGTGTCTTTTTGAATTTTTGAATTTTATAGGAGAAACAATGGGGGAGCTCAAAATGGGTTGTGGTGGCTCAATTTTTTAAATTAATTTTGGGATCACATTGAGTGTCAAAAGTGAATTGTTAAAATGTTAAGGGTGGTCAGTGGGTCTTCTTAGGGGATCTTTTAAACCTAATTTCAACTAGTTTCTTTAACAACTATTAAAAACTTCAAAAGTTAAAGACTTTCTGTGAGCTTTGTGACTTACTGTGTGACAAACGCCTTCTTTAGATCAACAAAGACACGCAGAGCGATTTCCTTTTTAATTACGAAGGAGATATTTAAAAACTGGTTGTGGACGGTGTCAATCTGAGTTTACCTGAAAAATATGTTTATGTCACCTCGAAATTGTTACACTATACAGTCTGATTAAAACAAAACGTCGGTAGTTATTCATGTACCTACACGCAGTAATTCCCTCGGTGGCATGTACAACGACGTATATTAAGTTAATCACGACACCCGCGACTCCGCTCCATTCACGTGACTGACACAGAGTGCCAACGTTTCCGTTTAAATTAAATCCTATCTTGTAACCTTAATGCTCACGTAAAACAGCAACCGGCTTAACGAAGGTTTAGCTCGCCTAGTTCATAAAATCAGATACACTTTGTCTCTCGACTCTGTGTCTAATGGAAAGAGGGTCGTAAAGTTGCCACCCTGGGCACAGAAGCGATATCTAAGTGCTTTTAGGCATTGTCGTTACTAGTTTACAAAGTTTATGGAATGAAATATCGCATAGGTGAACTTAGAGTGCGATTTGTAAAAAGGTGAGGACTGTTTAAGTCTATTTTTATAACCACGAATTTAAAGCTGTGTGACTAGAATTAACCTTCAAACCGCAGATTGTTTGGTTGTGACAAATGGGTACTTTTGAACCAACAATAGGTTTAATTTTTACAAATGTGTGCTCTGAGACCAATGAACTGGGCGTTTATATATCTAGATTTATCAAGAGAAAGAAAAGATGGAGGCGTGATAAATAATAATGATAAAAGATAGGGTGTATTAGACACCGACGTGTATTACGAGATGGAGACTGACTGAGCGATTGTCCAATTTAGAGTCGTGACAGACCGTAGCGGTACGATGACGCACGAACTATGCCGAAGACGAAACGTCATCCATCACCCGCCTAACGAATGCTGGATACATGAGACGCGTAACTGAAACCGCTATGTATCCGGCATCGATTTCACTTGGTATTTTAATTTTGATATGGGGTCTTTGAACTGGGAGCGTTAGAGGGCGATCCCTCGGGACACATGCTTATTAGTTATGATAAGCGACTGGGTTGATACTGATTTTCATAACATAGACTAAACAAGTCAAATCAGGCATATTCTGTGAATTGTTGTGGCATTTTCGAGGAGTGTTTTTTAATCATGCACTCTGCTTTAGCTGAAATTCTACCTGCACTATCTTCATTATTACTAACATAGTATATAATACACGTAGGTATATTGATTTGCAATACATTCTTCAGCTATATTTACCAACTACGTATTGAATAGGTACACCATTAAAATTCCCTCGCCGTGACTCCACCTCGTAAAAGAGATTGCCGACGTGGCTAGAATATCACTCGCGGTGTACAATCACAAATCTACAGTCAGGAGCGTAGCCAGACGTGGGCGAAGCGGCCCATTGCCCACGGCGTCGCACCCAACGGGGTCTCGCACAAGCGAGAGCTCTTTAAGAACGAGGGTTTTTTTTATAATTGATACGCTCGTGTTTGACCACTATTTCATCTGATGGTAAGCGACAATGTGGTCAAACACTGGGTTGCTACAGTCACTGTCTCGTTTTCGAATTCATGAAAGAAAAAGGCCTCGCTAATGCACCTTCGCCCACGTCTAAATTAGTTCACGCTACGCCTCTGCCTACAGTCGTCATACGTATGCACCTCGTGCCAGCGTTTTCCGATAAAGTGTTTAGACTTTTGAACATGCTGATTTTCTTGAATCGACGTCAACATCGGCGGCGGTGGAGACATTTATTACTGAGCTTGCGGGAATTTATTCATAAATTGATTTGCGATAAAGGGATAATTTTATTTTGATGGTAACGCAGTTTGATGGATGACTTCCCTTGTACTTGTTTATTCATATTCTTTTTCGTATGCTGTCTTCGTGTGAGGGGTGGTGTCGAGTTCAATAATTCATTACAGGGTGGTTTATATTTTGTGCTGCTTCTATTATATGGAGTTTGCAACCAAAACAATAAGTTTCAGAAATCAATTGTCACTTTATTTATTTACGTGACGTGATATTCCATTTCCTGACCCATTTCCTTTTATGATGATATCCCAAGCCTCAACTTTCCTTATTATTGATATATAAACATTTAAGTATGTTTTGATCACAAGAATTGAAAAGGGTCGCAAAATAACCAACAAATCAAGAGTCGAAAATGGAGAGCAAAAGGGCACGTTCATAATGCGTCCAAAGTACTCATTCATTTCCGAGTTGACAGGAAAAAATATATATGTATTTCCGTTGACTGCATAACAATACGGTTGTATACACACATAGAGAATACAGAACAGCCAAATGGATGCGGTTCCCGTTGTGTGTGCTGTATATATGCGACACAATCGTGTGCGCGCGTATTGTCGGCGGGGAACAATATTGTGCACCTTGCGGTAATAACGACCTGCCTTCAGATCACAGTCTCCGTTGTGTATTGATTGAAAAAATTTCATTTAAAATGTCCTGCAAAAACCTGAAAGCTCCCGACTTTAATCTTGACCTGTAATTTTATGAAAAATCGTTTCTTTGAAATTACTCGGTAAAGAACTATTTTGGCTTCCATTAAAGTCAATATTCAATAGTAAAAGAATCCATTACATGATCTACATACAAATTAGAACCAATTATGTTTTCTACGTTTATGAGTGTTCAACATACAATATGTATAGGCTACTTACACATAAACACCCTATCTACATAACCAGTAATTGCGTTCGGGGCATGTACGCTAATGTTTATAGCGTCTATAAAGGCGCTAGGCTGCGTCGAATTGATGACTCCATGATTATTAATTACGCCTAACCAGACGATAGTACGTAGCAGACAAAATGGCAGTTTTGAAACTTTAAATAATTTCTGACGCGTGTCAAATTGTCTGTCGTCTGTTACAATAACTTCGCAGTGCGTGGCTTGACAAGCCGCAGCTTAATCAGGGATTTGTAATTCTAACTAGGGTTAGACGTCCTTGCCTCACTCGCTTTAATTACTTACTAGAAGCCAGTAAGCTTTTTGGTCATTCACTTACCGCGTCTATGATTCGTTTCAGTTAATCTGTATTCATGAAGTTTGACGCTCAGTCCCGGGAACTATCTTCTCGGCGCCACCGAAAAAGTAATATGAACACACAAACTCCTTTCTCGTATAATTTATGAGCTGACTTTGCATTATAATCCCTGGCTGATGGCGTAATAAATTGTGAGATCAATGTGCAATAAATCAAGATTAGAGCGGTTATCTTACGGTATCAGCAATAAATTGATAAAAAACATAGTGGTACCTGTAGTACGCAGATAAAGACTTTGATGTACGAGTACAATTCAAGTAAGTCTCAGAGCTTTTATTTTCATTGAGCGAACTTTAGTTCGTTGACAGCTTAATACGAATTCAATGTTTATATCATACTCCAGCTGGTGGAGTTCCCTGAAATCTGATCTTGACTCCAAGGCTTCCATCATTTTTGAACGACTAGTATTTCAAAGACAATTGTGTTTTATTTTTGTCTTGTTGGCGCGTTGCGAGCCCATTTACTAGAATTGTCTGTAAAATAGGTATGAATTTTATATTTTACTTTATAGCTGCTTTTATTTTTATGATCGACGTTTTTAGTAATACATCGTATGGCAGCAATCATTTACATCAAATACATTTTATTTTGCACAATGTTTTATTATATTTTCTTATTCATAAAATGTTAGAAGTTGAGTAGGCATCATAGGTGGGCGTGTTGGCGTGTATGTGCCATGTAGCCCACAAAAAGAACTTACAGCTATTTGATGAATAATATTTTTATTAGATAAATTAATATAATAAAAGAAGATTGGCCAAAGAATTATGGGAATTTGCTCCAAAGCTAACTTTTTTATGAGAATATTTATGCTACTAATTCGACATTGTTATTATGTTCAGGGTTAATGACAACCATCTTCTAGTTTTGAAAATGGATTCAACTAACTGAAAGAGTACTAATTGAAAAAGGTTTTCAAGAAACACCACTTCTAACAAAGCTTTTCCCAAATATTTGTCTGTTTGAAATTAGGGACTCAAATAGGTATCTAAATAATTCGACAGAGATGTTAAGCATTTTAATAACTAAAGATTATAAAATTATGCACTAATGGAAATAACTTTTGAAGTCGAACCTTTGTCTCTAATGATATTTGCAAATAATTGTTCTTTTGGAGTAAATTATTATGCATATGTAATTAGAATATGTAATCAATAATTGGTATTAACAAAATACAGTAATTCATAAAATGAGATTTACAACTTTCAAGCTTATGTTCTATTCGCCTTGAAGAGATGGTTATTTGAGAGTTGAGATATTGTAGCCTTACGCTTGCTGGACACTTATAAAAGTACAGTATTAATAAAAGTAATATATTAATTGACGAAACATCAGAATTTAAACGAGTGTTTTTGACTCACATTAAGAGCTCCTGATGTATCCATCCAATAAAGAGAAGCTGATATTATAATAAATGTTCCAATTGAAGAGATCTATCCAATGGTATATGTCCATTCTTCTTTACACTAAGCAACAGTTACAGTTAATTATAATGTAGTGACAAACAAAACCATCAAAAGTACCCGTTACATTGCAACTTAAAATAATTTAGGCGTAAAAAAACACCATTATTAACACTATACCTACCGTCTTTACGATAATTTCAGTTAGATACAATAGTCTCTATTAGAGATGTACTGTGGTCGTCTTCTCCTTTTCGAATCGATGGTGGCACTCATTAAATCCTCCAAAGCTCAGGTGTATAGGCACTTGGGGGCACTCTAACGTGTACCTCTAAAGTGTACTGTGGTACCACAAATGGACACTTCTATCCCGTATGTGTGTTGTGTGTCGGGGCCAATCTTAAGATAAGAGACACACAAATTACATTCCACTTAAACCGATCAAGTTAGGGCTCATACAGATTAGCGACATTTTGTTGACGGCACATACAGACGGCCAACACTTTGTTGACAGCAGATACAAGTGAAGCCGTCAACGGATGGCAACGTTTTGTGGCATAGTAGTTGTGGTCTGGGCTCCTTTAGTGCCAGTTGCATAATGTATTCAGATGAAGAAACACTGTTATTATATATATAACTTTTACTTTTTTTTTTCACTGTATTGTTGCCCTTTTTATCACTGTATCGTTGCCCTTTTTATCACTGTATCTTTGCCCTTTTTATCACTGTATTATTGTAGTCATATAATTCAAATATAAGCCTTTATTTACTGCTACAATAAGCAATTCCAAATCAATTCCGTCACTGAAGCTCAAATAGTGGACGCGCGATATTTGCGCACGGCTTTAGATGTTTGAAATAGCGGCAGGCCATGATGAATGGGCTGCATTATAGAATAGAATAGAATTTATTCAACGCAGGAAATACAATAGGCAACAACACAAAATAATAAAAAAAGAGTTCAGAAACACAATACAGTTGCACTGAGCGTGCCCGAACCGAAAGAGTCACCAATCAGTAATTGCTGGGCGTCAAACACCCAGCGCTGGTTTTCAGCTGGCACCCCGCAGTGTCGTATTAGGACATAGTTTACTTCTGATCCGGGTAGTAAGTACGTTCTTCTGATACAATAATTTTCGACTTTCGTACTTCGATGCCTAGATATTATTTTCCTACAAATGGGATAACTCAACAATGCCACACATGAAGTTGTAAGGCAAAAAGTGTTTTTTTTTTTTGAGTAGCATTTTTGTTGTTGTTAATTATTTATGTAATAATAGTTTATTTTAGAAAAAACACACATATAGAAATTAGTAAAAATTCTTTTAACAGATGTATTTGCATTATGTAATCCATAATCAGTTTAAGATTATAGTTTCAGTCATTAGATGTAATAAAAATAATAATAACACATAATTATAACACATTGTTGTTGTTGTTTTTATTTTATATTTTACTTTTAATTTAAGTTTTTAATACTTGTTCGTTCATTGTGTAACAAATGAACATCTTTTATTTCTTTCATTCTTTCTTAATATTTATTTTACATTTTTATAATACAAGTTTCAAAAAATTAGTTGCGACTTTATGAGTTGGAGGTATCGATGTTACTGCTCGAGACTGCTATAGTTGATAAAAGTAATACATTTGCTAATAATACAGGATTGGCGTCGATCAATCAGATCGTCGCTCATTCAGAACGGAATAAGGGCAAAGATTGTGGCTTCAGACGAGGGTCACTAACTAAAAATAAATATTTAACCCCAAAGAAAGGTTATCCTATTTACTCCGGGCTTGTGTAATTCCACTCTCAAATCCCACTCTTTTACCTTATTATGTCGTGACCGTAAATGGGGATTGGCCTTTCTTTGTTGTCGGCACATAGGAGCTGAAAGTTTTGTATTTCACTTTGTCTATATTCCGTACAAACGTACGACAGTTTATTTTGTTGTCAACTAACTTCTGGCAGCGGCTTCGCCCGCGTGATAGCAGAAGACTATCACAAGGGAACGTACTGTCGCGATAAAAAGTATCATATAAAATGTTCAATCCGTGTACCAAGTTTAATCGAAATCCTTTCAGCCGTTTAAGTGTGAAGTAGTAACAAACATACAACCACATTCACAAACTTTCGCCTTTATAGTATTGGTGTGATTACTGCGATATTATACTCGTATTTCTAGCATTAGCAGGTCTCTCAGAAGTTCACAGTGAACGTATTTTATTTATTTATTTTGTTCTTGACATAGTTATTTGCATTTTCCTTATGAAGTCACCAACATGTTTACTACACAAGAATTTCCTTTCACTTCTTTATTTTCGGAGGAAAATATTTGTTGGAAACACAAAAACATTTTTCATGGAAAACACAATCATTTGAGGCTCACGATAATCCTGTAAAAGCTTTGAACCAGCGCCATGATATGGAAAGAGGGGAACGACATGTCTAATTAAATCCTCATTTTATTGTAATTTTCTTATCAACTTATCAGCTACTCGACGTTGGTGACAGACAAATGGGTACATTGTATACTGAATCTTTTTCACTGTACAATGTGACACGAAAACCGTCTTATACGGCATTACAACCGTATTACAGGCCATTATCATAATATGGAGGTATAATCAATGTTGAAACATGAGTCGTTGTCAAGAGCTTTTCGTGAAAATTATTCTGTATATTTGAATATTTTAATGTGTATGAGCCATTAAGGACGTATCTGTAGAATATACACGTGTACAAGTTGTTTCTATATGGAGTTTAACAAAATATATATAAATGGTTTAATCTGTCTTTTCCCAACTGTGTTTTCCTTCTTTGCCTTGCGTACCAGGACCGTACCGTTCACAGGATTTTCCTCTCGGAAGCGAACCCATGGCCCCGGTAGGCTTCAGCCCTGCTGAACCACTACGGTTTAGCTGACATCTCTTAGAGGCGCGAGTTATACATGGTGACGAATGTATGACGTAGTTAAATATGACGTAGACAAAGAATACGCGCGAGGTTACTGGGCGGCCAGACGGCCATTTGCTCGTCGTCCGCAAGCCCACGCCATCGGTGGCTGTGGCGTGAAAAAGTCCGTTCCCTTATGCGTGCGGTTGTCTCCTTTGCTAGCATTCCTGTTTCGCAGAAAGACAGCCTACTAATCCGCCTCGCTCCGGACCATAGCCTGTACAAGGGCTTGGCGCGAAAGGTCGTTGCCGCCGATCACCACCACGAGGACACGGCGGTGCTCTGCCCAAGCGGGGCACACCATCACCGTATACTCCACCGTGTCCTCCGGGCAGTCCACATAATTCTCTAGACATAACCCTGCCACTCTCAAAATACAAAAATATCTTGACCACCGCAAAATAACGATGTATGTATATACCTAGGTCCTTTGTTTCTGACTAGTCCTGTACTTATTAATTAATCATATAAATTCTAATATTATAATGTATCATTTTAATTCTAATTTTTAATTGTTATTTTATAAATGACATTTTATTTATCTTTCATTTATTGCCTTTTTATGTCACTCTATTGTTTAATTTAAAATTTTAATTCAAATCGTATTTTGACTCAAATTTTTCATATGTATTTTTTCACCTAGTTCTATGTGCATGCTGTGGTCTCCTGTAACTGAAGGAGCACACGCTAAAGGACCCCTCGTATTATTTGTAATTTATAATGTGTTTACTGTGTACCCTTTGTTGGAGATCCTAAATAAATAAATAAATAATAAATAAATTCTCAACTGTGTTAGAGTTGGCTTTTTCTGTATATCACAGAATTTTGAGGAGGAGAAGATTATATAGATTTTTGGAGAAGGATAACTATATTGATTTTATATTTATATCTACCTACAAATCATACTAAAATGTCAAGATGAATAATGGTTATTTACTGTGTATCAAAGTTTCTATGACTGATGTGTAGAGAAAGGGTTTTATGAAGAAAACCACAGATATACAAGACTGACTAAATATTTATTTCAAATATGCTTGTCAGTTAATCGAATAACTAGTTGCTTGTTCCAAAACTGGGTAGTCATGGGAAAGAACAAGCAAGAAAACCTATGGTAGCTATAATTATAGTACTTTATAGGCACATTTTACAACATCATAAATTAGGCTTAATCACAATAACAAAGAAATTGTATGTTCTATGTCTTGGGTCTTTTCATAATAGTAAGCTGAATAAGTACTAGAGAATACTTAATAACATAAGACACATACACAGAATTAATACAATCAATAGCAATTACAACATTTAGCTTTTTTATTATTGTACTCAAACTATGTTATTAATGTGATGACAAATAATGTGAAATGTTATTTTATTTATTTACCTGGCAAGTTACTGTACCAGCATGTCTATGTAAATTGATTTAATTATTTTTTAATTATTAGTATTGTGGTTTTTGAATGTTTTATTATATTGTTAAATTTTTAACCATTCGACACAAATGTAAATTTGTTGATGAAATGAATAAATAAATAATCAAAATATAATATTAATTAACTTACGTGAGCTTTGCTGGATCACAACATACACACACACACATACATACACATAACCACATACACACATAACATAATGTCACATGTCATATGGACATATCCAGCAGTGGACATCTTTCAGCTGAACTGTTGATGACAATGAAACCCCTTGGTAAGGTAAAACTGGTATCAGATTTTCTTATTATTGACTATCCGTAATGACTGTCAAAAGGACATGCTGGTTTCCTCCCGCAGTTTTTCTTCACCGAGAGCAGTGGTGATGAAATAAATTACACAAAGTAATGCACCTGTCTGGCTTTGAACCTGTGACCTACAACTCGTAACTTGGGACCGTTACCACTTGGCCACCACTGCTCTTCAAAACAATATAACTTCCACTAATAGCTCGGTGGAATAATGTTACAATAACAGTATAATTTGTTCACCACATCCGTTCAGCGTAGCGGTTCCGTATCTGTCGGATTGCCTAACAACACACATCGTGATAATCTAATAGATAACGAGCCAATTCTGAGGGGATCCTCCCGGCTCCAAGCATCTTGTGGTTTGCTACGGTCAGCAATGAAAATAACTTATATAGTCCGAAGTATCAGCAGATTTATTAATGAAAACTTACTATAGTTTCATGGTAAAAGTTCCCTGAGTTTATCTGTAAATCATTTATTGTTTTTAATAATAGTGCACGGTTCTTGTGAAGTTACAGGAGAAAGCTGATTATTAATCAGCTTTCTACAAGCTTCAGTTTTGTTTTTCCTTATTATTTTGGTATGGGACATTGATAATATCATCATCATATTCCAGCCCTTGTCCCACATTATTGGTCATAAGGTAATTTAATTTAATAACAATGGAACATTGTGTTGAAAATAAAGTATAAAAAATAAACATTAAAAAATAAAAAATTGCAGTGATGGTCAAAGAAGAAAAAACGTATTACAAAAATCTAATAAACAACAATATTATGAATAATGATTATATAATAAAAAATATAATATTTAATAACTAACTTTAAAATAAATTTCACATGTCCCATAAATTCAAAATCAATTATATATAAAAAGATCAACAAACTTTATTATTTTGGGTTTTTTGTGGTGTTTTATTCTTCCATCTATCCTGTCGATCATTACACTATCACTGACTTCTTTTTCTTTTATATCACTCCTCCAATTCATTCATCTTCCATAGGGAAGGCTATATCTAGAAACTGACTGACATATCAACGCATAGCCGAAACCACGGGGACTAGGATTGTGAAATTTTGCACAAGGTTTCCTTTTATGACGTAGGCGGCAATAAGAGAAGATTTCCCAAAATTCATCCCCTAAGGGGTTGAAACGGGGGTCCAGTTTGTATGGAGAAACATACTTTCACGCAGGCAAAGCCGCTGGTAGAAGCTTGTAAGTCTATATAAGGTTATGAATGGACAGCCATTCATAACCTTATTAATATATTATTATCAAATTATCCAAATTCCGACAAGACCTACGACTTTTAGCGCGACTGTACCGCCGACCTCTACTACCCAATCTGATAAAGGTATGTTTACTTATACCTAAGTAAACATGTAACTGAATTGCAGATGACGTGACGTCAATTTACATAAAATGTTGGTACCGTTTAGGGAACACGCTTGTTATTTAATTACCTACGTAGGAACGACGCGTCGGTATATATCAGCGGGGACGTAGGGTTGCTAACTCGGTTTAAAATTTAGTTTTCACTTCCCCGTTAAATGCCATTACATATACGTATAAGTATAAAAGAAAGATAGTTACTCCATATAAACTTGGTTTCACCCGCGTGAAAGTAAGTTACTCTATAGAAACTTTGGACCCCCTTTCATCCCTTTACAAGTTTTTTTTGTAGGTGGGAAAATCATCTAATGACAACCTGCCACTCCTCCTCGCTTCGGACCATGGCTTGTACCAAGGCCCGAAGCGAGAGATCGTTGCCGCCGATCGCCCCCACGAGGACTTGGCGGTGCTCTGCCTTAGCGGGACCTCTACCGTATGCTTCACCGTGTCCTCCGGGCGGTCCACACAATAGTGACACCCGGGCGTTTCTTCCGCAGTAGGACCGATGCCGGTTGGCGTGGCCCTGAAACGCAAAGAACAACTGAAATGGAAGTACACAGTTGGGTTTTAGTAGTAAAAGTCAGACCCATCCTCTCGCTTCACCTAGAGTGGGAACAGTTATTAGATAAATTCTCTCATCAAAAAGAATAATGTTCAATTTTTATCATCATGTTTCAATTTCAACAATGAGCATTTTATTTAAGCGCGATCTCGTGCTATATTTAGGTTGCCTTCCGGTCTTGCCGGGTGCTGCTGAATCCTAGAATTTTACATTGAGCGATTAACTGTCTGATCACCACAGACAAGTTATGGAGTTTACCTATTACAGAATAACTGGGTTGAGGAGGTCACTTATGGATAATATACATGGATGTTCCGGGGATACCGCACGGTTTCCCGCGAAGCGGCGAGCCACCTTGCTGATCTGCCACCATGGGATCTGGAGGAAACAGTCATTGCACGCATGCATGATTTATGCGTGGAGATGCAACGCCGGGGCAAAATTCCACTGCCACGACAAGTCGCGGCATGGCGGACAGAGTCCCGGCGGGATCTCATGGCGAAATGGCGACAGCGACTGTCACAACTCAGTGCTGGGCACGCCATAATTATAGCGGTAAGTCCTCTCTTTGACGCGTGGCTGGAAAGACCTCACGGCGTTTTCACCTTCCGCATGACGCAGGTCCTCACCGCACATGGTGAGTTCGGGAGGTTCCTGCATCGGATTCATGAAGAAGTGACTCCCGGGTGCCACCACTGTGTGGATCGCTCGGAGGACACTCTGGAACACATGGTAGAGGTGTGCCCCGCTTGGGCAGAGCACCGTTGTGTCCTCATGGGGGAGATCGGCGGCAACGATCTCTCGTGCCGGGCCTTGGTACAGGCCATGGTCCGAAGCGAGGAGGAGTGGCAGGCGCTCGTCTCATTCTACAAAGCAGTAATGCTAGCAAAGGAGGCGGCCGCACGAGCATGCACGAGGGCGCGTCCCTTACGCCCCAGCCGCTGGGATTCCGATCCTGATTTCCGGCCACCGTAGGCGCGGGCTTGCGGACGGCGAGCAATTGGTGGCTCGCCGTCCGATTATCCGGTAACTGTCCGGACCGAGCCCAAGGCGTCGATGGCGCGTACTGTTCCACACGCGCCTCAAGCATACCGTAGGGGCCCAGTAGGGGAAGACTCGGCCCCGGTCCGAAAGGCAACGAAGGAACAGGAGTGGGTTTTTAGTCAATGATAGTCTGACACTAACTCCCGCCCAACCCAAGAGCGAGGGATGTCATTGGATGATTTTCCCACCTACAAAAAACAACTTATGGATAATATACATCGATATTTCCACAATTTATAGCTTTGTTTTAATATCCCTGCATGATAATTATGCCACTTTCTTTTGCTATTCGTATTATTATTTAAACTTTTATAAGGATAGATACTTGTTCCGAACTAAATCAATTTTCAACCCGTCTGTGTTTAACTTCCATTTTGCTTTGGAAATCTATTAACCATTCGTTTATTCAACTAATCCTAGGTTTAAGAAACGTCTAGTCAGCGTTCCTGAAGTTCCGTAAAAATCACGATAATCTAAGTTTCGCATAATTTTTAATCCATATAATAATGTAATCAGCCTTATAATGTTCCCACTGCTGGGACTCAGGCTTTCTCTCAAGAAGAGGGAATGGGCTGCAATCCACCACGGGAGCCTGGTGCAGGTTGGTGGATGTCAGATGTCTTCTTTTTGTCGCCGGGCCGTTGCTACTGGGCCATCACTGTTCCACTCTGGGCCATCACTGTTTCACAGCCTATCGTATTAAAAAAGGACTGAGGAGAGAGAAGAAGGAGAAAGGATTAACTTTCTCCATCAGTCTACTCAGTATGGATAATCTTAACTCACAATAAAGTATTTCAATCTCTCCATTAATATTCTTAGTCTTATGTAGACCACTGCTGGATAAACGCCTCTCCCAAGTGTTTATTGTTTATTATTAAACATACATACAGCTATCATTATGGTGTGGTACAAGTGGTGGTGGTAGTGGTGGTGGCTATTCCCAATTCTCTGCCTTCTGCATTCAGTCTGACGCAGTCATGTTTAAAGGTCGGTCCACCTTGCTCTTTTGTTCAAATGGAGTTAAAAACTAAAGTTGTCGAAGTTAGTTTCATAGACAGAACTAAATAATACGAGGACTGTTATTGTTTGTAAAATAATAACGTGATATTAAACAAAGTTTTCAGTTTATAATTAAATGCCACCGTATTGTTTAGAGTGTGCCCCTGAGTTCGTATTTATTCTAATAAACTGTGCAGAACCTTTGATGGGCGAGTCCAAGTATCCCTTGATCGGTTTTGAGTTTAGTTATTTCGATTAATATTTAATTGTGTTATGCTTATAAATTTGCATTCCAACTCATGGCAAAATGTGTCTGCGCTAAAATAAATATATATAATATTAAAACATCATTTACTCTGCATTTATGGCAAATAAATAGTTTTGTAGGTATTTGACTTTGATATGCAGTATGGAATGTAAACAATAATAATTGTAAAATTATATAATTATATATATAGAAAGAAAGAAAGAAAAGAAAGAAAAATATTTTATTTGGCGCACAAACATAGATAGATATACACAATGTAGAAAAAGTTTCAACATAAACTTAGAAAACAGAAATACTAACATCATGTGTCTCACGTTAGCGCCAAAAAGGTCCAGTTCAGCAAAAATGCCAGACAACTACGAGGTAGTTACCTGGTACTGGTTTTCAACTGAACCTTATTGTGAGTGTACAGATGAAAATGAGTTTACCTAACGGATATTTAGTAATCAGTGTCACGTGTAAGGTGAATATATAGCTGTCTAAGATAATGAGATAACCTAACCTGCAATTAATCAAATTAGCGTAATTGTCATTAACTAATCACTAAAATTATAGATCTGCAATTAACACTGCAATTAACACTGCAATTAATTATAATACGCGTCAAACTAAAGATCACATGCGTAATTGTATTATACTCACGTAGTGTTTAAACGAATCGGAACAAACGGTTTCGGTTTCGTTCTAGTTTCGTTAAAAAATCGAGTTTCGCCTTAGTTTCGGCCAAAACCAAGTTTCGGCTTAGTTTTGGCTCAGTTGTGATAAAATATCAAGTTTCGGCAAATAATAATATTTAATATTTTTTTTAATTTTTTTATTTAAGTGTGTTTTAAGAGATATATTATAAATATATATAAAATATGTATAAAAAATAAAAAAGGAGATAATAATAAAACCATAGCCTTGTTTCGATGTCTTGTGTCTTTCTTATGTCTTTTTTTTCATATGTCGCAATAGTTTTTCACCGGTTGGATCACATTCCATTGAAAGTAACTAAAGGACCTCTGCGAGTTGGTTTCGGCTCCTCGTACGCCTTCCAAAGGTCCGGGAACTTAAGGTTCCGAGATATACTGATAAATAATAATAATCCTTTATTATCAGGCAACTAAGGCCCATAGATAAAATACACAAATTATCTTACTAAATAATAAACTATTACATATATAAAAGAAACTATAACAAATTATTAAAACTATAAACTATGGTACACGAAGTGACGGCGTCATATTCCGCTGCGAGGTCGGTATCCTTCCACGAAATCGTCGAAACACGACACTCTTCGGCCAAAACTCTCCTTCGAGGAAGGTGTCCAAATGGTGAGTCGGCATCCGCACCAAAAACGACTTGAAATTTGTATTATGGCAAAAAATGAGAATTCAGCTTAGTTTCAGCAAAATACCGAGTTTCGGTAGTTTCGGCAAAATTGAGGTTTACACTTACTCGACAAATAATAGAGTTTTGGCCAAGTTTCAGTAAAAAACTAGCTTTGGTTTCGAAGTTATATTAGAATACCAAGCAAAACATCAAAATCAACGTATTAAAAACATTTCTGAAATCTAGCAATGCCAAGACCGTTATATTACTGCGTTCCATGACTGATCTTATATCGTCCGTAATATTGAGCAGCGCTGTAGTCATTTATTCATAAACAAGTAAGTGTGTAGTGTGCTATGATCAGGATGGGAGCCGGACTGAAAGGGGTTGGGGAGAATATTTTTGCATACTTATAGTACTTAATTGGTTGTGGATTAAAAGTTCTAGGACAGGAATAGTAAGACTGATATTGGACGGTATTCAGAAAAGTATGTGGGATTGGACTTTTTAGGTAGAGGAATGATTTGAGCATCTTTCCATGAATATGGTAAGGCACCGCTAGACGCAGAAAAATTGTGGATGTGACAAATGACAGGGAGGATTATGTCCAGCACCGGCAGTAACATTTTACGGCTGACACAGTCACTATTACGTATATACTTTGTGTATGTTTTGTAATAGTGTATCTAAATATCTATCTATGAATATTATAAAAATGAATAGTTGTTCATTAGTCTCGCTTAAACTCGAGAACGGATTGACTGATATGGCTATTTTTGATCTTGAAATATTTGTGATGGTCCAGGGAAGGTATAAACGGTGAGAAAAAAAATGGAAAAAAAACCGAGTACAACACCATCTCTAATTAAAAAGTCATTATAAATTCAATTATGCTGTTCTGATAATGCCAGTAGATGGCGTTATCCTTACTAATAAGCGGTACGAAGTTCGCCGGGTCAGCTAGTTACGTATATATAAGTCATTGGGTGTTTTCACACCTCAAAAAAATGGGTCGCGGTAACTGTTTCGCACAATCCCGCAACCCACATGTTATATACCTACGTTTGTAATTTTCTGCGTTTCTCCTGAAACGACAGTTAGACATCATGAAGATTGACATACTTACTATATATCTCCAAACCTTTGTGAGAAATAAATCTTTTATTTGTTATATTTTTTGTCACCTACTAAGTTTTGTTCAATAAAAGTATCTAGTATGTATTTACACTCGTTCCTCGAGTACAGTTGGTGACCGATTTTCGTAGAAATAAAGGTGCTATCTCGGAATTTATTGGTGCAACCGTTCTATTTTATAGCTGATCTAAACGGGTCCGTAGTTTTTAGTACGTCGTCTGTGGCACCCGAGATTTGGTAGTTTTTAACTAAAACTTACATGACGATATGTTACAAACTGGAATAATGCCCTGACGTAGGTACTTTATGTATCTACTAGCACTTTGCCAACGATGTTTTTCGCGAGAAAGATTTCATAACCGAAAAACCGAAACTATCCGAAACTAGCGGTCGGAATAATTTTACATTCGTAACCGTATTCGCAACCGGTATAATAATAATAATATTTTTTTAATAATAATAATCAAATTTTTTAATCAATTAATGTTTATCAAAAAATTTAACAAGGTTTCCCATATAATTACAGTGCCCAAAAATATACTAAAACTAAAATATTATTAAAGGTGCAATTAATCGTAGTTCGGAATAGCAATGTTTGATAGTGGACCGCCCGTTCTAGGTTAATTTAAACCTGTGTTTACCACCAGGAAAAACAAACAAAATGAAAAAAATAAACTGAAAAAAAAACCTGTCGCAATGAAACTGAACTGTAAAGTGATGACTTTACAGTTCAGTTTCATTGCGACAGTAAAATTTAAAGTTACAGTAAAACTATTATAAAAAATTATATTCTATTATAATAAATAATTACGAAAATAAGGTTATAGTACATTAATTAATACCTAAATCTATGTCTATGAAATTATACAAAAATAAAAACAAACGAGGAGATCAGATAATGTTATTCCTATAACCTATATTTTTTATATTAATATTAATAATGTATTAAGTACAATGTAAATTGTTCCTGATAAATAAATAAATATCCGTATTTAGATCCAAAATTTCATATCCTTAGCATCCCTGCTGAAGATGACGTAAGAAGTGACCCGTGGTACCTATCTGGTTTGGAAAGCTAAGTCTTTATTTCATTGTGGAATTGACAGGTTCCTTCCTTCCTTTGTTTTTTTTTTTATTCCTGGAGGACCTGCTCTTGACATCGATCTTGTCTGATGGTAAACGATGGATTAGATCTACGATGAAGCGAGCGAACTTAGTAAATGCTGGTTGAAATTAAATTACTTCAAAACATCTCCTTTTTCGTATATACTCGTAAGAGTGTAACTTTTGCTAACGGCTTTGCCTGCGTAAAAGTAGAAAAGGGTCTCAAGGGAACATACTCCCGACTTCCCGAGATAAAAACATGGTCCGAACAGAACAACCGAACAAATGAAATTTGGCATACGAGTATTATGTCAAATATCATACATATCTATTCGGTCGTTTTAGAAATATTGTGTGAGAAATGATATGCAAGAAAAGGGAGTTAGTGATAGCGTGACGAGTGACGGGACAGAATGGAAGAAAAAAACGTGTTGCGTCGACCCCAAATAAAACGGGACAAGGGCAGGAAGATGATGATGATCTGTTCGGTTGTTTTTTGCATGAAGAAGCAAAAAAATGTGTACATACTTATTACTAAACATTCACCTTTATCATATTAGTGTGATATCAGGCAATTCTCAAAGTTTATATTTAGTATTTAAATAATCAGTTTCACGTTAAGCAGTGACGTTGACAGTCCCCAACGATGACACACTGTGTCCAGACTCGAGGTATCGTGATAAATTGTTTATCGCGATTGATAGCTTAATTGCTCCATTTGTAATATGATCTCAATGGCTTTGTATCGGCCACGGCTAATGTCATGCCGATGGGCGTGAATAGTTTCAACTTTCAGCTTGTCATACCGGACATCTAATGGTTTTGAGCATTATCATTGTAGCCGAGTAATGTCCCTGTTATCACACTTCACACAAAATACACATTGTGTGTGTATATTTGTTACTTTACTTTCAAATAGCATTAACTCCCTCGTAGTACTCGGGAGTTAGTTATATAGATCCCTCACTGCGATTGAGATTAAAATTTAGCGGGCGTCACTTCAAATTTGGGCAATATTTTAGAAACGTACAAGGAAAGCCTTTTGAAATGATACCAAACACGGCGTATTTATTCTCATTTTTATTTTTAACAAATTACTTTTTGTCCGCTAGAGGGCGTCATATCGAGTTTTTTGAAACATCACGCAGCCTATGTTCAGGAGACAATTAAGACGGTTCTAATGATAGCTCATATGTCGAGTTCCGATAAGTAGATTAGGAGCTGATGAGGGAACAGATGAACATACTCACATACATACATAGCCTGTCAAAATCATAACCCTCCTTTGGCTTTGCCGTAGTCGGGTAAAAATTGCGGCTTTTTAATGAATAGGGTGCTACAATTTTTTTTACTTCAGAGCCAAGTTAAGCCAAGCTAAGGGTCAATATGTGCCTCTTTATTATGTAGTGCTTTTTTAGCTAAACGTTTAGCACCATTTTAATTTATCTAATTATACTAAACTCACTTAGATTGCTATGGATTATATCTATACATATACTTACATTTAAAAACGAATTTTAGAACAAAAGCTTTCGGAATAATATAACCACAGCCCGCGCTTTAATCTGAGAATTTGTATGAATAAAAATTTGTCACGATCGCGGTATAGAAAGGTCATAAGACTTGCCCTCTGTTATTGAAAGTACATTGAAACTTAATATGTCATTGAACTACTAAGAGGTACTCGATAAGTGAAACAGGTTTGCTCTCTCCTTCGGGGTTTTAGGAAAGCCTTACGCCCTGCCCCCCGCCGGAGACGATCCCGGCATCGGGATTAGAAGGACGACTACCGGGCACTATAAGCACGGGTTTGCGGACGGTGAGCCATGGGTAGCTCGCCGTCCGGCCGTCCAGTAAGCACTAAAATCGGTGCGTTGAAGTTGAAGAAATGTTAAAATTTTAGGAGTCCATAGAGCTGATGCCTGCCTGGGCCGCGAATTGTTCGAAGGAGTTTCAGCAGCCGTCACAATAAAGTAACACAGCAGGAACACTATGGATTTTGGGTTGGGGGTGACAGGAAGGTTCGAATGAGATCATGCCGAGTGTTTGGTATATCGCCATGGTGACAGAAACGTGGCCAGAGCGCTAAATGGTAAGCATTTTTAGTTCATTACATGATCAGAATTTATTAACAGGCGCCATCACTCCACCCTCTGTCGTCGAGAAATAAATTACGAAATAAAAAGTTTGTTAATATTTTTTTAATCTATTTATTTCTTTAACATTTGTTGTTTTTGTACATAATTTCCTCGCCAAACTTTACAGTTTGATGGCGAGCTAAGTACGCTTTTTATGACTAATATCAACAAAACGCTACGAAACAAAAATTCAAACAATAAACCTTAGCCACATTCTAATATTTTTGCGTAATTATGTTAAGGTAAGCATTCAGCGCGTTTGGCTAAGTACTCGGGCCACTAGGGCAATACAAACTATAACCTATTTACATTCTAATAAGTTTATTCTACGATACCCAAGCAATGCACCAGCACCTTGGTAGAAACGCTGAGTGTGACACTTACTCTAAAACAATAAATATTTTACCTACATTATTACCTACTATAAAATCTTGTCTGAGAGACAATTCCTCAGCTTTGACTTTAAAATGCCTTGACTTAAATTAGGGGTTCTCTAAAACAAGTTTTCAATGAAAGTATTTTTTTCATAGCAAGCTTTTATAGCGCGTTTATACCTATATAAGACCATTCCAAAAAGCTTAAACACGATAAGGTTATCTTATTGTACTTATTACCGAGTCCCTATGGCCATCTTCCAGCTCCATCATCAGGCTCTGGTTACCATCTAGCACCAAAGTACTCGTCAAGACGGATCAAACGAGCTCCTTCATTAGATCAGCTCTTTATCATAATAATTATGCATTGTCATAGGATTTACACATACATGCAAAATTTCAGCTTGATCCGTAACCGGGAAGTGGCTCAAATTTAATTTGCAAGATTTGATTACAGACAAATATAGGTGGGATAGGTAAAACTAAATAAAAGCTTGTAATAAAAAGCTTGTTACAAAAAATACTTTTTTTTTACATTCAATTCGGTAATTTTTTTTTGTAAAATGTTTTTTATTTTAAACTTTTTAGTTATGGTACCACCACTAAAAAAGACAATTCTAATAATCCCAAACACGATTAGATTACATAAATTTATTACAGAGTTCCGGTGCCTAACTTCAGGCTTAATCATCAGATCAGTTCGATATATTCCCCCTCTACTTTCAGTCAGTCATCGACTACACGTATAAATAAAGCAATTTTAATTGTTACGACGGTTCTGCTGTGACCCTATGAGGAGTTCTGTTCCATATCTTCGAAGTTCATGATCAGGTCATAACAATATTTCTATGGGACCAAATCGTAGGCATAACCTTTCAATAAAAAAAAATCGGTCCACAATTGACCAAGAAATCGGTGAACATACATAAAAAAAATACATTCAGCCGAACATAGAACCTCCTCCTTTTTGAAATCGGTTAAAAATAGGCAGAATTCTGAATTCCCATTTCGTAATATTCGCTTGATAGTCAACTTAATAAACGGATTGAAACTCGAAATTGTTTGCTACAATCGTAGAAGCGCACAATCACCTGCTAAGTTATTCCCGGAAACGGTAACGGTTTAATTAATCTCTGGTTTCTGAAAGCCGATTAAATTAAATTTCTGTTTTCAAATAGATATTACAGATAGGAAATAAATTAAATTAAGTCAGCTTGTCAGCTTATTAAACACTTGCTGCTGTCAACGGCTTTGCCTGCGTGATAGCAGAAAGTTATCCCAAGGGAACGTACCCCCGGGATAAAAAATCATCATCACATCATCATCATTTCAGCTGATAGACGTCCACTGCTGGACATAGGCCTCCCCCAAGTGTCGCCACAATGAACGCGCCTGTGCGTCTCGCATCCATCGGATTCCCGCAACCTTCACCAGGTCATCGGTTCACCTTGTAGGCCCTCCAACACTGCTTCTTTCGGTACACGGTCGCCACACCAGAACCTTTCGGCCCCGAGCTGTTCTGCGAGCAATGTGCCCTGCCTGCATTGCCATTTAAATTTGGCGATTCTTCGTGCTATGGCGGCAACCTTGGTTCTCCTGCGGATATCTTAATTTTTGATTCGATAAAAAACCTGAAAAAAAGTTTCCTGTACTTTTTAAACACATGGTCGCCTACAAGAGGTTTGTTTGTTACATCTTCACGCACGAATGGGTTCATATTATACCCATTCGAGCGTGAAGTAACAAACATGCACACTCATTTATAATTTAGTATGATAATAATAACCCCACCGTATCTTTACTGGCAAAGGCTGGAAAGTGGCACTTTTTGTAGAAAGAATCTTTTCGGAAACCAAATTATTTGTCATGCAAGATTTATGTACTATTTTTTGTTACTGATAACTAGCTTTTGCCCGCGGCTTCGCTCCCGTCAGTTACTACTCTATTCTGCTCTACCCAACTCTACCCTATTCTATCATATTCTACCCTACTCTACCCTACCCTACTCTACCCTACCTACCTTACTCTACTGTACTCTACCCTACTCTACCCTACTCTACCCTACTCTACCCTACTCTACCCTACTCTACCCTGCTCTACCCTACTCTACCCTAGAAAAGGCAGTTTTGCCATGTATAATTCTGTAAAAAAGTTGTTACTAAAGTAAATAAAAGAAACAAGTAGACTATGAAAAGTATATGACGCACTATTATACTAAGTATAAAATCTAATCATATACAATATGAATAATACTAAGAAAAAAAAAAAAAAAAACTTTGTTGTTACTCAGTATGTAAGTATTGGGAAAAAAAACGTTAAAAAAAGAAAAGAAAAAAAAAACAAAAGATAAAAGAAAAAAAAAGAAGGAAAATAGAAATACATATAAATAAGTGTGCATATAATATTATTGTTAGTAAAATTGTAAATTACCTTTATTTCGTTATCTGTAGTGTAAGAATATGTAAGTAATATAGACTAGACAATAAGTAAATATCGTATATAAGGGGCTTTGACTCGGTCAAAGGATTATATAGTAAGAGCAGGAGTGGTTTTTAGCCGGTAAGAGTCCGGCACTGCCCCGACTATGCCATCCGTGACACAGTCGGGGCGTCCATGAGGATTTTCCACACTGCTATTTATATAAAAAATAAACCCTACTCTACCCCACTTTACCCTACTCTACCCTACTCTACCCTACTCTACCCTACTCTACCCTACTCTACCCTACTCTACCCTACTCTACCCTACTCTACCCTACTCTACCCTACTCTACCCTACTCTACCCTACTCTACCCTACTCTACCCTACTCTACCCTACTCTACCCTACTCTACCCGAGTTGCACGGCGCCGCTCGCCGCGAACAGACCATGCCAAGTTACAACCGTTTCGTTTCAATTCTCTTTTCGTTGATCGCCTCGAGTCGGCCACGCCTCCTTTTCCTTTGTTCTGACCACTTGACTGAGAGTTGAGATGACGTCAGAATAAAGGAATCAGAGGCGTGGCCTACTCGAGGCGATCGACGAAAAGAGAATCGAAACGTTACGGTTGTAACTTGGCTAGGGGGGCTGGTGAGGTAGTTGTCAAACGCGATCATACCAATAATAAAATTGTAGCGACATCTATGGCGCTCATAGAATCTAAAAATTCCTAAATTCTTCAACGCGGTATTAGAGTTCTTTGAGCGATTAGAAAATATACAACAGCCCGAAATCGACTACCAGATAGTTGCCCGGATCAGACATAACACCCGTCTGATCGGAGGTGTAAAGTAATATAATAATAATATTCCACAACTTTCACACAACACCATCTAGTCCCAAACTAAGCAGAGCTTGTGATATAAGTACTAGACAACTGATAAACATACTTATATATTTTTAAATACATAAATATTACAGATTAATTGCACCCAGACACAGAACAAATGATCCTGCTCATCACACAAGCATTTGCCCTGGGTGGGAATCGAACCCACGACCTCCGGCATAGCAGTCAGGGCCACTGACAACTAGACCAACCGGCCTGTCATCTGTCAAGTCCCACAAACTTTGTAGGACTTTACACTCCGTATATACATAAAATAAAATAAATCAGGTGTAACTTGTCGTCGGTACGTTGCCTGTACAATATTGATTTACAACGATCCATTTTGTGTCCAATAGTCAAGATTAATGTTATTTTTCTACAAGGTTACATCGAAATTACTCACCGTCAGCTGTAGCCTGCAACCTGATCTGACCAACTGCGATCGAAGTAAGATGGACGCTTCACTTCAGATCAGAGCAGTTTTCATTACTATTATCGACTTTCGATACGGCAGCTTCTCGGGTGATTGATCATACAAAGGTTTTTATGCAGCGTTGAAGTTGAAAATTCCATCAATTTGTTGGAAAAGACCTTTTCAAAAATCATTTCACTATCCAGTGCAGGAACCAATGATAACATGAGCATCTACTTAGCCATGCGCAAAGCGAATTAGCAACAGCGGTGCGACAGTCTTATTTTTTTAAATACAATTATAATAATATTACTATATTATATATCATTATTAATGAGATAACAAAACTATTTTACGTGCATTAAAAATTGGTTTCGACACGGAATATATCGCAACTCCCATCTTAGCTAGGTTCCATATTACTAACCTGTGTTAAATATACCACTTCCATTCCCCATATAGAGTAATTTTTGAAGATATATCACAACGTTGATGCTTTTATCCAATAACAACCATCACTACAATGCAAGGTACAGCAGATTGTAGTCCAGTTGGTACTCCAGTCTAGTGCAGATCAGATCAGGTCCATTTGGAGAGCAGTGGTGGTCCAGTGGTAACAGCTCCTACTTACGAGTGGTAGGTCATGGGTTCAAACCTAAGCAGGAGCATTATTTCGTGTTACTTTGTGTTTCATCACCACTGCTCGCGGTGAACGAAAACATAGTGAGGAAACATGCAATGCTTAGAACTAAAAAAAATCGTACATACTGCGGGTAGTACTAGAAAAATATAAAGGATCGCGAGAGATGTCGATTCAAGACAGCTTTTTGTCTTTACTTCTGTTTTTGGTATTAAGAATGTAAATAAATGTAGAAGGGTCAATGACCGTTATTCCAAGTTTATCTGGCGCCTACCTTAGTACCTACCTGGAAAAACAAGTGCCTACATAGTATGAACTATGAACCCATAAAAGTGTCCTGTGTTTATCGCTCTAATATAAGGGGTTTCTCACTACAAAAGGCAAAAATAGTATTACAGGGTTCGGGTCTAACCACTACTTGTATATTTTGTAAAGCTAGTAGCATACGTCTGCGTCCCTACATTTACATTTGCTGGCATTCACGTCGACTCGCACTCGACGCCGGGGATTAGTACGGACTTCATTTAAATAGTTTCTATACATCGCGTGAGTTCCATGTCGCTACTTTGAATATAATTACAAGTGATTTTGTTTGTCTGTACTAGATTAACGCAAATGGGAATTCGGCTTTCGAAAGGTGGTATAAACAATCCCTTTGTGTACAGAAGCACAAATGTACCTAAATGCACTTAAAATCCAGCTCAAGTACAATATTGATTAAACTGTACAATGCGGTGACAGGTTGACATCTATTGTTTATTCTATAAGTACTTACTGAGAACAACGTCGTGCTTTTGTTTACGATTCAAGATCGAAGGATAAAGTTAAAACATTGTTATTCTTATTTTCCAAGTTAAGTGCTAAATATTAAGTGCTAAGTATTCTTAAAAGAAAGCTAAAGAGTCGAAGAACTTCGGGTCGTTGAACTTTATAAGCACAATATGCTTTAATTTTTAACAATTCCATCTTGTGAAATGAATATTAAATGCTTTAAATATTTTAATTTGCTTACTACAAATCACTGAACAATTACATTATTTCACGTTACATTTTTTTTATCGGTATCTGTCATACGTCACAGTTCTTAGAAAGTTCGACTATATTAAGCCGAAGAATACAGTAGTATACCTATATCAAAGTGCCTGAGAGTGGAAAGTCTAGTTTTATTATATTCGGGGGTAGTTAGCGAGAGAGGCGGCACACGAGGCCCGCCCTTTGCTACCATTAACCCGCGTCCATTAAGTAATGGCTCCCTAATGGTGCGCTCAGCAAACACAGTCTTGGCTTCACTTGCCTTAGCTCAACTTAACATGCATTTAGCTCCGTCGTCTCAACTTACGTCTTTTATCACATGAATAAAGTGAAGTACATTCTTATTCTGCAGCGAGTATGTAAATGGAACCTGTGCTGCAGCATATTATTTTTAAGTTGAAGGAAACTTTAAACGTTACACGGAATAAAAGTTTGATGAAGCAGAGACCCTACCACGAGCTTTTTACCCTGTGGGTTCAGTATACACAGCAGGCATACAACGCCCTCAAAGTTCAGTATAACAATGGCTTCAAGATGTTGTTGGGGCTCTTACATTACTACAGAGCATCAGAAATGTCTGCCGACAAACGATGAAAGCCATCATAAGAAAGCAGGTGGCGTCCATGATGCGCAGGGTGCGTGGGAGCGGCAACAGCATTCTGAGGGTCATTAGTGATAAGCTATGTACGCTGGGTGCATGTACACGTACATGTACCCGGTGTGTCAGGTGTACGCAAAAGATATTTGAATGAAATTAAAATCTCTCTGCTATTTTATCCGTTACTAACATAGTTTTTAAGGTGTTTGATTACTAACATAAAATGGACCACGGTCTGAAACAAAGTTTTTTTTTTAACGCGATCCATTTGACGAATTAAACTGAAATGTTAAAGGGATTGAGCTATGTAGGGTGTATAGCTCTATCCTTCTTTCTCGCTCGCTTGACTGACATTTTAACACGAAATGGTAAGGCTCCAGTATGGTAAGTTATTCCTTGCTTCATTGTTAATGAAACAAGGTACTGTATGAAGAGTAACTTTGGAATGTAACTTTACGTTACAACGAAGTTTCTAACAAACGAACCTGCTCTCATGCAACGAACAGAAGAACGGCTTCGTTTAATACTCTTAATACCGTATGTTTTAGTCTTATCTTCAAGGCTTTTAAGAAGTTTTAATAGCTAGAAAACATTTTAAAAATTGTCTTGGACGTTATAAAATGAGCAGAGAAAAGATAAAATGCAAGCAACGAAACAACTCAAGCTGTTTCGCAATTAAAACGTTTTCACTGGGTGCGATGGATATGAATTGTTCACGAGTAGTTCCTTGCAGAAGCTGGCTTCTCCCCTCGATGACCCCCCTCCTCCCTCGGGGCTGCTGCGTCGTTGTCGGCTTGGCTCGGTTCCGCGCCAAGGACTACTTGAAATGTCCCAGTTCCGAAGCAAAAAGAGTATTTCACTTTTGTGCAGGATTGACAGCTTGATGTAGTTCACATTCTGCACATCCGCTGCGCCACTGCACACTTAATAGATTTACGATAATTAGATCCATGGCATTATTTGGGAAGTCATGTTTTCAAGACCAAATTATGATAATTTTATGATACGTCTGGCAGCGCCGAGTAACTTTAGTATGTAGGTAAAAGCAAGGCATGCGTCCGATGTACCAAATCGAATGTAAAATCAGATTTCAAACATAAATCGATTCGTATTGATTTCTAAAATGAGAAAATCCGATTTAAAAAATCGACCTAACGAAACCAAACGCAAACGACCAACGTTCCCCACCAACTGTGTTCCCACGTTGTCGTCGTGGTGGGGCTTGCGTGTCTCTGTGATCTTGAAGGCTATGCCGGTAGAGCTACTCATGTCGGAAGGCCTCAAGTGAGAGACCAGACCAAGAGGATCACACACAAGGCGGAGTCCAGATGGACCGCCACGGAGGGTGCGCTGTCCAGAAGCATCGGCACCAACAGCTGTTGGTGCGTTTGGATAGTGGTTTTGGAGAGTGGGTTCACCTCTGGTATGTGTCTGCATATCAGACATGACCATGATGGCGAACGTGTTTATTGGGGACCCCACCCCATTGACAAAAAGGCAAAGCTGTGGCCAGCACCAATATGAGCGCGAGTAGTAAAAAGATAACTACCCCAGGAGGGTACCTGCATGCAGGAGAATCCCTCCCCGAGCAGAGCTCGGGCTGCCCCTCGTATTCTGGGGGGGGCAACTACCGCCTCGGGTCTTCGGACCCTGTACCGTCCTCTTTGGACGCATTGAGCCAGGGTGGCTCACCTGCCGGCGACGTGGAGTCCCTGGGACCCGTTCCTAGCACGTCCGTAGCGCCGGCAAGTACAGAACAGGTCGGCAGGAGCTCCGGCCTTAAGGAGGTGAGTGGATATGCGGTATCAGATTCCGATACCACATCTTCGCTCACTTCGGAGAGAATGGAGGTTGAAAAACCCTCGTCCAGGAGGGATCAGTTCCTCCGAAAGCGCCCCATGTCGGGAGAAGGCGAGAGGTCGTCTTCCGACGAAGTTTCAGCCCGCAAAATATCTACCGCTAGGCGGGGGGCGGGCCGCAAGTCGGGGAAGGGGAGGGGGCTCACGGCCCAGGAGGCGGCCCCCCAATCTCTAGAAATCGCTAGGGAAGGGCGTCATCCCAGGGCGATCACCGGTAGGGCTAGCCCTTTGGAGCCAGAGCCTTCTGGAAGCGAGTCAGACGGCATAAAGGAGGCAGTGGCCAACTTCACAGAGGTCGTGGCTGACGCTTTAACAAGCGTCGCACAAAAAAGGGAGAAGTCCTCCAAGGGGAGGGCCAAAACCCAAGCCACGATCTCAATCGCGAAGGCTCTTGAGACCGTCATAGAGACCCTCAAAAAGTCCCTCAACAAGAGGATTGAGGGGCTCGAGGCGGACCTGGCCGATCTCCGAGGAGCTGATCCCGAGGTGGCGCCAAAAGGGGGGCGTAAGCAAGGGCAATGCAAGTCCCAGCCCCAGCCCCAGCCGGAGAGTGAGATGCTGACCCTGCTGCGGCAAGAGCTGGCTGCCTTCCGGCAGCAACAGCAGCAGCAGCAGCAGCAGTTTCAGCAGCAGGTGCAGCAGCAGTTCTCCGTTCTGGAGGGCATCGTGCTGCGCCCACCGCTCGCGGCCTCCGGCCAACGGAAGGTGGCATCGTACGCCGCCGCCGCCGTAGTCACAGCTGCTGCGCCTAAGCCGGGCCCGTCGGGGCAAACCAAACGCGGGCCCACGATGGTGTCAGAGCCCACGAGGCCAGCCCCGGCGGCTAAGCAGCAGCAGGAGAAGCCTGCCCCTCCTAGAAAAGGCAAGGCTGCTAAGGGGGCAAAATCTTCTGCCACGGCAGTGCGCCGTCCACCCCCGCTACCCCAACCTTCAGAATCTCCGGCCGACGCCGAGTGGCAAGTCGTCGGTGAGAAGAAAAGGGCGGGTAAAGTGGCAAGGGCGGCCAAGAAGCGGAAAAGGCAGCGGCAGCGTCATATGAGGGCCCTTGCGGCTAGGCTTCGCGCCCCGGCATCCGCAGCTGTAGTTATCACGCTACAGCCGGCTGCGGAAAAGAAGGGCGTGACCTACGGCAAGGTCATCACTAAAGCGAGGCAGGCGGTGGATCTTACCGAGCTTGGTATCGCCGGGGGCTTCCGGATGCGGCATACCGCGACCGGGGCCCTTATGTTGGAGGTCCCCGGGGCGAACAGCGGCCCCACCGCAGACGCCCTGGCCGACAAAATCAGAGCGTCCTTAGATGCGGAGGAGGGCAGTGACGGTGAGTTGCCCCGTGTCGGCGGCCAAGAAAATCACCGAGGAGGGCCGACGGCTTTTGGTGGGCTGGGTCTCCGCGCGGGTAAAACTGCTGGAGCCCAGACCTCTGCGGTGTTATCGCTGCCACGTGGGACACCACGTGGGGGCCTATTGCGCAGCGGAGGTTGATCGCAGTGACCGCTGCTTTCAGTGCGGTCAGCCCGGTCACAAGGCCGTCACTTGCAGTGCAGCGCCGCATTGCTACGCATGTGCGGCGGCAGGCAAGCCGGCTGATCACCGGGCTGGGGGCAGGTCATGCGATCCCCCCACCAAGGCCAAGGGCAAGGCCCCGAGGCCCATTCCAGCGGATGTTCTCACTGCTGCGGCCGCCAAGTTAGCCACCACCGCTATCGCTTCCACAGACGCCACCGCTGCAACCGCCGCAGCTGTGCCCTCACAGGGGGCTCGGGAGGAGACTATAATGGACTGCCAATAATGGCTTCATTACGTCTCCTCCAGGCGAACATCAACCACTGCTCCTCCGCTCAGGATCTGTTGCTCCAGAGCATGGCGCAGTGGTCGATCAACATCGCCGTTGTCTCCGAGCCGTACCATGTCCTACCCAGGGCTGACTGGGTGCAGGACCTGAACGGCTCGGTGACCTTAATTTCATCGGCCGCCGCTGGTACCCCGTCCCTCGAGGGTATCAAGAGAGGACGGGGTTGCGTGGCAGCACGGTTCGGGGAGATGGCTGTGGTCGGGGTGTACCTCTCCCCGAATAAAACTGTCGCCGAACTCCACAACTCCCTTATGGAGTTGAACGCCGTCGTCGCTGGGTTTGGATCCCTCCCCGTGGTCGTTTGCGGGGACTTCAATGCCAAGAACTTGGCTTGGGGTTCCCGGTTCACGAACCAGCGGGGTCGGATGGTGGAGGACTGGGCACTGGAGACAGGCCTGGTCGTCCTAAACCGGGGTTCTGTCCCCACGTGTGTGCGGATGCGGGGCGAGTCAGTGGTGGACATTTCGTTTGCCAGCCCCGCTTTGTCGCAGCGTGTCGTCGACTGGCGCGTCATGGAGGGGGTGGAGACGTTCTCAGACCACCGCTACATCCGGTTTGACGTCTCCACCCAGACCCCGACCGCGCCGGTCCAACAGACCCCGTGTGGTCCACGGTGGGCGCTGAAGCAGCTGGACCGGGAGCTTCTCCTGGAAGCCGCGATGGTACAGGCCTGGGTGCAAGCACCGGACAGGCCTGTCAACATCGACGTCGAGGCAGAGTGGCTCCGGGAGGCCATGTCACAAATCTGCGACGTGGCAATGCCCCGAGTCCGGCAAGAACGTGCTCGGCGCCAGGTGTACTGGTGGTCGCCGGAGATTGCTGCGCTGCGTAGTGCGTGCAATACCGCGCGGCGCCGGTACGCCAGACATCGCAGGCGCCGCATCCGCCCGCCGGATGCAGAGGCTAGAGAGGCGGAGCTGTACGAGGGATACAGAGCGGCGAAGCGCACCCTCCGAGCGGAGATAAAGCGGGCCAAGTTGGAGGCCCGCAACGTGTGGCTGGGGACTCTAAACGGAGACCCATGGGGACGCCCCTACAAGTTGGTGCGAGACAAGCTCCGCCCTTGGGCTCCCCCGCTGACGCAGAGTCTCCGGCCCCAGCTTGTGGAGGGCGTGGTGAGCGCTCTGTTCCCCGCGCGAGGAGAACACTCTCCCCCGCCCATGGCTCCGCCACCTGCGGTGTCCGACGTGGGCCACGACGGCGACGGCGACGACAATGTTCCAGAGGTGACCGAGGTAGAGATGAGTGTGGCGGTACGAAGGCTGAATGCCAAGAATACCGCCCCGGGACCCGACGGCTTGCCTGGAAAAGCCTGGGTCCTGGCCATGGAGGAACTCGGGCCTCGACTAAGGGGGCTCTTAAGCGCATGCTTGGAGAGGGGCCAGTTCCCACTTCGCTGGAAGACGGGGAAACTGGTCCTCATCGCAAAGCAGGGGCGCCCTGCGGACTCACCGTCTGCGTACCGGCCCATCGTGCTGCTCGACGAGGTGGGCAAGCTCTTTGAAAGAGTTATTGCAGACCGCCTCGTCGCGCACCTAGCACGGGTGGGGCCGGATCTGGCGGACGGCCAGTTCGGCTTTCGCAGGGGACGCTCCACGGTGGACGCTATCATGCGCGTGCGAGCCCTCACGACGGGGGATGCGGTATCCCGGGGCAGGTGTGTCTTGGCGGTGTCTTTGGATATCGCCAACGCCTTCAATTCCCTGCCCTGGAGTAGCATTAGGAGGGCACTCAGGTATCACCGGGTGCCCGACTACCTCTGTCGTGTGATCGAGGCCTACCTGACGGACAGGTTCATCATCTACCCCGGTCACCAGGGAGAGTGGAAACGGCGAGAGATGTCGTGCGGTGTTCCGCAGGGATCGGTACTAGGACCGCCCTTGTGGAACATCGGGTACGACTGCGTGCTGCGCGGCGACCTCCCTGACGGGGTTAGCGTCGTCTGTTACGCGGACGACACGCTGGTTCTGGCACAGGGAGAGTCGTACCAGGCGGCGGTCGAACTAGCGACACGCGGGGTTGCGATAGTCGTGGAGAGGATCCAGCAGTTGGGACTCGAGGTGGCACTGCACAAGTCAGAGGCCATGTGCTTTCACGGCCCTCGGAATGCGCCACCACCGGGTTCCCAAATAACGGTAGGAGGAGTTCATATCGGCGTCGGGTCGACGATGAAGTACCTGGGACTCGTCCTCGACAGCCGATGGAATTTCGAAGAGCACTTCCGACGTCTGGCTCCCAAACTGGATCGGAATGGGGCTGCCCTTAAGCGGCTTCTGCCTAACCTAGGGGGTCCAGACGCCTCCTGCCGGAGGCTCTACGCAGGAATCGTTAGGTCCATGGCCCTTTATGGGGCGCCGGTATGGGCGCCGTCGCTGCGAAAACGACCGGCGGCCAAGCTGAACGCATGCCAGAGGGTCATGGCCATCCGAATGGTGCGGGGATATCGCACGGTTTCTCGCGAAGCGGCGAGCCTCCTTGCTGGCCAGCCACCATGGTATCTGGAGGCAACAGTCCTTGCACGCATGCACGATCTGCGCGTGGAGATGCAACGCCGGGGCGAAACTCCGCTGCCGCGCCAAGTTGCGGCATGGCGGGAAGAACTCCGGCGGGATATCATGGTGGAATGGCGACAGCGACTATCGCAACCCAGTGCTGGACACGCCACAATTATGGCGGTAATTCCCCTCTTTGAGGAATGGCTGGAGAGACCACATGGCGTCCTTACCTACCGCATGACGCAGATCCTCACCGGACATGGTAAGTTCGGGAGGTTCCTGCACCGAATTCGTGCGGAAGACACGCCCGGGTATCGCCACTGTGTGGAACGCCCGGAGGACACGGTGGAGCATACGGTGGAGGTGTGCCCCGCTTGGGCAGAGCAACGCCGTGTCCTCGTGGGGGCGATCGGCGGCAGTGATCTCTCGCGCCGGGCATTGGTACAGGCCATGGTCCGGAGTGAGGAGGAGTGGCAGGCGGTCGCCTCCTTCTGCGAAGCAGTAATGCTAGCAAAGGAGGCGGCCGATCGCGTGAGGCAACAGCAACGGTCCTCACGCCCCAACCGCCGCCGGGATTCCGATCCCGATTTCCGGCCACCGTAGGCGCAGGCTTGCGGACGGCGAGCAATGGGTGGCTCGCCGTCCGACCGTCCGGTAACTGTCCGGACCGAGCCCAAGCCGTCGACGGCGCGTATTGTTCCACGCGCGCCTCAGGGTGATGTCAGCAAATCGTAGGGGCCCGGCAGGGTCGAAGCCTACTGGGGCCACGGGTAGTGTGAAAGCGAAGCCCGGGGCCCCGGGATGAAGGCAAAGAGGGAACAGGAGTGGGTTTTTAGTCAGTAAAAGTCTGACACTATCTCTCGCTCCACCCAAGAGCGAGATTTGTCATTAGATGATTTTCCCACCTTAAAAAAAAAAAAAAAAAAACGACCAACGTTACCAAACGAACCTGAATTGACAAATAAAATCATTGGATATCACCAAACGAATTGTGTGTGTATACAAACGCAAACACTTTTCGTGATGATGCGAAGGAATTTACTTTTTCTCTTTCTACCTCGACGTAGCATAGTGGGTAAAGAGTATAGTGCGAATTTTGCGATTCAGATATCGTTTCGTCGGTTACAATAATCTATTACATAATAAAATATGCGATCATTATCTTCTGTATTTTTAATTCCTTAAAAAATACATTTGCGATAAAATGCGTTGGTCTAGTATTAGGTCTGAAATCGGATATCTAAAAACAAATTTTGAAGTCTGAAATCGGATAAATATTCATTTGCGATCAAAACCAAAAGCATATTATATTCAAATCGACATATCGAGTAAAAGATATCAATTTACTGAAAAGTTTGATTAAATATTTCAGTGTGAGTGTAACCTATTAACATGGAGCTATGAATCCTGTCAGTGGACAGCTGTGGCAGTGACCTTGTCACAGCGGGAGGGTGTCGGGCCTGACGTGCGGGCTCGTCGCCGTGTCCAGCCGTGATTAATGAACCCTGCATTATTCGCACAATACTGATCAATCAATCACGCCTAACCTGTTGCCGCCGAGCTTCGCGCACTATTAAATAAGTATCATTGTTATCTTGTTAGTAATTGTATGAGCGCAGGTGCTTCAGAGGCTCGCTCGACCGGTAACAATTACCCAAACTAAGTGGCTTTTTATTAATTTGATGGAACGGGTATTTACACTGCAATAAAAACACGATTCCTTTGTCGCAGCTATTTCTTATTAAAAGGCGTCGTATCGCTAGAATAGCGGCAGAAAGCCAAGACAAACAATACAACATAAATGCCACTGCAGATGGGTAAAATTACTCTTTAAATCTCTGCGTTCTCAACATTATTCTTTTGTGGAGATTCAATTTTATTTTACAAAACGTTGAAAATGGCTGCTGGCTACGAGAGCGGTCAGGATTGGCACTCCGCCACGTTTTGTTGCAACGGTTACACAAACATAACTTTCTATCGATGTAATGAACACTTAGTGCTACACGACATTGTTTTTAGGGTTCCGTACCTCAAAAGGAAAAAAAACCGGGCAAGTGCGAGTCGGACTCGCAAACTGAGGGTTCCATACAAACTTACCTATGAAAACAGTTCGATTTCCGAATTGAGTTACGAAGATTTTTCCGAATCGCAAAAAAAGTTTTTTTTTTGTGACGTAACTTTAAATTTACAGTTTTCAGATTTTTCCTATATTTGTGCTATGAGACATTGTTTCATGTCAAATTTCAAAATTCAAGGTCTACGGGAAGTACCCTATGAATTTTGATTCCCTTGAGAGTGGCGAAATACACTTTTGTGCGACATAAACGGCCGTATCTTTTTTTTATTAACTTAGAAGTTAATTTTTTTCACAGCTGCAAGGGACTGCAGACCTGAGTATATGGTTTTAATTTTAACTCGATACCTCCACACGTTCCCGAGATAAAGAGTCTTGACAGACAGACAGACAGACCTGTTGAACGGCTGAACGGATTTGAATCTGTTGACGATTGGGCTTGGTCCAGTCAATTACCGGACAGCCGGACAGCGAGCTAGAACTAAAACCAACCTGTATTCCTTTTTTGAGATGGAAACTCTACAAATAACTTTTATAATGGCCCTAGAGTGCCCCGTCAATTACGTTGACAGCTTTCAGAGGCGCGCGTGGAAAACTACACGCCCCGTCGACCCAGGTTTGGTCCGTATCGGACGGTAAGAAAAACATTCTGTATGTGACTTGTCCACATTATTGTATGTGACAAGTACACAACAAGCCAAGCTACTTGCCATCCTAGCATCAAATCTTTAAAAAAAGGTTCTATATATAATAAGTAAAGACTTGGTCAATCCAAAAAAACACTACAAAACAACCCGTTTTAAAAATCGGCAATTTCGTAGGTAAAGACCTAATATTATATAGGCCAATGGGCCTTATAATGTTCCCTCCTCTCTAGGAGAGGAAATGGGCCTACAATGGTAACTACAAATTTACACTTTTCAGATTTTTTCCTATACTTGTATTATGAGACCTTGCTTCATTCCAAATTTCAGGATTCTAGGTCAACGGGAAGTACCCTATGAATTTTGATTCCCTTGAGAGTGTCGAAATACACGTTTTTTTGCGACAGAAACGGCCGTATCTTTGCCTTTACCATTGGGCCACCACTGCTCTCACCCACGCCAATCATGCCATCTTAGCTTTTTAGCTTCAAAAACTAACTTCGTGTAATCCAAGCATAAGGCTTTGTCATGCCACCCTGTACTTTATGTACCACAGACTCCATAATTAACCATAATTAAATCATTTCATATGCAAATGAATGTTCAGTATGCTGTCATGTTAGTAATCGCAAGTAGCATGCATGTTCGTGTAACAACATAAATTAAGCAGTTCATATAACTGTGGGGAACACGCCTACTGTAAACATAAATACATTCGCATGATGTTACATAATCTTTTGTGCAGTTTATTAATCAACTTTGCATGTCACGCGACACTTCCGTCATAAGTTTTGAATCACGCCCATCTGTCTACATGTTCATAAATATTTGCCACTACTCGTGCAGCACGCATGAAAAACGCAGGGTTTGGATAAATTATGCTAAAGACAAACAAAACACAGCCCACGAATGGGTACGCATAGTAAACATCTGATCTCTTGAATTTGCTTGAAAACAGATGACTTCTTATATAAATAAAAGGAGATATACGAGTACATAAATAGAGCTAAAAAGGAGAAACTGACTGATTGACATATCAACATACAGCCGAAACTACTGGGTCCGGAACGTGAAATTTTGCGAATTTATGACGTAGGCGAGCCCTAGGAAAGGATTTTAGGATATCCAACTTTTAAAGGGGTGAAACGGGGGTTCAAAGTTTGTATGGGAAAACCTACTTCACGCGAGGGAAGCCGCTGGTAGAAGCTAGTTATACATCCCTAGTTTTTAATTAGTACAAAAAATGGGGCTCTATTCGTACCCGTTACTGATCATATTTTTGTAGTCAAAAGTAAAAAAAACGAAATCCCAAAATTGTCCTCGAAAATTTTCCATAATTGGTAAATTCATAATAGAATCAATCATTCATAAAAATTGCTACTAGAAAATACAACGAGCAGTCTTTTTCTATTTGGATCGTCATTATTCATTCATAATCAATAGCCTGTACAATATTTCCATAAATTGAGTGACATTTTGGGATATAAACAAACGCTAATAACATTGCTGTTTATTTATGAATATTATTTATCAAGACTTTACTTAAATAATAACAAGACCTTTTTTAATAAGCCCTTTAAGTATTTATACTAATTAAAAACTAGTGGTTTATACTGTGTACATCGAATGACTGGAACAATTTGCCTGCTGCGGTCTTCCCGTTCAACTATAATTTAGGTGCCTTCAAGGCTAGAGTGAATAGGCTTTTAATAGACAAGTGCGTCTCACCATCCATAATTGCATCACTGCTTACCATTAGGTGGGATCACAGTCAAGCACTGGTTTATATCAATAAAAAAAAAATTGTGGTGTATATAAAAGGCAAGGACCTAGAATGCTGAAATTTTGCACAGGTTCCTTTTATGATATACAAAAAGAATCTTTAATGTTTCCTAAAATTCACCCCCTTGGGGGATCCAAAATTTGTATGGAAAATACTACTGTCACACGGGCGAAGCCGTTAGCAGTAGCTAGTAAAAACGTACTTGGCATACGCAACGCTGTCACACGCGTTCCACGTGAGTCATTATTTTAATTTGCGCCTTGTTCCGCCAAATAAAATGTTTTTCTTTCTTTCTTTTCATCTGTTTTCAAGCTAAATCAAGAGTCTAGGCTCAGGGCTCAATTTGTTTCTAGCTTTAGAGTGCAGTGAGAATTCGGCACTTTCTTTTGTTTTATCGTTAAATAGAAAGTGTGCCCCGCTTTGCACAGCCGTTAGAAATCTTTGAAATTTTTAGCTTTTATCTACGATAATTTGCATGTATTATAATACACATAAATCTTTATCATAAATCACTTTGTCTATTGGTGAAAATTGCATGAAAATGCGTTCAGTTTTTTTGAGCTTGTCGCGTTCACACAAACAGATAGACGCGGACTTATTTTTATACTATGTAAAGATGTTGGTCTGCAAACATTAGGTACACAGTTGAGCTGCGGGAATATTCGAAAGAGTTACCACGGCCCTGGAATGCAAATGGCAACTGAAGGAACACACGTAGGTTTTAGTCAGTAAAAGTCTGACACTCCCTCTTGCTCCCCCCAAAGTGGGAGTAGTTATTTGATGACTAACCACCTCAAAAAAAATACATATAAAACATAATTGTTTTGACCACTAGACTATGCACTTATGGTCTTTTATATTTTTATTCCATATTACCAAAATATTAATAAGTTTGTTACTATTGATAACATATTTTGGCAGTTGTTAATGGAGTCAAAAACATTACACTTGGGATACTACAAAGTTTCAAGCCCTAATTATCGTGTGAAGTTCTTGCTTCTAATTATACAAGAAACGTTAGTTTTTCACGTGAAAAAGCGATAAAGCTCTATTTGTATTAAAGTCTTTATGCATTAGTGTGGAAGTGTGGTCAGATTTAGTTTGCTCGGGTGGAGTAAGCTAACTTTGTGTAATGGAGGCGTGGCGCGGGCGAGACTCTAAGTAAACTGTACGCGTCGTCAGCTGTCCGCAATCACCCGCCATTGCTATCTACTGAGGCCTCGTTAATTTTGGATTTAATATTGATATTATTTATAGAGACCGACCAAAGTCTTGGTTTTTGGCCAAAAGCTGGTTTTGTCTGGGGTGTCAGCCAAAAAGTGGACGAATATTACCTGGACCGAAACTCGAGTCTTTGAGCTGATGGTTGTTATAGATACGTAAAAACTGGCTGGCTCGTTTGTCTAAAGCGTGTATTTTTTATAATTATCGCTTTATTGGATTATTTTATGAAAAATACTTTTTTATATAAAAGGAGACATTAACTGAATGACATATTAACGCACAGCCGAAACTACAGGGCCTAGGAGCATGAAATTTTGCACAAGATAGATAGATAGATAGATATATTCTTTTTTGTGTAATTTTTTCTTTTTTGTTTCTGTATTGTTCTTTGTTGTTGTTTGATGTAGATGAGCACTAAGAGATGATTTTCTAAAATTCTATCCTATTCTCTAAGGGGATGAAATAGGAGACCAAAGAATGTACGGAGAAATCTATGTTATGCGAAGCGGCTGGCAGAAGTTAGTAACATATAATTAAGCATAAGACTACACTCACGAGCAACCATATCAACTCAACGTAAAAGAAACAAAAAAAAGGAACAGTTTTTAAAAAACGATCCACTGTTGCACAGCTTAAAATTTCAGTTTTAAATTGGTATCATTATTATGAATGAATGAATGAATTGCTTCAGAACTTGTTTAAAAATTAATTTAATTGGCCGCATAAGAAAATGCACACCTTCACACACACTCACTGCACTCTTCTCTCTCTTTTTCCCTTTCTTCTTCTCTCTTTTTTTTTTTTTCTTTTCTTTTTTTCTTCTCTTTTTTTTTCTTGCTGCTCTCTTCTTCACTGCAGTACCTTCGAGTTGATGCACAAACTACCCCTATAAAAACCTCACACAACCGTTTCACCGTTTCATTGCATATCAAAAGTTGACTTGTACTCTTCTCCGCAAATACGATTTGATGAAATTATGGATACAACACCAGAAAAAGCCGCTCAAGAAGTTGCTCTACTGCAACAGGGACTTAGTCAGCGAAAAGTTACCGCACAACTCAATTCAAGCCAGTCTGCTTTATCAATAGCTTGCAGGGGGTTACAAAAGAGTAGCGGCTTCAATTGAAGACCAAGAGTTTTTCGCCACCGGTCCACCTTGGAGAGAGACGACTGTTTCATTGTTTCGACTTTATTGCGAAATCATCACCTGACCGGTGTCGATGTGCAACAACAGGTGAGAAGAATTCGAGAAGTAGCTATCAGCAAGTGGACAGCATGAAAACGGTTACAAAAAGCTAACCTTATTCCAAAAAGGGCTGCTACAGGCCTGAAATTAATGGTACGCCACCGGTAAGCGCGCCTTCAATTTATTTAAAGACACCTTGTTGTCCGAAAGGGAACCGAGAGTCCTAGGACGCAAGGCAAAGAAGGAACATAGTGAGTAGTAGTCAGTAAAAGTTTGGCACGCCCTCGCGCTCTTCCCTAGAGCGAGAGAAGTTATTGGACGATAAGCGTTTGGAAAATGAGAAAACCAAATAAAAAATTGACTAACAGTCCGTACTTTTAGTCAGTTTCCAAAGCAGCAGTAAATCGTAGTGATTTGAAAATAGTCAGAAATTATCAACAATTTGTTCTCCAATCAATCTCTGAATGTGCCAGCCAATGCCCTGTAGTGGGAATAACCCGTATAATAGAATTAACATTTTGTTCCACCAATTCCATGATAAATGTGTTTTCAGTTAATTACGACCAATAAATCACGCCCGAAGCGTCACAGGAATTTTCCCTTTAACGAGTTTTGTTATAGTATGAGATCAAACTGCGACTGGATAGAGGCAGCCTGCGTCTGGTGGCGGGGACCATCACCGGACACTACTCACTGAACAAATACTTCTTCACAATGAGTATCACGGATAGTCCTCAGTGCAAAGCATGCATGAAGTCAGAGGAAACTGTCACGCACTAGCTCCTCGAGTGCACAGCAGTCAGTGAAATAAGAACACGAACCTTGGCAGCACCGAATTCACTCATAGACGCCCTGAGCAAAATGAAAAAACCCAAAGGCAACAAAAGAACAGGAATGGGTTTTTAGTCAGTAAAAGTCTGACACTAATTCCCGCTCCGCCCAAGAGCAAGGGATGTCATTAGATGATTTTTGATTTTGACTGACCTGTTGGTCTAGTGGTTAGTGGCCCTGACTGCTATGCCCGAGGTCGTGGGTTCGATTCCCACCCAGGACAAATGTTTGTGTGATGAGTATAATCATTTGTTCTGTGTCTGGGTGTAATTTATCTATATATGTATGTATTTAGAAATATATAAGTATGTTTATCAGTTGTATATTACCCATAACACGAGCTCTGCTTAGCTTGGGACTAGGCGGCATTGTGTGATAGTTGTGGAATATTATTATTATTATTATTTTAACACTGAAAAAAAAAAATCTCTTTCTAGAGATAAGTGGGCTAATTGGAGTGAAGGCCAGCATGGCCCTCGCACAATGGTCCAGCAAAGACTAAGTGTGGAAACTGGACCACAAAGATAAGATAGAATCACAGGATAGAATTAAAATTTTGCTACGACAATTCCATGATAAATGTGTACTCAGTTAATTAGTTCCGACCAATAAAACACGCTCGAAGCGTCACAGGAATTTTCCCTTAACGAGTTTTGTTGTAGTATGAGATCAGACTGCAAACTCCATCACTTTGAGCACAAACAGGCCGCCGTGACGGTACCAGCATCACCAAATGGAGCGTAAAACCAACTTTTTGTCCCGTTTAGTAGTACTTGAGGAACTTACTCTCAAACTGTCAAACCGAGGGTGCCTGATTGATGGTTTTTGTTGTTGTGTACATAATTATTAAACCGAAACGTGAATATATGTAATGGGTAAATAATCTCGCTTTTAAACATCCAATCTTTGATAACGATGACTAGATTGAGCAAATTGACAATCCTGCATCAAGAATGCATCATCTGGTATTTTTTTAAATGATTAATAAATTATATTTTTTCTTCCAGAAGAGTATGGGTTTTTCTTAGTCTTCAATCTTCACAACTATGTATTTTGTAAGGTAAATTTGCCAATAATCCGATAAGCTCCTGCTTTGTAAATCTGAATAACACAATGTATAAAGTGTTTATTTTTACAGGTATTTTTTCCGTGCCATTCTAATTTCCATAAGTCAAACAGTTCTATTTACCATTGTAAAAATAATACATCAACGATCAAGTACACTTAAAAATAACTATTTTTAACTGTATTTTATTAACGCCCAATAAGTGACTCCATTTATGTTTAGAATGACGTGCCTTAATCCGTGGCTACGAACGTAGCTGAGCTTGACCACGCGTAGACACTTGCTACGGGCGTAGCATTCTCGCGTAGCACTTTGATGTACGTAAAAGTTATCTCTTAATAAAAAAACTTTGTACAAAAAAAAAATACAACCGAACTCAAAGTAAACAAAAAACACTGAAAAGTGTAAAGGTGTTTCTATAATAGTTTTGTCTCTAAGTTATTTAACACCGACTTCCGAAATTAAAGTTATGTTGCACATTTCAGTGTTTTTTTGTACTTTGAAGTCGTTTGTATTTATTTTTGTAAAATGTTTTTTATTTTACACTTTTTAGTTATGGTACCACCACTAAAAAGTACCCCTCAGTCAAACTTAAATACCTTACAGCCAGAGTGCATCTCATGACAATTCTAATAATCCCAAACACGGTTAGATTACATTAATTTATTACAGACTTCCGGTGCCTAACTTCAGGCTTCATCATCAGATCAGTTCGATATATTCCCCCTTTACTTTCAGTCAGTCATCGACTACACGTATAAACAAAGCAATTTTACTTGTTACGACGGAGTTCTATTCCATATCTTCGCAAGTTCATGATCAGATCATAACAATATTTCTATGGGACCAAGTCGGAAGCATAACCTTTCTTTAAAAAAAAAAATTCAATATCGGTCCACAATTGACAGAGAAATCGGTGAACATACATAAAAAAAAAAAACATACATTCAACCGAACATATAACCTCCTCCTTTTTGAAGTCGGTTAAAAAGACTTATTGCATAGATAATTGACTGTCCATATTCCTATAATTCTATATGACTTATATTACTAGTAGAAATGTAAAGGTTCTTATGTTTGATTTTTTTATGTACAGTTGTCCAGAAGTTTGGATATTATTTTGTTAATCAATCCCGCTTCAACAGCTGAATGGAATAAGGTCGAATCTTGCAGAGGTGGACCATGACTTGGTTTAGAATACAGGGCACCCCAAACCTCATCTCTGTGGGTTAAACAAAATATTAATGTAATATAATGATTCATGCTTCCATTACCAAAACCAAATAACTGTGTGTTTTCACTTGTAACAATACAAAGTTATCGTACGTATTTTTCTCAGTGACGACTTATCCCGTTCCAGGGCAGAGCGAAAGGCATATCAGACTTTTAATGAATAACACCACACCTATGATCCTTCAGTTGCCTTTGCGTTCTAGGACCAAGGGTAACCTTTTCAGAAGTCGACCCATGGCCCTAGTAGGCTTCCGCACTGATGTTGTGTATAATTTGCCACTTACTTATATGGGTTTCTACTCTATTCCAGCGCATGTAGTTTTAGATGTCAGCAAACCGTAGGGGCCCAGCAGAGTCAATGCTCGCTAGCTAGAACCATGGGGAATTTCTGAAATAGAAACCCATAGTCCTAGAACGCAAAGGGCTACTTAAGGACACAGGTGTGGTTTTATTCAGTAAAAGTCTGACACGCCCTCGCACTCCGCCCAGAGCGCGAAAAGTCATTAGATGATTTCCACACTTAAAAAAAAAGCACATGTAGTTGTCATTACCTTTCCAATTACCTCCATATCTATTTACAAATATATTTCAATATGCTTACATTACATCGTATTCGGTACTGCGATGTTGTGCGGTAATCTATATAAATCACACAGGCCGCTATCGCTCAGCGATAAAAATAACATCCATTGATCATTTCCCACACGCACCCGGTGATTAAGTATTAAAAGACTGCATGTGTGAACTTTGTGTGTAGTAGAGTTATGACAGATATAAATAATGGTCAGCGATAGTGACCCACTGATCTCGAGAGATAAGTCCACTTGATGCATGACTAGCGAAATATAGACTTTCGACAAAGCAAGGAAACTCAAGCATAGCCGTATCCATTGCCCTTTGGGTGACTTTAAGCGTTCTGATGAGGCCCATTATAACCGATCACGGCAACACGCACTGGTCATAGATTTTTGTTTTGAGACACTGGTATGGTGGACGAGAAGATACAGCTAGTGGTGGGCGTTTCAACGACGAACAGTTTTCAAAGACCGTTTTTTTGTTCTGCAACGTAACAACCGTTTTCCATCCTGCGACCAAGCAGTCTTCGTTGCACAAACCAGGCTTCGAATTACTGTATGCGAATTGGTATCTTACTGTTAAGAAAATAATGTCGAGAATCCATTGCTACAACTATCACACTCGTCGCGTCGTCGTTTCAAAACCAGTTATTGCAATGAAAATTGAACTTTATGTATATAATCATAAAATTACACACAGATTTTATTACCGTCCTCAAACTAGTTGCGATAACGAACGTTTTCTGCAACTACTTCACTCAACGATAGTTTCGTCTTCAAACCAGTTGCGACGACGACCGTTTTCTGCAACCGTTTTCGTCGTCGCCAAAACGGTTACGTCTCGTCCGTCTAAAATTCGACAACGACCCACCACTAGATACCGCGCAGCTATCCGCACGCTACCCAGCTGAGTCGGATTGGTTGATTGATATCAAAGTTTTTCTTTCTAGAATGTTTGCTAAATAAATGATTATTTAGTTACTTACATATGGGAAACGGACATAATTTACCTAATTTTAAGTTAGTTTCGCAGTTTGAGTCTGCATGGATTGTTATTTTCTGGAAACTAGTGTAGCGACATCTATGGCGTCACATAAGAACTAATCCTGCATCGCGCGATCAAAGTTCTCCGCGCGATTTGAATATATACGACAGCCTGAAATCATCATTGGGCAGTTGCCCACCAGACATTACACCCGTTTGGCCGGAGAATCCTCCCTTTTCAACGTAGGTTTGCGGGACTTTACACTCTGTTCCGCATACCACCAAACTAGTTGAACTGGGATGAGGAATCAAACAACCTATACCTCTATATAATGGTTCACAAAGGGCGGAACCACCCTTACTCAAACCTCGTTAATTACGTTAGCATCCGCAGAGGGCGCCCGCATCGTTATGCCGCTGCACAACACTACACGGTTGCTAATTATAGAGTGGCAACCCTATTCAATAAAAGTATTGCAAAGCTTAGTGAATTGATCAAAGCCGACAGGGGTTGAAAAAGCGCTGAATACGTGGTTTACGGGTACTTTGTTATTTTATTTTATTTATTGGGGAAAACAAACAATAAAACATAGGGAATTATAAGACTTAGAAATAGTTTTACACATGTGATATCAACAGCGTTCTCCACATATAAAAACGTAAGACACTTGGTTTGACATCATGTTTTTTTTTTTTAAAGGAATTCGATAAGTTTTTTTTTTAAATACAATGTGGTTCACAAACAATAGAGCTGGCTTATTATTAATTATTTTTATTTTTTAACAAGTTGAGTAAATTTATTTTGAATCTCCTTTAAGGTTCAGAAAACAAACCTAGATCGCTGAATTTTTTATTAAAATTAAAGCGATGAAGAAACGATGAGGGCACGCAAGCCAGCATTTGTTTGACTGATAGTAGTGGCAATTTGGCAAATACAGGCCTTGCGCGCACCTTGCGTCCCTGGCATGTTCTGGACACTAAGCACAACTTGTAATTAATATTTAAGCAATCACACCAGTTATTACATAAGTCATGCAGAAATGTAGTTTCAAGAAAAGTACGCCGTTATAGTTATACCTACATATTTAAGGGCAGGAGACGATTGAAACTCTTATCATAATATTTGAAGGTGTCCCAGAAAATTGGTTTTTGTGAGTCATTCCTGGGTAACAGTATCCTTTTCAAAGGTCAATATTTGATAGATTAGACATATGTTAATAAATGTGGCGCTATAAACAATATTTAATTCTATAAATCGGTTTATACAATAAGTTTTAGAAGTCGCGTCGAAACAATAAATGATAAATAATGATTATTTTGCGAATAGCTTTTATATAACACTTTTAAAAATATTTTTTTTTCGTTAATTTCGGGAGAAAGCATTCGGTGATATCCTACCTCAAAAAAAAAACTGCATGCCTACATAAATCTTCACTTCTGTCAATGTGGAGAATCTACAGATACAGACATGAATGCTTTTTATTGAAACAACATGTTGGGTTAAAACTTTAGCAATAACCATGGCCTAGTGTCGTAACTCTATGTTTTATTTGACAATTTTATTAAGTCGTCGTCCGTAATATACGCTCGATAGTAACCCTTACATGTGGGTTGCATTGCATTTTCTGAACGTTGATCACGTCGGGGTCACCAGTTTGGAGGTATGTGGAACAGAGTGTAAAGTCCCGCAAACCTCCGTTGAAAAGGGAGGATCCTCCAGCCAGACACATACTATCGAGAACAGACAATATGAGGCTCAAGTAACTTTGTTCACAAAAATACTTTGTGTTTTACTACAGTCTCTTTCAGTCTATATGAAAATAACGTTTCATTATTTTGTACAAGGATTTACTTACTTACCTTCAACGCAATATTTCACAGACACACTTCTATAAGTTAGGTATCTTTTCTTCCTATTTGAAGAGAAATAAAATTACTTTTCACCTTTCACAAAAGATGGATCATGTTAGGTACTCTGTGAAGCTAATAAAAAACGTGTTTGTATTAAAAGCGTTTTTTATTGAAAACGTTGAGAGGTTTGATGTGTTTTGTAAACAAACTATGTGAATAAACACTAAACACATTTACTGATTGTAACGAATCAATCATAGTCGTAACCGCTTTCAAGCGATTGTCGAAACCGATTATTAGGCAACCATATCATTCTGGATATTGGTGAATATGAGAAGTTTACAAGGTATTAATTTGAAAAGCGTCACATCATAAAGCAATTATTTTTTAAAGTGGGTTTTCATCCAATGACTTTTCTCGCTCTAGGGCGGAGCGGAAAAGCGTGTCAGAGTTCTACTGACTTAAGGGCCTATTACACTTCGCGATATTCAGACAGTCTTAGTCGATGTCGCGTAGTGTAATAAGGGTTAGACCGGTCTTACTCGGAACAAAAATTACGACAGTCTGAATATCGTATGCTGAATATCGAGTAGTGTAGTAGGCCCTTAAAACCACACCTGTTCTTTCTTTTCCTTACGTCCCAGGATCACGGGTTTCATTTTCGGAAGTCAACTCATGGCCCCAGTAAGTTTCGGCCATCAGACATCTCTTTGTGGCGCGCGTGGAAGATTACGCGCCGTCGACGACTTTGGTCCGGACGGTTACCGGACGCTGAGCTAGCCATTGCTCGTCGTCCGCAAACCCACGCCCACGGCGGCTTTATCATGATGCGTAATATTATACACATACAGATCATACGCAGATACACCTAATATTAATAAAAATAAATGTTTTATTTTAGCACACGAGGATATAATTTTTCATATTACGTAACATAAAATTAGGATTCGATAATATCCTCCTTCGATAAGGATATATTACGTTCAATTCATTGTTGATACTCTCAGGTGTTATTAAGCCTGTTATAATATCAGCCAGTTCGATTGCCGGTTCGCTTTGGAAGTCAATAACTGTGTACTTAGTTAGGTCAGTATTGGACGCGCTACTACGAGATAGCGGGTTTATTATAACCGCGATGTTCGTTCGGAAGCACGTAGTGGAAATATTAACGAAATTAATAGCTTTGTTTTTGTAATAAAGTCAGTAACATTGTGACCAGGCAAGCAAAATTAGTAAAGAGTATATTGAGCCAAGTTCAGGATTTCATGGTTCTTTCAGTTTATGATCGAAGTTAACTTACCTAGGTACATAATATTTTGGTTCCTTTTTAAATTGCAATCACTACTAATCTTGTTAATTGTTATTTTACTTATGACACTTTCAGATTTATTAATAGTAGTTTAAAAAAAAACTTGGAATCAGAAATCAAGTATACAATAATCATGCTGACAGTACAATCTTCCTTACATATTATAAAACTAAATTTCCCACCGCGCCCGTCTGTCAGTAAAAATTACTGAACAGATTTTCATATACTTTTTACCAATAGACAAAGCGATTCGTGAGAGAAGTCTAAATACATCACTACATAGTATAAAACAAAATCGCTTCCCACTGTCTGTCCCTATGTATGCTTAGATCTTTAAAACTACGTAACGGATTTCGATACGGTTTTTTTAATAGATAGAGTGATCCAAGAGGAAGGTTTATATGTATAATATATGCATAATATAGTAGAGAAACTAAAGGTTTCTAATGTGATGTCTTAAAAAATCACATTTTTATTGCGCTTACATTGCAAACGCTGGCTGAACCCTGCGATATAGATCAAAATAATGTACTAAAGTATTATACACTTTAAAAAAGGAAAAAAAAAACTCTGCGATGGTATATGTCTCTCTTAGGAATCACAATAACCATTTTATTCCTTTACTTTTTACGAGAAATAATGGCTTATTTACAAAGCGATTTTAATCAATACAGCATTAATCCTTATCCAATTTATTACCTTAAACATACATTGTGCATTTAATATAGATCAACATGGCCCTTTACAGCATATAATTTAAATGAATATTTTCAAAGATATTACAGATTTAAAATGCAGGGATACAGCGGTTGCGGTGGTATCAGCATTGCACCCGTGTGAAGCTGAGACGGGTCGCTAGTAGGTATCATATAATCTAATTTAAAATTACCAATAATGCTTTCTAAAGCCTTTCTTTCTTGGGGCCATAGGTGATGCGAAAGAGATCCCCGGGGCCCTGGAAAAATGGCAAAGAAGGAACAGGAGTGGATTTTCAGTCAGTAAAAGTCTGACACTATCTCCTGCTCTGCCCAAGAGCGGGGGATGTCATTAGATGATTTTTCCACCCGAAAAATAAGCCTTTCTTTCTAAGGCTATGGTATACAAAGATGGTAACTACTTCCCTGTGGAGGTGTTTTTAACTATGTAAGACCCGTGTTCTGTTTAAGACTTGATTACTTACTTTGTCGACTTTCTTAGAAATTGGTACCTTTAATTTGAAAACATAATTGTTCGATAATGAGAATACCACCACAGTCGAAACACAGTTAAACTTTAGCGAACTCAATGAAAACAATTTTGATAACGATCGACGAAACTAATTAAAATATGTGTTATTGAGTTTTCTATACAATGCATGAACTGTTTTATTAACGAGAACGGTACAATTTAATTAACTGAAGCTTAAAATTAACAGTCGAAGTTGTGGGCGAACAATGTAGGTGCTCAGCGGCGAGACTCGAGAGTCTGAAGGGAAACCACTGATAATGTTAACAGTCAAAGTTCTCTTCGGCTAAAGTTTTGTAGCGGATTTATGGTAATCAGACACTTCCGATGTCAGTAAATTGTAAATGTTAGTTTTGGGCGAGCTCGGGCGGCGCACCTACTGACTACAGTCATTTAGGGAATCTATTGGACGAGGATTATAGGCTCGCATAAAGGATCAGCTTTATAGTCAACCCGGCTTTAGGAATTAATGAATACTAATTCTCTAACGTCTGCTACGGCAGGAGCTCCTGATGTTCTATTCACGAGCCTTAGTTTATATTAAGCTCCTGTAATAAATGCGTGCTTGTTGGAGGTAACAGTTTGAAATGTATAAAGTTTTTATCGCCAGGATTCATAAAACATATTTTGTAAGCGCAGTTTTCAACTGCACGGATAATATTTTTCTCAGATTTATTGAGCGCTATAAAACTGATATTTCGCTTGACGAGTTCCTACAGTTGGCAGCCATTCGTTTTAAACGAGTTATATTTGGTGCTAGTTCATTGTGAAAAATACAGAATACTAGCTGCAGGCAGTGGCTTCGCCTGTATTATAGTAGAAAGTTTCCCCAAGGAAACATACTCCGGGAATAAATAGTATCTTATATGTTATTTTAGGAGATGATCTACCCTTGTGTCAAATTTCATCCAAATCCTATCAACCGTTTAAGCGTGAAGGAGTAATAAACATACACACAAACACGCACACACACCTACAAACTTTCGCTTTTATAATATTAGAAATTAAATGAAAAATAATTTCCGAATGATGAAGAGAAGACTGATAAAGCACCTACATTTTCAATGAAGGAATAAATTACGGTTTACTTATCATCCAAGTAATAATAATAAAATTATTATCGTCCAGACATATAAAGAACAAGCAGGGAATCTAATGGGACATTAAAGATATGGACATTTTATCGTTAAATGACTTTATGAAGGTTTACGGTCAATATAAGAGAAGCTTTATGAAAAATATTACACTTCAAGGGAATTTAATCACAGAATTTAAAGATTTTTTCCATTGAATATCAGAAAGATCTACGTTTTTATGTGTCTTATCAGTAACATAAATACGGTTTATGCACAGGACTTATAAATTTTTTAACGTTCTCAAAGATAATGTTTCTTTGGTTTTTTAGAGGGCTTGCGGGATGTAGACATGAGGTAACGTTATTTGAGCTTTTACCCTCTTTCTTCAGTTTACTGTCAATGTCTAAATCATTTTGTACTGCTATATGTGATTTTGTACTGTTTTGACGGATTAATTGCTCGCAAAACAGATGGCCGTTGGGGCCGAAAGGTTTTGGAGTGGCGGCCGCGTACCGGAAGGCGCAGTGTTGGAAGGTCCCCTACAAGGTGGACCGATGACCTGGTGAATGTTGCGGGAATCCGATGGTTGCGAGACGCACATTACCGTTCATTGTGGCGACATTTGGGGGAGATCTATGTCAAGCAGTGGACGTCTATCGGCTGAAATGATGATGATGACTGTTTTAGCTTATTCATTTCTATGAAACATGCTGGTGCCTTTTTTAAGGTGGGGAAATCTTCTACTGACTAAAACTATACAGGACCTAAATTCCTTCAGTTGCTTTCTGGGTCCCAGGATCACGGGTCCGCCTTTCAGAAGTCGACCCATGGCCCTAATTGCTTGGCCCTAATTTGATGCCTGCGATACATTTTTTTCATTGGTATAGATACCTACGCAACTCCTTTTCTGTATTTGGTAGTTAATACAGAAAAGGAGTTTTGTTTTGTTAATACGTAACTATTAACAAAACAAAAACAAATCTGCAAAACTGTTTTATTATTTGAATCTTGTATAATTCAGAAAAAAGTAATATAATATATATAATAATATAATATTCCACAACTATCACACAACGCCGTCTAGTCCCAAGCTAAGCAGAGCTTGTGTTATTAGTACTAGACAACTGATAAACATACTTATAATTTCTAAATTCATACATGTTATAGATAAATTACACCCAGACACAGAACAAATGATCGTGCTCATCACAAAAACATTTGTCCTGGGTGGGAATCGAACCCACGACCTCTGGCATAGCAGTCAGGACTACTAACCACTAGATCAACGGGCCAGTCAATAAACTATTTGAATTATTATAAGGTACCAAGGTAACTACGGGCTCCAGTTTCATAATTACTTACCTACCATCCATGTACGTAATTATCTACTGGCAAATAATTGTCATCTCTTCTGAGCTACACTCGAATTAATTAATTAAAATAGCACACTAATTTACATGAGATGCTCATAATAGGGTGTGAGTTCCTATTATTGTTTTATTTAAGGTTTGTGTGAGTAATTATTAATTGATTGTAACCATTAATTCTGATAAAGTGAGCAATTGATCGAGCTAGTACCTCGTACCATTTACTTTATGACTCTGCCAGTGTACGCCTTGGGTTACTGTGGAGACTCACTTTTTGATGAACGATCGTAATTCTGGTTTTGATGCTCGTGATATTAACGAAGTTTTCGAGATAAAAGTGCTTAGAAGAACATTAAACTATGTTTATCGATAAAGACTGTATTTCACAATAAGAAGCTACTAAGGTAAAGCGGTCGATATAGTTACATAGTTTTATAATCATCTAACAAAACGAAATTATATCTTGTAGTGCAAATATAAAAGTATATCTTGATCGGGTTGAGAATTGAAACAAGGGGTTTTTCCATTTATTTATTTCGTACTTATATAAACTCAGTTCTCTCGGGACAAATATGATTTCCGACGTAATGGATTTTATTTGGCTTGGCTTCGAACTTGGAAGCTTTCTTCAACATAACTATTTATTAGAATAGCAATTTGTGAAATTGTGTAGATTCCCTTCTCCAGCTCCGACCCTTCATTACATTGCTTTAATTTTAATCCGAGCCACTTCCCGCTGGCAGCCGGGGTCGGGCCGTGCCGGGGCCGGTCGGCAGGCGAGGAACGAATGAAACAGCGTTGTAAAGAGAATTTGTGATTTATTTACTAGACAGGTTTTCGTATTCACATTAATCACGTACAAAAAATAAAGGGGTGTAAATATATCTCTGAAAATGTAACAAGGTAACATAAGTATGTTTCGAACTAGACGAGGTCAGTCGGAGGGCGAGGGGGCGAGGGGGACACTAGGGCGGGGCACGACGGCGACGCGCGCGCCGCCCGCACAGCAGGCGCTGAAAGGCGTGCCGGAACTCCGGGCTGAACACCGTGTAGATGATCGGGTTCAGCGTCGAGTTGAAGTAGCCCAGCCACAGCGAGAACGACGTCAGCACGGGGCTCACTTCGCAGTCGCACGTCGGCACCAGGATGGCCAACACGAAAAAAGGAAGCCAGCACGCCACGAACGCGCCGGTTATTATTGCCAATGTTTTCGCCGCTTTCCGTTCACGCTTTGAATCAGCGGCTTCCTTAGGTTTACGCCGTACTAGCGTGGGGTAATAGGCGGCAGCCACGGCGCCGTAGCCCGTTGTGGGCGGGTCTGCCTCGAGGCCGTTGACGCACGACTGTTTCTCGGGGCTCGTATTATTCGAAGATACATTTGTGAAACCTGTTGTAGTCGTTTCGGAGATTGTCGGCAGGGGTCGTCCAATGACTGCTACGACTGCGGCCGCGATGCCGCCGCTGCCGCCGGCCGCGACCAGCGCGCCTCCGGACGGCACGGGGGGCGGCCCGCCGCGCGCCGTAGCCCCTCGTCGCCGACGAATTCTTTTTCTGGCAGTTTGGTATATCCGCCAGTATAATATTAATATTACAAGGACCGGCACGTAGAACGACGATGCCGTCGCGAAAATTTGATAACCTACGTCTTGACTAACGACACAGCGTAGGTCTTCTGAGACTCTTCGGTCCCAGTCGGGGTCTTTCCACCCTAAAAGTGGTGCGATGCACACCAAGAAGCTTACTACCCACACACAAGCAATCATAAGGCCTACACGGCGCGCAGTTCTTGCATGGATATAATCGATGTTTGTCACAGCCCAGTACCTTGAAAGAAAAAGAGAAATGTTTATACTTGTCACGTAAACAGAAGCTGCTCTGCTTTTTCCTACAGTTTTCATGAACCTATCCATAGTCCTCACCTATCAAGTGCAATAGCAACGAGATGCAGGATGGAGGCGGTGCAGCACAGCACGTCACCGGAGGTCCACATGTCGCAGAGCTCGGGGCCCAGCGTCCAGCGCTGCGCCACCTCGTACACGGCGCCCAGTGGCATCACCAGACACGCCACCAGCAGGTCGGCCACGGCCAGTGACAGAATCAACTGGTTCGCCGCGCTGCGCAGGTGCCTCTCCAGCAGAATTGCTGCTATTACAAATACGTTTCCTAAAACAATAAATTATAGTTATAATTTTGTGAAATAAGATTTTCAGGCAATTCTAGGTCACGCCAAGTTATATCGAGTTTATGAATCAGAGCTTAAAATCTGGATTTGTGCTCGGTGCTGTGAAATAAAACTGTCAGTTTTGCTATTTTAACTAAACATATTGCGGCTCTACAAATTATAAATCCTATAATAGGAGCACGTCGAAAGTGCTTGCAGCAAATCTGAAACTAACTTCAACGACGTACTTAACGTGTTCGTAAACAGCAAACTGCATTGGCTGGCCAAAGTGAGCTACAAGTGCTCCACAACGGATTTTCAACTATAACCGCATGTCGACGTTAGCACACGCTCGCGAGACCAATTCCAAAATGGCTGGAATGGACTGTGCCGAGCTACGAGATAGCTAGACTTGGTATATAGCTACGTAATGGATGTTTTATCCGAACAAACATTTTGTCAAATGGGTATCAGTTACATTTCAACTTTTCGGGCTAAAAAAGTTCGTGCAGTAAACTGTACATTTTTGGAATACGTTCCATATTTTGCCAATAAAAGTCCATTAATATGTGTGGAAATAGAGAAGCTATGGACGCGTAGAGAAATATGATGGGAAACCGTTTGCCACTGGCGCACAAGGTTAGTGATCGAACGAGTGAAGTATGTACGCTAGGAAAGACGTGGAGTGACATTCATTTTAAAAGCATGAGAAATTGTAGTAAAATGGATTATAAAGTTAAGATAGCAATGGAATCTCGTTTTTTTTATTATGCACGAGAGTCATAAAATCAGAGGCTTAGTTATCTCTAATAGTGAAGATCATATGATGTTTTCAATTCATAGATTAAATGCCTACTAGGTACTGGATATAATTTTTATTCAATTACACGCACAGAAGAGTGTGAGGTTTAGCATAGTTCAAAAGGAGGAAGTATAAGAACCAAATGTTTTTTTTTTAATTCTTCTAGGTAAGCGTGCTCCATCGTCGATATTGCTTAGCATCAATCAGGTGAGATAGAAGATTTGTATTTTTGTAGTGAACCATTTCAAAAACTTCTGGACCGATTTTTTAAATTCTTTTACTTTATCACTGAGTGATATAGACATATATTTTCATGCGGGCAAAGTCGCTGGCAGAAGCTAGTAATGTATATAGTTACCGACTACAGTGGCGAGAATCAGCAGCCCAAGTACGACAGCCTTGGCGGCAGCGCGCAACAGAGCAGCCGGCGAGTCGAAGGGCGCGGCAGCCTCCCACCACGTGGCGTTGGGCACCACGGTGACGTTCCAGGCCGTGGGGTCCCACTCCGTGGCGTTCCACGTCGAGTTCTGCAGCGGCAGGCGCAGGTACAACGCCTCCCATTCAAGCAGCTCATCGCGGCCGTCCGCGCCCTCCATGCCCGATCACCGAGACTCCACGTCGCATACTGGGTAGATAGTAGGCTAGTTAAAAGTCAATGGGTATTATAATTTCAGAAATTATCATCACCATTTCATCAGACAGACACCCGCTGTTGGACATATACCATATTGCCCGGTTATGTGGTTATCGCATCCCTAGCGAACGCTGGACTCACGTTAAAAAATAATATGAGCGAAAAATCAATGGGTGCAAATTGGAACATGGCATTTTTGTAAGTTATTGCAATTATCAATACATCGTAAAACTGCAGAAAAAAAATATCACTTTGCTCCCCTCGATATGAAATGATAGCAAAGGATACGGAAATAGGAATAAAACAAACCTACATTTTGTTTATAGAACACATCAATAGAGTTATTACACATGTTTTGGCAAATAAATATCTTATCTTATTTATACGATATTCGATTTGGATGTTAGTGAGATTGTTTACCAAATGTGTAAAAGTCTTTTGGGCCTTCCAAATACCAAACATAGCGGTTTGGTTATAATTGCGTCAAATGGAAATGTTCCCAGTCTCTCAGCAAACAAGTAGACGTGATTATGTCAAAGAGTAAATGCTTGTGCATAACTAACGCTGATAGAGTCCGCAGGCACGGGCGCACCACAGCAAATAACTTCAGTCCCAACTTCTAAGTAATTAAATAACAGCCGGGTGACAGCTACCGTTATGCTTGAATGCGGCATGATTACGCAGATTCATTAGCAGCCATTGTGGTACTCACTGTTCGTGTTGTATTTTCGGAAGATACTGCTCAAAACTCGGTCCACCATCATTAATTGTAGTTTATTGCTTACGTTCCAACCTGTAAACAAGGGAATATAGATTTGTAGCTACTATATCTTCGAAACTAAATCGTTATTGCTTCATATTCCAGGTTCGAATTCGGCAATATTCTCATTCAAAATCCGAAAAACATTCGAGTAGAAACAAATCATGGAGTTTCAAACATTGGCTATAAATTATGATTCTCTTTGTTATCGTCGCTCAACGCTAATAGATCACTTTGATGGTGACATTAAAGGCTCCGATGTGAAGCGAATGCAGATAGAAATAATTAGTTACATTTTTTTTTTAAATTGTGCTCAATAAAAGGTGTGAATGCGTAAATATGTATCAGCAAGAGAGGTATAGCGAGGTGACGGGGCGGTCGGTCGTACTGAGGGTCGTGAACCTTTAACTTTCACTCCAACCCACCGTTACTAGATTAAATTATCCTCTTTGCATATTCACGTCATGATTCATAAATCTTCATAAATCGAATTAATGTTAAAATATCACGATGATATTAATTTCAAACCATAAATAGTTTCAATATGTATTCCCGATACAGCCAACGTTTCTTTTCAGATTGAAATTTTGGCTCGAACACGTACGTGCATGAAATTGAAAAGCGGAAGCTGGAGTTTCAATATCTAACTTCACAAGCGCTTCACGTTCCAATAAAATAGGGCGTTCGCATTTCTGTGTACAGAACACACGTGTGGCTATGTCCTTATGATAGGTATGTCTCCGTAATATCTCAGAAATAATTGTCCCGAGTCGAATGCTTCCTGATACGGCGCACGATCGAAACTTTCGTTGTAACAAAATTGGTTTGCCGTTACAAAGTTACGCTATTATATAATCAGAGGGGTTCTAGATACGGCTGCTAACTTACTTTAACTACTATAGTTAGTTTAACATGCTCACTTTGACATTTGAATTTATGCGGATTTATAAAAACTGGTCGTGACTGGAACGCTGGTTTATATTGCTTTATTGTTGTTCTTATGACAATCAATTAAACAATTATGTCTGTTAGACAATGGATATAATTATACGTAAAAAAACGTCGATAAAGTGGATCCATTAGAATAGGTATTGAATCAGATTGTTTGTGTAAAATTTATAATTTATCACATTTACGGGTGTCATCTAATTAGTATGATGAGTGGTCATTAATAACAATTGCAAGAAGATGTAACAAGGTGAGCAAGGAAGGCTGATGAACTGGTTAAGGTCTTGGATGCTGAAATGCTTTTTTAAAGTAAGGTGGTATCGTCTTTATATGAAAGTGCCGATTTATGAAGCTGCAGACTTTGAATAAGGCAATATCAATGACTTATTCCTATCTTTTTTTTTTATTCTATTTATTGAATTCGGGGTTTGTATCCACATGGATACGCCAACCCCATCGTAACCTCTTAGTTCAAGTTACACAAACTAAATAAATACTTTGAGTGAGAGAGAATCGTCAATCTGTTATCTTTGCTAAACTATTAAGTCTTTTTGCCAACAACGATTTAGGACTTACCAAAATAGTTTGTACTAATCCAACATCTAGGAAATTCACTTATTCCTATCTACCATTACCACCTACTAACATACAAACTATGTATTATTGCTGTCGTACGGGAAATTTTAACTCGTAATCGCTGGGGGTCATTTATGAGAAAAAAGTGAAGTAAAGCGATTGACACAAAAATACATATCTCGTTTATTAGCAGTTCTGGGTCCTTAAATATGTTATTCATATTGCTTACCGTTTGAGACGCAATATAACAATCATGAAAGTTGAAATCTTTATGAAGGAGAAGAGGTACTGTACTACCACTAGGTAAGGTAAATAAACAGGTAAACCAAATTACGCAGACAAGCTTCTGCTAAATATTGAACAAACCAACTTCCAACAATTACAGTTGCACGTCGAAGTCTTGAATAATTTCGTAGCTAACCACTAACAATTGGACAGTCAACAGCACACGATTGATATTGATTACGTGGCTTCTAGCGCAGGATGACGGTGAGTGAAGTGTACCTACTCGTACCTAGTTGAGTAATACAATCGCTGAGCATCGATCAAATTACCGCTTGCATAAGGACGTAGTATGGACATACTTCGATGTTTATTTACTCTTGCCAATTATTTTTTTCTGTTGAAAATGTCAGTGCTGTTATTCAACTAATTTAAAATTGTTTCATGACCTTTTATTTAGCAATTTACTTGTTATTTGAACTACAGTTTAAAGGTCACCTATTCACTCTGATTTATAAAACTCTAATTGGCAAAATGATTGTCGTCGTTACTGTTGTTTTTACTTCAGTTTCATACAATAAAAACTCTATCTTAAATTACAAAAACTACGATAACTAAGTAATCCAATTTAAAAAGTCGTTTTGAAACTCAGCTCAGTTTTAAGAAATCTTTGTTATTTCGCTAAATGTTTGGGATCGTTGGATGTGTTTTGGTATGAGACAAAACTCGGGGACGTATGACGCTTACGTTGAAGATAAACGCAAGCTCGGTTATCTTATTTGAACAGACTACAGGCAGAGTGTCAATGGCATTAGTGTTTGAGAAAATGAGCGTCTACATAGAGGGCGGGGAGGGAGGCTCAACCACTACGTAACGACCCATGTTTGTTTTACAAACACGCACCCACTTAATATGCTTCAATAAGCCTTTTGGTTCTGTCACGTGTTTTAATAAAATATTTCACAATTTTATAGCAACAATCAAATGCTCCTGAATAATGCAAAAAAACCATGTGGCATGCAAATATGTTCAGTATTTTTCGCACAAATAAAATTTGCAGCACGCCGTAAATAATATGACCATCAGAATAGAGTGGCGCTTTCACACGCAATACCCATTTAGCGAAGCTCCTCCGCACCGTTCCTGATTTTAAAACCTTTTTCAGGATTCACTTTTTCCGTTTTCCGACATCTTTTTTGTTTACCTTAGTTGTCTGAAAGCGTTTTACGTGTTCAGTCCTTTGTGATTTGATTTGCTGTTGTGTTTTAGTGCAGATAAAACGGAAGAGAGTTGACTAAAGTTGTATTATCAGTTACGTACTATACTTAATTTATCTATTTAAACTTCATGTACAGTAGTGGTACATAGGCGGACTTAATGCAACAAGGCATTCTCTATCAGTCAACAATTGGGTTAAAAGAGACAACACTGTGGTAGGTGTGCACAATAAATAAATAACAGATAAATATCAAGTGGAATGTAGTATCATTAAATTAAGATAGACAATAATTATAATAAGGAGAACTTAAAAGTAACAATTATGACGAAGACCAAACTAAGGTTGAAGGAAAATTTACTTTCAGCTTTTTGATGTCAAAGGGAAGCACATTCTAGAGTTTTATGGTAGAGACAACGTAAGAATTAGCCATAAACCCAGTACCGTGAGAAGGAATATGAAGAAGCATGTTTTTGGATGCTCGAAGGTTGAAATTATGAAAACTGCCCAATTCTTTACTTATAGCTATAAGCTTAATTAGGCTAGCGAAACTAGGGGAGACTCTCTGTCAGCGTATTAGTGTTAGCTATGCATATTCGATAAACAAGGAAAGTCCGGTTACTTTGACCTTGAGATATAATTTTGGCTCAAGCTTATTTATATCTTTATATAATAAAGAAGAAAGATTTGTATTTTTATTTGTAATGAATAAATTCTAAAACTACAGGACCGATTTTTAAAATTCTTTCACCACTGGAATGCTATTTTATTTTATCACTGAGTGACATAGAACTGTGGGCAAAACCACTGACAGAAGCTAATTAACCAATAAAAATACAGTAAGCACTGTGTCCCATGTACCTATTGGCTAATCAGCTTGAACCAAACTCGACCTTACTATATTAGCTAGCATTTTTTCATATTTTTTATTAAAATGTACTTGCATATTTTAAAATAAAGCTCGATAAACTCAAAAATTACTGAACGAATTTTCATGCAGTTTACACTAACGTATATAGAGTGATTCATGAGAAAGATTTAAATGTATAATGCATGCACATTACAGTAAAAAACCGAGATTTTCAAAGATTTCACTACACACACACACATCACCAGTCGAAGCTGGAGCGTGTCGCTAGTGCTAACTAAAGTATAAAAATTAATAAAATCAATCCAAACTAAAAGACCTAATCTGCATAGTGTTCAAGGGTTATATCTGATCTAGATTAAAGATAGAGACCGAACTTTCGAGTTTTTTTCGGTGTTTTTTCTTGCACTTTCGGAAAGAAGAGATCTCGTCTAGCTTTGAAATATTATTTTTCTGATGTATTAGTATGGTTAATAATCATCACATCTATCATTTAAGGCCCTAACTCCCGACCAGTGACTTTCTGAAGCCTACTCCTCGGTAACGGCTAGGTCAATAGGTTTGAATAAAATATATGTTTATTATAAATTCATACACAACATTATCAAAATATGATTTTTTTCGTAAGACTAATGCCAAAACTTTTGCCAAAAAAAAATTTTTTAACTACATGATATTTTTTCGCTTGTTTTCTATACTCCTTTCAAATGGTTTTGATCATTAGAAATATATTTACACAAAAAAATACCAGGCTAAGTGTTCTTCAGAATCTACAACAAAAAAAAGGAAAAAAAAAGAAAAGAAAATGGATTATTTTATAGGTCAGCGGGGCTCTATCCAGCCAGATGTTCAAAGGACTATACGCTATTGTCTCTACCTCTTGTCGTACAGCAGGTGAGTACGCCTCTGCTTCGAGTCAACGACAAGAATTACTGTCATATATTACTATGTTTGTTTATTTATTTATTTACTTATTTATTTATGTACACACTTAAAAATTAAAGGAACAAAAGCAGATAGAAGAGCACAAAGGTACTGCTTATTTTAAATGAAATTTCTTGCAGCAGAGCTGCGACAGGAGAGTTGGATGAGAGATGTAGACACAGTGTATAAAAATAAGTTAAAAAATTAAAAATATACTATATTATCTAAATTAAATCATATACTATATATTTATATATATCAATAACAAAAATAAATGTTTGATTGCTTTCCACTCGTCAATTCAAAAATAATGTACGAAAATACTAAGTCAGTTATAATTTAAATTATTTTCAAGTCTATTTTTTCCTTTTTTATAATGTAACTTCATTTATATTTTTGCTACTTAGTGTCGAAAAGCAGATTAAAATAATTTTTGTTTTTATATAATTTAAACTGTTGTAGGTTTTAGTTTTGAATTGCATGCTTTGCAAATATCTACGAGTATTACTAGCTAACCCCCGCGGTTTCACCCGTGTTATTGGTTACTGCTCCGCTCCCGTGGGTGGTAGCGTAATGTTATATAGCATATAGCCTTTCTCGAGAAATAGGCTATCCAACACTAAAATAAATTTTAATTCGACCCAGCAATTCCTGAGATTTATTTTATTTATTTAGAGCGCGTTCAAACAAACAAATAGACTCTTGAGCTTCATAATATTACCACTATCTTCAGTGAGCATCCACTTGTCGGTCAGTGTGACCGTAAGCGATCATAACCAGTGAAAAGCATTTTATTTTAGTGATAAAGAGGAAGCTTTAATTTTAGTAACCTTACTTGAGACCCACCACTTAAGGACTGATTTTGAAGTCAGTATCAGTAATCAGGATCAGTATTTCAGTATTAGTTCAGAATAAAGATTTTCTTTTTATTGCAATCGTTTGAATGTCGTTCGTACAGGTGCGGCAACGTGGCATTTAATTCGGCTATAGTGCTAGATGAACTGAGCGTTTGGTGAAAAATTCCCTATCTTTATCTTATTGTATATGTATTATCTTTTTAACCATTTGTCCAATTAGTATGCAGTAAAAAGGAAAAAACAGATATATTTAGTATTTGTGTGTGTTTATTTTAATTATATTCTTTTGTATTTTTTTTTCTATAAAAATGTAACGTGTCACTGTCTGTTTTCCCTTATGAATAAAAAATACTTTCCACCTAAACTTACTCGGTAAATCTGTAGATATTATTATCTAATAGACAATTACTATGATATAAATCCATTGTAGTATGCATCCAGTAAACTTCATGACACGAGTTACAGCGATATATTCAAAGCTGTGCTAACACGAGCTCATTGTTATTAGCAATATTACTTAGTGCGGTAGTCAATAGTGGTCCCGTATAATTGAAGATAGGGTGATTATATAGGAACCGAATTTGAAAGTAGTGTTTTTAAATTTGGTTTATCTGAATCGGAATCGGAGTCGGAACCGGAATCAGAACCGGAACCGGAATCGGAACCAGAATCGGAGGCGAAGGCAAAATTGTCAAATGAAACACTAAAAAAACTTGGTTAATTATGTTTAAATGCACGAATTTACAACATGCCCAATACGAAAAAAAATAACAAGAGAAAGAGTAATAGACAGAAAGCACGGGGAGAGGAAAATTTAGCACAACACAAGGCACATAAACAATAGATAAACACGATAAAAAAAGGAAAAATCCAATTGTGTGCCTCCTGGCCGCACCGAAATAGGACCAGTTCAACTTAAATGCCAGATAACTAGTGTCTCACGGTTCAACTGAACCTGAAGTTGCATCACCATTGCTCTCAAAAAGGTGCAGAAAAAACATCGTGAGGAAACCGGCATGTCTTAGAACCAAAAAATCTGCACAGGACCCCCGTGGTGGATTACCCCCCCAAATATCGCCACAATGAACGGTCCTGTGCGTCTCGCATCCATCGGATTCCCGCAACATTCACTAGGTCATCGGTCAACCTTGTAGGGGGCCTTCGAAAACTGCGTCTTCCGGTACGCGGTCGCCACTCCAGAACCTTTTGGCCCCAACGGCCATCTGTTCTGCGAGCAATGTGCCCTGCCCATTGCCACTTAAGCTTACAGCTGTAAAGTTCTAAATAATAAACGTTTTTTCTGTCTTTTTTCTTTCTTAAAATAATAATAAAAAAGGTTGTTATTGGTTTATCTACAATTAGTAGCTCTTATGGTAGATGAAACAATATTAATCTTTACTTATTTAATATTAAAAGAGGAAATATTTTTATTTTTAGTAGCTTTGTTTGTAACAAATAAACTCCAAAAATACAGGACCGATTTAAAAAATTCTTTTATCAGAAGAAGGCTGCTTGGTCACTGAGTAACAAAGGCCATATATTTGTTACTTTCACGCGCTGGCTGGAGCTAGTATCTCAACAGTTTGCAACATGCATCCAGTAATCCTTATGCCACTAATTAGAGCGATCTAGGCTAAGCCAAGCTTATACAGGATGCTGACTGAATATTATTAGCAATATCACTTAGTGCGGCCGTCAATAGCTGTCCCGTATAAATGGAGCTAAGTAGATTTAACTTGTCAGAGTGGGAACGGTGTTGGATCAGCCAGGATATCGAGCCACAGTGATGCATCAAAATGAAAGACGGTACAATAAATGGTTGTTTATTTTACGCGACGGATATGCGTTCCTAATGTATTGGAGGAACTCGTGGCTAGAATAATAACAGTAGTACGGGTCGAACCACTAAGTTAAGCAACGCTTGCCGAGGCCGGCCTAAGGATGGGTGACCATGTATTGCATACCGAGATTCCTCCGTGCTTCAGAAAGCATTTGGTTCACTGTTGGTTCCGGGTATTATTTCTAGATCTTTGACAACCATTAGGTAGGTACTATAAAGACGGGGGTGCAATGAAAGGCTTAGTTATTCGTTTTGACTATTATTATATTGATTTAAGCACTTTCATATATTATTCTACTATATAAAATTATCGTCCCGACATCTCTTGACGTCCCTTATTTTATTGATTGACCTTAATCATCCTAAACTTTTTATAACTTAAACCTTAAAGGCCAGTTAGCAAGCTAATAATTAGTGCGACCTACTTAGTTGTCATAGTACCTACGGATATTTGAAAATTAAAGTTATTTTGCACTTTTCAGTGTTTTTTTTTTACTTTGAAGTCGGATGTATTTTTTATTTTGTAAAAGTTTTTTATTTTACACTTTTTAGTTAAGGTACCACCACTAAAAAGTATCCCCCAGTCAACTTAAATACCTTATAGCCAGAGTGCATCTCATGACAATTCTAATAATCCTAAACACGGTTAGATTACATTAATTTATTACAGAGTTCCGGTGCCTTAGCTCAGGTTTCATCATCAGATCAGTTCAATTTATTCCCTGTCTACTTTCAGCCAGTCATCGACTACACGTATAAACAAAGCAATTTTACTTGTTACGACGGTTCTGTTGTGATCCTATGAGGAGTTCTGTTCGATATCTTCGAAGTTCATAATCAGATCATAACAATATTTCTATGGGACCAACTCGGAAGCATAACCTTTCAATCAAAAAAAAAAATTCAAAATCGGTCCACAATTTACCGAGAAATCGGTGAACAAACATAAAAAAAACATTCAACCGAACATATAACCTCCTCCTTTTTGAAGTCGGTTAAAAAGGAGAAACTGACTGACTGACATATCAACGCACAGCCGAAACTAATGGGCCTATAAGCCAAATAATATTTTGCACAAGGTTTCCTTTTATGACTTAGGCGAGCACTAACAGAGGATTTTCCGAAATTTACCCCCTAAAGGGATTGGGCACGCTACAATTATGGCGGTAAGTCCCCTCTTTGAGGAGTGGCCGGAGCGGCAATACGGCGTCCTCGCCTTCCGCATGACGCAGGTCCTCACCGGGCATGGGAAGTTCGGGAGGTTCCTGCATCGGATTTAGGCGGAAGCAACGCCCGGGTGTCATCATAGTGCGGACCACCCAGAGGACACGGTGGAGCATACGGTAGAGGTGTGCCCCGCTTGGGCGGAGCACCGCCGTGTCCTCGTGGAGGCAATTGGTGGCAGCGACCTTTCGCGTCGGGCCCTGGTTCAGGCTATGGTCCGGAGCGAGGAGGAATGGCAGGCGGTCGCCTCCTTCTGCGAAGCAGTAATGCTAGCGAAGGAGGAGGCTGCACGCGTGAGGGAACGAAGGTCCTCACGCCCTAGCCGCTGTTATTCCGACCCCGACTACCAGCCACGGTAGACGCGGGCTTGCGGACGTCGAGCACTGGGTAGCTCGCCCTCCGGCTGTTCGGTAACTAACCAGACAGAGCCCAGTCGTCGACAGCGCGTAGTGATCCTCGCGCTCCTCAAAGAGTTGTCAGCAAACCGTAGGGGCCCAACAGGGCCGATGCCCGCTAGCTAGGACCGCGGAGAATTTCTGAAAAGGAAACCCAGAGATACAGGTGTGGTTTTAGTCAGTAAAAGTCTGACACGCCCTCTCGCTCTACCTAGAGCGCGAGAAGTCATTTTGATGATTTCCCACTCCCTAAAGGGATGAAACGGGAGTTCAAAGTTTGTATGGAGAAACCTACATTCACGCGGGCGAAACCGCTGGCAGAAGCTAGTTTAAGTATAGGTCCTATTTTTATACAGCCAGATTTTGCAGCCACATGTTATAACGCCCACAGTTTGAAGTCTGAAATGGGCTATGATTTGCGTTTGAGATAAAACCCATGTTTATTGTCACATTATCGTTGTTTCCATTTCATTAATTTGTGGCAATCACTTTGATAAATATTAATTACTTATCTCTGTTCATGCTGATTGATTGAAAGCTTTGCAATTCAGTTGCCGCGTGCCGCCACGAGCTTATCTATGACTGTTGTAGTTTTTTTTTTGGTGGAAAATCATCCAATGGCTTCTCCCACACTAGGGAGGAGCGCGACGGCATGTCAGACTTTTACTGACTATAACCCAGTAGTATGTTCTTTGCCTTTGTTCCAGGGCTTCGGGGTTCTCTTTCGCACAACACATGGCCCCAGTAGGTTTGCTGACTTCTCCTTTAGGTGCGCGTGGAACACTACGCGCCGTCGACGACTCGGGCTCGGTCCGGACGGTTGCCGGACGGCCGAACGGCGAGCTACCCATTGCTCGACGTCCGCAAGCCCACGCCTACGGTGTAACTCTTATGGTGGTGCACAAAAACAGTGAGTAATAACGAGTTTCTACATAAGAAACTCATTTAGGTGTTTTTACATACAACAAAATAGTATTTACCGAAGGGTTAGATAGTGGTGGGCTATGGGATTGCTTTAAAGTGTTGCCAAGGCCTGAAACGCAAAGGGCAACTGAGGGAATCCCACCGAAAAAACCCTGGCGTTAGCGACCAAGCAGCTGTCAGGTGAACTATAGTATATTTTGATACAAGTGGCTCGTGCTCACCTACGGCTCGTGCGAATTCCGTCTCGATCGCAATGACAAATTTTTTGCACTTGTATCAAAATGTACTATTCTGACTAATCTCGTTGGTTACATCTAATCTATAACTATACCAGCAAGTCTACACAACTGCCTACATCTTTCACTGACTTTACCGCTTAAATTGGTCAAGTTTCAGTCATAGCACTCGATTGTTTTGTGGCCGGATATAACGAGTTGTTGTCTGAATGCATTTGTTTACTGACCACAGAGTAAAGTTTGTAAACATCTCGCTGTAACTGAAACCCGCCATTGGAAATCTTCGCTATTTGTGAAATCAATTGCTGAAATCGGCAAAGAGCTGGTTGATGTTATCTATATTCTTTGCAAATAAATAGATCGGTCTGGGTAGTGATTGATGGATTGGATACGCTCTTTCCCGTAAAAATACTAAATTTTATAACGGTCATGTCATTTTATTATTTTAATTATAGTTATTAAATTCAGTAGTCGTTCATAGCGGTTAAAGTTTACAATATTGTATGACTATAAGAAGCTTATCTTAATTATACTTTATTGTATTTCAAGTATAATTTACGAGTACTAATACGACAGTACACCTATGTGGAGAATATCTTATTAATGCCACTATCAGTGCTACTGCTTGTACCACTAATGTAGGTTCATAAAGTTTAAATAAATAAGTAAATTTTCTAAATGGATTAACTGGTGAAAATTCAGCATTTTTGGAACGCGTCCTGTCTGAACTAGCTTAACGATTTCCCAATCACGTTTTCTCGATATCACACTATTATAAAGGCAAAAGTTTGTGAGTGTGTGTATGTTTGTTACTGCTTCACTCTCAAACGGCTGAACGGCTTTGGATGAAATACTTTTTATCCTGGAAGTATGTTCCCTAAGGACAGTTTTCTAGTGGGTATTACGCGGGCAAGGCCGCTGACAGCAGCAAGGACCTTTATGAATGTTCATTCCTCATCTAGCTGACCCAACACTTGACGCAAGGTAGTGAGCGAACAAACGCTTAAAAGACACTCGAGCAGCTTTTGCAATTTGCGGTAAGCCGTCAAAAGATAACAAAGCAAACTTACGACGCCATAAATAAATAAATATCACGTCTTGGCCCCAGCTCCGGGCTCCCTCTGACATCCCACAAATCCCGAGCTTAACGTATGACATGACAAAAATGTTACACACACGTTCTTCCCGAGTATTCGCGACTTGCCGAAAGACGGCAAAAGGATTTCTTGTTCCCGAGCCCGTAAAACGTAAACGTTCAACAATTGGATCATTCAATATCATGAATACTTAGTTATTTTTGTTTATGACACAGCTCATAGAACATCGGTTTATTTCGTTTATTTCAGTGCGAAGCCCGGCTTTGAACATTTTTCGACACCCGACATACAGTCTGCTCGTAACTCTATACGAAAACTGACAACAAATATAAACTGTTATATAAAAACTGAGATTACGTTATTCCATCTGCGGTGAACTTATTTATTATTTCAACATTATTCGTAATATATTTCAAAGTTCAATTGTTATATTTTCTGGTACCACTTATAGTAGGTAGGTACTTTCTTACTACGAATAATCTTCAATTTATTAGTGCCACCAGCGCGAGTCTTGCAATCAATACACGTTTTACGACATCATTCGGATATTTTTTCTCTTCCCAAAAACTTTTAGATCGAAATCGAAAAGTTTTAAGTAATAATAAGTTTTCTGATTTAATTCGGGTCGAATTGTGGACGTTGAATCACAGGTTTTGGGTATGGATTGCTTTTGAAATATCTTCTACCTACCCCTGATTGGGATAAGATTATAAACTCATTTTAGCATAAAGTAATTGCCTGTTTTGTTTTTTTAAAATGTTGCCCCATAATAGGAATTTCTCCTGTATTGTGGTTTTTTTTTTTTTTTTTTTTCGGGTGGGAAAATCATCTCATGACATCCCCCGCTCTTGGGCGGAGCGCGAGATAGTGTCAGACTTTTACTGATTAAAAACCCACTCCTGTTCCTTCTTTGCCATTTGTTTTCCAGGGCCCCGGGGATCTCTTTCGCATCACCCATGGCCCCAGTAGGCTTCGACCCTGTTGGGCCCCTACGGTTGCTGACATCTCCTTGAGGCGCGCGTGGAACACTACGCGCCGTCGACGACTTGGGCTCGGTCCGGACGGTTACCGGGTCCTGTATTGTGGTTGCGTTTCATATAAAACTCACATCATCATATTTGGGTAAGCCATATTTATTCTGTGCAGGAATCGGAATTGCGATACGCAGTGCAGGAGCCGATCATTCAGCCACTGTGCCATACGGGTTGTCAAGTAGTCACGTAGTTGTGTTCTTTTAGTCTATGTATCAATATAAAATCACAGGTAGATAGATAGATAGATATATTCTTTATTGTTCACCAAAAATATTAGGAACTTAAAATTAATAGGGTGTCACAATGGGCGGTCTTATCGCTACAAGCGATTTTTTACAGACATCCTTTGGATGGATTTAACAGAGAAGAAGAAAAAGAGACAGAGAGACACAGAAACACACACATACAGAGACATACACACATACACACACACAGACTTCTGAGGTATCAAAAAAAAGGGAAACGAATTGAGAAACTCCTCCTTTTTTTGAAGTCCGTTAAAACTGCGATGATTGGTTATTGGTTATTGGTTAGAAGTCCCTCTTTGCCTCGCGTGATAGATTGAGTGTTCTCTATAAAAGTAAGGTTAATAAACAATAAAGTTACGGTTTGGAAGTAAAAGCCTACCTCAAAGCAATTTATTCCCAGTGGGTGTATTCGGAAAGATAAATTAAAGCAATCACTTGAAATATCGTTATTGGTATTATTTTTATTACCAAATATAACACACAATAAATTAGGCTAAACTAGGTTTAATGGCGCCCGCCCGTGGTTCGCTTGACGTAGATTTTTGTCAACCCTGATCGATAGTTAGTTAACCCTTGCTTGCTCATGTCTGGAGAATCTGTTTCGCTGTTCTAATTCCATGATTAAATGAAACTTCATTCAAAATTTTGTGTACGACGAACCTAAAGTAAGCGCAAGATGAGATTTCAGTAGGAAAATCTATTCATGTATTCATACACATATATAAAAATTGAAGTACCTGTTTGTAATATCAAAATATCATTTTTGTAATAAACACATATTGTTATGAAAGTATATTCGACATCTATGACAAAAAGTCAAAGTCAAGTCAAAGTCAAAAAATTTTTATTTCACATAGGCCTACATGGGCACTTATAAAACGTCAGAAGCTAATGCACGGTTCCAAATTGGTCGTTTCCTATGGAGAAGAACCGGCAAGAAACTCCATGGTTACTCTTTTAAAAAAATGATTGTTTACAATATTTTCATATTACAGTATTAATAGACATTATGTAAGAACAGTGTAGACCAGTCGATATTGTACCCAAAAGCACAATAAAAATAATAATATTAAAAAAAAAGAGTGAGTCGTAATAGGAAGTAACCTAAGAATTCGCGAAGTCCACGGTGTTCTCACATTCACATTAAAAAAAAGAAGCTATAGATAAAAAAAAAAGCAAGCACAATAAGTAATTACAATTATCAATAAATGACATGTCAACAAAAAGAAAATTACTAACGAATTTATGGTGGTTGGCGTCTACTAATATAAAAAATATTGCAAAAGCAATGTGTAGGAAGAAAAGAAAAAATGTATATATTACAACAAATGTGGAGCAGTTAATAGATAGATGTACACAATATTATGAGTTACCAGGGGGCCACATGTGCAGAAGCAGTCATTGCCAAACAAGCGTGTCTTCGACATAGTCTTTAACCTTGTAATACGCTTTTTTAGTTAGGACACGCTTAATATGGGTTTTGAACTTGCCCTCGCTAAGTTCAGTCACCGCCTTTGCTAGCTTGTTATAAAAACGTATGCTGTTTACTAAAAATGACTTGCTGGTCTTAGCTAATCTCCATTTGGGTAATACAATTTCGTGTTTACTGCGCGTATTTATGTTATGAAAATCGCTTCTAATTTTGAAAAGTCCTAGGTTTTTACGAACGTACAAAATACTTTCCAAGATATAAAGAGAGAGAGAGAAGGAAAGAGAAGAAAGAAAAAAAGAGAGAGAAAAATGAAACTTTTAACATTACTTGTCTATCTAACTTTTCCGGTTAATCTCCGAAACGGCTGGACCGATTTTGATGGAACCGTTACTCGTATCCAGATAGCTGATTTTATAAGAAGTAACTTCCGATATTTTTTTATAGATAAAAAAAATATTCAATTCAAGCAATTTTTTTTTTTATAGTTTAGGGGAATTTTTGAAGGAAGAAGGCGAATAAAGTCATGGATATCAGCTAAGTTACAAATAAACTTAGTAAAATGAACTAATATATGAGAGAACATAAAATAGGAGTTTTCTAAAAATAAAACAGTACCAGTGACAAAATAAAAGTTACTGACAGAAATAAAAGGTATCGACTAATTGGACATATTCGAAGCGGAGAACAATCGTGCCGGTTGCAGCGGGGCGTTAGAAAGAGCAATTAGTGCGGGCTAGCAACGCGCCCGCCCGCAGTAGCATAAGTGAACGCGCTAATAGCGTACACAACAAAAAACTTATGAGGTAACGTATTAAGCTATGTTACTAGGAGGAAAGTTCTATAAATAGCCCAAGTGGAACTTATTTTCTAAAGGTTGGCTTTTTTTTTCGGTGCGAAAATCATTTTATGACATCCCGCGCACTTGGGCGGAGCGGGAGATAGTGTAACACTTGTACTGACTAAAAACCCATTCCTGGTCCTTCGTTGCCTTTCGTACCAGGGCCGAGTCTTCCTTTCAGAATCAGACCTTCGGCCCCAGTAGGCTTCGACCCTGCTGGGCTCCTTGAGGCGCGCGTGGAACAGTACGCGCCGTCGACGACTTGGGCTCGGTCCGGACGGTTAGCGGACGGTCGAACGGCGAGCCACTCATTGCTCACCGTCCGCAAGCACGCGTCTACGGTGTACAGAAATCGGGATCGAAATCCCGGCGGCGGTTGGGGCATGAGGACCGTTGCCTCACGCGATCGGCCGCCTCCTTTGCTAGCATTACTGCTTCGCAGAAGGAGGCGACCGCCTGTCACTCCTCCTCGCTCCGGACCATGGCCTGTTGGCTCAGCCAACTTTGCTGTAAAGCTGCGTTTGCAACAGCTATAATAATCAGCTGCCAAGTTATATTAAGTCAACTCACAGTGAGTTCTATATAAACGTGAATTCATAGAATAGATATTGCCAGTGTGTGGGAAAGTCTACCGTGTAACGCATACTTAACGTATCACCGTTCGATCAATATCCATTGATCGATACAATAATAGTTCAGCCAACGTCGAACGACACATTCTATCAGGGTTGATATGGAGCTCCGTAACCGTAAGCAAAACTATCGGATATTCGAAAGACAAATTATCCGTAACTGAAACCGATAACAAAGGTTTTGGATACAGACGGAGTTTAAATGACAGTAAACTATCTGACACTAGTGGATAATCCAAAACAATTTCATGTCTATTATATTATTAGTATTCCTATACCCCTATCCAGATCCGCTTCATATCCTTTATTAAATAATATTTATTATTTTAAAAGCTACTACATCATTCGACCGACAACGTCAATTGAACGTCGAACGTCAACCAATATCATCGATCGACGATCGACCAATTGGTGTGTTAGCACCCTCACAGTGGTTGACAACACATTGAATGTGACTGCAGCTTAAAGTTGGCCAGAGTACATACACTCACATTGGTAGTGCCAGAAGTAAATAGCTCAATATATCACACCGATTGCCTGTTTCAACTTGAAAGAAGCACGTATCTGATATACCTAAGTAGCGAAACCTTACCAGTACGTGTTCACATAAAACTTTTACGACCATTTCAACAAATATAGCCAGCGTGAATTTTTTGCCTTCTTTAAGGATTAATGAAATCTTTTCCAGATGTTTAATAGCGCACTATTTACGGTAATAAACCAACTTTATAGGTTTTTAAAGTAAATAACAGTGATAACTTTGTAAAAGTACCTAAGCATTTGTGCCTAAGTACAATATATCAATCTAGTTATTTCAAATCTGCATAATATAACGAGAAATTTGAATAAGAAAAACTATTGCAAAGGATTTTCGCAAACTCCGGAAAGTTAAAATTTTATGGAAAATTTAAAATAATCTGTAACTTGGTTTTGATTCAGTGGATTCACAAAGTGATATAATTTATCCTTGCCGCTGAGGCGCGGGCGCGCTATCCCAGCTTTGCCGGCAGACACACATTTTATAAATGTAAGTACCAACGTGCACATTTAAATGAGTTATTAGGTCATAAATCTTCTAGCTAGTCTTTATTTTACAGTTGCACGGATTCTACAAATTCATCTACTCTAACACTTTCCTAGCTGAAGACTTCATTTTAATAAATCACTCATAAATTCTGATGCTGAACCATTCTGCGGGTAAACATGGATCCTTGTAGCTTCTTCATTTTTATAAAGTCATAAGAAAGTTACGTGTATGATTCTTTAATGGAAGTTATATACTTAAGTATGCCATAAAACCTCAAGCGTGAAGAAAGTTATTATTTAATATTACACCCGGCGTTACCTACCCTTATAAATCACAATGAACCAGTTTTTCGCCCGAACATAATTTCTATAGATTTACCTAACATTACTTACATCCTTTCGAGTGTAATGGGACAGGCTTTTCTGAAATGGTTCGCCAAAGTCCTCTCAAACAATTTTCATTGAAATCCGATGCAAATAACAATTAACTCTTCGCAGAGACGACTCGACTTCTATTTCCTGCGGAACTTAATTTAAAGGCAGTTAGAACTTTTTACTTCATTAGCGTTCAGATACTAAATTCGAATTGCAAAGTTGAAAAAGGCCGCGTATTTAATTTTAACGGTTTAACCTGTAGCTAGAATATTGGTTCAGAATTTGTCAATTTTAAATTAGAATTGCTGATATTTTAGATCGTTCTATAATAATAATATATAAAATAATCATGTTCCATTATAATTATCTAAAGGGCCTCTGCGAGTTGGCTTCGGCTCCTCGTACGCCTTCCAAAGGTCCAGGACCTCAGGGTCCTGAGATAAAAAAAAAATAATAATAATGAAATACTCTCTTGTGGAATCGGAAGTGCCGTACTATAGATATGAGCCCGACCCAGTTCTTGATAATAGTCATATCATTTTGTACTGGGATCGGCTCGTCATCAGTTCATCACTGACAGAACTATTGTAGCCAATAAGCCTAATATAGTGGTGTTGGACCGAAGCGAGAGGCGTGCAATTATTGTTGACATTTCCGTTCCACATGACGAGAACCTCGTGAAAGCCAAGAAAGATATACAAATTAAGTATATTAACTTGGCTCGCGAGGTTGTCCACATGTGGGATGTGGACTCGGCGATCATTATACCGATAGTCGCCCAACACCTTAGGAGGCTCGCGCTAGGCGACTGGATCAAGGGCTTGATTCAGAAAGCGATACTCCTGGACACGGCTCGTATTGTTATGAGCCCTGACCGCCGGTAGCTTAGACCCTGTTCCCGATACCGGTGGGGTACTATTTTTTATATTTTTAAATGTTTCTTTTTATGAGTTTTATTTAAAAAAATATTTAAAAATGTAAATTATATGTGTTTATACTGAATAAAGGAAATATTAATAATGTTTATTTGTCCAAACGTTAGTACAAGATATGTTTTTTTAGTTCTCCCTCCACTCCTTCCATCTTTCGTGCGCCCGCGCTTCCCCTTGCTAGTTCTGGTCGAATCTGTCTAATTCATAACGCCATCTCCTTCGTGGTCTGCCGCGACCCCGTCTCACTGTTTCAAGATATATTATAAACAAAAATAGGTACATCAACTGACTTATATTCCAAATTAAACAACGTATGACTGGCCCCATTCCGTAAATTTAAAAATTAATAAATAAATGCAGTTTTTGTGTATATTTTTACATTATATTCTTTTTTCTTCGAATTTAAAAGAAAAATAAACAAAAAAGAAAAATTTAGATACTCAAAACAGAGAAAAGTAAAAGATGCGTTTATATGTGTGTGATGGTGTGATCGTCGTATATCGTTCAAATAAAGGTTCTTTAGTGTACACAAAATAATGCATTCATTGTTTTTGTTAGCATAGCATAGTCATTTGACTGATCATGAATATCATATTCGAAGCCACTAACAGCAAAATGAACGAACAATGTAATTATTTTGATGTTCAATAGTGTTGGGAATTATGTAAATATTGATCATTGATTATGAATTGAATGGCGTCAGCTAAGCATTATTGGAATAGCATGAGCGGTAGAGTGCTCTGTTGGTTTTGTTTGCTGTGTGTCCTAACTTCGATCCCCTGGTTGTGCATAGTGTAATTAGATTATTTCATTAGGATATTCTCAGTAGTAGCCCGAGTATATTCTCAATTATTGATTATTGCTCGTCCAACCTACGTGTGACTTACGAAATTTGGCTTTTAATAATTTAAAGAGGTTTAACTCACGTTAGTGATAACGTTGAAAAACACATGCATTATTTGATCGTGACATATTTTTTTAAGCACCTGGAATTAATAATAACTGTTACTTTCAATAATTTACGCTGTTTGCAATTCGTCAGTTGCCCTTTGCTGCATAGTAGATTTAGTCTCGTTGCACTGCGTGCAATGGTGGCGGTGTGTTGACTGTGGTTGAATCGCTTAAAACCGGTTTCTGTTATTTTTGTGGTTTGTAGCGTAGCGTACCCAGGTATCTATATAAAAATCTCGTGTCACCGTGTTTGTTATCGAACTCTTCCGAAATACCTTGGCCGATTTATTTGAAATTGTTTTAAACAGGTCTTAGGCTATTTTGTTCACTCCAATCTCCATCCGGAGATCGGGAGTGGACCCCAATTTTTTCGTCTTTTGCATGAACCTGGCTGTTTTCCACTTTGTTATATTAGTACCTACCTATAGTAGTAGTAGTTTTAAGTCAATGGGGTTAACTGGATAAAATTTACAGTTTCGGTAAGGTAAAGCTAAGTAGCTACAGGCAAAAGCTGGTACAAAAATCATAGTTATTAGTAGACCTTCGGAAAATACAGGCGTGAAATTATAAAGTACTATGATAAATGTTGAACAAGAAGCCAGCACCCTCGTTATTTCCTAGCTTGTAATCATCTCTGTCTCCAGTCCCTATCGAGAGATGCGAACACTAGCGACAGTCACGAATCGAATTTAAAACAGGGCATTATGTACTGCCTCGGAAAACAGTTATTTTAAATTCTAATATGCCATTAAGTTTCGCCTTGATCGTTATTGTATTGGCGCTTCTGAAATTAGCTTGACGTCCCCCCTTATGGAACCTGTTTTCGTTATGATCAAACAAAACTATCAATCTACCTAGGTCTACTTACTCTTTTCTCAAGTATGTTTTTTTTTTTCGCATTACGCAGGTTCTCACCGAACACGGTAAGTTGGGGAAGTATGTTTTTTTAAAGTGGGAAATCAACAAATAACTTTTCTCACTCTGGGTAGCTCTGGGTAGACTAAGAGGGCGTTTCAGACTTTTACAGACTAAAACACACATCGGTTCCTTCTGTTGCCCTTTGCGTTTTACGGTCACTCAGCCCTATCAGGCATTAGCCTTACTGGGCCCCTTCAGTTTTGCTGTCATCTTTATGAGGCATGCGTGGACTCGGATTTGGTCCTCAAGTATTGTCCTCTAAGTAGTTAAAACACTGTTATTAAAGCAAAGTTTTACATAAAGCGACTGTATCTCTGTCTTTCATACTCCTGTAACTGAGTATCATGACACTCAATGTCGTGACTGATGTCTATTTTTCTGACTACCGACTACTCAAAACGACTGTCAAAGATCTTCAAATGACAGCAAGAACAAAGGCGCTACGGTTTACTGTGCCTTTTGAGATACAAAATGGTCTCGGTTTGTTATTCATTGCCACCAGGGCCTCAAGTCTGCTATTACAATAGTGCCAGAATGGTCCATCATTGATTAAAAAATTGTTGATTTTGACAAGTTTGGTAATCTGTCAAAAAGTTTCTTTCAAGTGTCTTTCAAGTTTGGTTTGGTAATGGCGTTATTATGACTTTCCAATAGTCAACCAATGACACTCCATTGAAAGAAGTGGCATAGAATGGTAATCTCGTACATATTGACAAATGAATGTTTGACGTATACGGTAATCTGCTAAAATTTTGACAGTTCCTTTGATCAGTGTTCTACCATTAGAACGTCATTGTGCAGTCATTGGTTTTAAAAGCTCGATATTGTCATTCTACCACAACTCTATTACAAGACCATTGACCGATCAATGATCGATCATTATGAATTAGCAGATTACGAACTTTTAGCAAAATGACAATGGGATCGTGTTGAAATGACGACTTTATAAAAATAGCAGACTTGGGCCTCTGGTCACCCTTCCAACTAATTGTTGCTTAACCTAAAAGATCGGCCCGTTTTATTATTATTTTGCCACGACTCCTTTGATACCAGCAATTTTATTTTTCGGTAGAAAAGTACGAGCACCCATATTTTTCACAATGAAAGAAAGGTGACATCTAAAAAGAAAAACTTGACAGAAAAAGTTTTCCGATACAATCGGTGTATTTTTAGAAATGTTTGCGAGTTTTGTGACATAAACGTCGATTCATACAGTCTGTCGATGAAATGATTTTGATTTGCACACAGTTGGCCTATTTTTTAGGTACTCGTTTTACCCCGCATTATTCAAAATAGGTCACGCAGATGTAATCACGTAATCTATCAATATTCTTGTTTTTTTTTTTTCTGTCTAAAAATAATACACTCAGCGGCAATAAATGTAGCCCAAGCCCTAAACAAACCCCACCAACTGTATTCCCACGTTGTCGTCGTGGTGGGGCTTGTGTGTCTCAATGATCTTGAGGGCTTTGCCGGTAGAGCTACTCATGCCGGAAGGCCTCAAGTGAGAGACCAGACCAAGAGGAATACACACAGGGCGGAGCCCAGGAAACTGGACTGTCGCGGAGGGTTCGCCTCAGGTACGTGTCTGCTTAGCAGACATGACCTTGATGGCGAACGAGTCTATTGGGGACCCCACCCCATTGCCAAAAAGGCGAAGCTGAGTTCAGCAAAAAATATGAGTGCGACTGAAAAAAATATAATTACCCCAGGAGGGTACCTGCTTGCAGGAGAATCGCGAGCTCGGGCTGCCCCTCGTATTCTGGGGGGGGCAATCACCGCACCGGTCCTTCGGACCCTCTACCGTCTTCTGTAGACGCATCGAGCCAGGGTGGCTCACCTATCGGTGCCGCAGAGTCCCTGGGATCCACTCCCAGCACGTCTGCGGCGCCGATGGAAAACGAACAGGCTGGAAGACGCTTTGGCCTGAGGGAGGTGAGCGCGGATGAGCAGTCAGACTCCGATACTGCTTCTGCGCTCAGTCTGGGGCACATGGAGGTGGTGGAGCTCACTTCCAGGAGAAACGAATTCCTCAAGCGCCCCGCTCGCCCCGGCGATGGCCGGGGGTCATCCTCCAGTGACGATGAGCTGAGGCCTTCGGCCCGCAAAATTCCCACCTCAAGTCGGGGGGCGGGTCGAAAGGTAGGAAAGGGGAGAGGGCTCTCCACCCAGGATCGATCCTTGCAGATCGCCAAAGAGGGGCGCCACTCTGGGAAGTCCAGCCACGAGGTTAATCTCTCGGGGTCATCCGACGGTGAATCGGGCACCGAGGGCTGCTCCACCCAAGAGCTGCCCAAAAAATTCATGGAGGTCGTGGCGGCGGTGATAAGGGGTGTGGCCTTAAAGAGGGTGAAAGCCTCAAAAGACAAGGCCATACCCGAGGCCATAGCCTCAATTAGCGCCGCAGCGGTGGACGCCATTGGAGAGTTGCGGGTAGAGGTCGCTCGCCAGGCGGCCAGCATAAAGACTCTCCGAAAGGAGAACGAGAGCCTCCGGTCAAACCAGACCGGGCTCCGAGGAGTAGCCAAAGGGGGCCACAAACAGTCCCAGCTTGAGACGGAGAACCAAGTGCTGGCTCTGGTGCGGCAGGAGCTGGCTGCCTTCCGGCAGCAGCAGCAACAGCTGCAACAGCAGTTTCAGAAGCGTGTCCAGCAGCAATTCTCCGTGCTGGAGGGAATAGTGCTGCGTCCCCCACTCGCGGCCTCCGGCCAGCCGAAGGCGACGTCTTACGCCACCGCCACTGCGGCCCCGGCTGCTGGGCCTAAACCGGGACCATCGGGGCAAGCCAAGCGCGGAACTGCATTATCGGAACCCGTGAGGTCGACTCCGGTGGTGGCGAGGCAGAAGAAGCCTGACCCTCCCAGGAAGGGCAAGGCGGCGGAAGTCCCAGCCACGGTGGGGAACCGGCCACCCCCCCTTTTTTCATCCTGTCGAATCTCCGGCCGACGCCGAATGGCAAGTGGTCGGAGAGAGGAAAAAAGCGGGCAAGGTGGCAAGGGCGGCCAAGAAGCGCGAAAGGCACCGGCAGCGCAAAAAGAGGGCCCTCATGGCTAGGCTTCGCGCCCCGACATCCGCAGCTGTAGTGATCACACTACAGCCAAGTGCGGAAAAGAAGGGCGTGACCTACAATGAGGTGTTGACCAAAGCGAAGCGGGCGGTGGACCTCACCGAGTTTGGCATCGCCGGGGGCTTCCGTATGAGGACCACTGCAACCGGGGGCCGCATGCTGGAGGTTCCTGGTGCGAACAGCGGCCCTACCGCAGACGCTCTGGCGGAAAAGATCAGAGCGTCCCTAGGTGCAGAGGTGGCCAGAGTGTCCAGGCCCACGAAGTGCATTGATATGCGCATTATGGGCCTGGACGACTCCGTGACAGAGGACGAGGTAGTGGCCGCCATTGTCAGGGCGGGAAGGTGTTCTGACGACCAGGTGCGGGCAGGTACTATCCGTGCTGACAGCACGGGCATGCGAACCGTAACGGTGAGCTGCCCCGTGTCGGCGGCCAAGGCCATAACTGGAGAGGGCCGAAGGCTCCTGGTGGGCTGGGTGTCTGCGCAGGTGAAGTTGCTGGAGCCCAAACCTCTGAGGTGCTTCCGGTGCCAGGTGGGCCACCATGCGGGGGTCCACTGCACCTCGGAGGTAGACCGAAGCGACCACTGCTTCCAGTGTGGTCGGCCCGGTCACAAAGCCGTAGCCTGCAACGCCGGGCTACACTGTTACGTGTGTGCAGCGGCTGGCAAGCCTGCCGACCACCGGGCTGGGAGCAGGAACTGCGTTCCCCCCACCAAGGGCAGGGGTAAGGCCAAGAGGCCCTCTCCTATCACCGCCGTCACCACCACCGCTGCTGCTGCTGCTGCCGCCGCCACAGCTACCGCCGCAACTGCCGCGACAGGGCCCTCACAGGGAGCTCGGGAGGAGACTGTAATGGACTGCCAATAATTGCTCCATTACGTCTCCTCCAAGCGAATATCAACCACTGCGTCCCCGCTCAGGATCTGTTGCTCCAGAGCATGGCGCAGTGGTCGATTAATATCGCTGTGGTTACCGAGCCGTACTATGTCCCACCCAGGGCTGGCTGGGTGCAGGACCTGAACGGCTCGGTGACATTAATTTCGTCGGCCGCCGCCGGTACCCCTTCCCTCGAGGACGTCAAGAGAGGACGGGGTTGCGTGGCAGCACGGTTCGGGGACATTGCTGTGGTAGGTGTATACCTCTCCCCGAACCGAACTCTCGCCGATCTCCACAACTCCCTTATGGAGTTGAGCATCGTCGTCGCCGAGTTTCAATCCCTCCCCGTGGTTGTCTGCGGGGACTTCAATGCCAAGAACTTGGCTTGGGGTTCCCGGTATACAGACACACGGGGCCGGATGGTGGAGGACTGGGCTCTGGAGGCAGGCCTGGTCGTCCTAAATCGGGGTTCTGTCCCCACGTGCGTGCGGATGCAGGGCGAGTCCGTGGTAGACATATCGTTCGCCAGCTCCGCTCTGTCTCCGCGCGTCGTCGACTGGCGCGTTATGGAGGGGGTGGAGACGTACTCAGACCACCGGTACATCCGGTTTGACGTCTCCGCCCAGACCTCGACCGCGCCGGTCCGACAGAACCAGTGTGGTCCGCGGTGGGCACTGAAGCAGCTGGACCGGGAGCTCCTCCTGGAAGCCGCGATTGTACAGGCCTGGGTGCCAGCACCAGACAGGCCTGTCGACATTGATGTCGAGGCAGAGTGGTTCCGGGAGGCCATGACGGAAATCTGCGACGTGGCAATGCCCCGAGTCCGGCCAGGACGTGCCCGGCGTCAGGTGTACTGGTGGTCGCCGGAGATCGCGGAACTGCGCAAGGCATGCGTTGACGCGCGGCGCCGGTACACCAGACACCGAAGGCGCCGCATCCGCCCGCCGGATGCGGAGGCTATAGAGGCGGAGCTGTACGAGGGATACAGGGCGGCGAAGCGCACCCTCCGAGCGGAAATACGGCGGGCCAAATTAGAGGCCCGCGACGTGTGGCTGGGGACTCTGAACGGAGACCCGTGGGGACGCCCCTACAAAATGGTGCGGGATAAGCTCCGCACCTGGGCTCCCCCGCTGACACAGAGTCTCCGGCCCCAGCTCGTGGAGGGTGTGGTGAACACTCTGTTCCCTTCGGGAGGGGAGCATTCTTCCCCGTCTATGGCTCCACCCGCCGCGGTGTCTGACGCGGACCACGACGGCGACGACGACGTTACTCCGGAGGTGACCGAGGTAGAGATGAGAGTGGCGGTACGAAGGCTAAACGCCAAAAATACCGCCCCAGGACCCGATGGCTTGCCTGGGAAAACCTGGGTCCTGGCCATGGAGGAACTCGGGCCTCGACTAAGAGGGCTGTTTAGCGCATGTTTGGAGAGGGGCCAGTTCCCACTTCGTTGGAAGACCGGGAAACTGGTCCTTATAGCGAAGCCGGGGCGCACTGCGGACTCTCCGTCCGCATACCGGCCCATAGTGCTGCTCGACGAGGTGGGCAAGCTCTTTGAAAGAGTAGTTGCAGACCGCCTCGTCGCGCAATTAGCGCGGGTGGGGCCGGATCTTTCGGACAGCCAGTTTGGTTTCCGCAGGGGGCGCTCCACGGTGGACGCCAGCATGCGCGTGCGGGCCCTCACGACGGGGGATGCGGTGTCCCGGGGCAAGGTCGTAGTGGTGGTGTCCTTGGACATCACCAACGCCTTCAACTCCCTGCCCTGGAGTAGCATTACGAGGGCACTTCGGTATCACCAGGTGCCCGACTACCTCCGTCGTCTGATCGAGGCCTACCTGAAGGACAGGTCTATCATCTACCCTGGTCACGAGGGAGAGTGGAGACGGCGAGAGATGTCGTGCGGTGTTCCGCAGGGATCGGTACTAGGACCGCCCTTGTGGAACATCGGGTACGACTATGTGTTGCGCGGTGACCTCCCCGACGGGGTCAGCGTGGTCTGTTACGCAGACGACACGCTGGTCCTGGCGCAGGGGGAGTCACACCAGGCGGCGGTCGAACTAGCGACACGTGGGGTTGCGACAGTCGCGGATAGGATCCAAGAATTGGGACTCGAAGTGGCACTGCACAAGTCCGAGGCCATGTGTTTTCATGGTCCTCGGAACGCGCCACCACCGGGTTCCCAAATTACGGTAGGAGGGGTTCGCATCGACGTCGGGTCGACGATGAAGTACCTGGGACTTGTCCTCGACAGTCGGTGGAACTTTGTGGAGCACTTTCGACGTCTGACTCCCAAACTAGAACGGACCGGGGCTGCCCTAAAGCGGCTCCTACCCAACCTTGGGGGTCCAGACGCCTCCTGCCGTAGGCTCTACGCGGGAATTGTTCGGTCCATGGCCCTTTACGGGGCGCCGGTGTGGGCGCCGTCACTGCAAAGGCGACCGGCGGCCATACTGAACGCTTGCCAGAGGGTCATGGCCATCCGGATGATACGGGGATACCGCACGATTTCCCGCGAGGCGGCGAGCCTTCTTGCTGGCCAGCCACCATTGGATTTGGAGGCAACAGTCCTTGCACGCATGCACGATTTGCGCGTGGAGATGCAACGCCGGGGCGAAACTCCGCTGCCGCGCCAAGTCGCGGCATGGCGGACAGAGTTCCGGCGGGATCTAATGGTGGAATGGCGACGGCGACTGTCGCAACCCAGTGCTGGGCACGCTACAATAATGGCGGTTAGTCACCTCTTTGAGGAGTGGCTGGAGCGGCAACACGGCATCCTCACCTACCGCATGACGCAGGTCCTCACCGGACATGGCAAGTTCGGGAGGTTCCTGCATCGCATTCAGGCGGAAGCAACGCCCGGGTGTCATCATTGTGTGGACCACCCAGAGGACACGGTGGAGCATACGGTGGAGGTGTGCCCCGCTTGGGCGGAGCACCGCCGTGTCCTCGTGGAGGCAATTGGCGGCAGCGGCCTTTCACGTCGGGCCTTGGTGCAGGCTATGGTCCGGAGCGAGGAGGAATGGCAGGCGGTCGCCTCCTTCTGCGAAGCAGTAATGTTAGCGAAGGAGGAGGCTGCACGCGTGAGGGAACGAAGGTCCTCACGCCCTAGCCGACGTAATTCCGACCCCGACTACCAGCCACGGTAGACGCGGGCTTGCGGACGTCGAGCACTGGGTAGCTCGCCGTCCGGCTGTTCGGTAATTAGCCGCACCGAGCCCAGTCGTTAACAGCGCGTAGTGATCCTCGCGCTCCTCAAAGAGATGTCAGCAGATCGTAGGGGCCCAGTGGGGCCGATGCCCGCTAGCTAGGACCGCGGAGAATTTCTGAAAGGGCAACCCGTAGTCCTAGTACGCAAAGGGTAATTGAAGGATACAGGTGTGGTTTTAGTCAGTAAAAGTCTGACACGCCCTCGCGCTCCACCCAGAGCGCGAGAAGTCATTTGGATGATTTCCCACCTTAAAAAAAAAAAAAAAAAAGCCCTAAACAAAAACTTGTAATCCGATCGGAGCAATTATTATTTATTATAATTATTATTTATTATTGTGGGTATGTTGTTGTTTTTTTGTTATGTTTGTGTCACTAACATAGTTATTTAAGTGTATTGTTACTAAGATTATTTGAGTCTCACTAAATAAATAAATAATTATTTTTATGTCTTTATATAATTATGTGGAAGGTATACGAGGGGCCGAAGGCAGCTCGCAGAGGCCCCTTATACACTTTCCATGGGACGAGGTACCAACCAATGATTATCCCTGTACGCGCTATGCAAATGTACCGTACGTGCTATGCTATGTATTTAATGTGTATGTAATGTGTGTGTGTTGGTAAGAAAGGCTTAAGTTACCAAGTATTGAGGTCACTTGTTCACTTAATAAATGCCCTCCCCCCAAAACGGTCGCTAGCATGAAGTGACGTGGCACCAAGAGGTAATATCCTGAGGTTTTTGAGGAGTGGAGAGGTATACTAAGCTATCAGGACAGTTCCGGAAGTACGGTCAAACATTCAGCATCTTACTGGATTATTTTTAGCATTTCCACTCAAGCAAGCCAATAAAGACAGGAGAGAGGTGGGAACTCCATTCAGTGTTCACTACAGTCGGCGAATAAAGGCAAACCGGAGATGAGGAACAAGGATTCTCTCGAGAGCGTCGCTACTACCCAACAGTTCGCCACAAAACTGCCTTGTGGATTATATCTTTTTAAGTCTAGCCTTACAGCTTAGGTATGTTACGGCAAAACAAATTCTACGGGTACAGATCTACGGTTCATTGGAGCGCGCAAGACGCCCACCACGACCTCAACGTAGAGATACGGTGATATTATTATTCTATGTATTTTTTAAATAAGACCAATTTATTCACTACAGTAGCTTTTGTTGGCAGCCAACCTCGTTAAAAAATACATAGCATAGCTTTAGTTTGTCCACAAATTCTTTAAAGTCAAATATTTATGTGAAAAATCATCAAATAACTTTCTCGCTCTGGGTGGAGCGAGGACGTATCAGGCATTTATTGACTAAATCTCACCTGCCTTCCTTCAGTTGCTCTTCGAACCAGGGCTATGGTAAATCTTACCGACAATCCCTTACTTATTTAGTGCTTGGACCACCTTTATTGCAGCAGGGTGTATGAAAGATATATAAATATAAGTCGATAAGTAAGGAATGTGGTTTAAACATAGGTTTTCAGAACTGTAAATCTTTTTTTTAATTGTATGCGTCATTAAAATAAATAAAGTCAATATAATAAACGCTCTGCACGCTTTTAACATGCACGTCTTTCTACATCGTTCTTTCACTTACATTTGTATAGTTTCAACCTTAACGATGTAACCATAATTTTATAATAATTTATTGATTTAAAAGAGAATCCTTGGAGTTTCTTGCACCGAATAGTTTAATTCTAATAAATGTTTTGAGATGACTTTTCTGTACGGCTACAGGGTAAGGTCAAAGACTTTCCTTTTGTTCCTTATTGTTAACTTTTCTTTTGTTATCCACAAATATATTTCATTAGGTACTAGGTGCCCATCTAATATTATATTTCATTTTAATGACTTGTGTGACCAGAAAATAAATAAATGACCATTGAGGTGATTCACGCTGCGACTACCGCATTTTTATATGTCATTTTTTATCACACATAGCATTTTGTCATTTATTTTTATGTAGTATTTTATACTAGGTTTATAGAATACTGAAAAAGTTTTTCTGTACTTAGTATAAAAATACCAGGTACAAGTATTGTTTACCCTAAGGATTCAGGTTTATATCTGTAGAGGCGCTACCCATCTTATGACACAATTTCGAAGTCCCTATTTACGACACCCTTAGTGACCCGTTTTTTTTTTCGGTTGGAAAGTTTATCCAATGATATCCCCCGCTCTTGGGCGGAGCGAGAGATATTGTCAGACTTTTACTGACTAAAAACCCACTCCTGTTCCTTCGTTGCCTTTCATACCAGGGCCGGGTCTTCCTTTCAGAAGCAGATCCTTGGCCCCAGTAGGCTTCGACCGTGCTGGGCCCCTACGGTTTGCTGACATCTCATTGAGGCGCGCGTGGAACAGTACGCGCCGTCGACGACTTGAGCTCGGTCCGGTCGGTTACCGGACGATTGGACGGCGAGCTACCCATCGCTCGCCGTCCGCAAACGTCCGCGCGTCGGTTGCTGGAAGTCTCTTTCCCCCTTTGCTAACAACCCTCGGTGACCCGTGGGGTAAAAAGGGTTTCTACCTATTAAGGTCAAATAAAAAAACAACTTTATTACTTATCTATATCATCGAACTATAAAATATTTTTTATTTTTTCAATTGTTTAGTTAGTGGGTTCCTGCAGAGGGAAAACGCCGTCGAGGCCGGCTAGAAAGAGGTGGCCGGATGATCTGAACGCGTCTCGCGAGGACTGGTTTGAAACGACGGCGGCGCGGTAGAAGGATGTCTGGTAGGACTTGGGGGAAGCCTTTGCCCAGCTGTGGGACTGGGATAGGGAAAAAAATGATAAATAACGGTATTAGAGAATACGGTATCAACTTTGCGCAACGTCTCTTTTTTTTTTTTAGTTTGTGAAAATCATCTAATGACAAATCACACTCTTGGGTGGAGCGAGAGATAGTGTCAGACTTTTACTGACTAAAAACCCACTCCTGTTCCCTTTTTGCCTTCATCCCGGGGCCCCGGGCTTCGCTTTCACACTACCCGTGGCCCCAGTAGGCTTCGATCCTGCTGGGCCCCTACAGTTTCGCTGACATTGTGCAACATCTCTTATGAACATGATATTTATAAGTAGGTATATAATTACAGTCCTAATTTAACCCGAATATGCTGGCGTAAAATCTTATTAAGGTTAGGTTCTCAAGCTGTGCCTGCATGAGCCTAATTAGGTATTTAGCGTGACTGAAGCAAGCACAGGGTGTTAACTGATTTACATTATAACCTACAAAGCATAAAGTTCCTTGTTCGATGCTGTGTAACACAAATGAGATTGATGAGGAAATCGATTGATTTATGTTATTAAAACATGACAGAAACAATGATCCAACAAAACTTTCTGGTTCGTAATATGAGCCAGGACTGCGAGATTGTTCGAAAGAGTTCCGCAGCCTTGGAACGCAATTGGTAACTGAAGGAACACATGTGAGTTTTAATAAAAAAAAGTTCTAACACTCCCTATCGCTCCATCCTGAGTAGAATAGAATAAGCTTTATTGTATACCAAAATACTAACATTTTTTTTTAATCTAATGGTGCAATGGTGTTCTTATTGCTGACAGGGATATCTACCATACAACCTAATTCCTACCTAAAAATATTTGCCATTCGTAACGTGAAAATAGAAATCATCCTTCGAACTTGCTTATGTTTGTACGATGAGCTTTACCCGTAGTTGAAGAACGCCCCCACCCTCTCACCCGCTCAACCCTCTGGAGAACGATCCCACAGAAATGTTAATATTTTTTTTTCAAAAATAAAAGTACCCATCTAATGTTACATTTCATTTCAACGACTTGTGTGATGGGACCAGAAAATAAATAAATGACCATAGTTAGTTGTAGTCATTCAGTGATAAAATATTATCATTAAATATACATCTTTTAAATCTCTTTACAAAACTACAAATCTTTTTAAAGCTTTCTTTAAGTGAAAGAATTTTTTGTAATGGGGTCAGTTGATACTTCCTTTCTACTAAAAAACAAATAAAACGGTTTTTGTGACCTGTCAATTTTAGTTAATAAGTTTAGAAAATTTTCACCCAAAGTCTACAAAATCCTATTATATTTAATGGGAACAAAAAACCATCGCACGGTGAAAATAACGAAGGCCCACAGAAGTCGCCAACAAAAACTTCCTGTAATTTTGGTTCATACCCAAAAGCTCTTGAAAAGTTAGGGACAGATTTTTGGGGCCTTCCTTAGGGACGACCTTTGTAATCCCTACTCCAGATACTCGATAGGGTAATGTATCATCACACTGCGTCTACAGGGAATCGCACAATAAACATTTGTGATTTATTACCGAACCCACGCGATATTCAGTTACATATATAAGTTTAAGTTTATGGCTTAAAAGTATGTCTTATTTAAGGATATTTTAAACCACAAATTTTTGATTTTAAAATCTCAACTACAAAGTACTAAACTCTGCCATGCAAAAGTGAATCTAAAATTTAATTGAGTGTTGCAACACCATAAAATAAAATCATAATTATTCATGAATAAAATTCAGTATCTACTTCTAACGCTGGTTAAACCCACTATTGTTTTAAAATTAATATTTTAATCTAGGAGTGCGCTTCAAATACACTTCACATTATTATTGTAAAGCGTAGTACAGCCGTGCAGCAAAGCTGTACTACAAACAGTAATAAAGCGGGCTAGTTCGGAGCGTCGGCACAATTCTACGCAATTATGTATATAGAAGCGGCTGGCCCCCAGTGTTTGTGTAACGAGCCTTATACGAGCATTCCCAGGCCATTTGCGCCGGCCAGATGACAAATACCCGGACAAACAAGCCATTGTACGGACGATGTTCCATCTATGAACAAACATAAATCTTATCTGCTTGTTCGTTGTACCGCATCCAGTATAACCAAGATTGTATGAAAACCACAACACGATATGAATAAAACTGTCTGTTTATAAATATCCCTGTTTAGTAGATTGCAGATTTTTATCGAATTCGTATCGGTTAATGTAAGTACGCTTTCGTCCTCTTTAGTTTTGCCGCTGACATGAAAACAGATACTGAGCGTTTGTGTACAGATAAGTGAAATTGTTTATCTAATTCTAGCGAATTATGTCAAAATGTTTCTTGGAAAACTCTTTTTTAGGGTTCCGTACCTCAAAATAAAAAAAACGGAACCCTATTGGATTACTTTGTTGTCCGTCTGTCTGTCTGTCTGTCTGTCAAGACCCTTTATCTGAGGAATGCGTGGAGGTATCAAGTTGAACTTAAAACCGTATACTCGTCTGCGGTCCCTTGAACCTGTGAAAAATCAAACTTCTGAGTTAACGAAAAAAAAAAGATGTGCTGTTTATGTGGCAAAAAAGTGTATTTCGACACTTTATACGGAATCAAAATTCATAGGGTACTTTCCGTTAACCTAGAATCCTAAAATTTGGCATGAAGCAAGGTCTCATAGCACAAGTAAAGGAAAAAATCTGAAAACTGTAAATTTGTAGTTTCCTCACAAAAAAAACTTTTTTGCGATTCGGAATGTTGTAATATATACTTTTTTTTTCTTCTTCTAACACATTGCTTTTGCAATATTTTTTATATTATTAGACGTCAACCACCATAAATTCGTTAGTAATTTATTTTGTAAACATGTCATTTATTGATAATTGTAATTTTTTTTTCTTGCTTTGTTTATATAGCCTTTTTTTTATAATGTGAATGTGAGAACACAGTAGACTCCGCGAATTTTTAGGTTACTTCCTATTACGACTCACTTTTTTTTTAATATGATTATTTTTATTGTGCTTTTGGGTACAGTATTGACTGGTCTACACTGTTCTTACATAATATCTATGAATACTGTAATATGAAAATATTGTAAACAACCACTTTTTTAAAAGAGTAACCATGGCGTTTCAAGCGGGTTATTCTCCATAGGAAACGACCAATTGGAACCGTGCATTAGCTTCTGAAGTTTTATAAGTGCCCATGTAGGCCTATGTGAAATAAAAACTTTTGACTTGACTTTGACTTGGAAAAATCTTCGTAACTCAATTCGGGAATTGAACTGTTTTCAGAGGTAAGTTTGTATGGAACCCTCATTGCGTGAGTTCGACTCGAACTTGCCCGGATTTTTTAATATTGACAGACTCTCGTTTGACCACTATCTCACCTGATGTTAAATGAGGCTGTGGCCGATATTAGAGCACGCTTGCCTAGAAGTAAACTATTCACTCTTGACTTATATAAATAGAATAGAATAGAATCTTTGCTTCCTGATAGTTCCTATATAAACAAGGTTGTAGCTATCAAGAAACACAGACTCCAGCATGAATCATCATCAGCATGACAAGCCTGTTGGTCTAGTGGTTAGTGGCCCTGACTGCTATGCCGGAGGTCGTGGGTTCTATTCCCACCCAGGACAAATGTTTATGTGATGAGCACGATCATTTGTTCTGTATTTGGGTGTAATTTATCTATATATGTATCTATTTAGAAATATATAAGTATGTTTATCAGTTGTCTAGTACCCATAACACAAGCTCTGCTTAGCTTGGATCTAGACGGCGTTGGGTGATAGTTGTGGAATATTATGTTATATTTCTAATATATAAAATTCTCGTGTCACAGTTTTCGTTGCCATACTCCTCCGAAACGGCTTGACCGATTTTGATGAAATTTTTTGTGCTTATCCGGTATCTATGAGAATCGGCCAACATCTATTTTTCATCCCCCTAAATGTTAGGGGTAGTCCACCCCTAAAATTTTTTTTTAAATATTTATATGGCAAAACAACGTTTGCCGGGGCAGCTAGTTAATATTATATATTACATTATATTAATCTTGTTTTAAGGCCGATGCATGTTTAGTATCGCACACTTCGAAATTAAATTATTTTGTTAAAGTTAATTAGTTTTTAATGTATTACGAAGTATATATATGTGTGAAGTGTTAGTAACAGAGTCTTAAATCTTATTTACAAACAATAGGTTTAAATAGTTTATTCTCATAAATACAAAATAGCCACTTACATGAGAATACAAGATAATGTAATAAACTTATTCTAAGGTCACCGTTTAGAAATATTTAGTATTACATAATTATATTACACGTCACGTATCATGTTTCTATTCTCAACTAGCAGTATAGTAATAGATATAGTTAGTGAGGAGTTCCTAAAATGTAATTTGACAGTTGAGATTTAAAACCGCTAAAAGAGCGTACATTTTTTTATATAAGATGGCAAACTATTATACAATTGTGCTCTTTCACAGATAATATTCTTTTTAGCATAGTTTGTTCGTGTCCTTGGCAGGACAAGTAAGCTAGGTCGACGAAGATTGCGTTTAGAAATTTGAAACTTTTTGGTAAATGTTATGGTGGTGTGAATGGTCCCATCTATAATCTTTCTAATCAAAAAGCAAGTGTTATACATGTAAAATAGTTTTGTATTAATCAACTTTGTGTCTTCAAAAATTTAAGTTGTATTTACTGTATAATTATGTCTGTAAGGTATATTTATGGTCCAAAATGCCTGATAATAAATGATTTATTATCATTATTATTAATGGGTATTAAGTATAAAGTTGGTTTAAAGTTTACAGCGTTAATTATGAGTTGAATGACCAAATGGAATCAGTGCCGGATTAAGCTACCGTGGAACCTGCAGCAAATCCTATCAAGGAGCCCCATCTTAATAAATTACAGGCAGGAATTAAAACTCCTTTAACTTATTTTTTCAAACAAATTTCCGGGACCCTCAAGTAGTGATGTGTCCATAGTTGCCTAAATTGTTTTTTATGGAAAATCCGGATTTTATAAAAAAGAATTCATATGGTATCTTGAGTTGTTTTTTTTACTTCCAAGTGGGACCCACCTCAATGCGCGGGGCCCGTAGCATTTGCTACTCTTGCTATGTGGTTAATCCGTCACTGAATCATCATCATCATTGTTTCAGCCGAAAGACGTCCACTGTTGGACAAAGGCTTCCCCCAAGCGTCTCCACAACGACCGATCCTGTGCGTCTCGCATCCACCGCATCCCCGCGACTCTCACCAGGTTGTCGGTCCACCTTGTGGGAGGCCTTCCAACACTGCGTTTTCCGGTGCGCGGTCGCCATTCTAGAACCTTTTGGCCCCATCACATCAACCATCCGTTCTACGAGCAATGTGCACTGCCCACTGCCACTTTAGTTTGGCGATTCTTCGGGCTATGTCGGCGACCTTGGTTCGTCACTGAATAAAACGTATAAATAGGAGTACTATATTTAAACTTCATAAACGTACAATTTGCTATCTAGTTTAACGCCATTTAGATTTGTAATGAGTTATGACATGAGGAAACGACGCATGGAACAGTATATACTGATGCAATTTGCAGCTTAGGAGCCGTACACAAACTATCAGTAAATTGGCATTAAACCGATCGCTCAGGAAAATTATCTTCCTCTTCGCGTTTTGATGGTAAATTTACTTATTACATATTATATTTGATCCAGTATTCGGCAATGACAACAGCATTTGCTGACGCAGACGCGAGCTCCGCACATGAACAGGATTTTTTTTTGGTTGGGGATTCATCTCATGACATCCCTTGCTCTTGGGCGGAGGGGGAGGGCAGAGTGTCAGTCCTGTTCCATCTTTGCCATTGTTCCAGGGCCCCACGGATCTCTTTCGCATCACCCTTGGCCCCAGTAGGCTTCGACCCTGCTGGGCCCCTGCGGTTGCTGACATCTCATTGAGGTGCGCGTGGAACAGTACGGGCCTTCAACGGTTCTGTCCGGATGATTACCGGACGGTTGGACAGAGTGAGCGGTCGCGAGCTACTCATTGCTCGCCGTCCATAAGTCTGCGCCTATGGTGGCCGGAAATCGGGATCGGAAGCTGAGGCGCGACGGCCATTGCTTCGCGCGTACGGAAGCCTCCTTTGCTAGCATTACTGCTTCGCTGAAAGAGGCGACCACCTGCCACTCCTCGCTCCGGACTATGGCCTTTACCAAGACCCGGCGCGAGACGCACATATACAGATAAAAAGACAATGCAACTCATGACGAAAGGCGGTCCTGGTCTACGGAGAGACGCCGCATAGAAACCTAAAATTGAAGCCATCTAAGAATTCCTTCCTGAAGAGGTTGTCTTTTTGCGCCAACCTGAGTACGGAATCTATTTAGAACATTATGACAAACATCGAGTACCTAACAGACTGATGTTTGAAAGTGATATTCTTTATGACATTCCACGAATTCCTTCTAAACGGTTCACGTCAAATAACTGTCTCGCGTATTGACTGTTACCAATCAAGATATCAGTGGGAATCCATCTCCTTCGTTTTATTTTGTCAGTTCTGTAAAGGTTATAAATGATACAATATCTAGTTGATATTAGGTGCAAGAAACACCAAATGTGTATTTGTCTATATTAAATATATAAAAGGAGAAACTGACTGACTGACATATCAACGCACAGCCGAAACTACTGGGACTAGGAGCGTGAAAATTTGCACAAGGTTTCCACTTATGACGAAGGTGAGCACTAAGAGAAGATTTTCCAAAATTCACCCCCTAAGGGGATGGAAGAGGGGTCTAAATTTTATATGGAAGAACTTACTTTCTTGCAGGCGAAGCCGCTAGCAGAAGCTAATATTTCATAAGGAAAAACCCATATGCCCTGCTCAAAAAGGACGGTATTTTTCCCATTGTGTTAGAGTCTACTTACCGACGTATCACAACTAGAATTTGCTTTGCTTTTTATAGTGAACCACTCTACTTCGTTTTTACCAATTCAATCTGTTTAATTTAATAAGAACACCCTTTTTTACATGGTATATTCGCATCGGGTGGAGCGAGAACAATCCCACAACTTTGGCAGGCTTCGCTCTTAGTGGATTCCGTATGTTTGCTGACATTTCTATGAGGGATGCGTAGAATTCGAAGCTTTCGTTCACAGATCGGCTCATCGACCCTTATTGGATGGCGAGCTATCTATTACAAACCATCTGCAAGCTCGCGCCTCCAGTGGCCAGGAGTCACTCCTAGCCATTCAGGGCGTCTTCAGCGGGGACGGGGCTTGAGGATTGTCTTCTCCGCACGCTTCCCGCTACATCCTTTGCTCGCATTACTGGTTCGTAGAAGAAGGTGACTGCTCCCTATTCTCTTTTTCTCCGTATCATGACCTGGACCAAGGCCGGACGCTAGAGGTAACTAAGGTTCTCTCAGGCAGGCCAGACCTCCACCGTGTCTTCTAGGCGATTCCCACAATAGTGACACTTGAGAGCTCCTACAGCTGGGCTTCGGTTCCAAATGAGAGGAAGCTGCGGTGCATTCTCTTTCTATCTACTTCAACAGCAATGACGGTGAGGTCATTCTTAAATCTAATGATTCTGCAGCTAAATTATAAATTCAATGTTTGGTATGACAGCGATGTGAAGGAGTTTGTTTTGTACATACAGATGTACAGTCAGGGGTCAAAAGTGCATTTGCAGCTTACCAATGCTTGCTAAAATGTCTATAATTTCTTTGTAGAAAAGGGTCAATGGTTCATGACTGATTTAATTTGTAGCATAGGATCTAAAGTATTGAATAAACTAGTTGTGGACTTCTACAACAAATAAATTTTTGACACTTTAGCATTGGTAGAGTGCAACTGCGCTTTTGATCCCTGACTGTACCTAGTTATATTATAAATACTTGCAGTTAGGTTATATTGAAGCCATTTACGAATATATAGTTTGTTATTTCCTAATAAACAAGTATAAATTAAAAAAATACGTATTTCATTTATTGATTATACGACACGTTGTTACAAATCAGAGATAAACAAATAAAAGGAAAATAACGTCACTCACTTGATAACAAATCGCATTAACTTGATATATTGTAATCTGCCTGCAATTTCTATAATTTTTAAAAATCACCGATGCAGAACAATCCTGTTTTACTTTCCACGGCATTTACTCATCACACACTGACAATTGATCTGAATTTGATTTTATCGAAATTGATCTTGAAAATAATTGATATCTGCCACAGAGTACGCTTTTCCACTATCGACATTTCGACGTGTCAGTGTGATATCAATAAATCCATTTAATGGAATGTCGTAAAATATTGAGTAACTGTGGTTATTTACCTTTTGTGCTGTTAGATCTCTAGCATTCGCGCTGTCATAGCACCGTTGACGTTTATTTATATGCGTATTTTATTTTAGAGCACTCGATAATCCTTTACTGGAAGTGTTTCGGAAGCATTAGTAAATTGTAGTAACGTTATCAATATGTATTTTGGTTTATCACAAATACGTCTCTATCAATTCCGCAACAATATCAATACATTCCGACCTACATAAAAGTTCTATGGTAGGTAAATCACTTATTGTCATTCATTTCAGATTCACTAAACCACAGCGCTATTTTCTTACGAAAATTGGATTGGGTGGTATATATTTGGGTAAAAAGGTTCCACGCGATCAAATTACCCAAGGCATACTCCACACGGTCGATTGTCTTGGGCGGAGCGAGGCTGCTTTGTATGTCGGGCTCGTGTAGCCCGGGCGAGTAGGATGCATCCGACGTTTGTGCCGGCCGGATGTCTGCTTGTTTCCGAACGCTACAACACCTTGCACTTTCATAACGAGCTAATGTTTCTGTCTAGATACACAGCTTTAGCGCTGTGTGGAAATAGACGTATTTTTTAGACTTTCGCAAGGCTTATTGTATTTTTTTGTGAATGGGATTTGTTTGTCATCATTTAGTCCTCCCAATTGTGAAATTTAAAATGATACTAAGTAAGCGATAACACATTAATATTATAAAGGTAAAGGTTGGTCTGTGTTTGTTACTTCTTCATTCTCGTAACGGATTTGAACAATTCCAGGAATACTCCTGAACAGAACATATGTTCTCTTGGGATAGTTTTCTAATATCACGCGGGCAAAGGCGTTGGCAGCAGCTACTTTAGAAGGTAAAATCACCGACTAATTGCTGATAAAACAAGAGGGGTCATCGTGATATTAAAGACAAAATCTTACAACGGACTGTACAAGCCCCTCTGTTAATTGAAATGCCGACACACCCCGTGACCTCATCAATACTGAGTTAATAGACAACGCTTGAATTATCCATTACATAAAGGATTGACCAAATAGATGCGATTCTATTAATATACAAATTGTGGATTAATTTATCGAGGCGACCAATCTTGTTTTCGTTTACCTGTTAAATTGGACTATCCCACCTAATATCAAATACTATAAAACAACCCGTGAATATTTGATTCTCAATTAGTCGGACAGGCGGAGGGGAGCATTAACGTTTGTAGGGTGTTAAGTATGTAAGTGGAGCTCAGAAGTTGCTCGAGTTCTCGACGTTTGTGTTATTGAAGCACGTATTTGGTAAAACTCGTTGGGTAGAGTAGAGAGTACAAAGCAAGTGCAGTAAGATTTAGCTTGCAACGTCTTGGCGGAGTGTCACGAGTCAGGAGTCGTTGTGGATTCAGTGACGGGGGCACGCATCGCCGAGCCAGCCACTCGCTCGAGTCGCTCGACTAGAAACAGCCTGATTGCGAACGCGGCGCCCTGGCCACTCGACCGCAGACTGAAACCCGAAACCTCACCCACTTCATACCTATTCACCGTACGTCATTTGTAGTTAATCGTTTGCAATATTGCGCTGTTGCCGAAAATTAACGCTTTAACGAGGAGCATGAGATATCGTTACAGTTGAGTATCTGTTATATAGTTCAACAGTTACAGGGTGAAAACAGGTGGCCAACAAAATAGAGTTGAAATTGACACCTTTGGAAAATAAATTCCATTTCTGAGTAAAGGCTGTTGTAATAAGTCCTTCAGTACTGGGAGTACAAAAGTCTACAACGGTATCTACAAAGTGTCCTTTGTAATAAAGAATATCTTAGCGTTGTAGACTCTTATCGGTAAGCAAGTTGCATTTCTCAAGATCATAATAATTTTGCTTCTTTGTAGAATAGTAGATAAAACCCTAACCCTAATTGAAAAATATTAAACACGTGAAGATATACAATCTCTTTGACGTTATGATTTGAAAGGTAAATCAGACCTAATTCGGAAACGGTTAAGCTTTCGATTCTTTTGATTGTGCGGATTGGTGAATTTTTGTGAAGTGATGCGCTTAGGTTATGCTATGCTATGCTACTATAGAAATAGAAACTGTTTTTCCTCTTGATTTAAGTTTTAGTAATAATTCTGTAGGTAACTGAACTTACTTGACTGTAGGTATTTTGTACCGTTAGTTCGAGGTTTCATAAAAAAATCATAAAATTTTATTTTATTATTTTTAAATGTATGTACGGGGCCCACTAGGGCCAATGCCTACCAGGGCTGCGCTATTGTTTCGAAGAGTTACCGCGGCCCTGAAACGTAGAGGGCAACTGAAGGAACACTTCGGGTGGGTTTTAGTCAGTGAAAATCTGACCCTCCCTCTGGCTCCGACCAGAGCGAAAAAGTAATTTAAAGATATACCTCCTCAAAAAAAAAAATGGCTGAACTTTGCAACGAAGATGGATCGTGTACTATATTATCGTCCTGTACTGGCAGAAAATTACTCGCCAGTCGCTAAATAATTCATGAGACGTCTCATGTCGTGTAGTCTTACGGCGGCTTAGACTTATTTATGCAAAATTACATCGATCACACACATTTTGACAACTCGGGAATTATGAGACTTGTGCCTGATTCTTGTATCTTACTATGAACTCTTCCATTTTTGTACTTTTGTACAAAGGTGGACTTATGCCTTAGGCATTCTCTACCACTAAACCTAGGGTGGTTTTTTTTTTTTGGTGGGTAGACAAATGGCAGGTGCTTATAAAAAAGTACATATTATTTAAATACAAAGTTACAACAATATATATAAATAAAATAAACATACAAACATACATATTATACATTTTCTAAAAACATTTAATTTGATTTTTGGCCAGAAAGGTTACAAGTCTTCAATTTACTCTTACAGAGTGTCATAAAAACACTGAATACAGCTTCAACAGCTGTAGCGCGCGCAAACTGAAATTTAGGACATGAAGTCAGGCGCCCACATTACGGCTTCTAGTCCTAAAACTACATAATGTACTTTATGTCTAAAGGCATCAATGTAAGGAATATGTGTCCTTTCTCACCAAACAGCTATAACTTAGCAAGACATGTACCACACAGTTGCCGGTGGCGACGGCCCATAATGTAAAACGGTCCCCACGATATTGTTTATGAAACCTTACTCTACTCGAGCAAATATTGTCGCTGTACTATTTTCACTTACCTCATTTTAGGGCGAACGTCTGCTTTAGATAAAATGTCACTACGTTATGAACGTTTTTATCGTTCGGATTTTATTTCAGATTGAGGGTACATGTATTACTAGACCGTAAACGTTTGTTGGCTGAATACAGATCTGCAGTTTTATAGTTTATGCAACATTGTTTAACTAAATATATGTACTTGTGTATATGTGGCGCTGTAATGTCTACATGGTTGTGAGTAGGATAATGTGGTGATTGCAATGTTTTTTTTTTTAATTATATAAACTAGTTCTTGACTGCAATCACTCCTGATTGTAAGCAGTGATGAAATTGCTGATGATGGAGCGCACTAGTTCATTAAGAGCATTTTAACTTTGGCTAGTTGTAGGCTTTTTTTTTCGGTGGGAATATAATCTATTGACATCCCCCGCTCTTGGGCGAAGCGAGAGATAGTGTCAGACTTTTACTGACTAAAAACCCACTCCTGTGCCTTCGTTGCCTTTCGTACCAGGGCCGAGTCTTCCTTTCAGAAGCAGATCCTTGGCCCCAGTAGGCTTCGACCCTGCTGGATCCCTACGGTTTGCTGACATCTCCTTGAGACGCGCGTTGGCTAGTTGTAGGTGAGTAAAAAGTCATTGGGCTAAAATTATGAAAGGGAATAAACAGTGACATTCTATCGGCAGTTTAGGTGCATAATACATCAATATTATAGCAGAGAAAAGCCGAGAATTTCAAACATTTCTAACACCCGTGCGAAACTGGCGGGTCACTAGTACTATTGTAAAACAAAGTCGCTCTCCGCGACTGTTTGTTTATCCGCTAATTTCTCCTAAACTACGCAACTGATTTTGATGCAGTTTTCACTATGAGAAAGAGCAATTAATGTGAAAGGTTTACGTATATAACTTGCACCCATGCAAAGCCGGGGCAGGTTACTAGTTGAATATATTACTATTTCGCCCGAAACAGAACTCTACGTTTGTTACAAAACTGCAATGTCATTCACGTATATTGCATGTTCGTGGTCTATTAACAGGCAGCAAGCAAGTTATAGGTATTCAGTTTTCACACTTTACTTTTCCATTCACCATATCAGCTATCTAATGGGTACTTGCATTATCAAAGTAAACATTATTAGCTACATATATACGATAGTGTGATTATCTCGCTTGTATCTCGTGAGAGTGACGTGAATGACTCAGCAAGCTAAAAAATGTATTTTTCAACATTTCGCAAAGTAGCTATTCTATACAAAGTTATGACTGAAAACGTAAACTAAGTTATTAAATCTTTTATAGTTGATTTTGTTAACTTTGTTTAGAATAAAAGATGACGAGATGACTTTTGCCCATTAAACAGTAGTTTTGGAAGAACACCTTATGGTTTTAGTCACTATACTGATTAAAATGGGACATGGGTTCCTGCCCTGCCCGAATACGAGAGATTGTTATTATTATTACTGGCCTAAATTATCTCAGTGCTCTGTTAAGGCTTTCCTTCATTCCTTCCAACAGTCATGATTTTCCGCTTCTTCTTTACGATTCTTAAGGAACATATCTAGAGCTACCACGAGCTCGTAACGTGATCCATTTGACTACCTAGACTGAACTGTTAAAGGGATGGAGTTATATAACTCATATACTAAACACTCAAACACATGCAAGGGCTGATCTCGTTTTTAACTCTTTGGCTTTTGACTGATTGTACTTTGTTTTTTTTTCTGCTGTTAAAATGCTGTAAAGCTAGTGTGAGAATCCTGGTACCAATAACACAAGTTATATCTTTCCTTGGGTACCAGAATTCCTTACAAATACTACTAACATACTATTTTTTTTTATTTTATAAAATGTCTTTGTTTTTGGGATGTTTGTGTTTGCTTGTACAAAATGTTGCTTTCCAATCAATTATTATTTTTATTATATAGCTCCATCCCTGTTTCTTGCTCGCACGGCTGTTATTTTAGCACTTCGTGCTATGACCCCAGGTCCTCCCACCATCTCCTTTGAAGACAAAGGATATCACGAAAAAAATTGTTACTCAGACTAAAAAATAAAACAAACAACAAACTAATAAAACTCTCAAACCTCAGGGCGCGAGTACGACTCGCACTTGCCCGTGCGAGTCGTACTCGCGCCCTGAGGGTTCCGTACAAACTTACCTATGTAAAGAGTTCAATTCCTGATTGAAGTCTCAAAGATTTTCCCAAATGGCAAAAAAGTTTTTTTTTTGTGACGTAACTATAAATTTACATTTGTCAGATTTTTCGCTATACTTGTGCTATGAGACCTTGCTTCATGGCAAATTTCAGGATTCTAGGTCAACAAGAAGTATCCTATGAATTTTGGTTTTTGAGACATAAACGGCCGTATCTTTTTTTTCGTTAACATATAAATTTGATTTTTTCATAGCTTCAAGGGACCGCAGACTTGAGTATAAGGTCTTAATTTCAACTCGATAGCTCAACGCGTTAACGACATAAAGGGTCTTGACATACAGACAGACAGACAGACAGACGGACGGACAACACAGTGATCCTATAAGGGTTCCGTTTTTCCTTTTGAGGTTCCGAACCCTAAAAATGAGTGTTTCCAGTAATCCTATTTCACAGACGAGGCTCAATGTTTACTTAAATTCAGTTACTTTATTAATATACTGTTATCTGATCTTAACCTAATTACTCAGAAATACGATCTTGCCGCCATAAGTAGCAGCATGACCGTATGCCACTAGGCGGCGTACTCTCTGCATAGACTCATACTCATATACATAGACTCTGCAGTCTGTGTTAGGAATGCAACCTATAAATCTGCGGATTAAACGCGGAAGGCAGAGCGATCGATCGAGCTATGTAATATCTAAGAAGTTAATGTAAAAGGGTCACTGTAACAAATTAAATCAGAGGTGTCAGCAGCAGTGATCGGAGTAGGTCGATTGAATTGGGGTCATTGATCCGAAACGTATATACATATTAATATGGACATTCCTCCGGAATTGATTAATTATTAAAAAAAACTCGAACTTAGGTAGGAATTGTATTAAAATGAGCAATATTATATTCTTCATATTTTTTTTAACGGCACACAGTCACGATTTGACACAACCCAACGACCAATCAGAACATTATACCTTCCTTTAAATTTTGGATTGAATAGTAATAATATCACTGCCAACATTAACAATATTTACGAGTAATTAAATACGGAAATTCTAAAATTACTTTCTGAAAAAATGGTTTATCCATGTTAATCTTTTTGTGTGCATTTATGATACAAGTACCAAAAATCAATCTACCTACTCCGATCACTGGTCATCACACTAGTCTTGTCGACAGTTTGTATGATGTTTGCTCTAATGGCTGAAAAGATTTTGTATGAAATGGGATATAACTTATGTGGGTACCTATATTTTATCACGTTCACTGCGGAACGAGGTCTAATACGCTTCGTATATGCCTTCCTTGCCGTGCGGCTAACAAGAATATGATCTTCTTTGCCATGCCGAAGCCGTAACTTCAGTTTGGTTTACTTAAGGAAAGAGATAAGAATAATGTTTATTGTTCATAGTTACAGTTAATAAAGAATACCTTAAAACTATTATATAATGATTAATATTGTCTGTAACTAATTATTAATTATACATATATTTAGATGGTGGTCCCCAAACTAGGTAGAACCTGTATCTTGGGGACCTGAGTTGAGATAACTTTAATCTATAATAGCATTGTATCGGGCGGATATGTAGAAATTCGGTTTATTTTTTTATATTTATCGAAGAGGTTGTTGTAAACAATGAAACAACAAAATGAATAATAAAAAGTAAAAATAGGATAAAAACAAGCTAACTTAAAATAAAGGTTTTTGTGTGTAGTGTATGTGTGTAGTGTATGTGTGTAGTGTACGTGTGTAGTGTATGTGTGTAGTGTATGTGTGTATTTATATGTGCCATATACTATTGCCATATTGTGTTTCTTTATTGCTTGACTGGAGTAGTTCTGTGTTACTTTAAAATTTCCTCTGTCTGTTCGTACGATAAAAGAGCAAGCCAGTTAATTAAGGTTTTTTTACACGTAAAATTCTTTAGGTCTTTGATATTGAAGCTCTTGCTGATTTTATTGTAAATTTGAAAATGAGAGTAAAAGGGGCTTCTCTGACCAACAGACTGTCTGCTTCGGGAAGAGGAATATGGAGGACGCGTTTAGAGATTATTTTATTGTAATCGGATCTGTATTTTAGGGTTTTGTGTACGTTTAGTGTAGCACTTAAAATATATAGTTGTCGTACTCTTAAGACCGCAAGCTCACTATAAATTAGATCTGTAGGGAAGCGGAATGGCTTTCTTAAGGTTACTTTAATAACAGCTCTTTGAGCTCTTTCTACTTCTATAAACGTACTTTTTCCAGCTGCGCCCCAGATAGAGATACCATACTGATGAATATATATCTAAGATACCTTATTGAAACAGAATGCAATGGTGCATAGATCTACCTCGTACCGCACTGAAGAAATACAATTTATACATTTTCTTTTAATTTAGCCAAAAAAAGGTTTTAGTTTTTTAAACGTTACGGGGTCTAATAAGCCCCTTACCGCTATAATGATAGTTTTCAAACGAGGTCTTAAAAGCCTCGTATCGCAGGATTGAAAGTAATACAAAAATGAGTGCCGCTGTCCACTTATTATCCCAGAGGATGTTCTTTTAGGATGTTTTTTTAATTCACGCATGCTTAGCCGCTAACAGAAGCTAGCGTAAAATTCTAATCGATGCCAATGACCTATGTGTTATTAGTCTATATTATATTATGGTAGGTACAGGTATATTCTCGATACGGGTAGGCAAATGTACATAGAATGTAATTGCTTTGCTAATTAGTAAATAGTGATTGGGCTATCAATTTAGGTAATAAACTAACCATCAATTTCGTAATTTATGCCGAACTTACAACTAGTAAACTATGCGGGTTAAAGTATCCTAGCCAATATTGTCAAATTAAATGTGAAAATCAATATTTTCAGGTTCCAGGTTCAATGGCTCCATTGGTTGTAAGAAAGTTTATCCCGAGGCCCTGGAACGTTAACAAAAAAGGTACAGGAGTGGGTTTTAGTCACTTGAAGTCTGACACGCCCTCTCGCCCCACCTAAGAGCGAGAGAAGCCATTGGACAAATTCCCACCTAAAAAAAGGCTGAACGGATTCAGATATTTAGAACAGTGGTAGATCATGACCTCATTGATTAAGAGAGAGGTTTACTATCTCAGTAGACACAATGTTGGAAGGCCTCTCACAAGATGGACCGATGACTTGGTGAAGGTCGAGTGAATTCGATGGATGTGAGACGGACTGGTTGATGTGGCGATGCTTGGGGAATGTCTATAACCATCAGTGGAAGTCTTTCGGCTGATATGATGATGTGTACGTTCTCATGGGATAGTTTTTGACTTTTATGCGGTTGAATTCGACAGCCAAAGGTAGGTTAATAGGTAAGCATAACGTTCATAAAACGAGAAGCTTCAGCCTTCACACTATTAATGTCAAGAGATTCTTCTACTACAGTTTTATCCCATTTTAACGCCTGACTATTCTAAAAATTAATGATGATCCATCATAACCACTTTGTGAGTATATTTTTAGACATCCTATTTTAGTAGAACCTGTCTATACTCTCTTCACACTTAAAATTGATCAAATGTATTCATAACTAGCTTCTGCCAGCAGCTTCGCCCGCGTAATTGCAAAAAATATAAATGCCAATGTCACTCAGTGATAAAGTATTTTGCATTCGACTGATGCAAGATTTTTTAAAATCGTTCCAGCTGTTTTCGAGTTTATTTATTACAAATAATAAATATAGAAAACATCCAAAAATACAACTGTTTCCTCTTTATAATATTAGTATAAATTACAAAGTACCTAAACATAAATCTCTTTGGAAAAATTGTCTCAATTACAAACAACATGTAAATCGTCAAGCGTGTCTCATTTAAACATCAGCCCCCCTAGCCAAGTTACAATCGTATCGTTCACGCTAAACGCTTCGAGTAGGCCACGCCTCCGATTCCTTTGTTCTGACGTCAACTCAACGCTCAGTCACGTGGCCAGAAAAAAGGAATCGGAGGCGTGGCCTACTCGAGGCGTTCGGCGCGAACGAAACGATTGTAACTTGGCTAGGGGGGCAGGTTTGTCTGTAGTTTTAACCGAATAATGAAAGAGATAACAAGGAAAAACACTAGATATGACTAATTAACAAATTTCATGTTTTGTTTATCAACTATCATTAGTTGATAAACAAAACATGAACAATTCTCACGAAAACCAAATTACTGAAAAGACGAATAGCTAAAAACGAAAATAGAAAATTAAACATGTAACATAGTGATGTCATCCTAATGAAATTAACCCAGATATGGAGGCTGACGTTATAATAAATGTACACTGCTATATTCGTCAGAAGCACTCGGCCCTTTCGACAATGAATCTCAGGTGTTTTCGGACCGACCCGTATATTTTATGCGTCACAGAAATAAAGCATAAATCAGACAGATCTGCTTCGCTTGACATTTTTATGCATGTTTCGTCGTCAGAATGTCTTTATTTAATGAAAAAGGGGACCGTTGCGTAAAAAGTTTCGTCATCATCAGTAGCAATGCGGTCATTGTGATGACAAAGAGATGAGGTTGGAGGAATTTTAAACGGAAAATTGGGAGCAGACCCCCACTACCAGTAACGCTTGGTGCTGTTGCGGACAACGAGCAATGGGCTCGTCGTCCAGCTGTCCGGTAACCGTCCGGACTGGATCCAAGTTGTCGATAGTGCGATGTGTTCCACGTGCGCTTTAAAGAGATGTCAGTGAAACTGAAGGGGCTCAACTGGGCCAACGCTAGCAAAGAGTTACCGTGGCTCTAGAACGCAAAGAGCATATTTATTTATTTCATATACACACTTAAATAATAAAAGAAAAAAAGAGGGATACAGAAAAATAGGTAGGGGCAACGTTTCAGTTATTGGCCACTATACAGTTATTGGTCATTTTAAATTTGGCGGTTTTCAAAACTGCATTAATCAGTAAGTAGTTTTGAATGTACTATTCTGGTAGGTAATTACTTATTTTAGGCCGTTAAAGTTGAAATGACCAATAGCTGTATAGAGGCCAATAACTGTAGCGTTTAACCTACCTAAGGTGATGCATTTCTACAGAAACCTCTTCCAGTATACCCGCGAAAGGAAAATTGGAAAAAAAGAGAAGTAGACACCGTGTGTAAAAGTCAATGGAAAAAAAGAATCAATAAAATATACAATATAAAAATCATAAATATATCATAGGTGGGTTTTAGCCAGTAAAATGGCTAAAACCCACCCTGATAGGCCCCTACCTAGCCCCCCCTAGGAATATTTAAAAAGGCGTCGACCTCTTTGCCGACCTGTCGCTGACTAAGAAAATGACCGGATGGTCGGCGAACAGTCGGCACATGTCTAGTTTTATGATTTAATACTCTTTGGTGTATATTTTGTTTTGTAACAAACAAATGTTTTATCTATGTATCTATATTATTATTCTTCTTGTAATAGTGCTTAGCGATAGTGTTATAATTCTCCCGACCGAATATCAAGCGCGGTGACCAACCTCAGCGGAAATTAACAAGTACACAGGCGATATTACAGTACACACATGTAGGCAAACACAGGTGCATTCGCTGTTCATTTAATCTCATAGCCCGATGGGTAGGCAATCTGATACGACCGGGGAGAGATCAAGCGCAGAACAAGTGGCTTTATGTGCTTTCTGAGGCACGGAGATATCACTCCACTGACTTGTAAACTCCTGGCTGCTAATACGAAATTCTTAATGGAAAAACTCATTAACCCTTACTTGACCTCACGCTCAGTAGTCACGCTTTGCGACCACGTTCGTAATCGAATCAATACTTTCAGATATTATATCTTGAAGATGTTATCTTATAGGTATAAGATAATTGAAAAACTGGGCAAGTGCGGGTCGGACTCGCGCGCTGAGGGTTCCGTACAAACTAACCTATGAAAACAGTCCCGAATTGAGATACGAAGATTTTTTCGAATTGCAAAAGTCTTTTTTTGGTGACGTAACTACAAATTTACAGTTTTAAAATTTTTTCTTATACTTATGCTATGAGACCTGATGAGATGATGCTACGAGAAGCCAAATTTCAGGATTCTAGGTCAACGGGAAGTACCCTATGAAATTTTATTCTCTTGAGAGAGGGAACCCTAATATTATTAATTTTGTAAAATGACTTCTCCCGCTCTAGAGTAGAGCAAGAGGCTGCGTTACACTTTTATTGACTAAAACCCACCAAGTTATTTCATTTACCCTTTGCGTTCTAAAGCCACGGTAATTCTTTCAAACCTTCCTGCAGTTTTCGCAGGCTTCGGCTGGGTCCCTTCTGTTTTACTAACATCACTTACGAGGCGCGCGTGAAAAACTACGAGCTGTTGATTCGGGCTTGTTGCCATCTTGTAGCCAAGTTGATAATCTGCCCCCTCCCTAGCCAAGTTACAATCGTATCGTTCGCGCTGAACGCTTCGAGTAGGCCACACCTCCGATTCCTTTGTTCTGACGTTATCTCAACGCTCAGTCACGTGGTCCGAACAAAGGAATTGGAGGCGTGGCCTACTCGAAGCGTTTGGCGTGAACGATACGATTGTAACTTGGCTAGGGGGGCTGCAATCGTTAACGCTAGCGAAATATATGCGAATGACATCATCTCAACGTTAAATCACGTGGTCAGAACAAATGAATAGAAAATTCGTAGGCAAGTTCACATCGTTCCAAATGATAGAATGAATTGTTATTGTTTCAACAATGTTTAACGCTACATCCTTTGTTATTGTAGAACGACATTGTAGAACGAGCGGCCGACTCAGGCGCTTCAACATGGCTACCAACTTATCGTTTTCTACAATTGCTGACACCGAGGCGTTACTGATTGGAGAACGGAATTCGACACGAAACGGTTGTAACTTGGCTAGGGGGGTTGGTCCCTGCCGGACGGACGGACGCCGGACGGCAAGCTACCCATTGAATCATCATCTAGCAGTTTATTCAAACGAAGTCGTAAGTTACCATTCCTCAAATGCTTTGAAACATTGTATTATCATCACTTATGATGTTGATGCAACTGGGTCAGCCTCACACGGCCGTGAGGGTGTCATCGATCCAGTCTACTTCAAGCCCGATGGAGTATCGATTCGAAATCAATCAGCAAACAAAAATAGAAACGCATTGAAAACGCCTTTTGTACGAAGGTGATATATATAGGCAATACTTGGAATTTTCCTCACCTTTTAGTGGTAAACTTATTCCTACTAATATTATAAATGTGTTTTTCTGTACGTTTGTATGCTTAAATATTTGTTAATATTCACGCGTCTGTTGCTAACCGAAGTCGGATGATACTAGACACGAGTTTTTTTTAGGTGAGATAATATTATCTAATGACTTCTCCCGCGCTAGGGCGGAGCGCGAGGGTGCGTCAGATTTTTACTGACTGAAACTACTTAAATACAACTATGTTCTTTCAGTTACCCTTTGAGCGCCAGGACCACGGGTAACCCTTTAAGAAGTCGACCCATGGCCTTAGTAGGCTCTGACCCTGCTGGGATCCTACGGTTTTACTAACATCTCTTTGAGGCGCACGTGGAACACACCGTCGACGACTTGGGCTCGGCCCGGAGACTTACCGGACGGCGAACTATCCATTGCTCGGCGTCCGCAAACCACTGTAGCCGGAGTCGGGTTCTTGGCGGCTAAAATTGGTGGATTAGGAGGTAGAATAGGTCCATCCTGGTGGTATATTTGAGATATTCACACGGGCAAAGCCGCAGGAAAAGCTAAGCAGTGATACAAGTATATTTTACGATTATTAGTAGCACAAAATCGTGATACTTTTGTCCTATGAGTATGACAGGTGACGGCTAGCTAGCTCGTCGTATAGTTCGTAAATGAATATCTGAAAGGTTTTAGACACATTTTTCTCCTTCATATTTTTGTCGGGTTTATCGAGTTTACGTAATGTACCTTTCAGGGTTCGTCAGGAGCGTTAACGTAATGATTTCTCATCCATCATACTTTTAGGTTATTACTTTCTACCTGGGGTGTTTATGTTACCTGATGGTAGGTATGTTCTATACTTATTACGTACATAACAAGTCGTCAAGAAAAGCTGGAAAGAACATATATTATTTTTATTAAAAAAAAATATTAACGCACGTATACTAGGAATCCGCTAGGACCGCTGTGATTTTCTGAAAAGGAAACCCGTAGAACTAGAACACAAAGAGCAACTGAAGGGCACAGGTGTGGTTTTAGTCAATATAAGTGTGTGTTAGAATAAGTCTGACACGCCTTCTCTCTCCACCAGACCGGGAGAAGTCATTGGATGATTTCATACCTTAAAAAAAAAGTAAACTAGGAATAATTCCTGTATTGTAGGTACGTTCACAAACACATAAACTCGAGACACACTAAAACATTCAGACCCGGAATAACTTGCTGTAGGCCACAGCCATAGGTACAAATATTTGTTCCGCTCGGGAATCGAACTCACCACACGCAGGACAACAGCCAATCGCTCAACCACTGCACCAACCGTGCCGTTAAAATAAATTACGTACTATGTACTTAAAGTGAGATGCAGAATTGATCATAAAATGCGTGAGTATATAGTTACAAGTAATAATATCAATATTTTTTTTACTAAAAACAAGCACACACGTTTTAACATAATCAATAATTAATTAATAAAAACAAAAAAAAATGTTAGATACCTACTTATACAAATAAATTCTTTATTCCGACGGTAAATGTCCTGCCCCCCTAGCCAAGCTACAACCGTTTCGTTTCGATTTTATTTTCGTCGATCGCCTCGAGTTGGCCACGCCTCCTATTACTTTGTTCTGACAACGTGACTGAGCGTTGAGATGACGTCTCGAGGCCGACTCGAGGCGATCAACGAAAAGAGAATCGAAACGAAACGGTTGTAACTTGGCTAAGGGGGCTGATATTAGCCGCCGATAATACAGAGTGTTTAGTATAACCCTTGACCATACAAATTGAACTGGGCGGTGGGCATGGTAAGCCATGATGTGTTAAAATATAAATCGTGCGATCGAGAAAGAGTCCATTACAAAATGTTATATGCTTTTATAATAAGTATCTACTCGTACATGTCACCCATGTACGCACACGTTACTGGAAATATACTTTAAAAAGTCCAAATGAATGAGATTCCATCAAATATTGATTACTTTCCGAGACATCGTAGCGTTATTAATTTTGTTGTAAGCAGAAAGGAAATATTCGTTTGATGAATAAAAATAAAAATAGGTATTTACGTAATGTGAGGGGAACTCCGCGTAGGCGAGAGATTAAAGGAAATAATCAGGATGATCAGAGATATTTTCAAACTCACAAATGAATTCCACCAGATTAGAATCTTTAATTTTTTGCGCCAGGTAAATCAATTATGACACCAATGATGACATCTACACAGTATATAACAAAATCGCTTTCCGTGTTTGTCTAGTTATCTACTTAGTTTATATAAATTATAGGCATTCATTAACATATACAAGACAAAAACACATAGAAACCATTAACATAATTATAATAAAAATAATGTCGAATAAAAAAAAACTAAATAATAATAATAAATAAATGTATTTTAAAGAAATATTTAAAAATGTAAACGATATGTAATTAAGACAAATAAAAAAGAAATAATAAGTAGTGTAATTGATGTGTAAAAGTGTTATTCATAACCTATTTGCAAAATCAACATCATATATTGTTTATCAGCTAACTCCTTATTTAAAATTGGTATGGGTTTAACTAATACAAAGAATAATAAACGGGGAAGGTTTGTGCGTATAATTTGCACCCGCGCAAAGCCAGGGCGAGACACTAATGTAGAATAATTTGTAAAGTAACACTATCTTGATGGCTTTTACGCATAAGTTCGAAAGGCAAAAAGTGCATTTTTTCAGAAGAGTTTAAAGTCACAGTACTAGATGCTGGATGCAATACCTAAGGAATAATCTATATATATAAAAGCGAAATACCACTCACTGATTAATCACGAAATCTCAGAAACTATAACACCTAAACATTTGGCAGGTGGGTTCCTTATAGGGTGTAGACATCCGCTAAGAACGGATTTTCCGAAATTCATTCCCTAAGGGTATGAAACGTGGGTCCAAAGTTTGTATGGTGAAACCGACTTCCACGCGGGTGAAGCCGCTGGCAGAAGCTAGTAACGTACATTTTTATAACACCTAATAAAATATGTTACGAATTTATGTGTAGAATCATCGATTTATTATTTCGCGCCTGTAAATCGAATACCTACCAAAAAAGAGATTCTTTGAGACAGTATGCCAAAATAAGATTTTGCGCAAAATTTATAACATAGTATTAATTACTAATTATTCTATTGCTTTTTCCTGCGACCTGGGATCTCGTGGCTTAAACCACAGTCAGCATGCATCTTACTAAGATAAAAAGTAGCCAGTACACTCAGTATACTCACACCCAGTACAATTAGTAAATGAATTTCAAAATCAAATCAGCAATTCCAGAGATGTGTGTTTTGCTTTTTGTGAAAAAAAAAAAACTAAATATTTGATGTCTCGTGCCTACCACGAATATTATAGAAGGACTTATCCAAAAAGGTTATTTCACTAAGATTTATTTTTGCTCTAACATTTATTTTGTTCTATTGTTTTTCCTGATCTGGCTCTCTTCGAGCTAAAGGGACTTGAAGAGGATTACTTCGATATCCGATTATGGTATCTGATCCCATACTCAGTCCTTATTTAAATGCCGATGCCTTTAATATACTTATCAAGTTTGTTTACCAAGTTTTTTTCTCTCAAACTCAATTTAGCACGAATTATAAAACAATTCTGGCTAGGCTTCTATTTTGTGCTTTCATAACTAGAAGGAAATATTTTCAGGAATAGAGTGACCTTTCAGTCTTTTACTAAAAAGTGATAATGAATTTACCGTTAAATTGATAACAAATGAAAGTGGGTACTCTTGGTTAGTTAAAGAGGTCTTTGTGACGTCAAAGAACTTCCAAAGTTTTTTTCAATTTATTCTGACAGTAGTCAGAAAGTTTATCAGGCATATTATTTGGCTGAAAATCAGCTCAACCAAATAAAATACTTGTCACAGTATTTCATTAGTGTCTACGCGAGGTACAGACTAATGTAATTAAAGTCAAGTCTCCGTGAAATGCAGCCGCACGAGAACTAATAAATCACATTCGTCTTATGATATTCAACTCATCGCGAACCATTTGTTACAGGCATTTATCTTTAAATAGAACAGCGAACACTATTAAGAAATTAATTTTTAAATTTTAATAATTATATAATCAATTAAAACGAAAACAAATACTGTATATTTTTTTAAGATTGAGAATTTCACAAAATTTAAATTCTAAAATAGACTTATATGAATAGAAAAACGTTGTCGGCCATTTTGGTGTATTCATTGTTAATTGTGCTATGACGTCAATGGCACCCCACCCAAAACAAATGTACGAAATAACATATCTGGGTTTGTATTAAAAAAACTGTTTTTTTCATTGATTAATCTTACATATTATAAAACAAAAAGTCCCCTGCAATGCAATAAACTCAAAAACATAGATTTTCATGCAATTTTCACCAATAGACAGAGCATCAACATTCATGAAACAGTCAAAGTGCAGTATACATCCATATTAGTACAGAAAAGTTGATTATTACGATATAATATCAAACGCACTGAAAAAAGGTTTTTATGTTTCTCAGCTTGATAGAGATATCTATATGATAGAGCAGAAATCAATTTCAATGCAACATGGAATTTATTAACCATCAATGTGCCGATTCCCAGCAGATTTCCCCATTCTGCTTCCACATATCCGGCGTTTATGATTAATGCTAACAATAAAAGCAATAAATATCATCATTTTACCGAGATGAATATAGTGTTTTAATAATCAGATGCAAAAATCCCGACTGACATATGAATGACGTTTATTTGTTTAGAATAATTTTATGGCTGCGATCGCATGATCGTAGCCGTCATGGCGGATAGAGTTTTCAGTGTTTCAAATTGTACATATAAAAAATATATTTATATTAAATTTCTACAGCTCATCATCATCATCTTCCTGCCCATATCCCGTTTTATTTGGGGTCGGCACATAACGTTTTTTCTTCCATTCTGTCCTGTCACTCGTCACGCTATCACTAACTCCCTTTTCTTTCATATCACTTCTCACACAATCCATCCATCTTTACTTTGGTCTATTTCTACAGCTATATTGTATTATTATGCACTGAAGTAGATAAATGTAGGTTTATTGACTTGATACAATTTGAAAAAATGTCTCGAATCAATTAGCTTTTGTGCTGTGTTTTTGTTTACATATATTTTTTGCATAAAGTTTTTATTAAATAAATAAATAACATAAGTCAAACTAGCGATACCCGGTGTGTGTTACTACGCTAATAAAATAAATATATTGTATTTGTTAGTTGAAAAAAAAAGAATGTTTTTAATGCATTGTTTTTACGGTCTAAAGCCATCTTTATAGTGAAGCCGGATTGTGGCACATTTTTCACGGTTGAATATTTTCAAAGTCTATAACGGACATATTTGTGTTTTTTATAATGACAATTTAGCGATAATAAGATACTCAGTTGGATCCTTAGTATCGGAGTGGGATGAAACGTTGTGACATTGAAGACGTCACGTGAGCGTAATCGTTTGGAGGGGAGATATCACGAAGTTAAGCGCCTATTACACCACTCGATATTCAGACGGTCTTAGTCTATGTAGCGTCACACAAGAAAAAGAACAACTTACGCCAATGTCGTGTAAAGGAATGAAAAAGAACGATGAGATAAATAGATAAACATAGACTAAGACTGACTGGATATCGAGTGGTGTAATAGGCGCTTAAGTCTTGGGCGATCCGCCGAGTAGAGGGGATGCTCCTAACGAATTTACAGGTTCTCTTAGATTACGATATACCTAAGTCTGTAAAAGCCTAATAATATGTACTTTCAAATGAAATTGTTATTTTAATTCTACGCCATGAACGCTCTACAAGAAAACCTTACTGATGACGGCTATGCCGCTAATTTATTGCTGTCGCCTTTAGAAAGAAAGGAAGAAAGGCATTTCATCACATATGAAATGCCAAGCAATTGTCACAACAGTGGAGTAGTCGCAGGTCGTAATTCAACGACGCATTTATCAGAATATTCATTAAAAGTCAATTAGCAGTGAGACTGATAGTCCCCGCGACTGCCAACAGACTAATCGTTATACCTACAGCTGTTACGCTTTCCTAAATGATGGGCGGTTAACTTCAAACGAATCGTAAGTTTAAATCGATGATTGGGGATTATTGCCTGAAATGGCTGTAAAAAACACATAATTTCTCAGCTATTAGGGTAGGGCAGTATTTTTAACGCCGGTTACTGGCCTTGCCCGTATGAAAGTTGGAATTTATGCGAAGTGAACATCTATATAAATAGTAATTTCGGTGTGTATATTGGACATTGGAACGAGACGGAGGTGTAGGTACCTACAAAAAATCATCAAATGTGATTTAGACGTGATAAATAATATGATGATACGTAACAAAAAAGAAAGGCATTTAGTCAAAGATAACTATTTTCACGTTTATAAGTAGGTATTAATTGGGATAAATATGATGTTATGACAGCAAACGCATACTCGTAGAGTTCTCTTCAACGCGCGATGGAGCGGCCCTCACGCCCCAGCCGTCGGGATCCCGATGCCGATGGCCGGCCACCGTAGACGTGGGCTTGCGAACGGCGAGCAATGGGTAGCTCGCCGTCCGACCGTCCGGACCGAGCCCAAGTCGTCGAAGGCGCGTACTGTTCCACGCGCGCCTCAAGGAGATGTCAGCAAACCGTAAAGGCACGGCTGGGTTGAAGCCAACTAGGGCCATGGGGCAACGAAGGAACAGGAGTGGATTTTTAGTCTGTAAAAGTCTGACACTATCTCTCGCTCCGCCCAAGAGCGAGGGATGCCACTGGATGATTTTTCCACCAAAAAAAACCTAAAAAAACGACTTCTCTTTAAAATATTTACTGTTTAATACGCTGAAGAAATTTATCTATAGACAAGTGTACGAGTACACCCGCCTGGATGGAGAATGTTAAAATTTTTCGATGCAAACTATTTCTCAAAACAGTTTCAAGAAATTTTCTCCCAGATGCTGAAAATGAGCTTTTGAAGCGGTTCATACTATGTAAAGTATTATATTTCAGCTCATATGCGGTGAGGGTATTAAAATGAAATAGCATTCACTCGTTCATCATGTTTATAAAGCCTGCAAGCTTCAAATTTTGCACGTTTTGAACTGGTTTTTAAAGCTCGCTATGGAAACATTTTTGATATGCAATTTTTATGAGCTTTATATTTCTGATTAAAGGTTAGGCCTGCTGTTCACGAACGAGTAGATTCATAGACGCATATTCGTCATGTGTATGCCTGTTCACAGCTTATATACGACACGACGCACGGCACGACGTTCGGACGTCGAGCAATGGGTAGCTTGCCGTCCGGCGATCCGGTAATTGACCGGACCGAGCTCAGTCGTCATCAGCGCGTAGTGATCCACGCGCTCCTCAAAGAGATGTTAGCAAACCGTAGGGGCCCAGCAGGACCGATGCCAGCTAGTTAGGACCGCGGGGAATTTCTGAAAAGGAAACACCGGTGTGGTTTTAGTCAGTAAAAATCTGACGCGTCCTCCCGCTCCACCCAGAGCGGTAGAAGTCATAGATGATATCCACACTTAAAAAAATGGCGAATACGCGTCTATGAAGCTACGCGTCCGTGGACATTAGGCCTTAACTTTTCAATCTTCAAAAAACGTTTATCTAAATAATCAATAGTCTCCAACTTCGTTTGGTTATGTCTACCAGCCGTAACCAAACGAAGTTGGAGACTATGTAGAATTTTGCTATAGTTGGTGATATTTCTCTTAAATTAAAATACTGTATGTCTGATATTTTAAGTTTACCATTGTTAAATATAGTATTAGTTTCGTTATCACACCACTAATGCGTATCTTTTCGATTCGTTTATCACTTTTTTTTTTACTACTTTTAGTGATGAAAAACTGCAAGTGTGGAAGAAATTTAACAGTAATAACCAATTATCTATTTTATCAACGGAAACCTCTAATATAACGAAAATAGGTAACGCCTGACAAAAATATACTAGCAATGCTTCTATACGTATCTTCGTTCGGTTACGGTTTAAAGACCTGGTTCTTTTTGCTATTGATTCATTGTATTGGCCTCTAACATATAACTTAGGTTTCATTTCTGGCGAAAAGTAAGAAGTAAAATATGCCAATAGTTTGCAGTGGCCTTTAGTGGCTGTTGTAATTAGCTGAGAATTTTATCGTAGCATCGACTAAGTCAGCTTGCCGAAAAGAATACTCAATACTTTTCCTGCCAAATATTTCCAATACATTAGAATGTGTTACATCTGCATTTTAATGGATCTCAAAGCAACTTAAAATGAACAAAGTAACTTAAAAAGTAATCAATTCCTAAACTTGACACTGGCTAAGTGCAAAAACCGTGCAAAGACAAAACAAAACAAAAAAAACAGTTATCTGATTTTATTGTTTTGCTTCTTTCATACAAACTCGTGAGAAACGACTAAATACCAATACAATACTCAGTTTATTTACATAGTTATGCAGTACTATAATTTTATGGTAATTGCTATGATATCATCAATATCAATACAAAAGCGTTAGTTTCTGTTTATTGTTGAGTCCTATTTTTATCCGCACAGTTATGGCCGATGGGATAGATATTATCTAAATCTGAAGTAAGGGTTGTGACTCATCGTACTAAGTTCAGGCGCCGGCTTTCTTGTATTGTGCACAAGTTTCTGATTGTTTTTGTGTTCAATGCGTAGCTGTAATAATCAGGTTATTTGTATAGCTTAGATATTAATCTATGTACTACAATATTACTCTTACGAACCTATTCTAATTATAGAACAAATTCAGCACCACTTTTGTCTGTCTGTATGAACGCGATAAACTTTAAAACTACTGAAGGAATTTTCATGTTATTTTCACTTACAGACAGAGGGATTCATGAGAAAGGTTTAAGTGTATACAGGAATAATATAGTAGAGAAAAGAATTAAAAAAAAATACACCCGTGCGAAGCTGGAATATTATAAGAGGTTGTGTGTATTTGAACGCGCTAACCTCAGGAACTAGTGGTTTAAATTTAAAAAATCTGAGGAAGGCTATAGGCTACTTAACATCACGCTACGACCAATAAGAACGGAGTAGTAAACAAAGATGTGGGTGAAAACTCGGAGAACAGTTACTAAAATATAGGTATTTATGTATAAATTCAAGATTTGCAGGCACTTTTGAATTATTCAGAAGTCACTCAGTCAGAAAAATTATGCTAGTTGCACATTCTATGGCGTAGATCTCTATGGAGAAGAATGTGCAAGAAACTCCATGGACACTCTTTTCAATCATATTATGTGGATTAGACATGTGTGTAAAATGACGCGTGTTTTCAATAATAATTTTAGATTAGGTTAGTTAAGTTTGCTTTTACAAATATCTCGGTTACATATTTCTTGACGCTACGTTATGTCAAATCAATGTAAATAAAGAAAAAAAAATCTAAATTATAGAAAATAAAATAAGGCACTGGCAGCTAAGAGATGACCACTATGACCAGTCTTAACCGACAGCTCCCTTTCACGGATATGACACGTAAATCAGCATCACTCAGCTTAACCATTTTGAAGCGAACGGAACCGAATGATCGAACACAATCGTCACTATCAGTGAGACATTTGAGTGAGCATGACAAACTCTTAACTGCCATGCTTATTTATGTCAAACAAGTCCAATAGTAGCATAAAATCATATATTACTCCATGATATCTCACACACAAACTTTGAAAAAAAATGCTTCCACATTATAAAATACTATATACCTATAATATGTTCAACTTAAAAAAAAAAGTAGTTTCCCAATTATAAAGTAGGTACCTAATTTCCAAACTAATCAATTTGTAAGATTTTTTTTTAATTAGTAGTCTAACTTAATTTGTAAGTCCTAGTGATACTGGATCTGGACCAGCATTATAGACTTTGTTACCTTGGTAAGGTTACGCGTTTGGAATTCAGTTCTTATTTAATAATATTCTTTTTGTCAAAGAAAAGTTTAAGTTACTTTAAATAAACTTATTTAAATAAACTTATCCATATTCAGAAAAGTTTACCAATAAAGAAAGACTTCAATATCAATTTTGTTAGTTCGTGCATCTGATATAAACTTGTGGATTGGAGTGCACAGCGACGCACGCTAACGATAAAACTTCTTGCTATAAACGTTTTGAAAAGGTACCTACAAGTTTTGTGCTCGACTATACCCACTGGAAAAGATCTTAAAGTTGAAAGGGAATATAATTGTTTTATCTAAAGTACAATCAAATCTCCATGGATCAGGGACGTTATGGAGCTCAGTAAGCTATATTCAAATAGCTATCGGAATATCCGAAATAAAAAAATATCGTAACGGTAACCGATATAAAACTTTCGGATAGTTTCGGATAAAGGCGGAAACTCGCACTTTAAGTTTACAGATTACAAAAACAAATGATTATCTAGACTAAAAATAAAAGTCAAATCCGTAACCAAAACTACCTGAAACTATCGGATAATCCGAAATAATTTCATATCCGTAACTGTATGCGAAACCGGAATAATATTGACTGGTCTAGTGGTTAGTAGCCCTGACTGCTGTGCCGGAGGGTTTGATTCCCACCCAGGACAATTGTTTGTGGGTGTGAATAAGCACGATCATTTGTTCTGTGTCTGGGTGTAATTTATCTATGTATGTATGAATTTAGAAATTATAAGTATGTTTATCAGTTGTCTAGTACTAATAACACAAGCTCTGCTTAGCTTGGGACTAAACGGCGTTGTGTGATAGTTGTGGAATATAAAAAAAAAAAATATTCCTCTATCTGTATCCAGATCCGAAGTTTTATACATGTAACATAATAAACGCTTATCCTGATAGTATTATGTCCAGAATCGACTACTGAATCTATTTCAGCCATTTTTAAAATAGTCATTACTTTTATTCTAAAATAATTCTTATTTTTGGGGGAAAAATACCTATTTTGACAAATTCTTGATAAATCTCACTAGAATGTTTGTGGAGCATATCGCGTGAGGCAACGGTCCTCACGCCTCAACTGCCGCCGGGATTCCGATCCCAATTTCCGGCCACCGTAGGCGCGGGCTTACGGACGGCGAGCGTCCGGTAACCGTCCGGACCGAGCCCAAGTCGTCGACGGCGCGTATTGTTCCACGCGCGCCTGAAGGAGATGTCAGCTAAGCAGGGTCGAAGCCTACTGGGGTCAAGGGTCTGATTCTGAAAGAAAGACTCGGCCCTGGTACGTAAGGCAACGAAGGCACAGTAGTGGGTTTTTAGTCAGTAAAAGTCTGACACTTTCTCCCGCTCCGCCACGATGTCATAAGATGATTTTCCCACCGAAAAAAAAAACCAATGTAGTGCGTCGATTCTAATATTATTTGCCTACAATTAGGATGCATAAATTATTAAAAAAAAACACTGGGTACTTAAATTCATTTCAATAAAATGTCAGTGCTTTAATTACGTTTGTAACTTCCAGTTTGAAATTTCGCAAGAAATTGTAAATTTTTTCTTCTTAATTAAGACACGGTTATGTTGGTAACTAATAAATTTGGATTTCGAAAAATTTCAAGTATAGGTTTATCAGTTTTCCTCTCCTCGATGCACAGTACTGATACATTAACCAGGAATATTTTATCTTCCTCACTGGTTGATGTTGAGGTACCTACCGTGTTTGTCCGATACGTTGAACGCTTAGATAATGGCAGACAGCGGGATGTGCTGCTCTGCAGTATTATACATAACAAACTAATTAACACGTCTTGATGTACTGCTGAGCGTGCGCGTCCCATGTTCCAAATACGGCGGGCTATGCTGGCAGCTGCTGAGTCCCTTAAACGGCGAAATTGGTAATTACAGTTTTGAGCCATTTGGGGTGGAAACGCTTGGGTTATGGGGTCCGAGTGCGCGTCTCCTTTTTAAGGAAATTTCAAGTTGACTGATCGAAACTTCACGCGATCAGAGGCCAGCCCTCTCGTTCTTCGCCCAAAGAATTAGTACCTTTGCCATTCAACGTGGCAATGCTGCCACTCTTCTGGGCACATTTCCGGATGACAGCGATTTGGAGGAGTATATCGACGCCTGAGTGTACTTTGTGTTTTTGTAATATATTTATATACATAGTTAGGTTTTAGTATAGTTTAGTTAATATTTAAGTTTTTTATGTAAGAGAATGTTTACAATTTGCAAAATAAATACATTATGTCAACATCAATTTGGATGCGATTTATGTTTTTTTATTTTTATAATACTTAATATATCGAGAAATTATGATCTAATAAAGATTTATTTTTACAATCATATGTAGTCTGCAATTTTTCGGTGACATAATAATATATACCTAAATCAATTGATGTTAGATAGTTTCGCTAAAACTCAAAAAACGGCGTGAAGTAATTATTTTGTTTTGTTTCGCTTTTGGAACGTCGGGTTTTACATACCTACAAGGTTTAAAAGGAAAAAAAACCGGGGAAGTGCGCACTGAGGGTTCAGTACAAACTTACCTATGAAAACAGTTCAATTCTCAAATTGAGTTACGAAAATATTTCAGAATCGTAAAAAAAGCTTTTATTTTGTGACATAACTACAAATTTACAGTTTTCAGCTTTTTTTTATATACTTATGCCTTGCTTCATGCCAAATTTTAGGATTCTAGGTCAATGGGAAGTACCCTATGAATTTTGGTTCCCTTGAGAGTGTAGAATAGTGGTAGAGGTGCCATATCTTTTTGTCGTTAACCCAGAAGTTTGACTTTTTCACAGCTTCAAGGGACCGCAGACTATATAATTTCAGTTTTAACTCGATACCTCCACGCGTTCCCGAGATAAAGGGTCTTGACAGACAACAGACAACCAGACAGACGAACAACAAAGGGATCCTATAAGGGTTCCATTTTTTCATTTCGAGGTACGGAACCCTAAAAATGGAGCCAATACTTAATGAAAACAGATGAAAAATTTAAAAATACAAAATTGGCAATTTTATATGGGAATCACTTTTTGAAGGAAGGAAGGGAAGTACTAATTTCACGGGGCGGAGACGCATTCGGCAGCTAGTTTATAATATAAAGAGCAAAGAGCTGTATTTTTGTTTTTAATGAATAAACTCAAAAACTACTGCACCAATTTTAAAAATTCTTTCGCTATTAAAATGCTACTTTATCACTGAGTGACATATGCTATATATTTTCTTCTTTCACGTGGGCGAAGCCGCTACCAGAAGCTAATATGCAATAAAAACATGAACAGAGTACCATCTGCACCACTTCCATACGAAGTGTATGTCATTACACATGAATGTTTTCGTGAAAACGATAATAGCATATCTAATTCTGTAATAACACGTAACTACAAGTATTTCTCTTTCTATGAATATTACGAACTAATTATAGGCAAAGAAATTTGAGAACTGAAGTAGTTAAGAAATTTAGAATGTTTCATAGTAAATCATAGTATTCAAAAATATGTTTTGACCTTTTGACTTTTTTTTAGGTGGCAAAATCATCTTATGACAAATCGCGCTCTTGGGCGGGGCGAGAAATAGTGTCAGACTTTTACTGACTAAACACCTACTCCTTTTCCTTCGTTGCCTTTGTCCCAGGGCCCCGGGGTTTCGTTTTCACACTACCCATGGCCCCAGTAGGCTTCGACCCTGCTGGGCCCCTACGATTTGCTGACATCTCCCTGAGGCGCGCGTGGAACAATACGCGCCGTCGACGACTTCGAGAAAGAAAATCGAAACGAAACGGTTGTAACTTGGCTAGGGGGGCTGATATCTTTGTGTTGTTTGTAAGTGTTTACGTGTATAAAATGTTTTCTTTCAATAAATTAATCTTATTATTTTATGTATCTCAGAACCCTGAGGTCCTGGACTTTTGGAAGGCGTACGAGGAGCTGAAACCAACTCGCAGAGGCCCTTTAGGCACCTTCAATGGAACGTGATTATTATTATAGTTTTGAAAGAAAAGACATTGTAAAGGTGTACAGTAACGACCGATGAACATTCTCGATGTTATTACAACATCGATACTTAGGTATTCCCTGACCGTCGGCGTCGGTTCGTCCCTCAACGTTCAATCACGATAAGAGCAGAAACATCAGTGGAATAGCAACTCTCGGATTTGTTACGATCAAAAGTAAGCGATCAATTTGATCTTGCCAGTTGTAAAGCTTTACGATCGACGACTCTAAAAGCACAAGTAATCCCTCAAAATCCGTTTTATTTTCTTAAAACAGGAAGGAAGGGTCATATTTAATTTCTTTTATCTTTTTATAAAGTCACGGCTATTCTGCGAAAACAAGAGGTAAATGAAACAGAAGGGTTTAATTGACTGTGATGTGGTGTTCGGGAAACGGAATGTATTTTTAGCACTAATGCTTCAGTTGCGTGAACACTCTTATTACAAGCCTGTCTCTTTTTTTCATAACATTAATGAATATTGTTTTTAAGTAATTGAAATCATACCTGACATATACCTCGAATTGTTTTATGGAAAAATTCAATTACTTTAAATTGTACAATATGGCATTAAAAAAAGTGTTTCCAAGATAATAAACCGGATCTGGTAGTTTCGATATTTTTCAACACACTTGCTCAGAAAGTGACTCTTACTGCACTGCACTTAGGTATATAATGACACTCGTTACCAAACTGTGACATTTTGATTACCATTACGCACTAGTGCTATAATGTAGTTAAAACCTTTTTGTTCAACCTCTTTGTTCGCAAAACAAATTTTGAATTAGAATAAAATTCCCATTAAGTTATTGCGTTGAACGCAATAACTATTTAAGTATATAAATTAGATCTTACTTACTTATTTCATCTAATTTACAAGTTAAAATGGACAAATTTAACTTGTACAAACGATTTATTTAATGAAAAACATTTAGTAAATAAATCGTACATTTAAATAATTTTTTTTTTTTTGTGGTCTATGGCCCCCATTTTGATTGATGCGCGCAGTTTTTGATTGATTTTTTTTATTCTATTGAAGTTCAGTGGCTGTATTAATTAAATAAAATTAAATACCTACCACAAAATCATTAGAAAAGGTTACATCCTTATTCTATTGTCACTACGAAAGACATTATCGTAAAAACTTTTCTCGCAAGAAAACATAAACGTAAAACTAGGCAGTATGATCAAAATACCTTTGCCTTCCTCTAGGGGTAAATAAAAAGAAAAAAGGTGCGCGGCTTATGAAAACAGATTTTTATCGCCATGTCACAGAAAATTTTACTAGTTTTACTGTTATTTTCTTCAAAAATATATTAAAAAACGTCTTATGATACACGTGAGTAATTAATGATTACCGTTCTTGGCTCTCTAAATACCGCCTCGACGGTAATCACTAACATTACACACTTATATCATAATGCACTATTTCGTTGCGGTACGTATTCAAAATAATATCGAAAGTTGCGATAGTATACGTAAAATTGTATGTGAAGTAAACTATCGATTATAGCTGTTTCGATATGTTTTGGTAAGTGAGTTTCCTTTTAAATAATCGAAAGTACCAGTTTAGATCAATAATGTCAGTGCGTAATGATAGTAACTCATTTTTCACAAAAACTATTCATAATTAATAAAAATCATTTCTGACCAATGATTCTTAAACCCAACCTAAACATGAAATCAAATTTATATAGGTACAGATATAGTCATTAATAACAAAGTTATACATAAAATAAACTTCAAATCGCTCTTCTGTAAAGTACCTAAGCTTTTTCAATTCCGTTGTTTACCTGTCGATATTTTATTCTAGAAGCCACATTTTCCAATCAACTTTGATATCGTATATTATTTACTGGAAAAACCAACACATTCAGTTATAATATTCATTTTGCAACAGTTATGGCCATTACGCGTTTGTTTAATGAATCACGCCAGTCATAAGTAGAAGGACGCGTCAGTTACTGTCCGTGTCTTTCATTCGATTCTATGTTTATTTTTCTCAGTTGTTGACAGACCAATAGCTTCCTAGAATTGCTTTAATATTATGGAAAAATGATTCTTTATGATCTCAACGACCAAGTCGATGATATTTTGGGCTATCAAACATATGATGGAGTAAAAATGCCAATAACATCAAAGATGGGCGACGATCGAATTATATAATGATATCGGGAAAGCCGCTTGAAATACCCTCACGGTAACATCTTTATGTTGCGAAGCAATGAGAATAAGATTTTATGCAGAACCTTTTCGTATTGTTAATGTTTGTAAACGAAATTTAAGAAACCATTTGAGAATACAACATTTAACACTTATTTTTAGATTTGTTTAGGTTTGTCACCGATTTGTACGTTTATTATTAGACCATGTTTAACAAAACTATTTTTGACTGAAGTTTAATCTCTTCAGTCAAAAATAGTTATAATAGACACTAATAATCTATTAAGAGCGTTCAATCCGAGATACATTTTCATTATTTTTCATACAACCGCTCTTACGTGAGTATGGCGTTATTACACATCTTTTTCTATATATTTTGACATTATCTAAAGGAGATTGGGCAAGTTACTATGACACTTGGTTGCGCAACTTTTGACACAGTATAGTAGTAAAAATTAGACACAAAAAAGGGGTAGTGTCATGCTTTAAAACCAGGTTAAATTCAAAATGATATATATAGGGGTTTTTGAAAAAAAAAAAAAAACAATTTGAGTATTGAGGTTATGTTACATCTCAAAACAATTCATTTTGAAACCCTGCCTCTGGGCCATGGAATCAGTGGCCTCTCTGATTTGGCGGCTAGGCAGTGGGTGTGGTAATAAAAGAGAACAATTACACAGTGCCACATATTGTTTTAAGTCTAGATTAAATCACTAAGGACGTAAAAACGTTCTAACAATTCACTTCACAGCGAAACACAAAGAGAGTCAAATCACTCGATGTAGTAAATGAACGTGGAAGAATCCTAAAACTCAACTCAACACGAATTTACATTTGTTAGCAGAGAAAAGCTAAAAACAATATTCTCGGCTTGCCGGCAGTTAACACGGTAAACGATATTTTGTTTGACTACGGCGTTATAACATTATCGATTATATGTTAATTGTTTTATTTTTGCCCAGAAATTGCTTTTGAACTTTAGAACGAAAGAAATATTAACATAATTAAAGAAAAATAATAATTACAACTCTTAATATTTTTTAGTTGCGAATGTAGATAGTTTTGTTTACCCAAGATTTACGTTAATATTTAATCGATCGATTATAACTGAAAGGAGTCGCTTCACTATAATGGAACCAATGACGTATTTATTGTATTAAATACTAATTAAAATGAAAATAGAAATCCCACAAATGATTTCAATGAATTTAAGTAAAACATCAATGAAAATAATAGTTATGAATTATACAATAACTCAAACACTACAAAAAGTGAATCTATAAGTGCCCAATCTCCTTTTATTGAAATCAAATCATAAATTTCTGTAAAACTAATCCAGTAAAGAACTCTGAAAATCTGCTATTTAGCGTGAACTTTAGCCCTTCATAATGTATTTTTTTTTTAATATAGATATAGAAACTTTGCACATTTAGTCGAGATTCTGAATGTTTTTTTTTTACCAAAACTAGTAGTATTTCCTAAAATGACAGAATTACCGAATGCCAACAGAGCGTTCAGGTATTATAGCTCACTTTTTACATGTTGCCTTTTTGTCAAACATTGCGCTTGCGTTTGATGAACCAACAAGCTTTTAAACCATGCTCAGGTTGACGATAGACGGGTCGAGAAGGGCCCTTTTAAGACATAAACATGACAGAACTATCATCACAAGAAAACAACCAAAGTATTTCATCATAATTACTAAGAAATACTTCAAAGAACGATGAAGCTTTAAAGCAACACATTTATTTTCCACTTCGTCGTAACTAAACAAAATATCACAAGCAAGAAAATACCTTTGTATTTCGAAGAAGTGTCACCTGACGTTAGCGAAACGAAAGCACTTTGCCAATAATATTGGTTTAACAGCAACTGAAACGGTAGCGTTTGTAAGGATTTGTATTGACGGAGTAAATGGCCTGCCAAATTGTGTCAGTGGCTTGCTCCATCCGGCCACAAATCCCCGAATAAACCGCTCACCGTAGAGCTAACATTGTTGCAACTCCGGGAATACACCGGGATCGCAAATAATTGTGCTGGGACGAGACTCCTGCGGATTGCACACAATTTATAATAAACGCCAAATATTCTAAATACAATCTCACTGTAGACAAATTTTAACGCTCATCTCAACAATAAAAAGTTTTAAACATTACTAGTTTTCCTAATTATCCCAGATAATATGTGTTTACAAATGAAAGTGCCGTTTTTTAAACAGGTTTCTTGAACTCTCATATCTTTGGATTGATTTGGAATTGTAGGTTCAAATAAACTTTATTTTGAAGGACCGTAACTTTTTATCGAAATTAGTTATTTTTCATTGTCTTTTGTATTTTCAGTAACATCGCAAATCCCTGAAATCTGATAAAAAAGTAGGTAATATAAGTGAAGACCTATTTATTATACTTGTTGAACAAAGTCACCAAAGACACTAGTACCATACACTACGGGACAACTCCTTCCTTTTATATGGAACAGCAAAATATTTTTCTTTCTGACATGTGTCATATTTGGCCTTTAATCTTGTTGGGTGATGCCCAACATTTTTATGAAGGAAAAAACTTTTATTCTGGCATAAAAGACCCACGATATAAAGAGAGTTTCCACAATGTGTACAACGACGCGGCGACGTGTACTGTTCGGTATAGTTAAACTCACGGGTAGATACCTAATGTGTAGGGACCTATTTACTTATTTATGAGGATATGAAAGTTTATTATTGTTCGTTATGTTTTTCAGTCTGGCGAACGGTCGATCATAGATTGAATAAAAAACTTTTTACAAAAAAAAAAAATAACCAACGTCACTAAACAAACACTAAAGCGATCAAAATCACTTTAATTTTGGAAGTCGGTGTTTCTCGGTGTTGTTTTTTATTTTACACTTTTTAGTTGCGATACACTTATAGCCAGAGCACCTATTTCTCATGACAATTCCAATTAACCCAAAAATTGCTAGGATACGTTGTGTTATTATGAAGTTCCTGTGTCTACCTTCCACCTTCCAGTTCGATAGTACCTTATAACCAAAAGTGCATCTCATGACAATTCTAATAAGCCCAAACAAGGGTAACTCCGTAATTAATCAATGTATTGATTAATTACGAATTTCTGGTGCTAATCTTCCGGCTCTATCATCATCATCATCAGATCACTTCGATGGTACCATTTCCAACATAACTATTCAGAACCATTCATTTATTTGTATTATCATAGTCGCTTAGCTATATTTTTCTTTGTATGTGAGTATGAAGTTCCGTTGGCCATTACTGGCCTTCTTCATTAGTTCCACTTCATCAAATGTTACGTTTTGACTGTAAATGCTTAAGTTCTCGATGAAAATACCAAAATCACTATAATATTTGAAGAGTTCGTATGGATTTTATAATCAGAACTGGATTTTGAAAAAAATGGGACCAATTTGGAAGCATATCCTCTAAAGGGAAGAATAAAATTTGCAAATCGGTCCATAAACGACGGAGTTTTATTGAGTATTGATAAACTTCTCCTTTTTTTAGGAAGTCGGTTCAAAAGACCTAAGCCAAATCTTTTGTAAAGGTAGAAAAGTTTTAAGTTTCTTAATTACTCTTTCTAAACATTTATTCATAATCATGAATTTATTTGTGTACCATAATGAATTAATGTGATTAGAGATGTTACATTAAGTGTTCAAAGCTAAGATACAATTTATGGGCACAGCAAAAAATAAAATAAAAATATAAAAAAATAATTTGAGAAAATGTTTATAACAATTTTATCCACAGTTTATGAAACTGACATCAACATACAGATTTTATGTATTATAGAAAACTAAAGTGTAATTTGTTTCATCACCACTGCTCTCAAAACGTTGAAAGAAAACATCGTGAGGAAACCGGCATGTCCTAGAACCAAAAATTTGAAGATATGTGACATCCACCAACTCGCACTGGGCCAGCGTGGTGGATTACAGCCCATTCCCTCTCCTAGAGAGGAGGCCTGAGTCCCAGCAGTGGAACCATTATAAGGCTGATTATGCTATGCTTTATGCTAAACCAAAGTGCTATCGATAATAGAATTGTTCTATGATATACCTCCTACCTAATGCTTATTTGTTTCCTATTCATAGAAATTTCTCAGGATTAAATTAACTTAGTTACGTTTGTTGACATTTTCGACGTTATTATTTATTCGAGTGTTAAGAATTCCTGATAATAGATGTTACGTTTGTAATGAAGCCAATAGTCTGTGAACATGCGTTACCTTACTCTGGAATTCATTGTACGTTGAATGCTGATACAAAATAAATGTTATCTTAAACTGTTCCATTAATTGGCATTATCTATAATGGGAAACCTCTGTCTTTTGTTCAGCTGATTGGTATTCCGAAGTATTATTACAGTAACAGTTATTTTTTGCTCAGTAACAGAATGTAACTAAAATTAGCCAAACTGTATGCAACGTCAATATTACATTTTGACACAAAGTTTGAAATTGCGACCGAGACAGAATACGAACGACAAACAAACAAACGACATTTTTCAACACACTCGGCACTAGTGAGTAAAAGAGTAAAGTAGATAAGAGCGGGTTTTCAAATGATGAAACCATAGTTTAGTAAGACAGTTACTCTAAATGGAATATAATTCAATTCAGCCAAAATATTTGATGCTAGCTATATCTTCGCTGTCTACTTTATTCCCGCCGATACCATAAGGTATATCATGCATGTACGTGCACTACATACATAAAGTATGAATATTCGGTTCTCCATCCAAAGAATTTGAAAATATCTTATTCAAGGATTATGAAGCGATGCATATGTTGAAGAAAATATCGAATAAGTGGATTAGATAAAATAAGAACCAGAATTACATTCCTTCAATGTGAAGTTTGGTTGAAATATTAGAGTAAGACTATTTTTAACCGACGTCAAAAAGGAGGTTCTATGTTCAGCTGTATGTTTTTTTTTATGTAAGTATGTTCACCGGTTTCTCGGTCAATTGTGGACCGATTTTGAAAATTATGTTTTGATTGAAAGGTACTTTGGCTTGCTTCCAAATTGGTCCCATAGACATATTGTTATGATTTGATGATGAACTTCGAAGATATGGAACGAAACTCCTCATAGGATCACAGCAGAAATATCGTTGGGCACGCCATAATTATGGCGGTAAGTCCCCTCTTTGAGGCGTGGTTGGAAAGACCTCACGGCGTCCTCACCTTCCGCATGACGCAGGTTCTCACCGCACATGGTAAGTTAGGAAAGTTCCCGCACCGGATTCGTGCGGAAGACACGCCCGGGTGCCGCCACTGTGTGGAACGCACGGAGCACACGGTGGAGGTGTGCCCCGCTTGGGCAAAGCAAAGCCGTGTCTTCGTGGGGGCGATCGGCGGCGGTGATCTCTCACGCCGGGCCTTGGTACAGGCTATGGTCTGGAGCGAGGAGGAGTGGCAGGCGGCCGATTGCGTGAGGCAACGGTCCTCACGCCTCAACCGCCGCCGGGATTGCGATCCCGATTACCGGCCATAGTAGGCGCGGGCTGCGGACGGCGAAATTTTAAGGGACGAAGGCAAAGAAGGAACAGGAATCGGTTTTTAGTCAGTAAAAGTCTGACACTATCTCCCGCTCCGCCCAAGAGTGGGATTTGTCATAAGATGATATTCTCACATAAAAAAAGCAGAAATATCGTAAGAAGTAAAATTGCTTTGTTTAAACGTGTATTCAATGACTGACTGAAGGGATCAAGATGGGGAGGGAATATGTCGAACTTATCTGATGATGAAGCCGGAAGGTGGGCCTCGGCTTGGCTTGTAGGAATTTGTTATGCAATGTTTTAATGATTAAATTTTATAAGTGCCTTAACTATAGAACTTGCTCACTATTTAAGTTTGGCTGACGGGTACTTTTTAGTTGTGGTACCACAACTAAAAATGGTAGAATAAAAAAGTTTTACAAAAATAAAATACAACCGGCTTCAATGTAAAAAAAACACTGAAAGGTGCAAAACAACTTTAATTTCGGAAGTAGGTGTTAAATAACGAACAGACAACTATTATAGAAATACCGACTTCCGAATTTTTTTGCTCGCTAGTATTTATTATTTATTTTATTTTAATATTATAAAGCTGAAGAGTTTGTTTGTTTGAACGCGCTAATCTCAGGAACTACTGGTTCGAATTGAAAAACTATTTTTGTGTTAGATAGCCCATTTATCGAGGAAGGTTATAACATCATACTACAATCCATGCGAAAACATATTTACATCTGATTTATTTGTGTTATTGTTTGTCCTCGAAACTCACAACATAACATATTTTGTATTACCAATTAGCTGCGGCCGCCACGGTATTATTAAATTGTGATGACGTTAATCGGTGATAAATGTCGAATAAAACTGTGAACAGAACACAATACACAAAGCCCTTTAGATGAACGGTTTTAAACTTGCAATAGATTGTCGGATAGGTCCCCGACAAGAACAGACCGCAGAGTTATCAAACTTCCACATCAGTGGGCAGAACTGCCGACGGTCCGCTTACTCCTAAATTAACCGACACAATATAAATTCTAATATTCGATGAATACTATATCCAAGTGGTTACAACTCTATAAATTTGGCTCTAGACACGACTTGTGGGGACAATAGAATGATTAGTGATAGAACTTGAGATGTTATCAACAGAAATTATTGCGATGATTGTTATAGTGTATGAATGAAGTAATCAATTTGAACTTTGATTTAAACGCTTTTTTTGTGAACTTTGTCTTTCATCATCCTCATAATTTCAGCCGAAAGACGCCCACTGTTGGACATAGGCCTTCCCCAAGTGTCTTCACAACGACCGATCCTGTGCGTCTCATATCCACCGCATTCCCGCGACTCTCACCAGGTCGTCGGTCCACCTTGTGGAACTTTGTCTTTGATTAACAACAAATATTGCTTAAACTTTTTTTATTTACCGTTGGCACTTTTGAGTTAGAGATTGATATAAAATTATTTCGAATAAATAACGGACCTAAATTATAACCTTGTAGTACTCCTACTATAATAACGGGCATGTTTATCGTATTTATAAACATCGGGTGTTTGATCAATTCTATTTAATCGAGAGATAAGATTATTTAGAGCAAACTAATTTTAAATCACTGGTTAATACTATTTCCTTATTAATTTTGGATGAACAAAAAGTCGAAAGCCTTGAAATAATAATAGTCTACGGATCATAATCCTTTTCAGCATAGGAGATGAATAGCTTATCCAGTATTTTGTTACATGTTGGAAATCTTGATAAACCATTGTGTTGAAAATACATTTGTTTACTTACTTCACTATTGTTATTGTTGCATTCAACTGTTGAGTATTTATTTTGTTGATTTACTTCTTAAACATGTACACTAAATATTATTCAATAGATATTGTTTGAGTAATAACAATCCTAACCATTGCAACTATATCAATTTCCAAGCCTATACAGTATCCAATATCATATTTCCGTGAACCATTCGCTCGTTCAATGTTTAACATTTCTGTATTGGTTTATTTATGGTGATTTATAAAACCATGTCAATGGATCGTGGTCCGATGGCTAATATTGGTGTTTTGTAACTAAAGTTTGTAACTTTTCGAAGTTTTAATTTTGTAATAGGCTTTGCTGGAGAACATCAACCCTAACGTTTGAAATAAAAAAGGGGTTTTTATAAATGTGAAAGTTTATAATAATGTTTGTGTTTCAATAAAAAAAAAAAATACTTCGTCTTGGTTATGGTCTTCTGGTAGTTCGTATCTTGAGCATCTTCTCTTCGCTTTACAAGTAACCAATAAACCTAGAAACCGAGATTTAAAATATCTTATATTTGTTATGCATTGGCACATTACAAACTATCTGTATTCATAATTTCATCCAAATACTTTCAGCCATTTCTGCGCGATTAAAATACAAACTTAAAATTTTCTCATTTATAATATGACCGGAATTTTAAAACATGTAAATTATTTTTATGTTTCAATTTCATTTTTTAAAGTAAGGTAAACATTGTATTTTCACTATATTATTACATCATATAGCGATAGCGTTAGTAGGGCAAAATATACCAAGACTTGCTATGCGTAGTTAACTCCAAAAACACGGCCTGTCTGTCTGCTCCATTCGGATAGTGGGGCATAGTACAATTATTTAGCTTCTATCCAAGATGATTGTTGTAAATTACTAGGTAAAGACCTAGAATAATGAATCTCAGGCCGATCACACTGACAATTTTATTAATTAAGACCCTCCGATTAGCTGTGTAATTTCCTGTTCGTCCTGAAACTTATGTCACAAACTTAGGACAGTTTAACATAATTTATTGCCTGGCCTTAATGAAGATACAATAGAAGACGTAACAGTATAAGTCAATAAGTTACAAGACGAACAATCCATTGATAACATTGTAATATCTGACATTGCTGGCAAGCTGACTGACCTCGGACCAGCAGCGTTCGCAAAATGCTATGAACGCCGATATGGAAACAAAGATAAGTTGCATAAAACTGAGCTCAGCAAGGAAAATGCAGAGGAAATGGTATATAGCAGCGGAAATTGGTAACACAATCTTATCGTCATTATACTCGTACTATAGTTTTTGTTCCTTGTAAACATTCGTGATTCGAAAAAAAATGCAATGTTTCATGCAAATTCAGGAATAATTTAATCTAAAAGTTCCATGGAAATCAAAATATTAATTGATTTGATTCAAATCAGTAAACATACGTAGGTAAGTACGTATATTGTACACTGGATCCTACCCTCAAATTTGATCTCTCTTTCACATAAAGGTTTGCTGAAAGAATACTCATTGTTGAGTTAAGGTCGTCTTTGTACATGAATTGTCGATCAATGTTATGTTTCTTTGTACAATAAAGAATAACATTCCTAAAATAATGTAGGGTAGGGCGGGGCTAGTTGAGCAATTTTTTACTTGATCGTTCGTTGCTCCTTAAAGATAGGTCCAAATTGCTGGTAATTTGTATTTATAGGTAAGTAATTTATTCCTTCTTAAAGTCTTCATAGTAATTTATTATCAAGATATAGCATTTAAAAGTTACTCCCGTTTAAGTGCAAAAAGTCAGATATGCTCAACGTGCCCCATGGGTGGGGTAAGTAGAGCAAGGGTATGGGGTACATTGAGCAGTTAGAAATTCTAGTCTAACCAAGGTTTCTAAAAAAGAAATAACAATTGTATTTGATAATCAACTGTTTATTTATTAATCTCTAAACTAAATCTCTTAGTGAAACAAAACTTAAAATTCTTTTGAAGGTATTTTTAACATAAAAATAGAATCAACAAAACCGCAACATATTATTAGATTAATTTTTGGATTAGATTCAGCCTTTCCACTTAAAGTCAGACTTTTTTTAGGAACTTTTGACAGGAATTATTATTAATAGTGACTAAAACTAATCATCATCGTCATCGGAATTGCAATTGATGCAAATGAAATGAAGGCCAGTAACTTGGCAAACAGCATTTGCAGCTTCAATTAACTGTTGAGTAGAGTAAGAACCTCTTGCAGTTTTCCTTTTATAAGTTCGCATTCTAAAACGAAAAAAAAACTTACGTCATTATCATATTAAATCGCGGGGTAAGTTGAGCAACAGTTGCTCAACATTCCCCAACCCGAATATTTGAATTAAAAGTGAGATTATAAAAAAACTGTATTAGATCAAACGAAATCCTCATTAGATATCAAAAATACATCAAATTAATGAACTTTTAACACTTACCTGATTTAAAATGGATAACATTTGAGTCGTACAGACGAAATATACACAGCAACGATTTTTTTACTTTTTGGTCGCAAAATAAACAAAACGCGCGTGTACTTTACTCGTTCGTCAATTCGCCACTAGCGGTGGCGTGATCATTTCCCCTCCCGCGCCCCCTCGTTTCCCTCATTTGACGTGCTAGCGTTTGATGTATAGTTTCGGAGATATTTTGATTGCCCAACTTACCCCTATGCTCAACTAGCCCCGCTCTACCCTACTCAAGCGAAGTTATTGAACTTTTAAAGGTATGTGAAACAGGATAGGCTACAAACTTTTGAGAGAGATTTGCCGGTAGTTAGTCACGGTATGTAATGAAATGGTCGAGAAGTTTCTGGAATTGTGATTCTAGGAAACTACTCTATGTTAAATGCTCATGCATAAGCATGTGCCCTACAGAGAGAGGACGTGCGATATTCCATGCATAGCAATAGATTGGCGCCGATACGACGTTAATACGCAGAGCGTTCCTAAGTTAGGTACGCGCCATTAACTTCAGCGATTATGTACAGTATGTTGTGTTGTTTAGCACATTAATACACATTATCGTTATTGCATATAACTATCAAAGAATATTATTTGTGATTTGAATATACACTACAGTATTAGTTGATAGGTTTTTTGACAAATAATCTTTGCTAACCTTCGAGCTGTTGGTTAGCAACTTCGATCAACATTATTATATTGATCGAAGTTAAACCAACCTATTCGAATATTAGAATTGAAGAGCGGTAACGAGGGACTTACGAGTTGTACATCGTGGGTTCAAACCCAGCATTACTTTGTGTAATTAATTTTTTCACCACTGCTCTCAAAACGGCGAAGGAAAACATCGTGAGGAAACTGGCATGTCCTAGAACCAAAAATTCAAAGACATGTGACATTCACCAATCCATACTGGGTCCGCGTGGTGGATTACGGCCCATTCCCTCTCTTAGAGAGAGGAGGCCTGAGCCCCAACAGTGGGAATATTCAAAGGCTAGATATGCTATGCTTATTCGAATCTCAATGTATACGAAACCAAGCTACATTCTATTTTGCCGTCGTTTAATTTCATAAACGTATGGTAAAGCCTTCGTAGTAAATTAAGGAAATTTTCACAGCCGGAACCTTCTTCTGTCCTATTTAGAATATCACACAATAGCTGTACCTATTCGAAGCTGTGAATTTTAAACAGGTCCACATTGTTGCCACGGATGTTGTTATTTTAACATACCTAACAAGATACACACTTCCGACCCCGTCTGTAATTAAACGTGTTGTAGTGTTTGTTATTGTGTTTCAAAACAGACAACAGAGTTTTCTGAAAACACACTTTTTCAAGAGTGCGTGTAGTATAAAGTTACTGTAGGATTATGTTAAGATGGAAAGTGGTTACGGTCCTTGTTTGATAGGTGATGATACTCGTAGAATGTTATGATGGAGTGGAATGGCACTTAAGTAGTATCTAGGTAAGCCACCAATCCAAAATGCTCCACACATTACTCCTGTAAGTAGGTACCAGTAATCGACTTATATTCTAGAGATAGACAAGCACGTTCATAGAACATATTTGTCAATATACTGAAAAGTTAAAACAAAAGTTCGCTGCGGCGCTACATTGGCATTACGCCGTTTAATAGAACTATTAAAACATGCAGCGCTAAGATAGCTTTTAGAGGATACTTTTTTTGCGACCAAAATGTCTTAAGCACCATGAATTTCGTGGCACTTACGCGTTTCGTTCAACATGGTGTAATGTTCAAGGTGTATGGATTACACTACATCTGAGTCGATTGAAGTGAGTGTTCGGCACGCGTAATCTAGTGCATAGTACATATATATCAATGACTGTCGAAAATTCTAAAATATATATGGTTGACATATTGAAGTGTCACTTGGTTAATTCCAAATATGGAGTTTTTAGCGGGATTTTAAAGAGTGGAGTTTTACCTCAGCAAAGCTTGCCGAGAAGACTGACTGACATTTGCTGCCAAATACTCGAAAAAAAAATAGAGTACCTATGTTCCATCCGTATTCTAATTGAATACAAAGTTAAGTATTCTGCATCAAAAACTAAATACTTTCTTGATATTGGCTAAATGCACAAAGAATGCGATTCCAAAAAAAAAACGTTCTGACAATTACCAACTATCATTGCTAGAATATCATGTTGATTTCAGGATCACACTCTGACAGTGTCATTTTTATTCTCATTTTTAGGGTTTGTACTTCAAAAGGGAAAAAACGGAACCCTTATAGGATCACTTTGTTATCCATCCGTCTGTCTGTCTGTCTGTCAAGACCCTTTTTATCTCAGGAATGCGTGATGGTATAAAGTTGAAATTAAAACCATATACTCAGGTCTGCGGTCTCTTGAAGCTGTGAAAAAATCAAACTGAGTTAACGAAAAAAAAAAGTTACGGCCATTTATGTTGCAAAAAACGTGTCATTTCCATAGGGTACCCCGTCCGCCACAGTTCAGATTACGTTAGGGTACCGTGTTCCGTTGACCTAGAACCCTGGAATTTGGCATGAAGTAAGGTCATAGCACAAGTATAGGAAAAAACATGAAAACTGTAAATTTGTAGTTACGTCTCAAAATTTTCCAGAATCGCAAAAAAGTTTTTACTTTTTTGCGATTCTGGAAAATCTTCGTAACTCAATTCGGGCATGAATGTTTTCAAAGGTAAGTTTATACGGAACCCTCAGTGCGCGAGTCCGACTCGCACTTGCCCGGTTTTATTTTTATCTCATTTTTATTTACTGCAAAAGTTGACGCTAACTGCCCTTCTTGAAAATGTTTTTGTTTCCCTTCGCAGTTCAAATGCGATTTGAATGAAACAGAGATACAAAGAAATAAATTAAATTACTCCCGCAAGATGTTCGGGCCAGTGAAAACTTTTTCTTTTCTGCTTATTTTTCCGTTATTACGAAACATTGGACAACGAAGGACTATGGAATAAAATTATACATCAAATATGAAATCGTAGGAGTTTTTCTATTAGGTTAATATTTATGTTTTCAATTACTTTTACGATTATTTTTGTATTCATATTTTTATAGGTGGGTACCTATTGTCGCTGCGATTGGTCAGCCTTGCCAAGAATTTCATAGAAGCCCTTATCTTGTTACCCATTTACTGGTTAAAATACTGGGTCTAGTACCGGTTACAGTGAAATCCTACCCCTAGCACAGTTTTTTTTTTAGGTGGTAAAATCTTCTAATGACAAATCGCGCTCTTGGGCGGAGGGGGAGATAGTGTCGGACTTTTACTGACTAAAAACCCACTTCTGTTCCTTCGTTACGTCTCAATGCCCGCTTCGTCTCAGGGCCCCGGGTTTCGTTTTCACACTGCCATGGCCTCAGTAGGCTTCGACCCTGCTGGGCCCCTACGATTTGCTGACATCTCCCTGAGGCACGCGTGGAACAGTACGCGCCGTCGACGACTTGGGCTCGGTCCGGACGGTTACCGGACGGTCGGACGGCGAGCCACCCATTGCTCGCCGTCGGCAAGCCCGCGACCCCTAACATAGTTAAGAAAATGCTAGGCGGGTTGATATATTTTCATAAATATTCTATAATAATTCTACGTCAAGTTTCAGAGTAATTCACTTATTTATCGTCTTTAAAGACTTGCTTTAAATGAGTGAAATGTGAAGAAAAGGAGGTTTACATCACGCCAAGTATAATAGAACCGCCATCGTGCATCCCAGTAATCCCGACCATAGAATTTCAGCGTTACCTAGTTGAATAGAAATGGGACAGGCTTTTCAGAAAGATATGCATAAAGGAATATTTAAAAGCCAACTTACTTTTATGTGGGTTCGTACTAAAATTTTAGAATAGCTTTTGTACTTTAGATATGTTAAACTACGGATTATGGTAGGAGTGCGAATGTTTATGTACTCTAGATATCAGGAAGTAGTTTTTATTCCTCACACTCTATTGATGTGATATTTTTGGCATAGTAGATCTATTCAGGATCTATTTCGAAATATTGATTTTGAAGAACTAAGGGATCAATTACAGAAATAAAAAAGCCGTTTCTTGCATTTTTTTTTTCAGATCTGCGAACATGTCTCCAACCAACGACCACCGATCTGTTTTTTATTTTTAGAAAATAAAATATTATGGTATATTTTTATACTAAAAGTTGTATAAATTCATTGAAAAGTAATTCCACTTCTCCAAAAAAGTCAAGAAATTAATAATAACCCAATAATTCCATTTAATCCAGTATTTATTGACCTATACCAACCACTACAGTACCAGTAGAACCAGTACAATAATAAATCTAATAGATTGATATCAAATACAGGTAGGAAGGTAAAACAAATATTTGTGATCAAACAAATGGCCCTTAACCGTAGACAACCAAACCAATGAAAGCTTACTGACCTAATCAGGGTCGTCAATCGTTTCTTACCGCATTTCTCGAGGTCATGGCTTGACCGTAGTAACTCTACCTACTTCCTTCCAGTTTTATTATTGAAAAATCAGTTATTATTTTTATTAAGAGTCTTCTCTGTACTTAGCTACTTCTCCAATCCTTTAGGTAGGAGTTCAAATCGTCACGCCATCTCCTGCTGTTCGGGATCCAGTCAGTGGTTGCCTTCACTCAATTTTGTGGCGACATGCGGCAGATATGTCAGAAAACTGATAGAAAAAGTGACAAAAGATATACGGAAAAGTCAATAAAGAACAGAATTATCATTAACTTTAGAATAAACCTGTATAATAATAATCATCTACTTCCTGCGCTTGTTCAAAGTTATTTGCGATCAGGTGCAACACAATCCATTCATTTTTTTTGCTTTTCCTCTTCTTTTCCTTCCAACGCTGGTATAATGTCAGTTTATTTTAGTATTTAATGCAATTTAATTTATTTGTGATGTTTATCTGACATAATTTTGCTTTTATTGGAATAGAATGTCTATGATATAAGTGCCTAAATTGAGTGTATTGTAACTTCAAAAATAAATGAATTATATAAATAATAAATAAAAAAGATGACGGTTTTCAATAATAAATTGGGGTTGATATATCGGTATCACTTGTCAATCCCATACATTATAGATGGACTAATCAAAATCGTTTGCTGGCAAATATTCCATACATCTTCGTTTTTGTTGTTAATGCTTCCATTTTTTGTTGTTGTTTAAGTATGTACTTAGTTTTATAATTTACTTGTGCACTTATGTATTGTGTGCTTATTTTTATTTTTGTTTCATCGAATAAGTCTTTCAGATGAAACTTCCCTCGATCTATCTACTTTTGACAACAGTTAATTGTCAAAGTCCAAAATGTTTCGAAATGACAATATTACGTTTCGGTAGCCCATGTCGATCTCGTACATTTTGAACTTTACAACAATAGTTATTGCATATAGATCTAGTAAGTTATTGTATATATATTGTAATTTTATTTAGGTCTTCTGAAGCAATCTATATGAGTAGTTATTACTGATGAGATAACCATAAGTTTCCTAAAAGCCTATCCCGTAACTTTACTTACACGAGTCATGTTCATAACTTATGTAAATTAAAGTATAGAAGTAACGAATGCGTATAACTACTGGAACAACTTAATGATATTCTGAAATAAGCCATAATCATAATTATACGATCTAGTGATAATCATAACATGAAGATTAACTTATCTATTACTTGCCCTTGTTATGACCGATGCAATGGAATGGAAAATTATAATTCAATCACAAATTATGAAGCTGATATTATTAGAGCAGTCGTGTATAATTAAGTATTTAGTACAATTATTCTATTAATTCAACTGCTTGAAGAAGAAAGTTAGGAGCACATCTATACTTAATGTTATAAAGCTGAAGAGTTTGTTTATTTGAACGTGCTAATATCTGGAACTACTACTGGTTTGAATTGAAAAAATATTATAGTGTTGGATAGCTTATTTATTGAAGACTATAGAGTATATATTGCTAAGACTAAAAGCAGCGGAGCAGTAATCAAAAATACGGGTGATACCGCGGGGCATAGCCAGTTTGAGGAAATCAAATAACATTTTTATTTCATTGCTGTGATAATAAAATACAGAACAAAGAGGGAAACATAAAGTATGTTATCTATCCAGCCCATCTGAATCCAGTAGAGAGAAAATAGGTAATACGTATATGGGAGAAAGTTGCCAAAAGCAGTAGTATTTTAAATTTTCAGGCAAACCTGCCTATGTAAATATGAAAAATGACTTGTATGCCTGCACATACAAGTCATTTTTCAAGAATTTGAAATAATATTTTTTAGGTTTTATAAGCTACAAGTTCATAAAACCTTCCGCGAGAACATAGTGCCTTTCAATTACTTTGGTTTACGATAATAGATTTTTATATCTGATTTATTAGCAATGAAAATGATGAATGGAAATAGAATATTGTGACTCATTTATTACCTACATTCTAATAGGTATTTATTTGTTTACAGAACAAATATTTTTTTATCATGACTTTGAAACACTAGCCAGACGAAACTAAGAGGCGCAGATTTAGAACTATCTGAATGACTTATTGATACGCCTATTTGTAAACTGGGAGGGAAGGGTACTCTATTCCTAAATTCGGATAGACTAAAAAACCTTTAACATTAACATGCAGCTACCTGGTAAGGTAAAATACTACTTTGATAAATTGGTAACGGTTAATCCAATTTTTGAATTGACAACTTATGTCAGGAGATGTAATAAGTACTGATTTCTTTTGATCAGCTTTGTATGCAGTTGTGGTCATGTACGATGTAAATAACATTTATCTTGAAAATGTAGTGATAAACATTTGAAATTAGATAAATATTCCAATTATATATATATATATATATATATTTAAATTCTATTTCAGTCAGTTCTACAATTTAAGAAATATCTATTAAGTCACTAACTTAAAATTACATAGAAGCAAAAGAAAACGTAGATTTAGAATTTAAATCTAAAAGTACCTTAATGCAATATTCGTGTTTATGAGTTGCCGAAGTCGCGGAGTAGTGTTATGGGCCGGTGCATCACCAGTGGGCAAGTCTGGCGCGGCTACTACAGCGGTACTACGGTCCGTGGGCGGTAGACGGGCCGTTTACCTCTAGTCGGCACTTTATATACTTCACTGACAGACGTCAAAGTCACTAAAACTGAATCACATAAGTTGAAGTCGAAACTGAAGTGGGGTTTCACACAAGCGTAAGGGGCATTGGACACGGGATACGTAGTAATTTGTTTACGGTTGCGTGAAGGGCGGGCGGTGGGGTCGCGTGCGCGTTCGTCGCGCGTCCTCGGCGCTCGGCGCGCAACAGATAGTACGTAGCGGTAGAGTCGGCCGCGCGAGGCCGGGCTCGGCGCGCGCCACTGCCCGCCCCCCTCACCCCGCGAGCCGCCACTGCTGACGTCACACGAACCTCCGAAAATCCTCGCGACCGCTGATCGCTGCAACGACTCGAGCTGAGCCCAAGAGTTCAACGATAATGCCCCAGACTTGCCTGAAATTTATTAAGCATAATAATTCAAATGAGATCTTCCAAAACTTTGTTGTTAACGTTTATTTAACAGTTGTTTAAGTTTTAGAATGTCTTTGAAAACATTTAAAAAAAAATGTCATAAATGACAGAAACGTTTTGATGAATCTTATTATTTTATCTGCAGAACATTTTTAATCACCTAAGATCACGACCGTTAATACTGAATAGCACTTAAGATTACAACAACTTACAAAGTAGGTATAAGACACGATCTTCGTAACGATTGAGAAGTACATTAAATGTTGGTGGTATTATCTGCAGATAAAGACAACATTTAAAAAAAAACATTTCAACAACATTCAAAATGTTTTCATTTCACATAGGCCTACATGGGCACTTATAAGAAGTCAGAAGCTAGAGCACGGTTCCAAATTGGTCGTTTCCTATGGAGAAAGAACCGGCAAGACACTCCATGGTTACTCTTTTAAAAAAATTGTTGTTCTTGCAACATTTCCATATTACAGTATTAGTAGATATTGTGTAAGGACAGTGTAGACCAGTCAATATTGTATTCAAAAGTACAATAAAAATAATCATTCTAAAAAGTGAGTCGTAATAGGAAGTAATCTAAGAATTCGCGGAATCTACAGTGTTCTCACATTCACATTATAAAAAAGCGGTATATAAAAAACAAACAAACAGGATTATGATGGTTGGAGTGTAATAATATAGATACATTCTAGATTCATTTATTTTGTCAGAATATGGTACATAATTACTTAAAATAAATTAATGGTCTCATCACATTCTGCCACGTGTGGCGTGAAAATATTTGGTAAAAAAAAACTTCAACGATAAATTCAACTATTTTTTTATTTAAACTGCTAATTCCTGTCCAAAGAACACTCATTTCATTAAATAATTCGCATTTCGAGGTCTGAAAACAATAACGAATCAAGCGGGAATTAATCGCAACATCAGCTTCATTACCATGTAAAACGTTCGTAAATATCTGAAACCAAATTTAACTGACGTGACCTATTTAAAACTATACTATATTTTTTGCAAATTAAAGCTGCTAGTAATTACAATTAATACATTTAATTTTGATATTTCAATAGCATTTGTCAAACAGACGATTTTAAAAGCACATGATTTCACCAAACGCACTACAACTTCTCTCGCCTCGGGTGGAGCGTGTTCTTTCCTAGCCCTTTCAAAGATTCAAAGATTCAAAAGCATTTATTTCAAATAAACCATTTACAGGCACTTTTAAAATGTCAAGAAGTCAGTCAGTCAGAAAAAAAAAATGATGCTAATTGCACATTCCAAAGCGTAGATCTCTATGGAGAAGAATGTGCAAGAAACTCCATGGACACTCTTTTCAATCATGTTTTGTAATTACAAATATCTCTGTAAACATGTATTTCTTGTCGTTATCATGTGAGAACAATGTAAATACAGTAAAAATAAAAACTAAATATAGATATTAAAATAGCAACTGGCAGCTAAGAGCTTTGTGTTCCAGGGTGATTCTATTCAACTCTGCAGTATCTGGTATCGCTGTTAGCAGAATTGCCGTAGCTACTAAAAAAAAAATCGTTATATTCGTTGCTTTCTAATACGCACTTTCCATTTAGATGCACTTGGTTTTTTTCTATGTGAATGAATTCCACCCATCTAAAACCCATTGCTCGCCGTCCGCAAGTCCGCGCCTATGGTGGCCGAAAATCGGGATCAGGATCCCGGCGGCTGGGGCCTGAGGCCTTCTCCTTTGCATTACTGCTTCGTAGAAGGAGGCGCCCGCCTGCCACTCCTCGATTCATTTCATATTTTAGGATCGGCTTGCAGTCTAACCAGGACCAGCTGAATACCAATATTTTTCACGGAGTGACTGTCTATCTGATCTCTACAAGCCAAATGTTGCTGGGTTACACGATAGGTACGATAAGACTCCAAGAGGTGTCTCCAACTCTTGCTATGTAACAATACTTCTCCAACACCAGGATTGATTAATCCATTAAAACATACAGGTCATTTCACTAGTTTTCCTCTTAATCTTTTGTTCGTCCTCTATGTTTACTTGAAGATGCGCGATGTGGTTTGTACCACATGATATCAGAAATTCGAAATGATGGCTATATAGGCCAAAGCATTCATATGTGAATGAATGCAAATAGGCAAGTCGGTAGTTTCAAATAAAAACTAGTAATGTTGAAAGCCATTTAAAGCTAATCGTTCATGTAATGAATAATGCAAATTATCACCAATATATTAAACTATTAGGTTTTTCTTGCGGTTTCATTACCGTGAAGTCTCGCAGAAAACGAGCATTTTTTTTCCGAGAGCACAAGTATAAAATAAGTATAAAAATCATGGTAATGAAACCTCTATCTCTCTGTCTTTCTCTCTCTTTATCAATGAAAGTAATCGTATCTATTACATATTTCCAGAGATTGCTTTAAAAATAATAAAACGTATAAACAAAAAAATTTATAAAGCCGAACTTATAACCTCCTCCTTTTTGAAGTCGGTTAAAAAATAATTTCATCATCATCATCATCATCATTCCAGCCGAAAGACGTCCACTGCTGGTCATAGACCTCCCCCAAGTGTCGCCACAATGAACGGTCCTATGCGTCTCGCATCCATCGGACTCCCGCAACCGTTACCAAGTTATCGGTCCACCTTGTAGGAGGCCTTCCAACGCTACGTCTTCCGGTACGTGGTCGCCATTCCAGAACCTGAACAAATAATTTACCTCTTTATAATATTAGTTTAGATAAATCAAAAAGAACATAAAAGACGCGAGTTTTGGGCGGAATTTTTCCAGGAGTGAAGTTCTGTGACTGTTTTAATTATTCGAAAATTGATTGGATATTGTGATGTAAAATTGGTGTAATTTTGTATCTCAAGTGTCGACACAACTGAGCTATGTATATAGGGTGACTAGCAATTAGTGTACGATACTTAAACACATGATTGTGCTCATGATAACAAACAATTTTTATTATGGGAGCAAAGCCGAAAAGCCGAAATCGTGAGGGAGTGTAAGACTTTTATTGACTAAAAACCCACTTTTATTTTATTTTTATTTATTATTCAGGGCCCCGGGATCTCTTTCGCAACACCCATGGCCCCAGTAGGCTTTGATCCTACGGTTGCTGATATCTCCTTGAGGCGCGCGTGGCACACTAGGTGCCGTCGATGACTTGGGTTCGGTCCAGTCGGTTACCGGACGGTGGGTCGGCAAGCTACCCATTGCTCACCATCCGCAAGCCCGCGCCTATGGTGGCCGGAAATCGGAATCGGAATCCCGGTGACTGGGGTGCGAGGGCGTCAATGTTGAATAGCCCATTTATTGAGAAAGGTAATACAACTTCATGCTACAACCCACGGCAGTAACCAAAGACTCAGGTGAAACCATGCGAGACAGCTTGTTATACATAACATCAAAACTTACTGAAAATACAACTGAATGGTACAATTTTGTTAACAGTATTGTTCTGTTTGCGTCTGGACTTTGTTACGCTGAACAATTACTATCCAATTGTTGACTCATCTGGATTTGTTGAATTACCCACATAAAACGAAAATACAATTTAAATACTATCGTAGAGTCAGAACTACCACTACAAACACGGATAAACTTAATAGGAAGTTTACGAAGGCAGATGCATCAAATTTATTCCTTATTTATTACTCGTAATGAATGTCCAAAGTTTGTTTTCATTGATAAGTAGTTTCTTTAAAATTACTGGAAAATAAAGTAAGAATATTACAGACAATAAAATAATTGAATGTACCTGCCTATATAGGTCTTAGAAACTACAAATGTCCACGGATATATTTTATATACTTTGTTGTACACTGAGGGAACCTTAAACTAAAATAAAAACATACAATAGGCGGACTTATCGCAATCCACGATCTCTTCCAGGCAACCTGAAGCAAACAGAGATTGCCTGGACACAAAATGGGCACGCAAAATGGACACGTATACGCCAGAGATGCATATGTAAGATTATACGGAAGTATGGGAAGAATTCCTACCTAAATGGCACCTATTTAGGTGTTTATCCCGTCCCGTAACCTACTTCGGCAAAACCTTTTTAACCGACTTCAAAAAGGAGGAGGTTATATGTTCGGTTGAATGTATGTTGTTTCTTTTTTATGTATGTTCACCGATTTCTCGGTCAACTGTGGACCGATTTTTAAAGTTTTTTTTTCGATTGAAAGGTTATGCTTCCGAGTTGGTCCCATAGAAATATTGTTATGATCTGATCATGAACTTCGAAAATATGGAACAGAACTCCTCATAGGATCACAGCAGAACCGTCGTAACAAGTAAAATTGCTTTGTTTGTACGTGTAGTCGATGACTGACTGAAACTAGAGGGGGAATATATCGAACTGATCTGATGATGAAGCCTGAAGTTAGGCACCGGAACTCTGTAATAAATTAATGTAATCTAACCGTGTTTGGGATTATTAGAATTGTCATGAGATGCACTCTGGCTACAAGGTATTTAAATTTGGCTGAGGGGTACTTTTTAGTGGTGGCACCATAACTAAAAAGTGTAAAATAAATAACTTTATTACTATAAAAATAATATATAAAAAATAAAGAATATAATTATATACTTTTTCGTTTTTGTACCCTTGACTTCTTACAATTGTAAGAAGTCACAAACACAAGATTTTTGTTTTTTTAAACGTTTCTTCAACCTGAATGTATTGTAGCGTTCGTTCACAAACTGTTTGTAAATTCACATGCACAAGCCAGCTAACTGTAAACCGTACAAATATTTGTTCCATGCGGGAATCGAACGGAACAAGCGGCCTGTTTTATCATCTAAAGACATGTTTTTGTAGGTTTATTATTGTACACTGGATTCTACCTTCCAATGAGATCTCTCTCTCTCTCTGTCACTCAAGTTTTAGTGGGAGAGTTAAGCTCGCCTTTGTACATGAATGGTTAAATCACTGTGTTAATGTTAAGTTTTGTGTAAAATGGCGAAAACTTCCCTATACCTTTTTTACACACGTCTGCCCTCAGCCATTGTGGGCTAGTCCCTCCGGTAGTTGTCAAGCTCATCTCTCCACCATCGCCTTGGTATGCCGCGATGTCGATTACAGTTAGTTGGTCCAGGTTTGGGAATTTACAAGTTTTGTGTGCAATAAAAACTTAAGAACTAAGAATTGAACCCGCGACACACATCGCACCAGTCAATCGCTCAACCTCTGTGCTAATCGTGCCGTCACAAAGTCACGGACATGATCCAATTTAAGCTTTTTGATCCAACAAAAAAAAGTCTCGTCCAAATCTGTAGCAGTAAGGTACCGTGAGTGGGGTCTAAAAATACATGTACCTATAGATTAGTAAGGAGGGGACAAACAATAGCAAGTGAGTATTAACAAAGACCGTGTGTTCGTGACGCCGGCGCGAGTAACTGCGCGCAATAAACCGCCTTTGTAAGACATTTAATCCACTTAAGAGTTTGTAGCCCCTGCAAAGATGTGGACGAACTCGTGACTTGTCGCCGAAATATTGCTTCCGATGGCGTACCCCTGGACTATGTTCGACCTGGCTGGATTGAGTAAACAGTTTTATTATACGAACTATCTGTGTTATACTTTCGCCATACGCCATAATTTTTTTGACGATCGCTGTGTTCTCTTATCAATACTAAGGGTTATTCGCCATGATGGACGGCGATGTTGGGGTGCTGGGTGACGTCACAGGATCGGCATGCTGGTCGATGGTGACGTTCAAGTGCTAACCTCTGGAGCATGACAACTTTAGCAGGACTATTGTTTCTATAAAATAATTATTAAGAAATGATTCGTTCAGTTGTAAACTAACCTTTGTGTAACACAGTCATTGCGATTTGTATTAATAATAGTCTTTGTTAATGACCAAAGTTGTTTCACTTTAAGTAAAATATATATTTATTTATTTCCTTATTGCACACCTTAACTTATTATAGGACAAACATTAAAAAAAAATAAGTGTACATTGGCCGACAACCTTAGGATGAACTGAACGAAAGGAAAAGATTCGGGTCTGTCACATAATTAAAAAGGTAGTTTACACTTCATTATTAAAATAATGGACAAAACAATTCATATTTGTTCAGTATCTATCGTCTTTTTTTCTATGAGTGACCGTGATTTAATCTCCGTAATAATGTAATTAAGTTTAAAGTAGAGCCAGTATAAGGCTGGACGCGTCCTCGTCGGGTACCGAATACACGACGAGTAATCAATTATTGGTACGCAGCACTTATAGCAGTACCGGATCAGATACGTAGCAAGAGTAGCAAAAGCTACGGGCCCCGCGCGATGGCATGGGCCCCCGTTGGATGCACAAAAACAAGTCGAGATACTTGAGGCATAGTATAGATTCACCTGACTATAGATTCAGTGCCATGGCCTGTTTGAAAAATAAAGTTTTTATTTATAAACATTTAGGGGGCCCCTTGGTACAATTTGCTACAAGCCCTACCCTAGCTTAGCCCGGCCCTGTCTCACAGTGCTCTCGTATTGTCAGCCGATAACAAAACAAAGGCCGATCACGGAAATAGTGCTAATTAAATAACACGACAAAAGTCAGGAAAATAAATGTAGCCAAAGCATCTCTCAATTCCTTTGTTCTGACCACTTAACTGAGCGTTAAGATGACGTCAGAACAAAGGAATCTGAGGCATGGTCTACTCGAGGCGTTCGACGCAAGAGAATCGAAACGAAACGGTCGTAACTTGGCTAGGGGGGCTGTACTAATAGGAGAATACAAGCCTTTGGCTAAGTAATAGTATCGTCACAGATCGATGCTCAGGGTTAAGCAGCGCTGGCCGAGGTAATTCTGAACATGGGTGAGGTCCGTACCTCGAAAAGCACGTCAAGCAATGGCTTGACAAAAATCATCAAAGATAGATAGTCAGTGGCCAGAATTATCTGATACTACTCTTATCCAGCTGGTGGAGGAGGTAACATAGGCAGTCGCTGCATTATTTATTTATTTATTTTAGGACAACCAACAAAGCATACACCATTATACATGCTAAAGATTCAGTATTCTTACATTATATAGTGTAGCCTTAATTAAAGGCTGCCACGGCATGCAATAAACATAAAAGGAGTTATGAACTAACGTATCACATTTTATTCGACGTTAAGCCAACCAATAAAAAAGATATATGGCAACAAAAAAAAATTTTGAATATTTGAACATATACAAACTATAAATATTTATTTACTTATTTATTTATTTATGAGAATTTTAAAGCACTAATACTCTGGTGCATTTGGTTAGACTAGAAGGTGGTCACATCTATGTATGTTTATAGTAGCATCTGCCAGTGGCTTCGTTCTCGTGAATGTCGGTTATTGCGGTTGCAAAGTTGAATTCTACGCCAGCTAATAAGTATAATATCCTTCTTTGAGATTCAGGATTACTCTGTACCTACTAAATTTCATCAAAATGAGTTCAGTAGTTTAAGCGTCAGATAGACTGAGTTCCTTTCACATTTATAATTTTCGTATGGATTTTTATGCGGCCAAATTGTTTATTTGTTAATGATTGCAATTTATCATTTATTTATTATATAATTTATTGTATACCATTGCACATACAAAAATAAACTAAAACTAAAACACGTACATACAATGGAATCTACCTTTTTTATACCCGTGGAAAAGAGCTGTACCAAAATAACAAAACCATCAATAATTTAATTATGGAATTTCAGGCAGAGTGTTGTGTCTACGCACGCATCAAAGAGATGTCTGCGTAACTGCCGGTTCCTAGTGCTACTGGGGCCAATGTTGACCTGAAGCGCAAAAGAAAACTGAAAGAACACGGGTGGGCTTTATTTAGTAAAGTCTGACAGTTTTCACCCAGAGCGGGATAAGTTATTTGATGATTTCACACCCATAAAAATCCACCGTAGGTCTTGGCTTGCGGACTGTGAGCAAAGGGTAGCTTTCCGTTCGGCCGTCCGGTAACCGCCCGATGCGAGCCCAAATCGTCGACGGCGTATAAAGATCTACGCGCGCCTCAATTTGTCAGTAAAACCGTAGAGGCCCAGCAGAGCCGAAGACTACAGGAGTAATGGGTTGACTTCCCAAAGGGAAAACCGGAGTCCTGGAACGCAAGGTGTAGTTTTAGGCTCTCCTACCCCGCCCTAGAGCGAGAGAAGTCATTGTATGATATCCCACCTTAAAAAACACACTCAAAAATACATTTTCTACAGAAGTCGCAGAGGGTGCATCATTACTCGAATATTCAGATCACAGGTACTTACAGGCGCCTCTGGGCCACTAGCTCAGTATTTACCTAGACATATTTCCCAAAACTGGGGAGTGACATAAATATCTTAAAAGGCTCCGTGTGCCTCCAAAGCTTTCGCGTTGTGTAAACAAACTTACCTACGCAGTACGTTTAGGTATACTTACCAAGTTTATTATGACAGAAGTGTTTCAGATATTGCTTCTACGTAAGACTGCTTTTAAGAATTCACCACGGTTACTTATTAGGTGACTACATCGTTAAATATGTCGCGACTAAGAAAAAATATGTAGGTACATAGTGATTATAATATGTGGGCTTTTAAAGCAATTACCTTATAAATAGAAAAGAGAGCAGTGGTGGCCGAGTGGTAACGGCCCCGACTTACGAGTTGTAGGTCGCGGGTTCAAACCCAGCCAGGTGCATTACTTTGTGTAATTTATTTCATCACCTCTGCTCTCAAAACGGTGAAGGAAAACATCGTGAGGAAACCGCCATGTCCTAGAACCAAAAAATCGAAGACATGTGACATCACCAACCCGCACTGGGCCCGCGTGATGGATTACGGCCCATTCCCTCTCCTAGTGAGGAGGCCTGATTCCCAAAAGTGGGAACATTACAAGGCCGACTATGCTATGCTACCTTATAAATCAGCTTCTATTTAATTTAATAGAGAGGTAAACATGCTTATTACAATGTTAGTAGGTTAAATATGCGGAAGGAATGTTAATTTAGACAATGACTGTGGCTTTATTGAGTAAAACGAAAACTTTATGGTACGCTTTTAGTTTACACCCTTGTGTTATCCTTATTGTTTTCCAGAACTGTCACACAGTGTACAATTTACACAGGTCGAAGAGACCTTTCCTTAAGCGTAAGTAATTGGATCTAAATGAATCCAATGTGGAAACAAACTGGTTTTGAAAGAACAACAGACATTTTCAGTATGAAACCTTGTAACTTTTGGATAGGAAATAAATTTACTTTATTATATGTAAGCATGTATTATTCTATACCTCTTTTATGTTATATTAAGTCGTACATTGGTTATCGATTAATTTAACATTAAATAATACATAGTAGCTGCAAAACAATACTAAAATAATTTGAATTTGAAGAAAATGTTTGTAACGGCCGAGATCGCAATGATGGCAACATCCCCTCCCTATACCTACAAAAGGGCATGTCGCCATTATTGCGCGCTCAGTTTCTGTCCGACGTTTGTGGAGTTAACAACCTGTGATCTGCACGTAAGTTAAATAATAAATTGAGGGTATTTGATGTTTGATAATATGTTGCTTCTATGTTAATAATTGTGAGTAAAACTATTAGAATATTAACTATAATTATTAATAAATGTGTAACGTATCGCTTATGAAATGTTATTTGTTCTTTAAAACTTGTTATTAATATTGGAAACATTAAAACCCACTGTATAATGAACTAGTCTTTTGATTATTTTTGTTTTGCAATCAATTGACCATGTAATTGCTTCCATAGCAACGTAATATTGGTGTGGGTTTGTTTAGCCGCAATACTCAGAGGATAGGGAAAGTACTAGCTAGTGGGTTTAATCAAATAATCGCCTCTAACCGAAGGGAACAGTTAGTAACGCGATTATATTGCTCGGTTAGCTCCGATGTATAACCACGGCTTTAGCCGCTGCACGCTAACCGCCAGCTTCGCCCGCAATATTGTACACGAGCGCCACTAAATTACATTTTGATTGAAATAGCGATTGCAAATCAACAGCGAACCATTTTGCAAAACAAAAAATAAACCAACCCCAAACTAAGTTTCCTCGGCTACCCTCATTGACCTAGATCAAAAGTTAGGTAATTAACATCTACTTATAAATGCCGGTTTGTGTATTTGACTTCTTAAACGCGAGGCTGTTGAGTCAAAATATTCAGAATCGTCTTAGCGCCTTTGAGTTTCCTTTTACAAATTACTTTGGCAAATATAACTGTGAATACTTTTAATGTTATTTTGAACATTTCTAAGTGAAAGAGGGTAAGAATGCATTAGAAATGGAAGCAATAAGAGATCGACATCAATCACTTAAAAACTCTGAAAATGTAGAAGTTGATTGCAAGGGAAGGGCACGCGACCTTTGGCATTCTCGGAATGATTCGGGCGCGAACTCGCTGAACAAAGGTTTGTTCCAGGCGTCGCTATCGCTCGTTGTCTGAATAATTTAATGTACACGTAGATATGTATTGTGTGAGACGCACTCATTTAATATTGTTTTTGGCAATTCACACGACTGCTTGAAGCTAAATCACTTTGTTCGCGTTTTACCTTTGGTAATTTCGGAGACACGTTTGTCTATACACTGAACAAACATACATACTTATTCGTATTTGCCAAGTTATATTAGAGAAAGGTGGAATTATATTGTGGAACTGTTTTTGGGCGTATCTTCTACCGAATTTCATCTCTAAATTTTGAGTTTCAAAAGAGATTTTCTCAAAGTCATAATGCTATTTTATTATGTGACCCTTAAAATCCAACGCAGCATGATACTTTATTTCTTACTCGAGTATCGTGCAGGTTGAGATGTGGGATCATATACCTGTCAGACCTTACGGCCCCCTATAAGCTCCTGATAAATATGCCATACCGGGTAGGAATGACCACCGCAATATACTCCTATGAACCGTGACACGTGTAAAAAATGGCACCTGCAGCTGGCATAACTAATACTTGCTATAGCTGCCATTGTACCGGGTATGAATGAATAATAATATATGAAGTGGCTTCTTTGGTCCTCGCGGCAGAGTGCATAATTTTTATTTAATAAAACACAATAGCTGTTGTGCTTAAAGGTGACATTTATATACTCGTAAATAACAATTTTGTCTTGTTAAGTGCCTTTTTTGTGTGAGAAATTAATGACTTCTTGCGCTCTAGGAGGAGTGAGAGGGACTGTCAGACTTTTACTGACTAAACTTGCCTCCTACAGTTGCCCTTTGCGTTCTGGGGCCGCAGTAACTCTTTCGAACAATTCCGCAGCTCTGACAGCCATCCGCCCTAGCGAACCTCGACAATTTTGCTGACATACCACTAAGGTGCGCGTGGGACACAACGACCCGGCTTTAGTCCGTATCGGACGGTGAGCTACTCATTGCTCACCGTCCGCAAGCCCGCTCTCATTGTGGGAAGCCGGCAATCGACCCCGACGCCCGATCAATCAACAAAAACCAAATAACTTCGTCATTGGAAAATCCCTACAGCAAGCTTTGAACTTATGATTCTGATTCAGTTGACTAACAGTTTAACCTTTATTTTCGAGGTGGGAAATCATCAAATTACTTGTCCCGCTCTCTGTTTTGCTGATTTCTCTTTAAGGCGCGTGTGAGTGTTTCACACGCACTGTCGGCTCGGGCTCGCTACCCATTGCTCGTCGTCCACAAGTCCGCGCCCACGACAGTCTCGCAGCTAAAGGTTGATTCCCGACTCTCGAGGCGTCTCCTGTGGCAGCAGCTGGAACCTCAGTGGCGGTGTCCTCCAGGCGATCCCTACAATGGTGATATCCGGGCGTTTCTTTCATCTGAATCCAAAACAGGAATCTTTCGAACTAGCCATGTCCAATGAGGACCTCCATCTGGTGGCGCTTCTCTAGCCACTCCTTAAAAATAACTTACCGCGATATTTTATAATGCATAACGTATATTCTTTGACAGACGAAATTGACCTGTGATCAGCCGCCTACTTTCAATTTATATATTGTAATAGTATAGATATTATCTATTTATTGTTAACATTACACGGCACGGAGTTAGTGATAGCGTGACGGGTGACAGGAATGGAAAAAAAAAACATGTTGCGCCGACCCCAAGAAATATGGGATAAAGGCAGGAAGAAGAAGTTAACATAACACGACAGTACGCTCTGAAGGTACTCCACTTTACTATTATTTTTAAATCGGAGTAATTCTTAGTAAGAGGGAACCTTACTAAGAATTACTCCTGTTCCGTTGCGTGCGTGGGTGCGTTTACAAGCATTCAGCTCAAAATTATAATTTAATTATACTTTCGAAAGGATTACGGTAACTCAATCTAGTCGTATCACTAATAACACTCCCATTTAAGGTAGAATATAAAGATAAGAATTAATCTTACCTCCCTTATAATCTGTATGAATATCCACTTAACTGAAATAATAACGATAACTAATTTCAATGAATAAAATATTCGCGTTTATTCTATTAACATCATCTAACTAACATATTTCACTTCAAATATGTTTTGAGTGTTAGGGACAGGCTTATTCCGGAAATTAAGGGATCATGGAAAAGTATATACAGAACCAATAGAGGAACATACAGAGCATAGACAATAGGGGTAAATTACATTGTAGTGGGATCATTGACTATTCATCAGTGGTCTAATTAACATGGAACGGCGACCACAGATATTGATCACCTGCTAAAGTAATAATGATCGATTGTCCATCCATTTACTGTTATAGAAAATATGCATGCAAATGTTACTGAAAAAATCTATAAATATAAAAGGAGATACTGACTGACTGACATATCAACTTACAGCCGAAACTACTGGGACTACTACTAAAGGGATGAAACGGGGGTCCAATATTTGTATGGACAAAACCTACTATATCCAGGTGAAGCCGCTGGTAAAAGTTAATATACAATATTTTTGTAATATTGAGTATTTTCAGCAGGGGCGTAGCTAGCACAGTATCATCCGTATCAATGATACGGGACCCCCGGACTATAGGAGCCCCGATGTGTGCAAAAATTTGTAACATATAACATCCACAACCTTAAATTCTTTTTTTGGTAAGATAATTAATAGTGAGTATATGATAGGATGTTCCTATTTTATAGCTCGCTCCACTCGTTCTAGCATTCTATTCATAAGATCACAATGAAAATTTAAATCTTAGTTCACATGCTCCAATTAACAGACGTACATATTTTCAATCAAGATTTGTCCTATCTCAGTCAGAGTAATCCCATTTTCGACTTTGATGCAAAACCACTTCTTTCATATTTCAACACAAAAACTAATTAAAAAAATATTCAGGGCCCCTTTGGGTCTAGCTACGGCACTGCTTCTGAGAAAGGACATCGTAGGCGACAGTTAAGGTGCCATTCGAATTTCGGATGCAGGCTGTCAATGCACACGCATGCACTGGCAGCATTTGCTGGCAGTCGCAAATCTACGATTTAATCTAATATGAGTGCTATCGGCTCCGAGTAGCGATTATTTCGGTACTTGTTTAAGGGTGTTTTTAATATCGTGCGGATTTTATTACGCATGCAAAAAAATTCAAAATGCCAAAAAACGCATCACGCGTACGCATTCCACGCGTTACAATAAATACTTGTATGAAATGGACATTTGCGTGCGGGGCAATCCCACTTGCGTAATCAAATCCGCACGATATTAAAACTCTTTAAACAGGTTGGAGTAACGTAACTACATGCGCATTGAATAGCGGCCGCAGCACTACTAGTCTGCGATTGGCTGCGGCTGCAGGTCGCGGCAGTACTCGCAGCCGAAGCCCGGCAGCACGGGCAGCCGCACCCGCGTTCAAAATGGTTTTCACAAAAATCCACACTACTACATAGAAAAATATCTTACATACAATCACATACAATCTTGCAGCTGCAGCGAGCTTCGTGCAGCCACCGCAGTGCTGCCTGCAGCCGAGGTGCGAATGGCACCTTTAGAGTTTTTGCAGAAAGGGGTTTTTCATTTTTAATTAAAATGTTTTATGGCAATATTTCAATCGGAACTACTCTAATAGATCAGTAGTTGTATGAAAAATAAGTAATTTTTGTAAATTACATAACAGACCTTTGAATACCTTTCTTTAAAAAATGTTGGTATTACGTCATTCTATAACATTATTTAAAACCTCGTTATGAAGCAATTTGGTGACGTTGATGATGTTATTCTGTAAAAAATCCCGTAGAATTGATCAGACAGAATTCGCTTAAGTTCACAATTTTTACATATAAGATGACATAATGCATAGACAATATTTTAGGTGGTGAAGTACTTATAAATATGAACCATTTTCACTATGGGAACTACTCAAGCACATGGAAAAAGAAACAAAAATCGAAAAAATATAAAAAAAAACAATAGATTTATTCATATTTTAGAATCAGTCAATCTTTCAAGAACCATATTGAAGTCATGCAAAGCGCAGTGTTTCCTCCCTGAAAGATAGCCAATAAAAGAAAGCATCCCTGTAATAACAATCACAATAAAAAATTGTCCCATCCAAGCACAATTTTAATCACTTAAAAGAAGCTTTCCTTTTAAAAAGTACAATCATTTATCATTTTGAAAGAGTGGAAGAGACCCTAAGAAATCAACATTAAGAAAGTAAAACCGTCTGTTTCCTCCCACCGTGGTTCGATATAGATAAGTGTGATCGGATTTCTGTAAGCGTGGTCGTAGCTCGTGACTCGGGGCTACGAAGATCAATGTTACGGAATAGACAGGTACAGAAGACCAACTTCAATCAACGAATGAAAATAGGCACACGTTGACGTAAAAAACTACAATAAGATATCACATCATACTAATTCTACAATGCACAAATAAAGTTTTCTGCGTGATTAGAACATAAGCTATACCATAATTCAGAATCAAGGGGCACTTGCTCTCCAGACACAACAGTCGTCTGGTGAAAGGATCCTTTTTATTAGAGCAACCATATACGTAGATAGACCCTCACGAAGATGCTTATAGTAAACATAAACTAAAACTTAAAAAAAACACAAGTAATCTTTACAACAAGGTTACAGTTAATACCACTTAACCATTTTTTTTTTTTATATTTTGTCTTTTTGCCCGAAAGTGTTAAAGTTCTATCTGCAAAATTTGTCGTTCAAAGTGAGTTTAAACTGATAATTTTGTATAAATTGAATAAACGGCTTGATAAATCGGCAATTGTTTCAAAACCTGTCGCGAATATGCTTGCCCTTGCTATACGATAGCTATAACCACTCATTGTTATAGGCAAGCCTTCTGTGCATACCTAACTATTCAGTGGCTCGGGGCTACGAAGATCAATACCTCGTGGCGAGCTGATTGCTACGGTTAATCTTTTGTTTGCGAACTTTCGCGGAAGCCGTATTTGAACGGAATAGGCCTACTTAGGTATATTGTTCTTAATAGCTAGCTAAGATAGGATTAAGGAATTAGATAATGGAAGCAGAGTTTCTGTTCTGTTAATGTGGTATATGTTAAATGATGGGGCTATAAGTATATAGGTGTCGTAAAAACTTGCTTCTTCTGTGTCTCAAACCTTGCCCTTTAGCGTATATATGTATGACTCAGAGTAATTGTTTATCCGCGCTGGAGACGCCCCGGTCGCCAGGAGCTGCAGAATGCGTGGCATCACCGCGGGCCCTAACAGAATACCAGCGCTGCGTTATTTATCGTTTTAAATATCGCAGCATATGCTGAGTTAGGCGCCTTTTTGGCCTCGCACAGATTTTAAAGTTATTTTTTTTTCGTACTTAAAAAAATCTACTGAATATGTGTCGGGTACGAATAAACGTTTTTTCTTTTTTTTATTGTTTCTTTCAGAATGACTTCTGGCCACCGCAGGGGTGGATTTGTACGCCGTCCAGCGGTCCGGTAGGGACGAAACCCTGGTTGTCGCGACGGCGCGTAGTATTCCATGCTGACATCTCTTTGAGGAACAAAGAGGTGTCAGCAAAATTGACAAGGCCAGTTAGTGCTGATGCCTACTAAGGCTATGAATTGTTTGAAGGAGGCAACGTAGCCATCGCAAAAATGGGCAACTGAAGGAAAACTGTAGGTTTTAGTCTGCAAAAGTTTGACTGTCCTCTCCAGTCTTCCTAAAGTAGAAGTTAATTAATAATTTCACGTAAAAATGGGCAATTGTCCGCAATAACTATTGTCTGCTTCGGAGACAATGAAAAAAGCATAATTAAATATTACACAAATTATGGATCTTCTTTTAAGAATTCATGTCAATGAGACCATATTAAAAGGTTGTGATTTACATAAAATGCTTTTTACAACAATAAAAAATACAACTGTCTTGAAAAAAAATATAAATTGCTACTTTCATTTCGGAAGTTGGTAACAAAAGTCGAATACACGAAAGCAGAAACACTGGTTCCCTTATAATTTTAGGAAAAAAAAACTTAAAATTTTTACTTTTTAGATGTGTGGGGCACATCTAAAAAGTAAAAAAAAAACACCCTTCAGAGCGTACCGGCGTGATGTTATGTTATGAAATAGTGTTAAAAATAAACAGACCTATATTTGTAGCAATCTATTAATTAGATTTTATATAAGGAATATTTGGCATCATATATTGAAAAATTGGCCGTATGGAGAATTGACATATGGAGCAGTGGTGGCCGAGTGGTAACGGCCCCGACTTACAAGTTATAGGTCATGGGTTCAAACCATAACTTTGTGTAATTCATTTCATCACCACTGCTCACAAAACGGTGAAGGAAAACATCGTGAGAAAACCAGCATGTCCGAGAACCAAAAATTCGAAGACATGTGACATCCACCAACCCGCACTGGATTCGCGTGGTGGAATACGGCCCTATCTCTCTCCTAGAGAGAAGGTCTGAGTCCCAGCAGTGGGAACATTAAAAACCTGATTACGCTTATTGAAAAATTCTATGGACTATTTCCGAAGTTTTTTGTAAATTTGAATGGGACCACCTCACAAACATACTCTTCTAAACAAAGAAAGAAACATACAAAAAAAAAAACATTCAATTGACTTGAATACTTTCACCTCTTTGAAAATCGTTTAAAACTAACATTAAATTAGGCAAGCGGAAACAAATGTGGAATATCTATCTTCAAACAAAGGCAATGTACCGCTGAGGTGTGCAGTTAATTAAATGACGACTTTAATTAAACAGTAGCAAAGTGAACGTACTGTATATTTGCCACATTCCCAAACTTGGGAAAATGGTGGAAATTTTTCGTACGTTGATAAATAATGTCTGTCTCAGGGCTCGTTTCGTTCCTTGTTTCAAAACAGGAGTTTGGTATTTATGTGTTTTGGGGCCGCCTATAAAATTAATAACGTTATTAAGAAATGGCGGGGGAGTATTTTCAGTGCCTATAGGTGTTTTTTATTTTACGCATTTACATATCTCAGGACCCTGAGGTCCTGGACCTTTGGAAGGCGTACGAGGGGCTGAAGTAAACGCATACGACTGATGAGAATCAAATATTTAAAGATAATGTTTTATTTCTCTCTTAACACATTTTTAATATTTAATTGTAATAATTTAACAAAAATATAATGATTGACTCCCTGCACATTTTGGTTTTTACTGTTAATACAGAGTGTAATTGTATAAAATAAATAAAGCATAATTAATAAATCTACTGCATTTTAGAGTAGCGTATACTTTTACATAGTTTACTCGTTCTATTCTAGTGAAATGTGTGCGTCATAAGACCACTAATCTTTAAGTGCTAAATAATTTACGAGCACTTTAAAGCCTTAAGTAGTTTTAAGCTTGCCTGAGTTGCTTGAAGTTGGTACAACCCTTACGTAAACCGTATATTGTTTTATGGCTGCTGGGAAATGTGTTAAAGATTCCTACATAACAATTAATTCAGAATGTGAGTTATTGCCATGATGGTACTCGTAGGTTGGTAATAAACTTCCGGTTCTCGGATGTACATTAAATAGCTAGAATACCCCACATTAAGTGACGTTGAATGAAATATCTGGCCTTTGCAGAAACAATGCAAGTACATTTTAACTAAACCACTGGAATTAAGTTTACGCTTTAATTTTGATGATTATTTAATTAGGTGAAAACGTAGGATACTAGATACGTTACGTATATATTTTTTTTTGGGTGGGAAAATCATCTAATGACATTCCCCGCCCTTGGACGGAGCGGGATGGCGTATCCGACTTTTACTGACTAAAAACCCATCTTCTTTGCCATTGTTCCAGAGCCCCGGGGATCTCTTTCGCATCACCCATGGCCCCAGTGTGCTTCGACCCTGCTGGGCCCCTACGGTTGCTGACATCTCCTTGAGGCCGTCGACAGCTTGAGCTCGGTCCGGACGGTTACCGGACGGTCGGACTGCTCGCCATCCGCAAGCCCGCGCTTACGGTGGTGGTGCTTTGCCCAGGCGGGGCACACCTCTACGTATACTCCACCAAGTCCTTCGGGTGGTTGGATACGTTATATACGGTACGATTGCGTAGGATGTGTGGTTTATAGCAAGGATAGATATTTTTTGTGTATATTTTTACTGGTGTACTCATGTCCCACGGCTGGACAAAGAACTCCTTTTTTCCCCTCCAAACCTCTCCATCTTAGACAATCTCTAGCTGAGTTTGCTCTGCAAATATGATAAATGTAAGAAATAATAATAACACATCTAACAATAAAATGGTGCAAGTTGATATTTTTCTTCATATTTGATAGTCAAAACAACAACATAATTTTTTTTTCTAAACAATAAAACTCGTAATTTATAGTTTAATTACTAAAGATCCCGCACTCCAAAGGGAAAAACATCAATACTCATTTAATTCAACGTAAACAGCATACTTAAAGAAGTAGTAAAATTTTACGCCACATTTAATTTGATTGGCTGTGTCTCTGCTAAGGCGATTAAATAAACGATTCTGTAATACTAAGCAATGTTACTATGAGAGGTCGATGTTCCGAATGTCTTAAACGTCTTACTTATTATTTAAAAAAATATTGTATTTTCTTAACTGGCAATATACTATCGCTATAATGTCATTAGGTACTTACTCTACTGTGATTCACATACTACTATGCTGTTGTTAGGACCAGAGATAAAGGAATGGCTTATGGGCGTTGAACTGTAGGATTAAATTCCTTGTCAAATTGCGTATCATTAAATGTTTGTATTTACTTTAATCTATGTTGAGATTTTTAGACTTATTTTATAATTGCTTACAATACAGACAGACACGGTGGGTGGACTTTATTTATAATTATGTAAAGTTGGTTGTTTACTTTGAGGCTGTATTACGACGAAAAATTACTGAGTAACTTTATATCTAACCTTTGAAAGATGAGAATTTACCATTAAAGATGGAACGACGTCTAAACTCTTTGTAAAATTATTTCAAATGAATACAGTAAAGAAATTCCGTGCTTGACATGCATTGTAGAACAATTTGAGCATAATAATCAAACCCTTTACCGTGAACACAAAATTGTTCTTTTAATTACACGTAAAGACGAAACGGGTTATTCCTTGAGAGCTCCGATCCCTGAGAGCCCCGTATCCGATTTGTTTTTGTATTGATAAACTCAAATAAAAGTCAGTTTAGCTTAAAAATATAACAATATATAACAAAATTTTATTGTTCCTCGACTGCAGGCGTCGACCAGGAGAGGTTCTCATGACTCTTCATGTGACTGGCCGAAGGTGCTGGTGATGACCAGGAATGATCAGGTAGGTATGCTGGTGGTCAGGATACCCTTTATAGCCGTGGGTGCTGGCTGTATGGCTCGGTGCTCGAAAGCTTGAGGACGAAGTAGTGGCTGCACAAAGGCTGCGCTGACGTTCTTTGTCGAGGCTCACCAGTTTGGAGGTAGGCGCAACAGAGAGTAAATTCCCACATACCTCCATCGAAAAGGGAGGATCCTCCGGCCAGACGGGTGAAATGTCTGGTAGGTAACTGCCCGATAGATGATTTCGGGCTGTTCTAATTGCGGGGAGAACTTTAATTACGCGATGCAAGATTAGTTCCTATGTGATGCCATAGATGTCGCTACACTAGTTTACATAATTATTATACTTAACTTTAAGAATTAGGAAAAATATAGTTTTGCTTCGTTAAGGTAAATATTTTAATTCGATAATACAATATAGACTGCCCTAGAGCAATCACAGGTTTTAAATGAAAACGTCCATTTGAATTTGAGACCAACTGTGAAATTTAAAAAGAAACAGCTGTTCAATACATTCGTCTTCTTTTTTCTCCTTCACTGTGTTCGTTTCTTTTACACTGTACGATTTTGTGCAGTACCGCCGCCGTTCTGCGTAGCAGTAATGCTAGCGAAGGAGATGGTCGCACGCGTTAGGGAACGGACGTCCTCACTCCCCAGTCGCCGGGACCACGACCCCGACTTCCAGCCGCCATAGGCGTGGGCTTGCGGAAGGCGAACAATGGGTAGCTCGCCGTCCGCTCGTCCTGTAAGGACTAAAGCCTGAGCCGTCGCCAGCGCGTAGTGTTCCACACGCGTCTCAAAGAGATGCCATTAACCGTAGGGGCCCAGTGGGGTCGATGCCTGCTAGGGCCATGGGTAAAAGAATGAAATGGATACTCGTGGTCCTAGTATGCATAATGCAACTGAAGGAACATAGGTGTGGTTTTAGTCAGTAAAAGTCTGACACAACCTCTCGCTCCACCTTAGAGTCATTCGCCGAGTTAAGGTTCTTGGAGATGTTTTTAATTTTTCATCAACCAGATGGCGGGAGGTCTTCCACGACACAAAACACGAGAAAATGCAAATTCAATGTTTGTATGTATTTTTGTTTAAGGCAAATCTTACAAATGGATTTTGAATCAGTAAATCCCTAAATCATTTGAGCTGAATTCGGTAGGTATATATAGTATGTTCATCATCTTCCTGCCCTTATCCTGTGTTATTTGGGGTCGGCGCAACACGTTTTCTTCTTCCATTCTGCCCTGTCACTCGTCATACTATCACTAAATTCCTTTTCTTTCATATCACTCTTCACACAATCCATCTATCTTTTCTTTGGTCTCCCTCTCCCTCTCCATCCATCTACATGTAAACTCATAACTCTTTTAGTAACATGCGTTTCATCCCTCCTCTTCATAGTATGTTATACCACACTAATGCATTAATATGGTACCATGGAGCTGATCTGATAATGGAATCGGATACTGGCTATAGGAACTACTGAACGCAACAATATAACCCCATGGTGTTTCAACTCTTTGGTCGCGATAATAAGTACTATACCCCTAATTGATTTTTAAGGTCTGATGATGATGATGAAACGTTACCATAGGTGTTTTCGATGACTACTGTATCGCGCGATAAAAAACTTGGTTTTTATACAAGTGGTAGTAAATTGTGGCGGGAGCTAGGTGGCGCACTTTTCCGCACTAGTGCGAAAAATAGGATAGAAGTTTTGTACCTAAAAAATAGGGATAGGAGGATTAAGTAAGTGGGTTGAAAACATTTAATATATAAGATATCGCTGGTCCCATCGTAAAAGTTGTTCATATTCATCAGTCCTTTCACCTTCTCAAATATGATAAATAAATAAAAATTCACCCCGTATTACACCTACTTACTTTACCTGGTTATTTTCGGTAATGCGATACAGCTCCGTATTTCCATATTTTGGGTGTCAATCAGCTAATGCATAGTCAGTATTTATGAGGCTATAAACCGTTGCTGAGGCGTGTGTTATTCGTTCGGCAGCGATGTTATTGCTATCAATGACAAGATACAAGCCTCAGATTTTATGAAATGAACTGGCTTTTTTGTGTGACTTTAATGTTCTACGTTAGAAGAAAGTATCGTAGAGAACATTTTAAATGACGTACTCGCGTTTGATAAAAGTGTAATTCACACTAATATTTTAAAGGCGATAGCTTTGTTTGTATGTGTGTTTACGTTTGTTACTGAATTTGACGACCACACGGGTAGACAAAATATTAAACACTTCTTATCCCTGGATTATGTTCCCTTGGCGTAATTTCCTGATTCTACTCAGACAAAGTCGCAGGGAGAAACTAGATTTGTAATACTTATTTAGAAATCCTAACATGACTAGACGTTTATTTCAAAGTTAAGAGCTTTTATAGCAGGCATATTGTAGTTACAAGTTTCCATTAGCAATAAATTTACATTTACGTTTTACTAGCGAACGCTTTTGATATAATTTTCTGTAATTAACACTTATTATTAACGTAACGAGAAAAAGTATCTCTCAATAGAAATATATTGGGAGGTAAAAGAAAGAATATTAACTAAAGGAATACTTACTTATAAAGTACGTCGGTATCTGTGTCGGTTTCAACCAACCGTCTTATTTCGACATAAAAAGTTACAATTTGGCACCGTTTGGAGGAAATGCCAATTGAATTTCAGACGTGACGTCCTTTTGATTTAAGAGGTCGCCTGAAACTTTTAAGAATTACTTCAAGACTGTCATAGAAAAGTTTTATTTTATATCCATATAATCCTTTAATGAAAATGATATTACCTTTTTTCGAGGTGGAAAATCATCAAATGACTTTCCGCGCTAAAGCGCGCCCTGTCGTGTCATCGCGTGTTAGACTCGGGCGTGTCAGACTTTTACTGAATAAAACTCACCTGTTTGCTTCAGTCACCCTTTGCTTTCCAGAGCCACTGAATTTCTTTCAAACTTTCCCTGTAGCCATAGCGGGCATCGACATTACTGGGCTCCTACGGTTTTGCATCATTGTTTGTTTTACATCTCTTTGAGGCACGCATTGAGCAATACGCGCCGTCAACCCGATCTCGGTCATTACCGGACGACAGGACGATACCCATTACTCGTCGTCCGCAAACCCTACAGTGTCCGGCAATTGCTTAGTGGCTGGGACATGAGTATGGCCGTTCCCTCATAGGAGCAGTCAACTTGCATTACAGCTTTGCAGAAGCAGGTGACCGTTTCCCATTCCCTCTCGTTCTGGACCATTGTCTAAACTGGGGTCGGACGTGAGAGGTCATCGCCACCACATTTGTGTAAGGACGGTTGCTTTCGCTTTGCGGGAGACCGTGCGGTATCACCGTACCATCCGGATGGCCTAGATCCTCTGGGATGCGTTTAGCTTAGTTGCTTCCGCAGCGACCGCGCCCACACCAGCATCCCGTAAATAGCCATGGACCGCACTATCGTCGCGTATAGCCTCCGGTAGGAGGCGCCAAAGTGATATTACCTGCGCTATTCGTTTTGAAAGCGATTTTATGCTGGCTTTGTTCTACCTTACACGGTAATTATTATGGCAACTTATTCCTTGACCATTTATTGCATGCATTATGGTCATTGGGTTGGTGATGAGCATTGGACGTCTACGAGCAGACTTCTAAGTGAAAACTACGGTTAATGATTTACGTCTGTTTGCTTTTCCTTTTCTTTTTATGCACCTACCATATTGTCTCTTCACCACCCTAGGTTGACTGGTTGAGAATGCCTAAGGCATTAAGTACTTTGTGTTGCATGAAGATTAAATAAATAAATAAATGAAAACAGACTTATACCCACATAATTATATTAATTGTCTGTTCAAAGAAGTCTTTTCCATATTTCTGAATAATTTTTTTATTAAATTCATTTTATGAAATGTTTCAAACGAAATGCAGCTTTTCATTTCTTAATTAATCTGCTTCTCGGGGACAGCTAAAAGAAAGAAAAAACCATTCATCGTTTCCAACGTTTTGCCGTCCTTTGCACTCTCTTCGTAATATAAAGTTGTTTCAGACCAAGTAAGCCGATTTCACGGCGAGCTACAATTGCATTGCCTACCGCACGGTGCGGTGTTGTTATTGGAAACGGTAATACTGAAGATCGCATCTGGGACCTTTTACGGTTCCATACCCGAGTTGCGGGATGGTTCGATAGAGTTACTTCGGCCTTAGAGCGCAAAGGGTAACTGAAGGAATACGGTGGATTGTAGTCAGTAAAAGTCTGACACACCCCTCTCACTCCACTTAGAACTAAGAGAAGTTAATTGATAATATTCCCACTAATAAAAAGGAAAGGTTTTCTCTAGCAGTTAACCAAAGGTGTTAGAGGGACAATATGGCAGGTGCATATAAAAGTAAACAATATATATCTTAAAGATATATCTAATATATGAAAATCTCGTGTCACAGTGTTTGTTACCGAACTCCTCCGAAACGTCAAGACCTATTTTTTAAATTATGTTGTGTATATTTGGTAAGTCTGAGAATAGGTCGTAGGCTATTTTTTACCCTCCTACCCCTATATGTTTCTTTGATAATTTATATGATATGGCAGAACAACGTTTGCCGACTCAGCTAGTACTAACTAAAACACACAATAACAGCCAATATAATATTAAAAGAACAAGGTAGGTAAATTGTTGTAGTTTAGGCGGTACGATACACTTGATTTAAATGGTATAGCGTGGAAATGTCAAAGAAAATTATCGAAATTAAATCAAAAAGTGGTAAAAACGGCAAAGGGTTAACGGCTCTAAAACAGTTAAATTTCGGCTCGTATCATATAAAGTCAGGTTATAAATCACTTAAATAAATCAAGGGTTACGTAGGCGTTCGCGTGTGGTGGTAGCTACATTAGCCGGAACGAGCCGTGGCCGGGAAGCCGGGCCCGTTACGAACAGCTGCTACCCGTAATATTACCTAATGATATGCATCTCACCTGACGACGCTTATCCTTACATTTAATTGCTCTAAATAATTACATGATCAAATTGTTACGGAACGTACAGTATCTGCGGATGTTGTTTGAATTTAATTGTAGGTAAATTCGCAAACTTTTTATTTTGAACATAATGGAGGTTTAGTTTTTTATAATTGTTAGGTATTGCGTCTTCATTGTTATTAATAATTTTGTTTTTAGCCTATTTGGTGTCCCACTGCAATAGTCTTCCCATTCTCCTTCCAAACCTCTCTGACTAGAGCGATCTCTAGTCAAGTTTGCCCCGCGAACATGATCAGCTCATCATAACACCTTTCGGTGCAGTCAAACTCGACGGCGTCGACCGATATAGTTAATAATACTTAAGTTTACAAAATTAAATGGTATTTTTATGACTACAATTTATTTATTTATTATATATATTCTTTATGCACACAAAAGTACAGAGGCGGCCTTAATGCTTTAAGGCATTTTTAGTAAACGATATTTCCTTATTTTTATGATTGCACATAAGCTGACACTTATTAAACATGTAAAGTCACATTTCCTGATAGATGAGTTTAATTTTGATCTAATGTGTCTTATTTAGAATGAACATAAATCTTGGTGGCTCCACGAAAGCCAAAGACGCGACTGGAGGAAATTAATTATTTAGACCTATAGATAATGCGTCGGCAAAGTTTTAAGATACATTACGAACAACCCATATAAATAAAACCCTGTGGCTAATACGTGTCTAACTGTCTGGCAGTGTGAGCTGCCATTACCATTAATCCCGGAGTTGGCTTTCAAGACCCATCTTGAAGCAAGGCTCTCTGCTTTTGGACCCGAAGAATACTCAACCCGGTAAAGTTTGAAGTCTCGCCCAATAAGTCTGGGCACTTTTAAGAGGAGTAATGTCCGTCAGACTTAAGAGGGGGAATCGTTTAAAACAAAAACAGTTCCCGCGGTCGAGTCCCGCCTCGCTTCCAGTGCACTTACTGACTGCATTCTGCAGCGAAAGTGTTAGAGCACCACTTTAGTCAACGTCTTACACAACGAAGGTTTTTGCCAAAAATATGTTTTTGTTCTCGACTATTTTTAATTGAAACTGAAAATATGATACTCAAACGTGCAATAAAAGCTGTCCAGAAATTGAGCATGACACAAATGAATATGAATATTACTTAAATGAATATATGTATGTAGGACACACTATTCATTCACAAATTTGTATGCCGTGAAATTGATCAAATGTATGTTAAATTCACAATGCTCGTTTTACTATCCAATGCTTGAAACAGTGAAATGAAATCGACGGTCCAGTGTTTGTACACACAACACACCATTTAGATTATACGTCCATTTAAATTGCTACTGTACAATGTTATTTCTTCCTGGAATTGTGTTAATGACGTTTGATTGTTTTCTAGGCTCATTTTTGTCCCACTGTTATGCCAAAGCTTCTACTTTCTCCTTCCGAACCTATTTACTTTAAGCAATATATAATCCTAATATTTCAATTACATGACATACTCACGCTTTATTAGCGATTCGATCATCTGTGCATAACTAATTACAACTTATCGATAAACGAAAAGCAAAGTCTTGGAATGCAGAATTTAAATTGCCTTCTCTTTAAAAGTTTCCGATTTCTTAGACTAAATTATTAGTTCCTTGGAGGTGTATAAATTAGTTTAACGACGGGAGGGGCTCGATAAAGTTTGTCGGGTGTCCAGATAGCGGCAATTTGCGATGCAATAAATTAACCGTCGTGTAAAACCAAGAGCTTGTTGCGACACCGTGTCGTAGTTAATGCTGACGGTACTCGCAAACTGTCGCATGATTCCTTGAAAGTTTCCTTGTTTCAAAACAAATTGTAATTGTACTGCACTTTGTTTTATGTGAGTATAATAGAGCGTCCATTTTCCGCTTTCATAAAATTTCTCACGTTTGTCTCGCTTCCTGAAACTTACTCCTGGAAAACCCGTGCAAGAAATCTTCATTATGCATTCTCATCAGCATGTACTATTGGTAAATTTTTAATTGTTTGAAATGAAATCAAACTTTCTAAGTGAAGCGAAAATCTCTATACTTACATATTTGAACAATGCGTCCTGCTTTTAAGAAAATCTGCTTCTAAGCATATTACTCAGTGAATAAAAGCTCTTTTAAAAATATCACGAACGATTTATAAACGAACAAAAACTGTTTCTGCATACTAATTTGAAGATATTATTATAACTTTGTTCCGAAGTAAGATTCAGTTGAATCGAGAAAAAGTATTTTTAAAATCGCAAGTTTTAAAATTCTTGCTTGTTCGTGTGTGTAAGGCACTTACTTAAAAGGTCTTGGGAAAATTTGCGTCACATTTAATGAGGATTCCATTGAAACCTCTAGTAAGGGGAGGCTCAGGAACCCTGCGAGCTTCGTAATTGGGTAACATGTGTATCTACCCATCTGTCAACTATCTACAACAATTTCTCTGAAAAGGTCCTTCTCCGAAATTCAAAACTGGATTTAAGGAGTAAGAAGTACTTACGCATTAGTGCTGCGTCTTGGGTCCCTGTATCCTCTTTCTTGGAAAAGCTCAACCAAGTAATAATAAAATAGTAACAAACAAACCTGTAGAAATCACTTCGTACCACGTTGTTTTTTGCTTCCACTTATGTCAATGAATTTCAGCTTACATTTTTGTTTTTCTTTCGTGTCGACGAATTGCAGATGTTACTCCTTTAAGAAACATTCTACTAAGCGGCCCTGCAGTATGAGCTTTTGATAAGAAGAGATACTTTATTCTTGTCGAGTTCATCTGCGATCGTCGCTAAACATATCCTCCAGGCCTAGCCAAGTTACGACCGTTTCGTGTCGAATCTCTTTCTACAATCGGTGACGCCTTCTATCCGTTTGTTCTGACCACGTGGCTTACCGTTGAGATGATGTCATTCCCATAAATTTGAAATTTTCTGCTAGTGTTAACGATTGTAGATTACCTATCAACATTGCTAAGCCTGTTGAGGAGATACGAACAGGCGGTACGACATGTGCCACTCGTTGCCCTCAGAGCTTCCTGCCCGCCTTGAAAACTAAAATATCCTTGCCCAAACACTCATTGAGCCCATTATTTGAATGCCACCGAGGAACTTTGAAACAAACTTCAGCAATTGAAAAATATTTGTATTTACTTTGTAGTTAACTTGGCTTTTGCAAGATATGAAGTAGCTCATATTCCTTTTCGCAGGAACTTTTGCTTATCGTGTCTGCTGTTTATTGTCCTCCATAACCCTAAAACGCCCTTCTTCCTGCGGAAACTATTATTCTACTCCCGTCATTCTGATGTTCCATGCAGATCGCATCTCTGAGGAGTTGAGAAGATTACAGTCACTGCACAAGTGAAATAACACACACCAGGTGGGTTACCATGACGTTTAAAGTAAGATTGTTTAGTTCTTATTCCATTGTGAGTAAGAGATGGCGCTAGACAACCTGTATAGCTCTGTCTCTTACCCACACTAAAATAAGAATGAAACAATCTTACTTTGAACGTCATAGTAACCCACCAGATGAACAAATAATAATAATACACACGTAAAACATTCATAGATGTATGTTCTGATTTTCGTTCCCTGCCTGTTCATGAAAAAACTAAATGTGAGATAAAAGCTCTATACATTTTAAAGAGATTGCGTCACAACGTAAGTAGCAAGTGCTAATGAGTCACGTATCACATTAAATAGAACAAGCGTTTCGTTCAGAGCACGCGACTACTAGCTATGCTGCCATCCGAAGGAAAAGAGGCGCATCTCTAAAAGCGATGAATTAACCGTTGGATGTATCAAATCAAATTGTTTATTTATGATAGATACATGAGTGATATACGGGTATTCATTACATGATATAAAAGAATTTATATGGAAGGATAAAAGACACGCAGATAATCCTTAATCCTTGCTATACTATTTACTTATGTACGCACAAACACTTAAAAACGAAAATAATGTGTTACTGCTAATAGCCGAAGTGCGGCTACACCTAGTTTTAGCCGGCTAGAACTAGTTACAGCCGCGTGTTAAAAGCCGCGCGTTTAAATATATAAGTTTTCTTATGATTTTCCGTTATTGTTTGAGTACAGTAACAATAATAAAATTGCTAGTTTCAACGAACGAATTTCAAAAACAAATTAAAAAAAAAACAAAAATTAAACAAATTTCGGATATGTGTTTTTTTCAGATGCACCCTGTTTGCGTATGGGGTACAGTATGGCACATTCACATTCAGCTCCTTGACAAAGAGGTCGTTGTGCGAGTCCGTATGTTATAGTCCAAAGCTGACTTTACTAGCAGCCACCGACTTGCCTAGATACCATCTATGTACTGAGTTCTTTTGATACGGGTATATTTTGTATATAAATTGTAGTTTACAGTGAAATGTTTGAGATTTATGATGTTGATACCCTTGAAGAATTGGAGAAAATAGGTATTTGTTTATTTGACAGCTTTGGATTTAAAATTCCTGATTGCTGCATTGATTAGGTGCATGCAGTTCAAATAACAAAGCATAAATAATTTACCTGAAAATACACGAAGGTTGCACGAATTTTGCAAAATTGGCTCAGTGGTATCATCTTAGTATATATGAGCTCATAAACATGAGCGACACGTTTCCAACGGCAGAGGAACTGCAGCCGTCGACCTAAAACGACACTTGCTGTTGCGTGCCGCATCCGCCATTTTTTCAGTCGACTTCAAATTGTTCGCGCACGCGTCGTACTTTCGTAAAATGTTCCAGTCATGAAATTGATTTCAACATCATTGATTGACGTAGTAAAAGCAATAATAATGTTTCTTCTTCGGAACATTCATTCTGCAACTGGCTCGTAAACTATGTGAGCTGACGACGGTGGACTCTGATCATCAAAGTTGGAATGTCGACGTCTGCAGTTACCTCTGCCGTTAGCAACATGCCGCTCATGTCTATGAGCTTTAACGGCCTGAAAACCCTGGCAAACATCCGTTAATTCTAGAATAAAATTTGGAAAACATTTGAAATTACCAAACTGGCCACGCCTCCTATGCCTTTGTTCTGACCCCGTGACTGAGTGTTGAGATGACGTCAGAATAAAGGAATCGGAGGCGTGGCCTACTCGAGGCGATCGAAGAAAAGAGAATCGAAACGAAACGGTTGTAACTTGGCTAGGGGTGCTGTGCTTGGTTTGCATGGCAGATTACGTCTCGCTTTTTTTCTCAGAGAGATCTATGCCCTAAACAGTGGAAACGCCATAAGCTTAATATGGCCAATAAGTAGCGCATACTTATTGGCATACATACGAATTTCATCATTCAAATGACTTTACAAATCTGCACAGCTGATTCTCCAATAAAACTGCATAGTACGTCATAAACTGGTACGCAATTAATGGCTCTATAATTAAACTAGCCGAGTTTCATAACAGTTTCCCCAGCGATATAAGGATCACTAAATTCATAACAGTGATGATGAATTTGTTCCATCACCGTCGTCGCGTCGTCTGGTCGTCGCCCACAAGTGCCGCCATTTCCCATCGCCATTAGTTTACTTTAAGAATTTGTTTGAGATTATACGCGACTGATACAGTATGTTTTCCTTTCATTTTCTTTTACCTGGGGCATCATAAACAAGGGTAAATAGAAAATTATACGACGATATTGTTTATGCCTGCTTGTTGTTTCGTCGTAACGATGTAAAGTGTTTTATGTTTGCCAAATCATATGCTTATCTTTTGTATCAACACATCATATATTTTATAAAAGCTAGAATCAGTTCAAATTTCCTATTCCAAACGACATTCTTTTTTTTACCCGACTGCAAGAAGGGTTATGTTTTTTGCGCGTATCTTGTATGTATGTATGTAATATTCTTTATTACCTCATATCTTCCAAACCGCTGAACGGATTTACATAATAAGCATATCGTTAGATTCGTCGTTAACCCAAGTGTTCTTAAATAGGTGATGTTGAAAAAAATCAGCATAACGAACGTAAAATTAAAGTAAAAAAGTTTTTTTTTTTTGTTGGGTTGTTCAATATGGGTATCAAATTCAAGAACTCATCATGAGGATTCCAAACGGTATATCATAACCATATTTTTAAAAATACAATAGGAAATATGACATTTAACTTTCTGCTAACTTGTTAGGTTAAGTTAGGTTACTTGCAACTTCGCCTTTTTTGAGGCAATCGTGTAAAAAAATGTTATCTATTCCTGAGATATATTCCTGGAAATTAAGTTCCGTTCCCGCGGGAAAATGAAAAGTAGCCTAAGTTACTTCTTGTAACATCAACTATCCGTCAGTTGAGCACGCCATAATCATGGCGGTAATTCCCCTCTTTGAGTAATGGCTGGAGAGGCGTCACGGTGTCCACACCTTTCGCATGACGCAGGCCCTCACCGGAGATGGTAAGTTCGGAAGGTTCCTGCACCGGATTCAGGCGAAAGAAAATACTCGGGGATGTCGCCATAGTGCGGATTTCCGGCGGGTTCTCATGGAGAAATGGCGACAACGGCTGTCGCGACCCAGTGCTGGGCACGCCACAATTATGGCGGTAAGTTCCCTCTTTGAGGCGTGGTTGGAAAGACCTCACGGCGTCCTCACCTTCCGCATGACGCAGGTTCTCACCGAACATGGTAAGTATGGAAAGTTCCTGCACCGGATTCGTGCGGAAGACACGCCCGGGTGTCGCCACTGTGTGGAACGCCCGGAGGACACGGTGGAGCACACGGTGAAGGTGTGCCCCGCTTGGGCAGAGCAACGCCGTGTCCTCGTGGGGGCGATCGGCGGCGGCGATCTCTCGCGCCGGGCCTTGGTACAGGCCATGGTTCGGAGCGAAGAGGAGTGGCAGGCGGTCGCCTCCTTCTGCGAAGCAGTAATGCTAGCAAAGGAGGCGGCCGATCGCGTGAGGCAACGGTCCTCACGCCTCAACCGCCGCCGGGATTCCGATCCCGATTTCCGGCCACCGTAGGCGCGGGCTTGCGGACGGCGAGCAATGGGTGGCTCGCCGTCCGATCGTCCGGTCCGGTAACCATCCGGACCGAGCCTTAGTCGTCGACGGCGCGTATTGTTCCACGCGCGCCTCAGGGAGATGTCAGTAAATCGTAGGGGCCCAGCAGGGTCGAAGCCTACTGGGGCCTACTGGGGCATGGGTAGTGTGAAAGCGAAACCCGGGGCCCTGGGACGAAGGCAAAGAAGTCAGTAAAAGTCTGACACTATCTTTCGCTCCGCCCAAGAGCGAGATTTGTCATAAGATGATTTTCCCACCTAAAAAAAAAAAAAAAATTGTGCTGATCGACCGAAGGATACGGTGGAGCTGACGGTGGAAGTGAGCCGTGACCTCGTGGGGTTAATCGGCGGTGGAGGGGGAATGGGTGGCGGCCGCCTCCTTCTGCGAAGCAATAATGCTAGTGATGGAGACAGCCGCACGCGTAAGGGAATGGACATCCTCACGCCCCGACCGCTGAGACCCACGACTACCAGCAACCCTAGGCGCGGGCTTTTGGACGATGTGCAATGTGTAGCTTGCAGTTTGGCCGTCCGGCTATTGTCCAAACCGAGCAGATTTTCGATAACGCGTCTTGTACTACGTGTTTCTTAAAGAGATGTCAACAAAACCGTAGTGGCCCAGCAGGGCCGATGCATACTAGGGCCTTGGGAGGACTTCTGAAAAGATAACCCGTGGTCCTAGAACGCAAAGTGTAATTAATGAAACCTTCGTGTGGTTTTACTAAGTAAAAGTCTGACACGGTCGCCCTCTTCGCCCTAGAGCGGAAAAGTCATTAGATGATTACCCATTTATATTTATACTAAACTCTTGGATGACATAAACATGTCAGTCCCCCGAAGTTGTCAACCCAGGCCTGACCGTAAATTGGATTTGTTTTTGCCGAATGTCGCTCGAACAAACCTCGGACGATCGACGCCACTGAACCGCATGATGAGAACGTATAATGATAGTCACTCTCGTACCAATAGCATTGACATCTTCTCCAATACCTTGGCTCAGTTTCGGAAGCATCTTTTGAACCAGCTCTTGGTTCAATGACATTATATTATATTACTCACCTATTTAATTTAATTTAGCGTAATTTATTGCCATTTAATGTAATTTAGTGTATTTTTAATGTATTGTAGTATAATTTAATCTGACATCATTTAATTAATAGATACTAATGTAATTTAATTCAATTAGACATAATTTATTTAATTGATTGATTTATAATAATTCCTTATTTTATTGATTCTGTTCTTTTTTGTACCTTATTTGTTAAATGTACAATTGATTTAAAATGTTATTAAAATGTAATAATTAGTTTACTAAATTCTGTAAGTGCTGTGCACACCTTTAAGTGAAGAATTCGCTGTGATACTGTTTATTGTTAAGATTATTCTTTTGGAAAATGTTTTTGCGAACTATTCGTTGGAGTGCCGTAACAAATAAATAAATAAATTTATAAAAAAAGCTTTCCGTCAATGAAAGTCCCGTCAAAATCGGTTCAGCCCTTTCGAAGATGTTTTCTCCCGGGAATCAGGATGTGGTGATGTTCCAAACCGCCGGAATTAAGTCCCGTTTCTCCAAAACCAAAGTTTTTTTTTGATAAACAGACATTTCAAATTTATTTAAGATACAAAATAAACGAGTCGGATGACTCGATATGTTTGTGAACTTTAAAGTGATAAAGACATTTCAAACCTGAAAGTGATAAATATACGCCTAAAATAGAGTGAATTTTGAAATTTAAAATAATCCAGACTAAAATCATCCCATCCAATAGGTCCCGACTGTTACAGTCAATATATTCCGTATTAGAATTTATTATTTGTTTTATTTAAATTGTTTTTTAGACTGAACTTGGCTTTTTTTCTTTTTAGTTTTTATCTAAAGTTATTTTTTACGCAGTCGGATTTTTAATTATATCGGGCACATCACACAAACATTTTTGTTTTGGGTGGGAATCGAACCCACGACCTGCGGCATAGCAGTAAGGGCTACCTACTAAACCAACAGGCCAGTCAAACATTGAGTTCAGCTTCCAGCCTTCCTGGATATAGCTGGATTCCAGTATTTCATGGAGTTTCAGTTGTTCCATGGAGAGATTTCTTATCTGACTTCTGTAACCTAGTTAGGGAAAAATTATATTAAAAACAGTTGGGTCAAGCAGAGTCACTTTATCAGGGGTCTTACCATGATGTGTTAAAATATCAAACATACGACCAAGAAAGAGAGATGCAACTATACACCCTATATAGCTCCATCCCTTTAACAGTTCAGTTTAGGTTGTCAAATGGATCGCGTAAAGAGCTCGTGGTAGGGCCTTTTTTTCGGTGGGAAAATCATCTTATGACATCCTCCGCTCTTTGGCGGAACGGGAGATAGTGTCAGACTTTTACAGACTAAAAACCCACTCCAGTTCCTTTCCTTTCCTTGCCTTTGGTACCAGGGCCGAGTCTTCCAGCTTGTGGTAGGGCCTTAGAAACACATGTCGACACAGTAACTTCGTAATAATATACTAGTTGCAGCGGTTGCTAGCTCTGCAACAAATGCAATAAACGTTACGACGCTACGAACTTCAGCTAAGGTTAGCTTTAACACCGCCACCGGCATTAAATTAGTTTTTCAACTAACTCGAACTCTCAAATGAATGTGCTCGAACGAATCAGTTCGAATGAGTAATTATTAAGTTGCGAATGTGTCGCAGTGAGAAAATCGAGTTGTTACTTGAACACCTCACGGGGATGTTCCGAGACGTGCTTCGTTATTAGCTTTCAGGATTGCATCTTACTTACTAAGTTTAGTAGAAAATCTTGTTGGTGAAAGAGTTGCTGTAAAAGATTTGCGCGTTTTGATGCTGGTTGAAACCTAGCTGTAAAGCCATTGTCACTTAACGCCACACGACAGGCGCTGAAGTGTATCTAACCTCGCGTTGGCTTGTTTGTAATCCGTTAATACCCAACTCTCGCCACCTCCGTTCCTTCGCGTGGAATACCGCGCGGAAGGGTGGCACTTGGCCCATGAGACACAGCACTAAAACCGCGCTCACCGGTTCTCCACGCACCACCACAAAATCCGCTAAGCCGGCTCCGCCCTCCACGATAGAGAGTAACGTCTTATTGAAACCGCCTTAAGACGTGATGTTTAGGAAATCTATTAGCATCCATTTATAAGAACTGTTTCTAGATCGCTAGGTTGCTATGTGGCATCATAGATCCATCGCGGTATAGGAGTTACCCACGCGATTTGAACTTATACAACAACGAGAAATCAAGTATCAGGCAGTTGCCTCACCAAACACAACACCCATCTGGTTGGAAGGTCCTCCCTTTTCAACGGAGGTTGACTATTTTCCATCAAGACCGTAGGCAAAAGGCCTGTATTGAAAGTACTGTTATAATAAACGTAGACAAAGCAAAAGATCGGAGTAGGGTACCACCCATGGGAAAACACGCATGTGTGCTTATCCGCAAAATTTTTCAGAGATAACACAAACTTTTTTTACAACATTATTACGTTTCAACGTAAATATTATCTACAGTACGACATTCAATAAATATCATTAAACATGTAAAGCTCAAGTGTCACCCCATCATGTTCTAAACCTTGATGGATAGTAATTGATTAATAGAATTAGCATAATATATCGCAATCAAGCACAATGTTATGCCACCTTCACCCTTGTGTCTAATCCCTGTCAGCTTGATATGATACCGTGTCATTAATTATTCATTCGGTTTAATTACATCCATGCTTTAAGGTGTTATAAGGTGATAAATATGACGGGCTGAATGTTTATTTTAAAAATAGAAGCCCTAATTATTAAAATCAGATCGCCAGCTGAGAGAAAATAGCCGCTTTTAAAAATGCTTGTGAAAATAATGTGAAGATTCTTTTTTCAATTTTTATTCAAGTGAGTATTTTAGTAGCACGTCATGTTATTTCCCTCAGACTAATATTACGCTGCCTGTCCATTGCCGCGGAGTGAGGTACCGGAGTGGAGCGATGGAGTAATGCGCAGCGGAGTTGTGGACTCTGTTTGTCCATCGATGCGGAGCGAAGTAGTGCGGAGTGGAATTGCGGATTATGTTAGGGCGGGTATACACGAGTCCACGTGTCCAGTTTACCGCTTCCACGTACCGCTTCTTGGTTTTGTATGAATTTTTTAGGTAGTTCGCAATTCCGTGTCTACTGAAGTGGTGTGGAGATTTTATGCAATTCTATTGGTTAATGTTGGCAGAGCTCCGCTTCGTAATGCTCTTTTCTGCTCCAGTAGACAGTCAGCCTTATAAAGTCGAAAGTTTTTATGATTGACACTCCATCACGCTCAAACGACTGAATTGATTAAGATGGATTTTGGCTGTAGATAGATTAGGGCATGTCGTGGTATAGGATATAGGACTTATCTCTTCGATACTTTTGATCCAGAGAGTATGTTTCCTTGAGATTATTTTTCACGTGGGTAAAGTTACTGACAGAAGCTTATGTATTACATATAAAGGGACCCAGTTTCAACATGTTGTACCTTCAAGCTTTGCTTCATGCTGTAAAATGTTTACAGCAACCAACTACTATAGTTCTTGGGTATACATTATTATTATTGAAACTATAATTTTTTTTTTTTTTTGCCCAAAGCCTGAACCCTTGACCCTGAAACCTTGGCCATATTTTAAAGGGCTGTATGATAAATAAATAGCAAAAATAATTATGTCTACCAACTGTAACCAAACGAAGTTTACTAACACTAAATAGTCTCTCTATTTAGTATATTGCTATAGTTTACTTATTTTACTATTTATGTATAAACAAAAAAAAAAAAAAACAGAAAAAGACAATACAAAATAGACAATAGTACAAAGGTACTGCTTATTCCCAAAGAAATTTCTTCCAACAGACCTGCGAAAAGGAGAAATTAAAAGAAATGTAGACAATAGTGTATAAGAAACGAGAGAAGAAATGTGTGAAATCTTAATCTAAACTATCAAATAATACATATATGTATTGTAGTGTGTATATATGTATATAGTTTGTTATCAGACGTTATTTTTCTCAAATAAAATTACTGTATGTCTGATATTTTAAGTTTCACATTGTTAAATATAGTTTTAGTACGGTGAGTACGCATTACATAGTACTATTTTATCAATGGAAACCTCAAAATATTACTTATTATATTTCCATTTCATTATAATATATCGAAAATAGGTAACGCCTGACAAAAATATAATGCTTCTATACGTATCTTCGTTTGGTTACGGTTTAGAGGCCTGTTTTTTTTTTGCTATTGATTCCTCGTATTGGCCTCTAACTTATAACCTAGGTTTCATTTCTGGCGAAAAGAAAAAAGTAAATCATGCCAATAGTTTACATTGGCATTATAACTTTTCCTATTTACAAATAAAGTTGTATTGCGCATTGTAAAATTATAAGAGCAAACAAAAAAAAAACAATCAACACCTACAAAATACACGAAAAAGCTTACAATTAATTACATGCCAAAGCTTTGAGGTTTACAGTGGTTGAGTTAAAGTCAAAGTATCTGCATATTGCATACTGAGATTGCACAATTGACTTAGCAGTGAATTGTGTCAGTTTCTAGTGTCAGTCGGCCTTGACCTTCATTAGCTGAAGCAGGTGTGATTCAGTCGCAACTGACTGAAAAGATGCATGCATGCGGAAGACGGCAAAGGAGCACTCTTTGCTTCTATAAGTAGCAAGACCTGTTGGACGACGTTAGTACTTGGGTTGTTTATGGATGTAGGGAAATTAGTTAGTATTTATGAGCTATAAAAACCATACAAAATTCTTTCTTGAAAACCATAACGTCCCGCCAATTTAATACCTTCTTTTTAGAGTTGGGAAATCATAAAATAACTCTGAAACGAAAAACGAAATTCAAGTGGCTTTCAATAAGTCTTCGCTGGAACTTATAGACACATCTTGTCTCTGCTCTACAGTTTTCAAAAGCTAAGGCCCCTAAGGGGGAGGCCTTGACGAGTTAAGAACTAAGGCCCCTAAGGGGATAAGCCATGTCGAGTTAAAAGCTAAGGCCCCTAAGGGGATAAGCCATGTCGAGTTAAAAACTAAGGCCCCTAAGGGGATAAGCCATGTCGAGTTAAAAACTAATGCCCCTAAGGGAGAAGCCATGACGAGTTAAAAACTAGGGCCTCTAAGGGGGTAAGCCATTACGAGTTAAAATGTCAAACATGCGAGCGAGAAAGAGAGATAGAGCTATATACCCTACATAACGCCATCCCTTTAACTGTTCAGTTTCGGTCGTCAAATGGATCGTTAGGAGCTCGTGGTAGGGCCTCCGTTCAATCCTAAACCGCCGCTAATTTTGTTTCAAGTTCCTTCATGACACACACTCATGACACTAGATATCTTGGGTCTTCGGAAAACTTGAGGTTAGAGATACTAAGTTATTCTATAAATTTTTATGATAAGTCGAAGTTCAATATAATCCATAAGTTGTCTATAAAAACCGCTTTTTAGCGATAAGACCGCCCATTGTTACACCCTATTAAATTTGAATTCCTTCTGTAATGTTTTACGATGTACAATAACGAGTATATCTAAATATAAAAAAAAAAACTTATCATTATTAATAAGTTTTTTTTTTTTCACCACAATATAATATAATATTCACACAACGCCGTCTAGTCCCCAGCTAAGCAGAGCTTGTGTTATGAGTACTAGACAACTGATAAACATACTTAAATATTTCCAAATACATACACATATTATAGATAAACTAGCTGCTGCCCGCGGCTTCACCCGCTTGAAAGTAGGTTTTTTCATATAAACTTTGGATCGCCGTTTCATCCCTTTAGGGGGTGAATTTTAGAAAATCCTCTCTTAGTGCTGGCCTACGGCATAAAAGAAAACCTTATGCAAAATTTCACGATCCTAGTCCCAGTAGTTTCGGCTGTGCGTTGATATGTCAGTCAGTCAGTTTCTCCTTTTATATATCTAATAGATTACACCCAGACACAGAACACATGATTGTGGTCACCACACAAACATTTGTTCTGGGTGGGAATCGAACCCACGACCTCCGGCATAGCAGTCAGGGACACTAACTACTAGACCAACAGGCCAATCAAATAATAAACATTACAAACATTGGAGACGTGCATCTATGTGTAATTGACAGTTATTCTAGTTTATTGTGGGAGACTGGCGCCTAAACTAGTCTTTGGGGGCCTGTATTTGGGTGGACTGCGAAGTTCTTTCAATTGCCATTTGTGTTCCAGGTGTTCCAGGTTCACGGCAAATCTTTCGCACTATCACGCGGCCCTAGCAGGTAACCAATTTAATATCTGTGACCTTTCTTTAAGGTTTCATTCAATCTTTATTATAGAATAACCCTCTTCTACTGTCAGGAAGCAGAATACAATAGTTCTGAGACAGATTTATACTCCTTAGCAAAAAAATCTTCACCTACAAACATAAAAAGTATTATATTCGTATAGTACCCAAACAAAACATTGTCTCTATCTACGAACGTAATTTAACGTAAATAAATCTCCCTTACTTGTGTAGTGGCAAAAACTGTAGTACATAATAAATTGGAGTTGAGGACAACTTTCTTGTTAGCCGCTGAGAAAGGGCGACATTCCTACACAAATACTCACGGCAATAAACCAAGACCAGACTTTCATAATGAAATCACATTAATATATATATATATATATATATATGCGAAATACCTCTCACTGATTAATTACGAAATCTCAGAAAATATAACACCTACAAGCTTAAAATTTGGCTGGTAGGTTCCTTATTGGGTGTAGTCATCCGCTAAGAACGGATTTTACAAAACTCCATCCCTAAGAGGGTAAAACGGGGGTTGGAAATTTGTATGGAGAAACCTATTTTCACGCGGGCGAAGCCGCTGGCAGAAGCTAGTATTATATAGGCGAAACTCTGTGTATGTTTGTTGCTTCGTCACGCTCGAACGGCTGAACGGGTTTTAATGAAATTTGACGGGTAGACCATGTCCTGGTCATGCACGTAAGATATTTTTTATTAAAGGAGTATTGTCCCTTGAGAAAATTTGCTGTATTCACGCGGGCAAAACCGCTGGCAGCTGCTACTCTATAGTAATATTATAAAAAGCTTGTTTATTTGTTTGGACACACTAATCTCAAGAACTATAAATACTGGTTCAAATGAAAAAAAAAACTGGGCAAGTGCGAGTCAAACCCGCGCACTGAGGGGTAAATAGTTCAATTCCCAAAATGATTCTCGAAGATTTTTCCGAATCGCAAAATAGTTTTATTTATATGTACTTTATTGTACACCAAGATAATAAATGATACATATGAGCCTTATATAAAAAAAAACATACAATTGGCGGCCTTATCACATTCCGCAATCTCTTCCAGGCAACCTGGTATGGAAAGAGAATGTCTGGATAATAAATGAAGTTGCACTTGGTGCATTACAAAATAAGATAAACAATTGGAGAGAAAAAAAAAGAGAAACAAAGTACATACTTACCACTAAAATACATACTTAAATACATACATACTAAATAATTATATATTATTATATATAATATAATAGGCAAGGAAACATGTGATAACTACAATTAATACTGTTAAATACGAAACAAAATTACAAGGACAAGTAATATTCCTTCACAAGTGTTTTAAATATATGTAGCGATTGCGCGCGTTTTATTGACACTGGCAGTGCATTCCACTGACGAGTTGCCTGGGCAGTAAAGGACTTATCCAGAAAAGTAGTGGAATAAATCAGCATTTAGAGTCTCAAGTTATCTGATGACCTAAGAGATTTCGTATCACAAAGAAATTCAAACCGTTTCTTGAGATAAAGAGGGGAAAATAGCAAATTATACAAAAGGGAAAGAATACGAGCATTTCGGCGAAGGCGAATTGGTAATCACTTGAGCTTAACACGGAACTCAGAAACATGATCATATTTGCGTATACCAAATATGAACCTTTTGCAAAAATTTTAAGGTCGCTCAAGTTTATCCAGTTGTACTTCAGTGAGGTCAAAATAGCTGGCATCAGCATAATCAAGGATGGGAAGAAGAGATTGAGCAACGCAATCTTGGTGGCAGTCGGTAGAAAATTACGCAGTCTTCGCAAAGATGAAGCAGATGCGAATAATTTACGCCTAACTTCCTATAGCTGGGCAGTCCACGAGAAATTCGTATCAATAAATATCCCCAAGTTCTTAACTTTCTCACTGATGGGAATTATGGAATTATCAAAAGAAATTTTTGTGTCGTTGTTACGCACATTACAATTCTTCTTTTTTACGTTTTTTACCAATTTACGTTTTTCAGATTTATACCTATGCCTATTCAGATAAGACCTTGCTTTATACCAAATTTCAAGATTCTGGGTCAACAGGAATTTTGTTTCCCTGGAGAATGTCGAAATGTACCTACGTCTTTTGCAGCATAAAGTGCCGTATTTTTTTTTTTTCGTTAACTTAGAAGTTTTTATTTTTTCGCAGACGTGAATATTACTAACTATATGGTTTTAATTTCAACTCTATGCCTCCAAGTTTCCATTCTCCGCAGTCCCGAGATAAAGAGTCTTGACAGACAGACAGGCAGACAGATGGACAACAAAGTGATCCTATAAGGGTTCTGTTTTTTCTTTAGAGGTATAGAACCCTAAAAATGTATCTATATCCTGGAAAAATGCACATTACCTTTGAGATAGATCACGGGTGTGAAGTTTTGAGACCAAATTAGTATATATCTGTAACTTGTATTTATAACTATTAGGTTGCAAGCTTCCATTGTAGTACGCAGGAGCGAAAAGAAAGTTAAATACATTTTGTCGTGTCCGTAAAGCCGCACGTCTTCTAGAGCACTGACGAGGGTGCTGCCCCTATCAATTGAGCACTCTTTTATAACCAAAATTACCTTGTACGAAGTTTTCGAACCTCTGATACATTGCGTCCGAGTATTCTACATAATGAAAACCAACCCTTAAGACCCAATTTACTCATAAAGCCTTCTGAATAAATCATACGCGAAAGGACCAAAACTTTATAGCCGAGTTCGTGGACAATTTAATTTTAGTTCTACTAAAGCGCTTGTGTCTTTAGTCGCTGAGTTTATAAGTTTTTTTCTACACTAATATTATAAAGAGGTAAAGTTTGTATTTTTGTTTTTTTTTGTTTATGTAATTAATTTATGTAATTTCTGAAAGCATTGGTCCGATTGCGAATTTTTTATCGATAGAAAGCTGCTTTATTCCTGAGTGAGGAGAGTGAGGTTATATTTTATGTATGCGGATGAAGCTGCGGACAAAAGCTAGTGTTTTATAAAAGCAGTTTTAGTGGGACGCTTTGTCTATCAGCGTTATTGATTGATATACAGAATTTTGGCTATTCAAGCCTACTCATTTTGTTTTGTCTTCTCATAGTTCACGAAATAAGCAGTCCTCGTCAGCATCCACAATTATGGCGATAAGTCCCCTCTTTGAGGCGTGGTTGGAAAGACCTCACGGCGTCCTCACCTTCCGCATGACGCAGGTTCTCACCGAACACGGGAAGTTCGGGAAGTTCCTGCACCGAATTCGTGCGAAAGCGACGCCCGGGTGTCGCCACTGTGTGGACCACCCGGAGGACACGGTGGAGCACACAGTGGAGGTGTGTCCCGCTTGTTAAGAGCAACGCTTTGTCCTCGTGGGGGCGATCGGCGGCGGCGATCTCTCGCGCCGGGCCTTGGTACAGGCCATGGTCCGGAGCGAGGAGGGATGGCAGGCGGTCGCCTCCTTCTGCGAAGCAGTAATGCTAGCAAAGGAAGCGGCCGATCGCGTGAGGCAACGGCAACGGTCCTCACGTCCCAACCGCCGCCGGGATTCCGATCCCGATTTCCGGCCACCGTAGGTGCGGGCTTGCGGACGGCGAGCAATGGGTGGCTCGCCGTCCGACCGTCCGATAACTGTCCGGACCGAGCCCAAGTCGTCGACGGCGCGTATTGTTCCACGCGCGCCTCACGAAATTCCCAGAAAAATTGAAAAGCCGCTTAAATTAAAATGAATCAATTAAACAAGATACGTGGTCAGCATTCAGTCCACTGTACCAATTGACTACCATTGTTTTCTGATCAGGATTTACGGTTGTAGCATAAAATATTATTGTTCTCGTTTATTTTACACAAATTACTCTGATTTAATTAGGTAAAATAAGTTTGTGAATAGAGAATGATTAAAACGTGAAGTTAAATTTAATTTATTTTTATTATGGAGCACATATTCTGTTAGAACTTAACAGACATAGCAACTGTAAAATTCTGACCTCGAGAAGTTCATAGGTTAGCTAGATAAGTAATAAATATGAGTACCTAAATTTTAAAATAATTTTACTGCTTGTCGTTTAAATATGACGGAACAAGACGCTTGCCCCATCTCTCTGGTATAACACTCTGTATAAATACGTTTAGAATACATTTACCTTGCTGATTTCTATTATGTACAATACTGTACTATATATACTACTACATATTTGCAGAATTTAACAAGAGCGACCTTAATAAAAATAAAATTTTCCGCAATGGCTTTGTAAGTAAAAAGAGGAGAAATAGCACAATGGCAGTGTGCTGTGTGGAACTTGACAGGGGTCCACATTCGCCAGCCTCATATGTGGCCCACTATCGCCCATATTCCTATAAGGAAACGTTATATCTACTCGGCCCGGCTTTTAACACTCCACGCTCCCGGTTCTAAGTTATTACCCGCTTTTACCGTTACTGTTGGCTATTACGAAACGTGTGGACTTAAATATATATAACATATTGTACCCCCGGTGCGACCAAAACGGATAAAGGCACTTCTTAGTGCTCATATTTATGTTTGACCTGTCATAAATAAACTTAGCCCCGATTTGTTGACTAGTTATAAATGTCCCCGCGAACATTAATGTGTATGATTAAGCGCACAGCTTTTGATAACACTTTTGCTTTCATTCATATTTAATAATACAATTTAGTAAATTGCCTTGGTTATAATGTAATAACTTTAACTGCGTATTGGCACGCAACGTGAGCGTTAGATTTATAGGGTTCCATTGTGGAATGTGGCATAAGTTTCTTGAGCGGTGTGCGGTGTGGTTCTCGCTCCACGTCGTTCGTTGATTAAATTAAAAATGTTTTTGTACTAAATGAAGTTGTATTCGATAATTCAATCGGCTCGGCGAATATAGCCGGTATTATCGGTCGAGACGAGAGCCCACCGCGACGCAGACGACTTCGGATAATGAATACTTTTGCAAATTAAAAGCCATGCCATTAATTTGCTTTTGCGAAGTATTTAATTTTCTTTTGTCCCTGCCCTATCTGCTATGGATTCCTTTAATATAGAAATATTGAAATTAAAATGTTCTTATCTATAAGACTTTTTTCATCTTTATCTTTATATTTTTTTTTTCTGTAAGTACGTGTGTTTGTCACCTAACTTCTCCTAAACGGCTTGACCGATTTGGATGTAATTTTGTGTACCTATATTTGAGTGGGTCTCTGAATACAATTGTACCCGGTAGTTGGCGCTGCAATCGGGATTAATTTAGTTTCAGACGAAAAGACAGCTTTCGGGCAGGAAAACGTCTGCTGGAACCGCTAGTATAATATAATTCTTCCGTACGTGTGTTTGTCACCTAACTCTTCTTAAACGGCTTGACCAATTTGGATTAAAGTTAATGCGTATGTTTTAATGGGTCCCTGGACGATTTGAAAATACAATTGGACCCAGTAGGTGGAGCTGCAATCGGGTCCTCAATTTTTTTTCTGATCCAATCCAGCAAAATCCAGCAGCCAGGCAGGACAACGTCTGTCGGGACCGCCAGTTTCTTTATTATTTTTAACTTGTCTGTTAGTAATAAGACATCGGTAGTAGGCACGGCCTATTCAAAACATATAAACTTTCCACACCAAGCTGACAGAGTTTCATTAAAACTTTAGCTTTGGGTTTAGATTGGAAGATAAAAAATAAACTTTACACCTATCATTAATCAAGACTAGATACACGAGCCGTCGTGGCCCAGTGGAAACTATCCGATTTATGAGTTTTAGACGCATTACATATTTTAACTTTTCGCCTTATAGTACCATTTATAATTTAATGAATTTTGGAATTTTACACCGTCTAGCCCCAAGCTTAGCAAAGCTTGTGTTATGAGTACTAGACAACTGATAAACATACTACACATACTAACATATATATATATAAATTACACCCAGACACAGAACAAATGATCGTGCTCATCACACAAACATTTGTCCTGGGTGGGAATCGAACCCACGACCTCCGGCATAGCAGTCAGGGCCACTAACTACTAGACCAACAGGCCAGTCTCATATTTGAAGATATGAGAACAAGGACCACATATTTAAACGTTCACATGGGGTCACGCACGAGACCATACATCCTTTTGAAGCCCAACTGCTCCAGCACGGCTTTATCTCGCAGATTGATAGATCACGGAAACTGCTGCTCAAATCACCCTTCAAGTCATAAGCATCGAAACAAATCTTTGAAGTCAAACCTAGATTTGAAATCCGCTTAAATAAGTTTGTGTATATTTTTTTGTGAAAATCTTTTTTTTAATATTAGCACAAATAATTTAATAGTACATTAAGATACCAGTGAATAATGTTGGTGATTACCACTGAGGTGGTATTTTAATCCGGGCCGAAGACGATGATCTTAAGAGAGCCGAGGACGGTAATCACTAATATTATATTCGATTAGTGATTACCGTCCTCGGCAGTCGTATGATACACGTGAATACGCCATATTCACGTGTATCATACCACTTTTTCAACACACTTGATTTTATTCAACAGCAAACATTTTTTTGTGATATGGCGGTAAAAAATTAAATCGTTTTTCTAATGAGCGCACATCTTAATTTTTTTTTCTTCACTCGATTTGGGCAGGCTAAGGTCTTTAGACAATAACGCTTGGTCATCAGTAATAAATATATGATGCGGATTTTTTTTATATTATGTATGGGCTCACGATTGACCACTATATCACCTAATGCAACACATTCTAAGGTTTTTGCCGTATTTGTCATTAAAAATATTGAGTCAGCCTTCTCAGCAAGCTTCACTGATTTATTTTTTTATTATGAGGAATACCAACGATATACTAACAAGACGCTATACTGGTAGGTAATTTTATAGACAAACGATTCCGTGCAAATATGTCAATTAAAGGTGTTCACAGCTTATACAATTTGACAACAAATATAAAATTATTATTTTATAAATTAATTAAATTAATATTGAATATAAATTATATAAGATTCGATAAGATTCTGGAAATACATTATTTGACAAGTATAAAATAATATAAATTCGAAATATTTAAATTATTAAATTAAATTTATTGTATTCATGTGAGCGATAAATGACTGATGTTGTCAATACTACAATAAAATTCTCTGCATGATTTCAGCATCATCATCAATCCATTGGTGAATAATTAAAACAGCCACTGAACTTCATTTGAAAAAATCACGCCAACAACCGCGCACCGAGCTACCCATGGCTCGCCGTCAGCAAGACCGCGGCTACGGTGACCGAAAATTATCCTGCGACTGTGGACGCTCGAGTTGTCTCTTGCGGGGAACGGGGCGTAAAATTTGTCTCCACTTCATGATTTCGGCCACCATCTTTGCTTGCCTTCCCTCTCACCATGGCCTAAACCAGGGCCGGACGCGAGAGGTACCCGCCGCTGATTGGCCTCACTAGGAATGACGTTTTAGATGGCTGCTCGCGTAGTAGACTGTGTTTTAATTATCTTGTTTAGGTACTTACTTATTTTACAAATTAAATAAATACTTTATAATATAATTATTTTGATTACAAAACTTTTGTATCTTAGAAGCCAAGCCAACAACCAGATTGGAAGTCATAGCTTTCAGATTTCAGAATAATTTCGGAGAATAATGATTAAATTAGTAAGATTGAAGTTCACCAGACGTTGAGTAGCAATGCGTCGAGTATTGAGAATTCAATTTAATGCTTATTTGAATAAACATTTTTCAGAATGAATTTTGAAAGACTAACTAAAACATATACTTACTTAATAAAAAATATTCAATAATATCAATGAAGCAAAATTAATTCAGAAACATAATAAAAGATTTCGCATTTTTACAGCTTTAGAGATGTAAATGTAAAAGTCTGTAGGTATCACAATATTGTCTGTATGAACAAATTAAGCGAGAGGTTATTCAACTTGCATTGTAATTTTGATCTATTAACTAACTTTTAACATGCGCAGCTGTGACTCCATCGTATGAGTTTACTAGAAGTAGGCACGTGAACTAGTTTATGTACAAATATAAATATTCTTTATTAGATTTAACTTCGAAGTACAGCATTATTTTTACAGAATTTGAAAGATGTGTTAGCAGTTCACAACTGGTGAAAGAACAAATCACAATTTTATACTAGGAAATAACCTATGCTATGGTAGGGACCGTTCCACCACACACTGCAAGCGTGTAATGAACGCACCTATATCAATCAACGCATCGTAGCTAAAAGTATTTGATGTCACTGTGTTCCCAAAATAGGCATGCCTACATATATAATGGGGGTCAGTGTGAAGAATAATTAACTACATGCAAAAAATATACCTCACATTGTATTGTGTTTTTTTTTTCGTATGGGAAAATCATCTAATGACATCCCCCGCTCTTGGGCGGTGCGGGAGATAGGGTCAGACTTTTACTGACTAAAAACCCACTCCTGTTCCTTCTTTGCCATTTTTCCAGGGGTGTGTGTGTGTGTAGTAACAGGTTTTTTTTTTGAGTTGGGATATCATCTAATAATTCCTGCCGCTCAAGGCAGAGCGAGAGGTAGTGTCAGACTATTATTGACTAATGATATCGCTGTATGAGATACCAAAAAAGAGACGAATTGAGAAACTCCTCGTTTTTTGGAAGTTGGTTAAGCGAAAACCCACCGAGTTCCTTTTGATGCTCTTTGCGTTCCAGTCCTGCAGCCGGACAGAGCCTTTTTTTAGGTGGGAAATCATCTACTAACATCTCCCGTCCTTGGGCAGAGCAGGACGGCGTGTCAAACGTTTATTGACTAAAACTCACTCCTGTTCCTTCTTTGCCTTCGTTTCAGGGCCCCGGGGTTATCTTTTGCACAGCCCATGGCTCCAGTTGGCTACGAGCCTGCTTGGCCCCTACGGAGCACTACCAGGCTTAGTAGGTTCTTATTAAAACACGTAAAATAAAGATTCAAATAGGTACTTACACAGTAAACACAAATACGCTCACATGTCATTTATATTGTATCAACATATATGATGCCACATACAGATTGAAGTTCTTCCCGCGATTACAACATATGCCCGAAATCAACTAACTAACATACTCGTAACTATGTATTCTAAGTGTTAGTTATAAAACCACCTTGGACGCGTATGTAAGGGTGTTATAATATAATTTATTAAATAAATAATAATAAACTATAGCAGTGGCTCGGACCAGACACGACACTCGTCTGGTCAGAGAATCCTCCCTTTTCAACGGAGGTTTGCCGAATTTTACAACCTGTTTCGCATACCTCTAAAATAACACTACTTTTAGTAAAATAATTATCTGAGTTCGTAATAATGGCACATAGCTCAGGGCGGGTTCACACTGTTCACAGGGATGCACGTGCCAAGGGCACAGGGCGAGACAGCGTCGGTCAACATTTGCTCGGATTGCGGCTTTTAATTAATTGCACACATTGCTCACTACTCGCCACCTTGCCACGTTCGAGCATTGTTTGCACGAAAAAATCGCATGAGGGCTCTGTTAGCGCGGTAAGTTGCTCGTATGATGAAATATTTTACTAGTGAAAGTAGAGAGGAATACAAAAAAAAACAATGTTTGAATAAAACATAGTTTTTTAGTGTTTTACTAATAGTTATCTTTACTAACAACATAGGTGTACCTAGGTACCTACATTTTTTTTTGTGTACCTAGGTACCTACATATTTCTTTTTGAATTTTGGTGGGACATCATGAAATAAGTCCTCTCGCTTCCGCTGGAGTAAGAGGGAGTGTCAGACTTATACTGGCTGAACCCACGTGTCCTTTTTAAGTGGTCTTTACGTTCCAGGGCTGCTGTAATTCATTCAAACAATCCTGCCACCCTGGTACCTACATACTAATGTCAAGACATAGGCATAACGTATTATCTATATATATATATAAAAGGAGAAACTGACTGACTGACATATCAATGTACAGCCGAAACTACTAGGACTAGGATCGTGAAATTTTGCACAAGGTTTTCTTTTATGACGTAGACGAGCACTAAGAGAGGTTTTTTTCAAAATTCACCCCCTAAGGGGATGAAACGGGGGTCCAAAGTTTGTATGGAAATTCTTTCTTATCCGCGGGCGAAGCCGCTGGCAGAAGATAATTTGATAATAAAATATAAAGCAAAAATAAGCTACTGTTATAAAAATAATTGTGAATATTAAGAAGATAACATATCACTTGAACTGTTCGCGTTCACGTCGCAAGATGATATGCCAATTGCCACTCAGTGGGGCTAAGGTACACAAAATTTCATTAGAAGGTCCATAAAAGTCCATTAGGGTGTGCGGCATTTGCTGAGAGAATGGCAAAGGTCGGGCCCGGGGCTCACGAGCCACCTGACGAGCGCTACATTATCTATGCGTATGTTTATTCTAATTACCTGTCAGATACTGTCTCCATTATGAAGTGAAACCCAGTGAATTGACATTTATAAAACTTCACAGCTTTAAGAAAAAAAATTGCGTTTTTGTATTAAATCTAAAGCGTTCTAGTATTCCCCGTTTCGCTTACAGTCCGTGGAAATATGGAAAATTGAATTAATACACATAGAAAACGTGTTAGTAACTTTTCGAAACGCGAATAAAAATACAAACGCTCGCTGTAACTGAAATAGTGAACTAGATATCGAGTTTCGCAACATTCGAATTTTTATTGCGATACAGATGATCGAAAGCGAAGTTTCAATTCAACGACAAAAAAAAAGTTCATTTCGATGAAAAATGTGGCACAAAATTGAATCCGACATTTTCGATTCTTTGTTGGAGACATATGTGACTAGATAACGATGCGAAATGTATTGAGTTATAAAGGCCAACATGTTCTTATTATTAAAAAAAATATATATATCCAAAAGAAACTCGAATTAATTCGATAACTTTGTCATGTGACCTTTCAACTCTGCTTTCGATTTTTATAAAAGTTCATTGGCACCAAGAGTATGATAAATTTGCAATAGCAATTTGTAACAGAAATTACAGGTTTCAGGTAAGGTTGCCAAACCTGAACTATATTATACAACGAACAACAAAATTCTACAATATTTTAGTCAATTGTAGGTTATGTACATATTATAAAAAAATTAAATAGTATATAATATTTCATCGTTAATTAAACATTTTGAGATGACTTTTTAATAAAATCTCATACAAAGATAAAACGTACACTTTAGTAAAACTCAATCCAGAAGGGTGTTATAATTTTCGAGATCGCTATGCTCGCATCCAACATTCTCACATTCCTACAACTTTTCTAGTCATCTTGTCTTTTCTGTGTGGAAGATAAAAAATGTAACAGACCTAGTCCGCCATTAGCCAAAGTTTAACATTTTTTTTTGTGTGTCGTAGAAATAAAAACTTGGTACCTATACGAAGCTAAGATAAGAAAAGAGACAACAGTCTAAAATAAACAAGGAAAAATAAAATGTGAAATATAATAGTTTTTGCAATGATTTATGAAAGACTAGCTTCTACTAGCGGCTTCGGCCGCGGCTAAGAAGGTTTCTCCATATAAACTTTGGACCCCTGTTTCATCCCCTTTGGGGGTGAATTTTGGAAAATCCTCTCTTAGTGCTCACCTACATCATAAAAGGAAACCTTGTGCATAATTTCACGGTCTTAGTCTCAGTAGTTTCGGCTGTGCGTTGATATGTCAGTCAGTCAGTTTCTCCTTTTACATATATAGAGATAGATACTATAGTATATTTTTATCTCAAAAAGAGTGTTAACCCTAGTTTTAAGTAACATTTTGTTTCAGAAATACGTGTAAGTATAATAATCTAAATAAACGTCTTTCGTATTCACCGAAATAAATTATGAACTCTGTGAGGTTTGTTCTAAAAATTCCTGCCAAAAAGGTACGTACAATTTGCGTTATTTGTCTTCTCTAAAAGGCGTCCCTCAGCTGTCTGTATTAAAACAGTCCTGGGTAAGTATGGTCTTCATAGCAAATACGTTCTCAGCGATGAATAATATAATGAATACGGGCAACTTCATTCTACGAAGGATCGTAAACTTGTGAAAAGTGAAAAAAATTCGTAGACATAATAAGTCTTCGTAGCAATGGTGACGTAGACAGTGCCTATTTATGTGCTACGCCGTAGCAGAGACCGAAGAATAGATTGATTCTCAGATAGAGACGTAATCAGATAACAAATTCACTGTATTTCGGCGTTAGTGTTTGTACTAGGCCGATATTATTTATTGTGGGTATTTTCTTGTCTATCTTCGTCAAATTTAATTAATTAGACATGTAATAAAATTATTTGATATAAGATAAACAATTGGATGCCGAAACAAACATGGTGCTTAGCAGCTTAAGCTAAAGAATTGGCTCGTGATTTGAGTTACACTTTGATGTCGTTGGTGAAATGAATTCTGTGCTTGCATCGGGGACTCTAATGACAGTTGTGAGTCGCATTAGGGTTGGGGGAGCGTCGGCGGTGGCACAGAGGAAACCGCAGTTAACTACGACTTAACGACGATTTATTTAGGTATAAATGCAGCACAGCTCTAGTTAGTTAGGTACGTTTGCTCAGGGAACGTGACAGGCGCGTTGATAGTGCTACATACGTGGAACTGGAATATCTGCTGTTATCTTTTTGCAACAGTATAATAATTAAAGTAGCTGTTTCTAGAAATAACTTAATATTGCAGTATATTCCCTGTTAGTTCCCTGTACCTAACTCACAAGGCATTCCTTTTGAAGCCGGCAATAAATTTGAATTTTAAATTGTGTTTGTATGTTTTAAAAACACATGCCGCTGTTCCCTAACCGCATAACGCTGCCGCGCCGCTCGCCTGCATTTGCATTTACTTTAATAAAGCGCTTGTAGTTTTTATTTTTATTTTCACATATTTTGTTTTTGTATTATTATGAAAAACTGGGGCAGGTATAAAGAAAGCAAAGAATTTATATGAATGATACCAATAAGTCGGAGCGTGTGCTCGATACATAGGTTATCCGACACTTTAAGAATTTATCTTTTTTTTTGACAGAGCTCTTGGCGCAGTTTTTAAGTGATTGGCTACAGCTCTGCATTTTGCGTGATTCGATTTCCCGCACGGAATAAATACTTGTATTTCGGGTCTGAGTGTCTTTTGTATGTCAGTTTACAAGTTTGAGAACGCACCCACGATACATGAGTAATGTATAAAGCAGCGTCTTTAAATATAAAACGAACCAGTAGTTCCTGGGATCAGCGCGTTTACAATATTAAGTATAGATTTTTGACATGAAGTCGACGGAGATAGTGTCAGACTTTTACTGACCAAAAACCCACTCCTGTTCCTTGTTTGCCTTCGTCCCAGGGCCCCGGGTTTCACTTTAACACTACCCGTGGGCCCAGTAGGCTTCGACGCTGCTGGGCCCCTACGATTTGCTGACATCTCCCTGAGGCGCTCGTGGATCAGTACGCGCCGTCGACGACTTGGGCTCGGTCCGGACGGTTACCGGACGTTCGGATGGCGAGCTACCCATTGCTAGCCGTCCGCAAGCCCGCGCCTACGGTGGCCGGATATCGGGATCGGAATCCCGGTGGTTGGGGCGAGAGGATCGTTGCCTCACGCGATCAGCCGCCTCCTTTGCTAGCATTACTGCTTCGCAGAAGAAGGCGACCACCTGCCACTCCTCCTCACAGTGTTAGAAAGGGTCAGAGTTATACAGGATGCCTGAAAACCTCAAAAACCTATGGATAATAGGATACCAGCGCTGCGTTATTTATCGTTTTAAATAATGCAGCATATGCTGAGTTAGGTGCCTTTTTGGCCTCGCACTGATTATACCTTTCTTTTTTTTTCGTTTGTATTTTTAGTTTGTACGTTTGTTTTAGACACGAATAAACGTTATTTTTTTTAATAGCTTTCTAATAGCCAAACCAACAGCTTAACATGCTTCCCGAAACACACAGAAGGCCAAGTCATCATCATTTCAGCCGAAAAACCCCTGTTGGAAATAGGCCTACCTAATTGTCACCACAATCACCAGTCCTGTACATCTCGCATTCACTAGATTCCACAGCCCTCGTCATAACATCTTGTGGCCTTTCAATGCTGCGTCTTCCAATCCATGGTTGCCGGTCCAGAACATTTTGACCCCATCAACCATTTGTTCTGCGAGGAACGTGCCCTGCCCAGTGCCACTTGTAAAAGTACATAAATAACTTAATTATAATAGAGGGTATTTCTAAACAAAACTGTACTAATGAGAAGCTTTCATACAAGACTAATGAGCTACCCAGACGCGGGTCGCTTGTCTAAGCACGTCGAGATGTCGCGAGATTTAGCACGCTAATGCAGCTAACCTAGAAAGCACATGTTAGAGTTACACACTTAATAACTTAGTTTTGTTTTATTTATGAGCAAGCATGCTTTTGCTAGCGGCTTTACCCACTTTTTAGAGGTGAAAAATCATCAGATAGCTACACTTCCGGTTGTAGAGAGAGGAGGTGTCAGACTTTTACTGGCCTTACTTAGTTGCCCTTTGCGTTCCAGTGTCATGTTGGAACCCCGGAGTCTAGGGAGCCAAAGCAAAAAAGGAACGTAGGAGTGGGTATTAGTCAGTAAAAGTCTGACACGCCCGTTCCCGTTCCGCCCTAGAGCGAGAGAAGTCATTGGATGATTTCCCACTTAAAAAAGTGTATCATATTAACTCTTTCAAAAAAATCCATGGCCCTTGCAGGCATCAGCCCTGCTGCGCCTCTACGGTCTTGCTGACATTTCGTTGAGGTGCACGTGAAACACTACGCGCCGTCGACGACTACTTACTAGACGGCGAGTTACCCATTGATCGTCGCCCAAACATCAACCAAGTGAATTTCGAAAATTGTCGGTGGGAAACGTACTGTTGGGATAAAAACCTATCCGCTATTCTAATTAAAATCTTGGTTGATCCGTGATCTGTATGCAAAACCATCCAGCCGTTGAGGCGTGTCTGATTTTTTAATTTCATAAAAAGTTGCCTTTCACATATTTTGTAATATATATATGTTCCCAGAAGGTTTCGTAGAATTGAGGGCTACGCGTTACTTTGGAATAGATAATCTCATAGTATGTAATCACATGTGTGTGCGGTATGCTACAGTGTCAAACAACTAACTAATACACTATGGGTTCCAGGAATTTCCCAATCGTGTTAACACACACAAATCTCACATGTTCAAACACTCATACAAACCATTTGAAGGTGGTACAAATATTTGTTCCGGGAAATGGGAAACCGGGAGTCGAGTTCGTAACCCTTAGCGCCTCACTAGCACCGTCGCCACTCTTTAAAACGATTAAATACGAAATATTGACTTTCTCCTGCAAACTTTCACGCAAATCTCCGTTTTTGCAAAAGACGTAAATTTGAAAACTTTGAAATCTTTATAACTCTTTTATCTTTCATCCGATTTAATTCATTATACAAACTTTTTTAATATAAAATACCGGCCGCAAGTAATAATATTATACACATTTGTAAAATACGTCAATGCAAATGCAAACGTTCAAAGAAATACCTAGAAAACGATAAGAACATGAAGCTATACTTCTCCGAAACATTTATTATTCTACTTATTTGAATTTCAACAAAAACATCTTTATCATAAAAGATTTCAGTTGACGCTTAACGTTCTGAAAGATATCCGCCTGGTCTCTATTTAATAGCAGGTTACTCTCATAATCTTTATTTCCTTCCTTTCAGTCCTCAGTATTTGTCATCTTCAATGAATAAAAGGCCATAAATATTTAAGTTCACTGGATTTTTGGTCAGCTGTCAAAATATTTACCCGCTCCGCTGAAATAAAGATCTATTTTATTGGTTTTACTTCGATGATGAATCGGTTCTTTATATATTTGTTTAAGAATATATAGGAGGATAACGTAAATTAAGATATATTGCGCTTATTAAGAATTCTAAGAGAGGAAAAACAGGGAAATCCCAGAGCAATGTAATTGTAATTTCTTGAATGTTTTGCGCAACGTTGCTTTAAAAATACAGTCCCCCTAGCCAAGTTACGACCTTTTCGTTCCGGTTCTCTTGCGTCGAACGCCTCGAGTAGGCCACGTCTCCGATTCCTTTGTTCTGACCACCAGACTGAGCGTTGAGATGACGTCAATTACAATTTGGTGTTGTTTGGGGTCAAAACGCTTAGATTTAGGGTTCAAGTGAAATTTTTAAGGATATTTCTCGTCGACTGATGAACTCTTTGCTGGCTCGTTCTTTGCCCAAAGAATCAGCATTGGCATTCAACGTGGCAATGCCGCCAGTCTTCTGGTCGCGTTTCCGGATGACCGATGTGGAAGAGTACTTCGACGCCTGAGTGTACTTTATTTTTGTATACGAACCTACACAGTTAGGTTTAGTATAAAAAATAGTTATTTTACCTTAAAACTTAACATAGACAATTCATTTACAAAGGTGAACTTATGTTTCAATATTTAGTTAATACTTTTGTTTCTTATGTATTAATATATCGTTGTTTGTTATATACGGTGGCCGGAAATCGGGATCGGAATCCCGGCGGCGGTTGGGGCGTGAGGACCGTTGCCTCACGCGATCGGCCGCCTCCTTTGCTAGCATTACTGCTTCGCAGAAGGAGGCGACCGCCTGCCATTCCTCCTCGCTCCAGACCATGGCCTGTACCAAGGCCCGGCGCGAGAGATTGCCGCCGCCGATCGCCCTCACGAGGACACGGCGCTGCTCTACCCAAGCGGGGCACACCACCACCGTGTGCTCCACCGTGTCCTCCAGGCGGTCCACACGATGGCGACACCCGGGCGTCGCTTCCGCACGAATCCGGTGCAGGAACTTCCCGAACTTACCGTGTTCGGTGAGAACCTGCGTCATGCGGAAGGTGAGGACGCCGTGAGGTCTTTCCAACCACGCCTAAAAGAGGGGACTTACCGCCATAATTGTGGCGTGCCCGGAAGCAACACAGGTGGGTTTTAGTCAGTAAAAGTCTGACACTCCCAATCGCTCCACCCTGAAAGGGAATAATAGAAACGTTAAATTTATTACAAGATAAAATGTACCTACGTTTACACGTATTCTCTTATTGTTTAGGTTAATGTGGTCATCAACATCATTTTTTTTAAGAAAATAAATACAAAATTATTTCAGTACGATAAACTTATCTAGAAGTTAGGCACATAAATATTGTACCTAAATGAGTTTCATAATAACAGGCTAGTCAGATAATAAATGATAATAACGATCACGGGTGCAAGTTGAAAAGTAAACAACTAGGGGTTATCTGCAGCCATTATAAGTATATTCACATGTTCGCTTTCCTATTGCCACTACACAAGGTAGCCTTTGAACAACTCGCACGAAGCACTCTCCCTCTCTACAATACTCAAGTAAGTATTACATTATTAATTTTTTAATAGTTATTGGTTCAAAATATTGAGTTTTGTTTTCTTTATTGAATTAGCGATAGCTGCTACAAATAAAAAAACTTTTTACAAAAAAAATACAACCGACTTCAATGTAAAAAAAAAAACACTGAAAAGTGCATAATAACTTTAATTTCGGAAGTCGGTGTTTCTATAATAGTTTTGTCTCTTCGTTATTTAACACCGACTTCCGAAATTAAAGTTATTTTGCACTTTGTTTTTTTACATTGAAGTCGGTTGTATTTTTTTTTTTGTAAAAAGTTTTTTATTTTACACTTTTTAGTTATGGTACTACCACTAAAAAGTACCCCTCAGACAAACTTAAATACCTTATAGCCGCAGTGCATCTCATGACAATTCTAATAATCCCAAATACGGTTAGATTACATTAATTTATTACAGAGTTCCGGTGCCTAACTTCAGGCTTCATCATCAGATCAGTTCGATATATTCCTCCTCTTCTTTCAGTTAGTCATCGACTATACGTATAAACAAAGCAATTTCACTTGTTACGACGGTTCTGCTGTGATCCTATGAGAAGTTCTGTTCCATATCTTCAAAGTTCATGATCAGATCATAACTATATTTCTATGGGACCAATTCGGAAGCATAAACGTTTAATCAAAAAAAAAATATTTCAAAGTCTTTCCACAATTGACCGAGAAATCGGTGAACATACATACTTAAAAAAAAATACTTTCAGCCGAACATAGAACCTCCTCCTTATTTAGCTCTTGCTACTGATTATGAGTAAGTTCATCAAATCAATGTGTTAATCTAATAAATAAATAACTGATGAAGAAGTAAATTGCAACTATCCCATTTTTGTTCTATACGTGGCAGTTAGTCCTTAAAGTAAATCATAAATGCGCACGTAAATGTGCCAAAAGATGTAAGTGAAACCGTAAATGGTTTGAGTAAAATAAATCTAATATTAAGATATATAAATCCACTTAGCATCAATCGCTGATCAAATATAAATCCCGGAATACCCATTTCCCGTAATCTTCCCTTTTATTGTTGATTCGCAACACGCTCGCAAGTTATTGTCGTTCAATTCGCCAGTCTCAGGGAACTGAAGATTGTTTTAAGTTTTGCTAAACATTCGGGGTTTACCCGACCCTCCGATGGATCAATTCTGATTTGGTTAGGTCCGGGGTAAATTGAAAACGAGGGCAAACCTTAATTTGCATTATATGTAGGATTTTTACATAATTCAATTAGATAACCCCAAGTTTTGTGATAAACAAAAAACTGGCCAAGTGCGAGTCGGACTCGCGCACGAAGGGTTCCGTACCTTATCTCAGTAAAAGTTTGAAACTATCTTCCCGCACCGCCCAAGAACGGGATTTGTCATTAGATGATTTTCCCACCTGAAAAAAAAAAAACCTTATCTATAAAAACAGCAAAAAGTCATCATCTTTTGTATGTGAGCCCCGTAAATATTTATTTTATTCAGATTTTTAGTTTAGTTAGTTTTTATACAGCAACGGCAACAGAAATGCATCATCTTTCATTTTCACGGATGGGTGACAGATGGGACGGACAGCTGACTCTTAGCAACCGGGTTCCGTTTTTTCCTTTTGGGTACGGAACTCTAAAAACATTAACTGCGTGAACGGGGAAAACAGCAGGAGAATATTAATCTCGTGCACGGGAGCCGGAGGTCGGCCGCGGTCCGGCCCGGACACTGCCTGCTACCACTGATAGGTTCCTGCTCTGGATTTTGTCTGCTTAGTGACCGCATTTTTAAACGAATACCAGTGAATTATTACCCCATGTCATACGCAACCCTACAAACAAATGCCAGCCACGATTACGCCCATCAGATATACGAAATACCTAACAGGACAATTAATGGAATACGATTAGAATGTTCATTTTTTAATTTTTTTAAAGCTAATGAACCTATACAATTTCTTAAAAAAATTGAGTTTTTCAAACTGGAGCTTTTCCGAAAGGTTTATTTGAGAAGAACAGGCTAGACTTGAGCTTTAAAATTATATCTTGCTATTTGCTTTTACGTAAATTAACTAGTTTTGTTTTTTTTTAGTTTTTCATTTGAGTAACCATTGACAAAAACTACAAATTCTTTTTTATGTGGGAAAGCAACAAATGACTCCTTCCGCTCTGGATGGACAGAGTATCAGACTTTTACTAACTAAAACGCACTTGTGTTTCTTCAGTTGCTTTTTTCGGTACACCGTTCAGGGCCACGATAACTCTTTCAAAAAATCCCGCAGCCCTAACAACAAGTACAAATTCTAATAACACTTTTCTGTCTCGACTACACCGATGGTGTTCCAGATCTTTCCATAACGAATCAGCATCTGTTTCGCCTACAGAACCTTCTACTCACCATATATACTTATTATAATCTGATCACCAACAAAACACAATTTCCAGAATGAAGGCGACTCTCACCCTTATAGTGCTGACATGAGTCATGGCCACGGTGTACGGCTACCTGCCCCCATAGCCAAGTTACAACCGTTTTGTTTCGTTGAACGCCTCGAGTAGGCCACGCCTTCGATTCCTTTGTTCTGACTTCATCTCAACGCTCAGTCACGTGGTCAGAACAAAGGATTCAGAGGCGTCATCTACTCGAGGCGTTCGGCGCAAGAGCATCGAAACTAAACGGTCGTAACTTGGCTAGGGGGCCCAGTCTCCCTAGCCAAGTTATTTAGCCTTAACATGACGTGTTAAAATGTCAGGCGTTCGAGCAAGAGAGAGCAGCTTCATCCCCAATTCAGTCTAAGTCGTCAAATGGATCGTGATACGAGCTCATGTTAGGGCGTCTGGTGTGCAGTTCTAATACTTAATCTACCAACAATACACAATTTCCAGAATGAAGGCGACTCTCATCCTCTTAGTACTGGCTTGTGTGATGGCCGCGGTGTACGGTGACCTGGTGTGCGGTACCAACTACTGTAAGCAGAACCCGTGTGCCTCTCCGGTGTCGCGTAACAGCTGCGCCAGTAACTCCGTGTACCGCGCCAACCACGCCGGCAAGTGCGCTTGCTGTCCAGCCTGCGTTACGTTCCTTAGTAAGTATCCATATCATTTAGCACAAAAGATCCAGAAGGGTCGAAGTGCTCTAGCCCAGGGCCAGCCCCACAATAAGATAAGATAAGTATCCATATCTTAACATCTCTACACATATCTATCTGATAGTAATATCAAAATAGCATTTTTTTACTAAATGCATATATGTATTTCCCTGACCTCATTATCATCATCTCAACAGTCCACTGTTGGACATAGGCCACCCCCAAGTGTCACCACAATGAACGATCCCGTGCGTCTTACATTCGGGATCCCATGAATGTAAGACGCACTTCCAGGTCAACGGTCCACCCTGTAGGAAATCTTTAAACGTTGCGTCTTCCGGTACGCGGTCACCAATCCAGAACCTTTCGGCCCCAACGGCGATTTGTTCTATGAGCTATGTGTCTTGCCCATTGCCACTTAAGTTTGACGATTCTTCCGTGATCTACCTACAGATTAAATAAATACTTTCGTACCTAGAAGTCCAAGTTATGAATAGCCAAGAGTTCATTGTAGACTTTGAAAAGAAAACTCGAAAGAAACTTTAGGGTTAATCTTTGAAAACGGAGGCGGTACTTATAGGTTGTTGGTTTAGGATAGAAAAGAACATTTCTATGTATTTAGGACTGCTGTTCCAATACTATTTATAGAACGTTTTGAGATTGACATTACAAATAATTAGGTATTATTTATGTATTACATTCTTTATTGTACACCACATAAACAAAAAAACATAATTAATAATAAGTGTACAATTGACGGTCTTAAGTATGTTTAGTGAAAGACGTTATCTATATAAAGGAGAAACTGACTGACTGACATATCAACGCACAGCCGAAACTACTGAGACTAGGAGTGCGAAATTTTGCACAAAGTTTCCTTTAATGGCGATTGATTGACTTTTTAGATTTATTTTTAATTAAATTTCCAAATTTCACACCCAAAGGGAATGAAACGGGGGTCCAAAGTTTGTACAGACAACCTATTTTCACGCGGGTGTTGCCGCTGTTAGACGCTAGTTTATCTATTTATATAAAAGGAGAAACTGACTGACTGACATATCAACGCACAGCCGAAACTACTGGGACTAGGAGCGTGAAATTTTGCACAAGGTTGCCTTTTATGACGTTGGTGAGCACTAAGAGAGGATTTTCCAAAATCTACCCTCAACGGGGATGAAACGGGGGTCCAAAGTTTGTATCGTGGAACCTTTTTAGCCGCGGGCGAAGCCGCTTTAATTTCGAAAGTAGGTGTTTCTACAATAATTTTGTCTCTTCGTTATTTAACACCAACTTCTGAAATTAAAGTTATTTTGCACTTTTCTGTTTTTTTTTTTTACTTTGAAGTCGGGTTTTTTTTTGTAAATGTTTTTTATTTTACACTTTTTTGTTGTTATGGTATCACCACTAAAAAGTACCCCTCAGCCAAAATTAAATACCATATAGCCAGAGTGCATCTCATGACAATTCTAATAATCCCAAACACGGTTAGATTACATTAATATATTACAGAGGTCCGTTGCTTAACTTCAGGCTTCATCATCAGATCAGTTCTATATATTCCTCTACTGTCAGTCAGTCATCGACTACACGTATAAACAAAGCAATTTCATTTCTTACGACGGTTCTGCTGTGATCCTATGAGGAGTTCTGTTCCATATCTTCGAAGTTCATGATCAGATCATAACAATATTTCTATTGGACCAACTTGGAAGCATAATCTTTCAATAAAAATTTAAAAAATTAAAATCAGTTCACAATTGACCGAGAAATCGGTGAACATACTTAAAAAAATAAATAAAAAACATACATTCAACCGAACATATAACCTCCTCCTTTTTGAAGTCGGTTAAAAACAGTGCTATTATTAAGATAGGTATAACATTTGGTTGTCGCTTAAGGTAAGCGAAAACGTAAGTGCATTATAACAAAATGTAAATTAACTGAACCAGATGTTACCCCGAAGCCCACACAAGACAGTACTCGAGGGAATATTTCCAGTATAATATCATTAGTATACAGGTAGAAACAGTCGCATCCCCAGGAATAGCACGGCTTCCTAATAATCCTGTTATTGCCTTCACGACACTCACGGGAAGTGATAACATTGTCACCGAGACAACGCCGCTGTATAGAAATAATGGAAATTGTCGTCTTTCTACAAGCTACGACATTTTCCTTCCCCTTATGGTGGCATAATTGTATAAACGTTTGCTATAGGAGACATTGCTGTCGATAAAACGACTGTTGGTTAGAATGGTTAGTGTTCTAACCACCAATAGTGCATAAATACCTAACGACTATAGTTTTAAAATTCAAGGATAAATATCGCATTGAAAAAAGAAACGTGTCGGGAAAGATACAGTACTATAACGTTGTTTATCTTCACTGAGACTGAAAAGTTATATTCTTATAAGATACTGAGGGAACTGAAGACTACTTAATTTAGTTTGCTAATCCACTAATTTGATTCACAATTCCTGAATGACGTCATGATCTTGTTTTCTTCTTCTTTTTGTGTCGATGGACTCAATTTTTTTTTTTTGTCCAAGATTTGGCAGCCTGTACCTACAGCTCTTTTATTGTCCCTTATCAATCTTGATAAGTGGAAGTGGTTGTGCAGAATAGGCAGTATATAGCAGGTGACGCTTATGCAGCGACTCCTCACTGGTACTCTGTTAGAGATTGGTCGAGAAAGCCCTATTTGGCCAAAATGTTTTCGCCGCGGCCAACCTGGGTCCATTGTCGTTAAGAGATTTTCAGATTGGCCACTTCAGTTCACATTCAGGGGGTGATGTTCTGATGGGGTGATGAAATAATATTATTCCACAACTATCACACAACGCCATCTACTTTCAAACTAAGCAGAGCTTGTACAATGAGTACTAGACAACTGATATATAAAATACTTATATATTTCTATGAACATACATGCATATCAATCTATATATATATATATATAAATAAAAAGCTGTTCTTTAGTCTCGCTAAAACTCAAAAGGCTGGACCGATTTGGCTAATTTTGGTCTGAAGAGATAGTCCTGGAAATATTAAACGGTGAGAAAATATCACGAAAAAAAATCCGAATACTACGCCATCTTTAAATAAAATGTCATTATAAAATGAATTATGCTGTTCTGGTAATGCCAGTAGATGGCGTTATCCTTACTATTAAGCGGTACGAAGTTCGCTGGGTCAGCTAGTTATAGATAAATTACACCCAGACACAGAACACATGATCGTGCTCATCACACAAACATTTTTCTTGAATGGGAATCGAACCCACGACCTCTGGCATTGCAGTTAGGGCCACTAACCAGTAAAATAACAGGCCAGTCAAAAAACATGAGGAGGAGTTAGGTGTTTCTTGTCTTTCGAAGAGGTCGTAAAATGGCATAAAACTTTCTTGTTGTGATCTTATTTTGAAATTTATGTTTTCTTTTGCAGACGAAGGCGCTGCTTGCAAGGTCTACAGCAAGGAGCTAGGAGAGACCCCCTCCGCCATTTGTCGTGAGCCCCTGAGATGTCTCCGTGGTGTATGTGTCAAAATCACTCCTAGGCGTTAAGTTATTCCTTACATGTAAAGCTATAAATATCACAAAAAGAAATACAGTTTGCAAATATATCTAAGCAAATGAAAAATGTATTTGTTTCAATTTTACAACAAAATGCATATATACTTACCTATTATGTAGTTTCTAACTTTCTTTTCTTATTCCTTCCCTTCCCCCTATCTGTCAATGTAAAACTATTTCCCAAGCAGTAAGTGCATTCGGCAAGCTGAAAAACTATGTGAGGAACAGTTAAAAAACGGCATTTTATTTCACTACGAAGTCGAATGAAATATGCATCGAGTTCGCATTCAGTATTTCATCGATTTTCTGTCATGTGGTATTGTTGATGGTCAGTACTCCGGTTTCCATTCGTTATTATTTAAAGCGAGAATACAGAACACACTTGCAATACACGTATTCAATTTTCAACGGATGAATTTGCGGCAAACAGCTTGTCAGTAATGAATCCTTCTGCTCTGCGGGTATTCTCTTGAGCTTTGCAGAGTTGAGTATTACTTTGTGAAGTAAATACATATTCTATGCATTCGCTTCACTATACCACTTTTGCAAAATACGTAACTGATCCGCTTCCGATAGATAAGTTACGTATCATTAAGGAATTCTTTATGATGAATGTACATCACATTTTTTTTTATTCACTCCACCCTAGGAATTACTCCTGTATTATGGGTGCGTTTACAAACACGTAAAAATACATATACAAGACATACAGACCCATAACAACTATCTGTAGGCCATACAAATATTTATTCCATGCGGGAATCGATTCTGTGACACGCAGCGTAGCAGACAATCGCTCAACCACAGCACCAACCATATCGTCGATTACATATCTGACTATCTATATTTACCATCAATTTATTGTTATTTACGAACAAACATATTACTTAAATGTACCTTACTTGACTAATACATTTTAAACGTCTATAGTGTTTTTGAATCGGTTAATAAAATGATAACATCCAAAATAAGATTTGATAACATTAACGATGCCTTAATTATGTAAAACCTGCAGTTTGTACGATAGAACACCTGTAAGTTTCTAATCAACATCAATAGACAAGTGATCAATATTATAATAGTGACGACAACATATAGTAGGTACCTACCGGTAACCTACGAGATTTGATGACGATAGCATTTCAAACTTATTACATAGGTAAACCGTACAGACAGCTGTATCAAAAGGGTAACCCTCTCATATTAAAAGTGAGCAACCAGTTGATGACGCTGTCTGTACTAGGCATACACTTAAAAATACAGATGGAAAATGCACTCCCAGGGTTGATTTGGATTTTTAGAATGAGTTACTGCGGCTCTCGCAAAGGGCAACTGAAGATCACCAACGTTTTTCACTAAGGGTGAAAAATACTGCAATTACAGGTAAAATGGTTTCCTAGTGGTAATTGTCCCAGTTCTAAAAGTGAATTGGACCGAACGCGCGGTGCAACCGTTCCAATGTTTCAGAACAAAAGCGTCCGCTTGAACTTGTTCGCTTGAAGTTAAGGAACTTTCCACCTTTGTAATATTTCTAGTTCGTTTTTCTACATATAAACAAAATTTATTTATATGTAGTAAAATTCTACTTATGCATATGACAATGTGTATGGTCGCTTACAATGGGCCTCATGAGAAGGCTTACAGTCGCCCAAAGGGCAATGGAAAGGGCTCGGAGTTTTCTTGCGTGATCGCATATCATGAAGATATCCGCAGGAGAACCAAGGTCACCGACATAGCCCGAAGAATCGCCAAACTAAAGTGGCAGTGGGCCGGGCACATTGATCGTAGAATGGATGGTCTATGGGGCCTTCTAGAGTGGCGACCGCGCACCGGAAAACGCAGCGTTGGAAGGCCTCCCACAAAGTGGACTGACGACCTGGTGAGAGTCGCGGGAATGCGGTGGATACGAGAGGCACAGGATCGGTCGTTGTGGTGACTCTTAGGGGAAGCCTATGTCCAACAGTGGACGTCTTTCGGCTGAAATGATGATGATGATGATGATGATGATAATGATGCTGGCAGTATATTCGATACCTATAACAAAAATGCCGTTTAGAAATATCTGTTTCTTTCGGGGTAATTTCCGAAATGGTTACACCAATATTGACGGGACTTTCATTGACGGATAGCTGATGTTAAAAGGAGTATATAGTTATATAGTACGCTACTTTACAGTTTCCTGTGGGAAAAGGGTTTTAAAACAACGGAATACGTCTCTGAAAAGGTGGTACAGAGGGGATTTTCACGACGATACTAATTATTCGAGTATATGTAATAACACCTTAAGTTACTTTTTATTTTCCCGCGGGAGCGGGATTTAACTTTCAGGGGAGCCGGGGAAGGGGAGGATATCTCCGAATTACATAAAAAAATTGATGGTAGTTTCACTAACAGATAGCTATCTAAGCTATTATGTTGTGAAAATTAATAATTAAATGCCACGCGAAAGAAGTTGCGGGTTATCTATATATATATAAATGAATAGCTGTTCGTTAGTGTTGCTAAAACTCAAAAACAGCTCGATCGAGTTGGCTAATTTTGGTAGGTATTGAAATATTCGAGATAGTCCAGGGAGGGTGTGTCAACTTTTACTGACTAAAAACCCACTCCTGTTCCTTCGTTGCCTTTCATACCAGGGGGGCAACGAAGGAACCAAGACCCTTTCATGACTTTTAAAATACTTAATATAAGCCAACCTTTAAAAAGTGCAAAACATGTTAGTTATTTTTTTATGTGCGATATATAACACCACTCTTTGTAAACTCTGTTTTTGTACCGCTAACTCATGTTTTGACAAATATTTTTATTTTTCATCTCTTTAACATCCAGTCTAGATATATGCACATATTGTACATTATTATTGTACGAGCAGTAGTAAGGCATCAATCTGCTCTTTCTTTTTTATTAGGAGCAGCTTCAGCCGCAGGCATGCAATAAATGTCAGAGTCACTCTCCCGCTGTTCTCGTACACTTATGTAGGGTTTGTTACATCGTCTATAATAGTCATGCTCTGGTTCCCAGTGAGCCTGTAGGGAATAGGTACCTACTTAGGTTAAACAAGAGTGGTAAGTTTATTGTGGATGTTTTAAGACGATTACTTTTTATAAAGACTGCTCAAGTATTTATGCATTGTTCTTGCATTATTCTAGTCGACTCTCGTTAATTCGAACTAAATCAATACATTTTTATGCTCTTAATAATTCGAGCAAAAAAAATCATCGCTACGTAACAAAACGAATTCGGTGTCAAACACTCAACAGTTCAAAGTTGCAGTGAGAGATAGAATGATTGCAGAATTGGCAGAGACTTACATACAGTCATTTTGAGACAAGTTCAAACTTGTATCATCGTACACGAGCCTTTGTTTTTGTAATGATTAGTTTGACACACACTTCCGCACGAATTGGTTTGTTTAGTTAAGCTTCAGTTACTGTTACTGTAACTCTTTCAAAAAAAAATTTAACCATTCGATATTTCGAACACTGGATAATTCGTAATATTTTAAGAGTCCCAATTCTGTATTCTATTCTTTTAATACTACCTAAATCGACAAGGCTAAAGACCGCGAAAAATGGCAATCCTTGCAAGACTTTCACTTGAGAGAGGTTCCTAATATTGTACAGTCACCTTACTTAAACCCTTCTTACCTATCGCATGACGCAGGTCCTCACCGGACATGGTAAGTTCGGGAGGTTCCTGCACCGAATTCGTGCGGAAGACACGCCCGGGTGTCGCCACTGTGTGGAACGCCCGGAGGACACGGTGAAGCACACGGTGGAGGTGTGCCCCGCTTGGGCAGAGCAACGCCGTGTCCTCGTGGGGGCGATCGTTGGCAGTGATCTTTCGCGCCGGGCATTGGTACAGGCCATGGTCCGGAGTGAGGAGGAGTGGCAGGCGGTCGCCTCCTTCTGCGAAGCAGTAATGCTAGCAAAGGAGGCGGCCGATCGCGTGAGGTAACGGCAACGATCCTCACGCCCAAACCGCCGCCGGGCTTGCGGACGGCGAGCAATGGGTGGCTCGCCGTTCGATCGTCCGGTAACCGTCCGGACCAAGCTCAAGTTGTCGACGGCGTGTAGTGTTCCACGCGCGCCTGAAGGAGATGTCAGTGAAACCGAGGGGCCCAGCAGGGTCGAAGCCTAATAGGGCCACGGGTAGTGTGAAAACGAAGCCCGGGGCCCCGGGATGAAGGCAAATAGGGAACAGGAGTGGGTATTTAGTCAGGAAAAGTCTGACACTATCTCTCGCTCCACCCAAGAGCGTGATTTGTCATTAGATGATTTTCCCACCTTAAAAAAAAAACCTTACTTAAACCCAATTTTTAAATATAATGTTAATAATACTATAAAAATCTGGGTAAATATTTGTCAGATTCGCGCTTTAAAGCTTACTTACTTATGTAAATAGCTCAATTCCCGATCAATCGAGTCTTGAAGATATTTCCGAATCGTACAATAGTATTTTTTTTTTTGTGGCGTAATTACTAGTTTTCATTCTTATGCTATGAGACCTTGCTTCATACAAAATTTCAGGATTCTAGGTCAAGTGTCAAAATGTGCGCCAACGGAGTATAAACGGCCTTATACCTTATCTTTAGATAGCGTTGACTTAGAAGTTTGATTTTATCACTACTGCTAGGGGTAGCAGATTTGAGTATTTGATATTAATTTCTTCTTATATACATATAATATAAGAATACCTCCACGCGTTCCTGAGAAAAGGGTCTTGACATATGGACAACAAAGTATCCTATAAGATTCTTGCCGACTTAAGAAGGTACGGAACCCTAATAAATTAGACCAATCTTACTCAATATTGTTATGTTCAGACTTTTCTAGATTAAGATGAAAGCTACAGGCTCAAGCTTGTCCATGTTCTTACTAGATAGCGCTGAACTCAACATTTTTAGTTTATTTGGTTTTCAGTGTATGGAAGCATTATTATGTCACGGAAATTATTTTAGGTATTTGCTAAAATCTGACATTCCACTTTATTGAACACTAGCTTCTGCCAGCGGCTTAACCCGCATGGGAATTGTTTTTTCCAAACTTTAGGCCCACTTTTATCCCCTTAGGGGAGAATTTTGAAAAATCCTCACTTAGTGCTCGCCTACGTCATAAAAGGAAACGTTGTGCAAAAATTAATGCTCCTAGGACCTATAGTTTCGGCTGTGCGTTGATATGTCAGTCAGTCAGTTTCTCCTTTTATATATATAGTTAACATATCTCAACAAACCGACTCTAACTGTAGTACTTGAGTCAGATGTTAAGCGCCTATTACACCACTCGATATTTAAACAGTCTTAGTCTATGTAGCGTCACACAAGAAAAAGAACAACTTACGCCAATGTCGTGTAAAGGAATGAAACAGAACGATGAGATACATAGATAAACATAGACTAAGACTGACTGAATATCGAGTGGTTTAATAGGCGCTTTAGTTTAAAATATAATAATGCCTTTAAATTTATATCTCGCTCTATTGAAATGTTTGTTGATTCAAATTCTTAACACTGCAATGAGTAAGTACCTCCTTACTTATTTCCTTTCTTAACTTCCTTTCAATTGTAACTGCTAGATGAAATGGCAAACTATCTTCAAGAGCCTCTCCAGTATTTCAAGAGCTCTTTTCTTGTTTACCCACTTTTCATTTGACATTTTATTTAATAGCCTTTCTAAGAGCTCGAAGGTAATTAAAATATCCTAAGTATTTAAACATTTACTTAATGCTTATTGATGTTATCACCTTTACGTGAATTAGACAGCTGAAATTATGGAGATTCGTAAATAGATAACACTAATGCATCGTTGAAGGCCCTATAAACGTTCAGTAAGACGAATATATTGGCTGGAGTTTGTAACATATAGATGGGGCGGCGGAAATAAAAACGAATAATTAAAATGGTGTGCGTGACAGGACCGTGAATTATTAAGGAAAGTAACATTTTTTTTCTATTTCTGTGACGTTAAAGTGAGTCGGAGAGTGTACGATAAAGCAAAAAAAAACCTTTTTTTTGTACGATAAAGTAGTCAGATCTCAGTAGAGCTTCCGAAAGAGTAGGTCTTATAATAAACATGGACAAAACCTAAGTCATGGTAAACAACCATGTAGCACCCACTTCTATCATGATCGGAGACTCTACACTCAAAGTTGTGGACGATTACGTTTACCTGGGACAAATGGTCCAGTTGGATAGATCTTAAGTCCAGTGGGGTAGGTCTTAAGAGGTCAATCGTCGAATCGTACTCGGCAGGGCAATCGGCGCTTGGAAAGCTGTGCAGTATCTTCTCGTCCACCGTACCACAGTGTCTCAAAACAAAAGTTTATGACCAGTACGTGTTGCTAGTGATGACATAATTATGACTTTGAAACGTGATCGCTCAGAGTGGGCTTCATTAGAAGACTTAAAGTCACCTAAAGGGCAACAGAAAGCTATGCTCGAAGTTTCCTTGCGTGATCGCATCAGGAATGAAGACATTTGCAGGAGAATTAAGTTTACCGAAATAGTCCAAAAAATCGCCAAACGTAAATAAATGATAGTGGACAACGCAACACAGATGGTCAATGGGGCCGAAAGGTTCTGGAGTGGTGATTATGTGCCGGAAGACGTAGCGTTGGAAGATCAGTAGACCGATGACCTGGTGAGGGTCGCGGGAATCCGATGGATGGAAGATGCACAAGACCTGTCATTGTGTCGATACATGGGAAAGGCCTATGTCCAACAGTGGACATCTTTCGGCTGAAATGATGACGATGCATGATAAGTTGAGGTACGACCGCTAAACCTAAATAGTGTGTAAGTTTTATAGTATGGTAAGGTACTAATAGAATATAACCATTACAAATGTTCTTACAAAATTGAGTTCACTCGATTTCTCCAAGATCCCATTATTAATTTGATCCTAACCTGTTAACCATGGGATCAAAAAAGAGCATATCCTTTCAAACGAAAATAAATAAATTTTCAAATCAATCCATGCGTCTTCGAGTAATCGGGGAAAATAAATCAAAAATAAAAGATTCTGATGAATTGAGAGCCTCCTCTTTTTTTTAAGTTGCTTAATTATAAAACCGTCGAACCATCGCGTAGTCTTCATCTGATACCGTCCCTCACTGATGCTGATATAAGAAAGATTATTCAAATATCTTACGAGATTTAAGTTATTTACAAGAAGTTGATGTTATGGTAAAAGCCACTTTTTACATAGTACGTTCACATTCTCTTAATAGTCATTGGTATGTTAGATATTCCGCCCGCCATAGTCCGGAGCGAGAGAAAACGGGATGTAGTCTCTTGCTTCTGTGAAACAGTAATGCAAGTGAAGAAGGTGGTGGCGTCGTAGCGTCAAGTGTCGCAGGCCGGTTCCCAGCTACCGTAGACGCCTCAAACGAGGAGGAGTGGCAGGCGGTCGCCTCTTTCTGCGAAGCAGTAATGCTAGCAAAGGAGGCGGCCGATCGTGTGAGGCAACGGTCCTAACGCCCCAACAGGCACCGGGATTCCAATCCCGATTTCCGGCCAACGTAGGCTCGGGCTTGCGGACGGCGAGCAATGGGTGGCTCGCCGTCCGGTAACCGTCCGGACCGATCCCAAGTCACCAACGGCGCGTAGTGTTTCACGCGCGCCTCAAGGAGATGTCAGCAACTGTAGGGGCCCAGCAGAGTCGAAGCCTACTGGGGCGAAGAGTCTGATACTGAAAGGAAGACTCGGCCCTGGTACGAAAGGCAACGAAGGAACAGGAGTGGGTTTTTAGTCAGTAAAAGTCTGACACTATCTCCCGCCTCGCCCAAGAGCGGGTATGTCATAAGATGATTTTACCAACGAAAAAAAAAAGCTACCGTAGACGCGAGCTTGCGGAAAGCAAGCAATGGGTAGCTCGCCGTCCGGTAAGGATCAATCCAAAGTCGACTGCACGTTATGTTCCTCGCGGGCGTCAAAAAGCTGTCGACAATATTGAGTTGCGGGATTGTTCGAAAAACTTACCGCGGCTCTAGAACGCAAAAGTCAACTGAATAAACACAGGTGGGTTTTAGTCAATAAAAATCTGACACTCTCTCTGACTCCACCTAGAGCAGGAAAACTGAGTCATCAAGAAAAAGATATACCGTCCACCTTCAATGAAGAACACTGTATCTTTCTCTGTTTTACTACTTAAATAAAGTAATCAACCAAATATCGGAACAAAATTCAAAGCTTCATTTTTATTTCAGGAATTTATGCTCAATTCAGCTACGCTTCAACTACTAACGGACAAAAATTGAAAAGCAGACCTAAATATATAATACCTTTCTTCAACAAATTTCACAGACTACTTTAAAATGGATGCTATTACAGCTAAAGTATAGCGCATGTTCGTGTTTGAAGGTGAGAAGGTGATTAAGGAACAATGGTCGGTCATAAAGTTTTTATAGATTTTCATTGTTTACGGCAGCGCTCCGTCCCGCTCGGTGCGGCCTTATTACTGTTTTAGTTGCAGAGATACAGATGCAAAAATAATTTTTGTACTATCGTAATTATGAAAATTATGAAACTAGCTTCTTTATGTTAAAAGTCCCTCCCTCTTCCTCTCAAGCTAGTAGATAGCTTTGCAAGGGAATTCACTCCCAGGATATTATAGTCTACCTGTACGCCAAAACCGAATTATGCCAAATTTCAAGTTTATTTACCCATGAAATAAGAAGTAAACCTCCATACAATCTTTAATCCCCTCCTAATTTGTACTATTGGGGGTCATTCTGATTCTGATTAATTCAAAACAAATAATGACAACCATCATTATATTTATGATTTGTGCAAACTTCCAAGTATATGGGCAATACGGAATGAGAATTTGTATACATATGAAAATCTCTCCTTTCACGCCCTTAAAGGTTGAATTTCCAAAAACCCCTTCATAGCGCTCGTCAACTTCATAAAAGGAAGCTTTGTGCAAAATTTCATGCTCCTAGTCTCAGTAGTTTCGGCTGTGCGTTGATATGTCAGACAGTCAGCTTACATAATAAGCTGATGACTGCTTCACTGTCTCAATTACTTCAATTACTTTGGATAAAATCTATGAAAAGATTTCCAAATATAGCTACGAAGGTAATCGCTATTCGTCACGAAATGATAGCTGTTGAACGCAGACAGAATCGATTGGCACGTCTCAACATTACCGAGGGTATCGCACCAAGTCACAGACTGGATCAGGAACAATCCACATTCATGTGACGTCATCAGCCTTGTATCAGCCTTATATCTTATTCCACAATCATACTTCACACTAATATTATAAATGTGATTATCAGTATGTTTGAATAAGGATTCTTGCATTACAATTCTACACGCGTATCCCACGCATCCCACGCCAAAACTTATTGGCGCATCGGTTGAGCAATTGACTGCTGCGCTGACTGTCGTGGGTTTTATTCCTGCAAGATACAAATATTTGTATGGCGTACATATAGGAGTTTCGGGTCTGGGTGTCTTGTGTATGTGAGTTTACGTGTTTATGAACGCATCCACGAAGTTATTCCTAGTGTAGGGCAGTTCTTTTTAGGGTTCCGTACCTCAAATTGAAAAAACGGAACACTGTGTGTCTGTCTGTCAAGACCTTTTATCTTGGAAACGCGTGGAGGTATTGAGTTAAAATTAAAACCATATACTCAAGTCTGCGGTCCCTTGAAGCTGTGAAAAAATCAATCTTCTGAGTTAACGAAAAAAAAGATACGGCCATTTATGTTGCAAAAAAACGTATATTTCGACACTCTTAAGGGAATCAAAATTCATAGGGTAATTCTCATTGACCTAGAATCCTGAATTTGGCATGAAGCAAGGTCTTATAGCACAAGTATAGGAAAAAATCTGAAAATAGTAAATTTGTAGTTACGTCGTAAACTTTTTTTGCGATTCGGAAAAATCTTCGTAACTCAATTCGTGAATTGAACTGTTTTCAGAGGTAAGTTTGCACCGCACTCTAAGTACGCGAGTGCGACTCGCACATGCTGGTTTTTTTTTATAATTACACAGCTCGGATGTAGAAAACTATTAAACCTGTTAATATTGACATTCCTTACATTCCATATTCATTTAAGCGGGTTAGGAAAAAAACCCAATATCGCACTAATATAAAAGTGAAAGTTAGTATGTATGTGTGTACTCTTTTTGTAGACCATGTGCTGAAATAGAGCGTTAGTAGCTTTTAATTTCGAAAGTATGTTTCCTTGAGATAATTTTCAATATTTTCGTGGTCGAAGTCGTTGGCAGAAGCTAAGATATTATAAACTTGCTTTTGCCCGTGACTTCGCCTGCGTACATAAAATATAGCCTATATCACTCAGAAATACAGCAGCTTTCTATCGGTATTTTTTTTTTGCAATCAGACCAGTTTCAGAGATTATCACATACAAACAAAAATACCAAAAAAAAAACATTTTTATCTCTTTATAATATTACTGTAGATTTCTTAGTCTGTGTGTTTAACGTTTGAAAAACGGGTTGTACACGGCCGGGGTGGTGACATGGAATAGTTTTTCCTGATAGTGCGCTCCCGTGTATCTAGTCTTACGCGGGCAAAACCGTTGCCAAAAGCTAGTAGCATAATATGTAATTCTATTCAGTCTATTTGACAAGGGTGGCGACAGGACTGAAATACATGTCTAGAAATATACGGAGTAAATGGTCCGTAGTACATAAAATATATATTTATTTGGACCTAACGGAGCTTGAATTGTATGTATCCTGTGGTCTGGGTCACATAGGCTTCTTTTTGTAGGTGGTAATCGGCTGAGGGAATATATTGAATTGCACCGAATACCTGATTAGAGTCCGGTCGGAGAGCAAAGACGCCGCCTTTTTTTCTTGAATACAGCATAGTATAGCATAATCAGCCTAAGGGCGCTTTTTCGCGCTAAGACATTTCACCATGCCTGCGGGGCAGATAGGACCAATTCATCATGTATGCGATAAGAATTTTATCGGATCTAGGCACAAGAATTTATCGTGACACCCTCTAACCTATCTCGCCCCCCTACTGCACCATAGCAACTTCACGCGTCGTGTCTAATGCAGACAAGATTTTATTCTTGGTCATTTTATTCTTATTAGCGCCAAAGCAGTGTACACAGTTTGTGTGTAGAAACGACACAAATTCTTGCATAGGCTCAGTAAGTTTTCTCAAAGTATACAAGCGGCCTTATTTATAATGTTCCCACAGCTGGGACTTAGGCCTCCTCTCTAGGAAAAGGAATGGGTCGTAATCCACCACGCAGGCCCAGTGCGGAATGCTGGTTTTCCTTTACCTTTTTGAGAGTAGTGTGATAAAATAAATTACATAAATTATTGCGCCTGGCTGGGTTTGAACCCGCGGCCTATAACTCATAAGTCGAGGCTGTTTCCTTGAGTGATTGTGTTGGATAGATGACTTCTACGAAGTGACAGAATTCTGCAATCGCTAATTCATTTCCTGACGATATGATTGAACTGATTAATTATTATAGCGTATCTTTGATATCAAACTCTAGCCACCATTTTTTTTTTCAGGAAGTCATGGAGCGAGAACAAGCGTCAGAATTTTACTGAATAAAACCCTCCTGTGATTCTTTAGTTGCCCATTGCATTCCTGGGCCGCGGTAACTCTTTAGAACCCTCACAGTCAGGCGATCATATTGAAATCATTTACTATACTAGAACCCTATAACTGGTCAAATAATACAGAAAATTGTTCTTAATAAACCCTATATTTTATATAGCAGATGGGCCTAGTAGTACGGTAACGTATTTATTTCACTAAACCGAGATAAAAAAGTAACAAACAGATAAGTCAAATATACCAGTTTAAGTGTATATAAAAAGGCTTCTAGGGAGTTACTGTCACTTAGAATAAACATACCTTTTCTAAGCAAATGGAACCGCCCACGCTCGTACCCTTCTCGTGCCCAAATCCTGATTTCCTACAATACTGCTTCTTAACTTAATTGGCATGCTGGCTTACTTAGGAAACCGAATAAGGATTGCTACGAACAAAGGCTGTGAAATTAACTTTAGGTGTACGTGCTACGAGGTGCTACAAGTGGACTACGAGGGTGCTACGAGCCTACGAGTTCCTGCATTAAAATAGAAATAGAATTTAGCGTTACTTTATGAATAGGTGAACTCTTGCATATAATAAGTGTAAGAGCCTTATGAAATTTCGACTGTGAATCTTCTTTAATTCTTTCTTTTTTTGGCGTTTAGAGTTTAAAGAACTTCGAAAACTTTGACGTGTTGAATCGGGGAAAAGGTTTTTAGTATACCAATCGGAAGCCTTATTATCAGAGATCGGAGTAGGTAGATTGATTTTTGGTACTTGTATCATAATTGCACACAGAAAGAATATCATGAATAAGCCATTTTTCCGGAAAGTAATTCCGGTATTTCCGGATTCAATTAAATATTGTTAATGTTGGTAGTGATATTATTACTACTCAATTCAAAATTTAAAGGAAGGTATCAAAACTAAATTAATTTATTATTTATCTGTGGAATAATAAAAACAATCGAATTCCGATCGAAGCATTAATAGATTTATTTTTTATTTTAGCCTTTTATGGCCACCACTTTTTATAAATTGTTGCACTTTAATTTAAATATTTACGCATACGCATTGTTTTGATAACAGGTTAGTGCACCACCCATGATCCTTTGTTCTGATTGGTCGTTGGGTTATGTCAAATCGTGACTGTGTGCCGATAAAAAAAAAATATGAAGAATATAATATTGCTCATTTTAATACAATTCCTACCTAAGTTCCGGTTATTTTTTAATAATCAGCCAATTCCGGAGGAATGTCCATATTAATATATGTATACGTTTCGGATCAATGACCCCAATTCAATCTACCTACTCCGATCACTGCTTATTATTCTCATTTTTTATCCTATCATTTTATATGAAGTCAAAATTGCGAAGGGATTTTTTCATAAAATGTGATAAGTACTGATATGGCACGGCACCACGACTACTGTACTAACCCAACAAAATGAAACATAGGTACATAACAATATATCTTAAATAGTCATTTAGAGTTCATGATACCCTCGTAATTTTTATAAATGTGGTGGAGCCAATAATACGACATTAAATTAAACTGCGTATACCTTATGATGTTCCCAGCCTGTATACCTAAAATTATTCGAATATATCCAGTAGTTTAGTTACAGGACATTATTCTTCATTTTCAACATTTTTTACATAATGTATACAGTCAACGATTACAAAAAAAAAAACTTCCTTGGTAACTGAGAAAAAAATCATATTCAGTGCCATAAACATAAAACCTCAAAACCTAAGCTTAAAACCTTATAGCCTTAAAACAGTTAATGACTAATCAAGTTAAAGTGACAGTTTACATATCAAGGTCACTGACGTTACTATTTTAATTTGAAAAGTATTGTATTGTAATTGTTTTATCTTTGAATTATCATGCCTCGTTACAATTACAGCTTTGAAGAACTTCGACAAAATTTTAATATTTTATGGAGAATGCCACAGAAACGCTGCTTTAACTATACGGACATACCGAAAGCGGTATGGGTTCACCCGAGTTTGTCCAACCTGGTCCGACCAATGGGCGGATTATTGTTCAAGCTGTTCAAATTGACCCTTAATCCCGCAATTCGGGTAGTGCTCCTATATTTGTAGATTAGACTACCTACACTAGACGATAGAATTTTAAATTACTATGAACGCAACTCTACATCTAGTCTGCGTAGGGCAGGTCGACAATATTCATAATCGGCAATAAGTGAGTAATAGTGAATGCTAAGTGATGGAATAGTGATTAAATTAATAATTTTATTAATAAAAAAATCTGCGATTTGGTGTAATTGTTTTATTGAGCATTCATAATAATGGCGCCAAAAGATTACGTCACTACATGACATGGCGCTGTTGCCACAAGTTAGTGTACCGATATTTATAAATGGTGTTCTATTTTGTTTATGATTTTACGCTATTTAGTTGGTTTGAAAAAATCGTTTTTTGTTTCGATTTTAGGATTTTTTGGTAGTTTAATAATATTCCTATACTAGTACTAGTACCAGTGCTAGTGTACATAAGAATATTCTTATGGACACTAGTCCATAGGAATATTATTATACTACTAAATAAATGAAATATACTTAATGTCGTATTGACTGCGCCACGTTGTATATGTGTAGAATATCAAGAAAATAAATACAGTCAAGACAAAATTGTATTAATAGATTTTTTTTCTCATATAAGACTACACAAAGTAACGCACCTGCCTGGGCTTGAACCCGCGACCTACAACTCGTAAGTTGGGGACCATTACTAATGCTCTACCCAATACACGGCTCCACCCCTTATACGTATTACTCAAATATAACTTACAAAATTTTGCTACAGACAAGTGCACTTCTACTAAATCCTTCAATGAACACAGACGTGAAAAAATTATATCAGTAGACAGAACGTGCTATATTCAACTACGCCGAGCATCCTTTGATAAGAAATGATTCGGCGATATTACCTACACGTGTACAGCTATTGATATCCAATATTATAAGAGATTGATATTTGCCGCCATGTTCGCAGTACCAACCTTCACGTACAATCTGCTACTATATTATTACAATATTCCCAGTTCGCTCGCTATTTGCTTACGATACTTTTATTTTATGAATATTTTGCTGAGAATATTATTATGTATGTATCAAGTGATTTTGGGCTGAGTATTCAAATTAAATAGAACCAATATATTGTAACCGACAGTTTGCGTATTTTGCAGGAAGGCGTATTTTGTTTCCTAATTTAAAAGTATTTATAATAATATCGGTCTAAAAATGTCAACATTTGTTTGTAAGAAAAAACCTATTCTAATAGATCAGTACATGTATGAAACATGTACTGATTACATGACTATTAGAATAGGTTTTTTTTTTAGGTGGGAAAATCATCTAATGACAAATCCTGCTCTTGGGCGGAGCAGGAGATAGTGCCAGACTTTTACTGACTAAAAACCACTCCTGTTCCTTCGTTGCCTTCGTCCCAGGACACCGGATTTCGTTTTCGCACTACCCATGATTAGAATAGTTAAGTTTTATTGGAAATTACTTGTTTTACGTTTGGTTAAGAAATAAAAAAACATTTACTGCTATAAATTGTGAATGGTCGATTATGATTTTCTTCCTGAAAAGGGTTTGATAAGTTTCTATACATGATAAGCTTCACACATAGATTTTACGATTTTAAAATATAGGCGTATGCAAGGTTAATGCATTCAATATAGGATAAACGCACCTAAGAAGTGTTGAAATAATAATTAAAACGCGGTTTTAATGTTCTTAATCAAGCGCTTTATGCCACCTCATAAACACTGAAAAGCCAGCGCTGGGTAGACGTAAACTTTACAATGAAGTTTTAGGAGAATTGTATTTAGTAAACATACTAATAAATGAAAGTTGATTTTCATACATAAAGTGAATAGGTTTCTTCTAGTAAAACGTACTCCTACGTCGACCACGTCGTGGGTTTCCATCAGGTCAAGCACGAACTTAAGAATAGTAAAAACATAAATATGTAGGATGGAAGAGTTCGTAGGATGGCCGAAATAAACACCGTTGTACTCATTTTTAACATTCCTATATATTTTCCACAAGTTTCACCTTTAAACATTCATCATTCGAACCCGGGGCAGGGCCCCAGACGAAGGCAACGAAGGAACAGGAGTGGGTTTTTAGTCAGTAAAAGTTTGACACTATCTCCTGCTCCGCCCAAGGGCGGGATTTGTCATAAGATGATTTTCCCACCTAAAAAAAAAACCTTTAAACATTTTATTCTCTAAAACTATGTAGTTTAGAAATGGTCCAATCGACAAAACTTACTAGCATTATTGTATTAGTTGTTCAAAGCGCTTTTCATTCCTAGAACTGAACTAATAATACTCAAAATAATACCCAAGTTGTAAACCATCTTGGTATCCCTCCAATTCTTTTACTACACTTAAAATAAATTTGAAACTTTCTTTAGAAGAAACTCCTTTAAGACTTGGCATAGTTGGAATATATCCAATCTCACAAAAGCAAAGGCAATTTCTTGGTAACGTTGCGAGTAAATCTTCACGTTCATAATACATTCGAGGCATGTGTGGATGCATGTGTAGCGGGAACAGCGATAGATGACGTCACCGTGACGTGGATCGTGCATGAACGTGCATTATGGCGCAGCACCGATATGGGTCAAACTCCAGCGAATTTTAACTTATTTGAAATCAACCCCTAGAAGCTAAAAACTTTTAGCCTTCCAGCCTTTGAACTTTTTCTGACCCAGTTCTGATATTTAATATTTATGATTTTTAAGTCCACGTCGTTAGACTCCAGCTTGGATTTTGACCTCAATTTACACGTTTGAGCTAGCAAAAAGACCTAGAGGAATTAATTAACTGGTTGAGGTGAATTTTCATGGTTCACATATCGTTCAGTACACTCTTGAGTGGAACTGCTTGAGAAAATTGGCTCCCTCTCTAATTGGATTGTTGTAAACCCCATTGACAGAGCATCAAAGTGGCTCCATGCTTCGCGTGCTCGTTGTTGGTTTTGCAAAGTACATACTACTATATTGTGACGAAATGTTGTTCACGATGAACAATCCCAGGTAATCCATATTTTAAGGTATTTAGTTAGGAAAGATTTTTTTAAGTGAATAGTCATATAATTATATACCTACCGATATATATAGGTACGTAGTTAAGGTTTTTATTACCTGTAAAAAAAATTAAGTTCTTTATTTGAGCAATTATTTTCTTAAAATATTGCTATTTGAGTAGATATCAAAAAAAGAAGCGAACGTTCTTTTAATTTTGACGAAATTTTATATTTTACTAGCTGTCCTCCGCGGTTTTACACGAATCTTTAGTTACTGCTCCACTCCCGGGGGTCGTACCGTGATGTAACATAGCTTATAACCTTCCTCAATAAATGGGCTATCTGAAATTAAAATATTTTTAAACAAACTCTTTAGTTTTGTTACATTAGTACCTAAGGATATAAGCCCTGATGTTCATTTTATTCTTACCATTCTAGTTCGAAATACTTACCAACTTATATTCAAAATATCTTTGCGGGTTTGTAACAGTAAGGAAACCATCCAGGAACGTAAAGGGCAACTTAAACAACACGGATGAATTTTAATAAAAATCTGATATTATCTGTCGCTCCACCACGAGCCGGAGAAATTATTTGATGTTTCCCTACCAGAAAAAAAAACACCAAATAACTGCTGAAATTAAAAAAGGAAATGAAGTTTAAATGTCAACTATGTACATACATACGTGAAAGTAATGGAAGCAAATGATGAGAGAGAGATATTAGAGCCTCTAATAAAATAAAATGAGATTAGCGCTCCCCGGCTCTATTTTTAGCCAAAAAATAACTTTGTGTAAAATCTCAGTTAAATTAATTTTCGGATTTGTTATATTTTCAACGGAAACCTCTCTGTTTTTTTGCTAAACTCATCGTGGCGGACATTTTGAATCGCGCTAACTTGTTACGAAACAAGACAAAGGCGGACTAGGCTCCTAATTCTCCAGTCCCACTTCCGTTTCCAGATAAATAATTTACCGGAGAATACTTTCGTATTTTAATTGGGATTCGTGATTCAAATTAAGAACGTCAACATTTTTGTGTTAATTTAATTTATTGCGGTCTACTCGAAGTTTTAGGTAAAAAAGTTTAACGATAGAATTATCTGTTGATAAATTATTATCAAATGTTTCTCATCTTTGTAAGTACCTACTTAGGTATCTAACAACTACGACAGCTAGCAATTATCGGCTTTAATAATAATAATTCACTCTAAACTCTGGAATGTGCTTCCCCTTGACATAAAAAAGCCGAAAATAAATTTTCAAGCGTAAAATTCGAAGCTACCTACTACTTGAAGTCTTCTCAACCTTAGTTCGGTCTTCGTCATAATTGTTATTTTTTAAGTTCTCCTAAATATAATGTATTTATTAGTTTATACTATTAGCATATTTATGTATTTTATTATTGTAAGTAACTTAATTTAATGATACTACATTCTACTTGATATATCTGTTATTTATTTATTGTGCACACCTACCACAGTGTTATCTCTTTTAACCCAAAAGTTGTCTGGTAGATAATGCCTTGTTGCATTAAGTCTTTACATAAACTTACGACTACTTTACATAAAGTTTAAATAAATAAATAAATAATTGTGTGCTTAAATAGGTCAAATATTTTAGACCAAATATTTAAGTTTTTTGTCCACATTTTATACCAATTTAATCAATTTATGATCAATCACACGAGTTTAAATTACCTTATATACTTTATTGCACACCAAGATTACAAAAGGAAACCTTATACGTAATAAAAAAAAACAAACAATTGGCGGCCTTATAGCACTCGGCGATTTCTTCCAGAAAACCTGGAATTTACCTTACTTGGAACCTTACCTTAGTAGTTACCTTGGAAGTTGCTGTAGGCATTTTATATTGTCTACTAAACCTATAAAATTACGCAATGTGAGAAATATACAGTGTGTCTTTGACATCGACGCACAAACGAATACCACGGATACAGTACATGATTCTAAAAAAAAACTATACTTTTTTAAACCAACCAACCTCGATGATATTTAAAAAAAAGAATATATCTTTTAGGTAAAAATTAATTAATTAAAAAATCATCGGGGTAGATGAAAACGTTATTCTAATCAATCCCGATGACATTTTTAATTTTAAAAGTATTTTATTAATTTTTTCACTAAAAATGTTAGAAAAACGATTTTATACAGTTCATATTAAAATCGTCGATGTCAAAGACACCCTGTATATGAAGAAATATTGTATGTTTAGAGGTATGTGGAACAGGGTGTAAAGTCCCGCACCTCCGTTGAAAAGGGATGATCCTTCGACCAGGCGGGTGGTATGTTTGTACCGGGCTGTTGTATATATTCAAATCGCACGGAGAACTCTAATTGCGCGATGCAGGATTTCGAATTTTGATTTCCTGTATGGCGCCATTGATGTCGATATATGTATATGTTGGTTCCGGCAGTTACTTGAGCACATACGGGGTACGTTGATCAAAGGTAATACTTACCTCGCATTAGCTCGCGCGAATCCCACTCACACGCACATATCGTTTTGGGAACACATTAATTGTACGTACAGCTTAAGAGTAGAATTTCCTGACGGAGTCTTTGTTTCCTGATGGCATAACCTGTGGGATCTTTAAGTTAAGAGTGAATAAGTTACTTCTAATCAAGCTCTACCATACACCGTATCATCGCTTACTATCAGTGGCCAAGCGTGGGCCTATCAATAATTAAAAAAAACATAGACGAGAAATTGGGTAAGTAGATAAAAAAATAACTAATTAAATAATAACGTTTGTTTCTATTCTTCATCGTCATAGTATCATGAATGATTACAGTAGGTATTTAACCTTGGGGTCACGGGCGGTTAGATTAGGGGCTCTGTCATTATACTCTGATACCTACACTTATGACATAGTCTGGCTCTGTTATTACGTATACGCAGAGGGCCTACAACGCTCTTCGAGTTCAGTATAATAATGCTTTCCGGGTGTTGTTGGGGCTTCCACGGTTCTGTAGCGCATCAGGCATGTTTGCTGAGGCAGGTACGGATAGTTTTGAGGCTATCATGCGCAAGAGAACGGCGTCCTTGATGCATAGGATACGTGGAGGCTCCAATAGCATCCTGAAGGTAATTGCTGAGAAACCAGACTGTCCTTTCCTGATGCACTGGTCCCGCAGGCATGCTTGCGGGCCTGGTGCTGAGGGAAAATATATGAATTGAGAGGGGATGATTTTTTAAAGTCTATTTATTTTGTTTTAATTCATTTTGTTACTAACATAGTTGTATAAGTATTTCTGTTACTAACACATTATGGATTTTCTATATCCGAAATAAAGTATATTATTATTATTATTATGCCCATCGGGTGGCCTCAAGAAGGACTGTAGTGCAGGCTTAGGAGAGATCCCTTTCCAGTGTCTCCAGGGATGTGCACTAACAAACATTGTACAGAGTGGGTTCCGGGATGATCTTTTAAGAGGTTAGGGACCCCTTTTATGCGCTAAAAATCCCACAGTCCCTGGTCTTTTCTCTAAAAGTCTAAACGCCTTTTGAAAGTTTCCACCCGATAAAAAAGGTATAATTTAGAAGTTTTTCTATATTCAGAGGACAGTAATATTAACAACTAGCAGCTACCAGCGGCTTCGGTAAACTAGAAAATGATCCTAAGGGTATGTTCCCTTAGGATAAAAAATATCCTATGTATTATTCCAGGACACGGTTCACCCGTGTGCCCATCCTTATACGATCAATCGTTTGAGCGTGGAAAAGTAACAAACATACACACGCACACACAAACTTTCGCCTACATAATATTACTACAGTGCAGTGAGATCATTAAGAAGAGACGGAATACGCTTCTGGGGACTGGAACAACTTGCCTGTTGCAGTCTTCCCGTCCGATTATAATTTCTGTCTTCAAGGCTAGAGTGAATAGGCTCTTAATAAACTAGTGCGCCTCACCATCAACGATTGCATCAACAACAGGTGGGATCGCAGTCAAACACTAGTCTATATCAATTAAAAAAAAACCCCTACTAAACGGATCTCAGGATTTCAAAGCATTGACGTGGGTTGCCATCTCTGTAACACTGTGTTTTTTTCAAGAATAAATAGCAAATTTTCTATGATTTAAAGTTAAAATACAAACAAACAAAGTTCACGTTGGGTTATTTACCTTTCCATATACATGGGTTTCTACTTATATAGATATAAGAAATGCGTCTTATCATAGACCAAGCACTATCAGGCATACTTCGAAAATATTATGATAAGAAACGATATCTGTAAAACGAGCCATTTGTTTGTAATTTAACAAACAAATGGCTCATTTTACAGATGTCGTTTCTTTATGCTTATAGTAAAACTAGCTTTTGCAAAGCGACTTTGCCTGTGTTAAAGTTGAAAATATCCAAAGACCACTCTGAAGATAAAAGGAATGTGGGATTGCGGACGGCGAGCCATGGCTAGTTCGGTCTCCAGCCGTTCGGTAAAAACCAAACCTTGGTCCACGGTGCATAGTGTTCCACACAAACAAAATTGATGGGGTTAATTAGGGCCGACACCTAGGTGGAGCGAGAAAGCGTGTCATACTTTCATTGACCAAGACCCATCTATGTTCCTTCAGTTGCCCTTTGCGTTTCAGAGGCACGGTAACTCTTCCTAAAATTCCACATCTCAAATACCTACAAGCTAGCTTTGTATTTTGTTAAAACTCCGTATTACGCAAGTTCAAGTAAAAGTGTTACGGCTGACTTATGGCCTGCCCCCCCTAGCCAAGTTACAACCATTTCGTTTCGATTCTCTTTTCTTCGATCGCCTCGAGTCGGCCACGTCTCCGATTCTTTTGTTCTGACGTCATCTCAACGCTCACGTGGTCAGACAAAGGAATAGGAGACGTGGCCGACACGAGGCGATGAACGAAAAGAGAATTGAAACGAAACGGTTGTAACTTGGCTAGGGGGACTGCTATACGTAAGGTAAGGTAGGTACTAGCGAAATGAATGGAACATAATTTGCTATTTAATGTTGGAAAATTCGTATGAAGTATAAGTATAAATTCTTCAACTTACTTATGTTTTCGCTCCCTCGTTTTCGGCCCTCGTAACCAGAATTTATGAGGGTTTAAAGTTTTTTCACTTTGTTTCTAGCTTGATAAGAATGTATAGTCCTGTTATTAAAACAGATCTTTTACTCATTTCAATGCAAACAAGTAAATTAACAGCAGAAAAACACTTAGGAAAGTTGTTTTTAAGGTTCTGTACCTCAAAAGGAAAAAACGAAACCCTTATAGGATAACTTTGTAGTCTTTATGTCTGTCAAGACCCTTTGTCTCGGGAACGCGTGGAGGTATCGAGTTGAAATTAAAACCATATACTCAGGTCAGCGGTCCCTTGAAACTGTGGAAAAATCAAAATTTTAAGTTAATGAAAAAAAAAGAAAGATACGGCTACGATATTTATGTCGCGTTTATGACGCAAAAAACGTATATTGCGACACTCTCAAGGAAATCAAAATTTATACGGTACTTCCAGTTATCCCAGAATTCTAAAATTTGGCATAAAGCAGGTATAGGAATCATTCTGAAAACAGTAAATATGTTGTAGCGATTCGGAAAAATCTTCGAGACTCCATTCGGGAATTGAATTATTTACATAGATAAGTTTGTACGGAACCCTCAGTGCTCGAGTCCGACTCTTACTATTTTTTGTTTTGTCTAAATTATTTTACACTAGCTTTTGCAAGCGGTTTTACCCGTGTGAAAAGGAACATGTTCTTCCCTTGTTCCAAATTTCATCTAAGCCCGTTCAGTCGTTTGAGTGTAAAAGAGTAACAAACATACCCTACGGTGAAAGGTTATATATGTCGTGGCCATATCTTAGAATTGATCACTTCATGATGGCCAACTAAACCTGGCCAGAGCTTTTAATCGTTAACATTTGATGATATGTCAATCCTCATTTGGCCATATCATTGATGTAGGATTTCGATGATAATAAAAGGTCTAAAGAAAGTAGGCCGAACGAAGATGGAAATATCATCAAACTTTAACGTTTAAAACGATCTGGCCAGTTTTACTTGGCCATATAATGAAGTGATCAATTTCTAAGATCTGGCCACGACATATACATGTGTTTGGACATACATACAACTTCAACCTTTTACCTTTTTAATTTTAGTTTCGCATTTATTAATAATCGCTGTGACGAACAGAATTTAAATTTGGTACATGTCACGAGATTCTTTTTATCATAATTTATACATTGTAAATTCTACAATAATTCCCGAAAAAATTGTTTATCGACAATTTATTATTAATTCAATCTGATCGACGCGACATGATAATTCTTTTATCTTGCTCAACTTTCTTGATATCCCTAATTCGTAGTTCGACGCTGTTTATGATAAAATATAAATAATTGACACTTGTCCAGTAGCAAACAGACTAATGAGATCGATAGGCGTGCGCGAATAAATAACAAATAATTAATAATAATTATTTTCTATTCCTCAGTTCATCTAAATCACAGTATAACATAGCTTAAGACAGTGATCGTCAGTACAAAGACCTTATACGTCATTAACAAATAGTTCGATAATTTTAATTAGTTTCCAGTATATCAAATCTAATCAGTTTCCTAATTCTAATTGATCGACTCCTATCCAAGCTGATATTCAAATTTAATTAATACAGCTGATGCAAAAGAAGTCACTAGTGCGTTTTCAGTAATGAAATTTTATTATTATTGATGTGGAATATTATCTTGTGTGAAAGGTTAGTTTGATAGGCAACAATGTAACAATCCTTGTGAACAAAATAGGCTCGGCAAGAGTTCTACCGATTATCAGTGTAAAAATTGTGATGTTTTTAATGTGTTGTGTCCGCAACTTGTATTGAGTATGTGTTTAACGTATTAAAAAGTGAGTTTTTATATAATTCGACGGGAATAAGTTGGCAAGGTTAATCCCAAAACGAATCCTCTTTAAAGGTCAAGTGCAGATAGCTAGACAGTGCGTGTGTATTCATATGTGTAAGACAAGATAAAGATTATCTATCGCAGTCTATGCGGATATGATTAGTAGCAGATGTGTCGGTGCCATTAATAGAGAATAATTCAAAATAAACTAATTGACACCTGCGTTGTGTTTCGTGCGGTATATATCACTGTCGGCCTTCTAACCACCGCCTTTGATCCAAACCACCGTTTGTTGTTCCAACTAACATGTGCAATTATTGTATCCATTGTATTTACGATTAACATGTTAATATTTAGTTTCCGTTGAATTTAGACGTGGAGGAAAAACAGCTTCAATAACTGCTTACTTTTTGCCGAAGTATAAAATAAAAACACATCAAAATTCATCGGAAAATAAATCTTACTGGTATCAGAAACAACATAGCTAAGTCAAAATCAACACAAACAGTTATTTTAAATATATGATATACTAGGTGCTGCCACCGACTTCGCTCGCGTGATTGTAGAAAATTATCCCCAGAGAACATACTCCCGAGATAAAAAGTATCCTGTGTGCTATTCCAAGGCATGGTCTACACGTGTATCAAGTTTCATCGAAATCCATTCAGTAGTTTTTGCGTGGAAGAGTAACAAATATCCATACATCCATACATAGGTACACATAAACTTTCTCGTTTTATAATATTAGTAGGATTTAAAAACAGAATCTGCTAACTTATGTTGTTATAATAATCGTATTGAATAGTCAACGTTTACGTACCTACTTCAAAGGTCAATGACAATCTCCTAACTGACTGACACGAAGTTTATTTTAATAAAAAACTTAATCTACACTAATATTATGAAGTTTGTTTTTTTTGTTTGTAGGAGGTAATCTCTGAAAGTACTGGTCCGATTGCGAAATTTTTTTCACCGATAGAAGCTGTTTTATTCCTGAGTGACATAGGCTATATCTTATGCATGCGGGCGAAGCTGCGGGCAAAAGCTAGTCGGTTATAAAAAGAAACGACACTTTTTAGATAAAGCAAGTCAACGTGTGTTTTTTTAATATAGATACAGTCGACATTAGAGCAATATGGCGCTACAATAATACAAATATAGAGGGCATAGTGTCAGCAGCGAATAAGCATTACGTATGCTCTGTTTACGATAGGGCAGAGACAGGCGGATTGTCTGCGACAGATACTTAATAATATAAACACGAGAGACTCGGTTATTAGATATTTGCTAGCTATTGTACAAGTCTATAGAAGAAAGAGCTCACTGGTCCACATACCTCTGTAAAGTTCACTTCGACCCTCACATTCCACTCAAGTGATCGCACTAATTCAAAATCGAACTCACTTGTTCTTTTTTTTTTGTTTGGCTTCGCACAGTCCGTCCATTTAGCCAGAGTTAAGTTTACTTAAAAAGTACTTAGTTTTTACAGTCACTTTGTTATTGCAATATTTTGCGAAAATTGTATCGAATCAGCCTTCTCGACAAGCTTCGCTGAGGTAATAAATACTATAAAAAATTCTTAGCTCCATTTTATCGAAATCGCGCCAGTTTTAATAATTTTATTGTCTAGTTGTGTAGACACCTGAGATTTTGCGACAATTTGCGAATAATTAAAACAGCCACTGAAATCCCGCCAAAAACTCAACGAACTCACTTTTTTTTAAGCTCTTACAAGTCTCTCTAACAACTTCAAATTTCGAAAACACTACAGACCAAAAAGTCTGGCCACATACAATTCGTAACCATGGATACGTAAACCATGTGGTACTCACTCACAAGATTGAGGATCTCTGATGTTGCCCAACAAGCCAGACAAAACAAGGCTGGGTGCAAGTGTACTGAGTTTGTACTCACTATAATCTTATCAGTACCGGCCCGCTAACGTCTATTGATGAACATTGTACTTATAAGCCCTTATTTACATAAAAAAACACGTGATTAGGTTAAACATCGATTAGCAGGTTAGACGCCTTAATGAGCTGTCGCACATATATATCGTGTGATACTATTTCCATCATAATCACCTTACTTTGCAAACGGATATTTGATCACAGTTTCCGTGTTTTGAATTGTTATCAAAAGAATGACATTATTTACTCTCGTTATCCTTTTATTGGCTTCTATTTACTGGGCTTTTAAAGACCCTACGACATCAGGGAAGTGTAGACTCTCCCACGCTTTCTAGTAGTGAACAAGTTTTTACACTTTCATCTCACTAGAAACTAGCTACATATCACGTCACACAGGCTATATAATCATTAAAATAAATACAACCAATTCTATTTCAGAATAAGAAATCAAAATTAAAATGACTGAAAACGATGTCCGCAATCGTCGAAAGAAAGTGAAGCAGAATGGAGAGGCTATCCAGGAAGAGGAGAAGAAGGAATATGAAGAATTTGCCCTAAGAGAATCCCCACTGACGACGCTGTTGGGTTCGTCACTGCACATAAGGGCTATATACCACATTTTCGTCGTCATCCTCCTAGTTCTAATGTGTGATACCGTCATATTTGACCTCGTCGAAAGTGGGAAGCAAGTAAACATTATAAAATACTTAATTGTATAGATACTATTTTATATGCTCGTTTCATTCATTTTTCATTTTAGTTTACTACACTTACAATCTGATGGTGACTTTACGATAATAGTAAGTAGTAATCATGTTGGAACAGAAAACTTTTCGATATTAATTTCTCAAACTTCCACTTAATGCCTCGTTTACGATACGGAAGTTATTTAACTAATTTTAACGATTCACATTATGGAAAATGAAATTATATATTTTTTTATTTTCCACTGACAAAAATTTAGTTTAATTTATGTATGTATTTAGTTTCCATAAAACATTAATTTGGTGTTGTTTCCGAAAGATGTTAATACACTTTTTAATGCAGCGGATGTGATCGCGATTCGGTGGCACTCCCTATAATTAACTCTCAGAGCACTTTTCTCGTTTAAATTCCAGATGCCAGATCTACAGAGTTTTATCTCGCTGCTTGACAGAGACTAAATACTGCGATTTTCACTCGCGTTGCTTTAATTATGCAAAATATTTTGTGCTACGAAAAAATGTTGAACAAGCAGTGTAGCACTTTTGTTACGTCGACGCTAAATTACGGCATTTTTTACGGCGTTAACATGCAAAAGTTTCCTATGTACCTACTTCATAATAATGTAAACTTGTGTAAATTTTAATGGACCCGGCTGTTTCTGCATAATATTCTTGTTAAAAAATATACTTAATTAGTTATCTTTTACAGGATAAACATAGGTATATCAGTAGTTGCAGCCGGATTCGGCGACATCAGACGTGGATTTAAATTATGGGCCTATGACTTATTTGTTTCTATGTCATTTTACCCCTTGCTTATGGTATATTCATGGATAGGAGCAATCTCGAGAAAATATCCAGGTAAAGGTTCATTCATTCCTGTTTAAAAACATTTAATAAATAACATACAATAGTTATTTGTGCAGCAAGAGAGCAAAGTTGTTTTTTGCTGCGAGTGCTAATTTTGAGTCCCGAGCAAGCGAAGGATTCTTTGATTGAATCACGAGCGTTAGCGAGTGATTCTAAAGTAGAATCCTGAGCGAGGGGAGGGATTCAAAGGCACGAGATGCAAAAAGTTTTGCTCTCGTGTTACACATATAATTTTTCACTTCAGCAGCGAGAACACATATTACTTGGGAAATAAAATAATTAACAGTAATAGATTTAATAATGATTTCAATTAAAATAAATACTATCTCTGTCGCTAGTTTTGCTCATATTTTACAATTATTTTAACATTCTTAATCTTATTTGCCACTATTTTCTTTCCGCTGTTTTTTTAAAGCACGTTCAATGTTAAAACAGTCAATGTTGAAACTAGAAATAATTATTTAAAGGTTAAATGCCAGTTTTATCTGCTGCTATAAGTACTCAGGTAGTCTTATTTTTGTTCAAATACAATAATAAATTTAAATTCAATAATTTATTTATAAAAAAAAAAAAAAAACAATTTTATATTTTACAAATATTTTCTACCGATTTTTTTCCGAACGTGTTTTTCTTTGTGGTGAAATTTCAAAACCAGAATGTACTTCGAAATGGCATGTTTCTCAAAGTAATAAAAATAACTGAGTACTAGGTACAGCATGCGTCAATTCGTATTGCATTAAAATAATTACTCCGTTAAGGGCGAGAAAGAGACAGAGTACAGTGCAGTTCGAATTTTTCGAATTGTACGGCTAAAAAAATAATAATTAAAAAGTAACTTTGTCTCACGCAGTGAGCAAAATCGAGTTTTCAAGCAGCAAAACCTACTTGTTTGAGCTGCTGTGGTGAAAAATAAATAAAGGAATAGATAACAAACTACGACTCTCGTTTGTCAACTGCAGCTGTTTATCAGACCAGAATGATTAAATAATGAATATCTAATTTATTCAGAGTAAAAGGATATGATAAATAACGGTCAAGTTCAACGTTAAATTAATTGGTGCAAATGAAAATTAAACACAATCAATTTCCGTTAAATATCGCCATACATTGTAGAGATATGTACATTCAAACAAATATAAAAAATATACCTAATTTCAAATTAGTCAGTAGGAATGCAATGATCGGCCGCGGAAAATGTTAGCCCAACTCAGCTTTATCAACTCGGGTAGTTTTGCAGTCGGTAATTGAGTTCACGATTTCAATTAATAGCATCGATTTTGTAACTGTGGCATGCTTAATAAAATAACACTACTTTTGAAAGCTTTAAGAAAATTTTATGAAGAAAAGCTCTAGCACTCTTTGGTCAGGGAACCCAATTATTACTTCTACTTTATGTCGTAATACTTATTTCCCCAACCGGATGTCTTTGTGACGACATTAACTAATTTCATGAAGGTAGGTGTAGCTTTTCATATAAATTAAAGTCGTGGGCAGAGTAACAGCAAGTGGCCACTGAAGTCCTCAGGTCGCAAGTCCCGTCTTTTGTCGCAAGCGGCGCGGCGGCCGGCTGGGGTGCCGGGCGTCGAGCGGCGGGCTCTCACCGCGCCCTCCAATTAGTCACTTGGTTGGCCAGAAGCGTGCACCCGGAATGACTAGTTTTTATACTCTTGTGCACTTTTCACACTGTCTTGTTTTCTATTTTTTTGAAAATAGAAGCGCTTTTCCAGTAGCGCTGTTGAATTTTTATAGAATGCCCATTTCGGACGACTGAAGAAGAACGCTGTTTTTATTTATTTTACTTCCGCAACTATTGCTTACCAACTCTTTCACCTTTCATTAGATCACTCTATTATTTACTTATTAAAAATATTCACTAGTAAACACTTTACAAAGGCGGACTTAATGGCTTAGGAATTTTCTACCAGTCGACCTTAGGGTGGTATTATCTCATTGTTGTTTTCTTCTAAACCAGTACCTTCTACCACTCATACTAATACAAAGGAATGTTTATTTGCCGTTCATAATAGAAAAATGTATAAATAAGCATTCTTTAGGTTTAGCCAAGTTGATAATCACAATCGTGAACGCTAGTAGAAAACTAATCAAATGTATGGTAATGACATCATCTCAACAAAGTTCGTAGCAAATTTCCCATCATTCGAAATGACAGAATAAAATATAATCGTTTCAACAATGTTCATCGCTGTATCCTTTAGTTTTATGGTATAAATAGTACTTATGCTGGGGTGTTATCTATTGTGGAAAGAGATTCAACACGAAACCGTCGTAACTTGGCTAAGCTACTGGTATTCAAAATCCATTTAAAATGAACTTCAAAATTGCTTTAAAGTGAGAATATATCGGATGGCCTATTACTAGTATTATACGGTGTCATCAGCATTGCAAAAGAAAGTTACATCGAAATCTTTTATTCAGAATTCAAATGGATACTTATAGCAGTATGATTGTAGTCATTCAAGGACTGTATTATCAAAGAACCCTCATCTTAATAATAGCAAGCATCTGCGATAAAATCTCCCCTAAGGTCCCGGGAAAGTACCTCAGATACAGATATTAAAAACGATGAGGACTGAGGACGTTCAATTTCAAAAGGCGTTCACTTTCAATGGGTCCTGCTTTCATTATATTGCATTTAACTACGAACATCTGATGCTGAGTTTATTGGTCATGATTTTAGTTATGTTTTGCTAGCTATAATACTTGTGACCGTGAAAATCATGGATTGTGTTTATACTTTTGTAGTACTTACTTAAAACTGCCATCAGGAAAGACCAGCCCCCCTAGCCAAGTTACGATCGTTTCGTTTGCGTCGAACGCCTCGAGTAGGCAACGCCTCCGATTGCTTTGTTCTGACCACGTGACTAAACGTTGAGATGACGTCAGAACAATGGAATCGGAGGCGTGACCTACTCGAGGCGTTCGACACAAACGAAACGATCGTAACTTGGCTAGGGGGGCAGAATAGAATAAACCTTACCTTACACCAAAATACTTCTACCCTAGATGTTCAACAGTAACCTAAGTTTACCTTTAAATATAATTGTTTAGATTGGAAATAATCCCATTTTGTTTTGTTACATTCACAGGTAGAGTTAATCTACACAATCCTCTTCTTCCCACCGCCACCGTGGCTCAATATAAATCGAATCTTTACGTTGCAATTTCTCTAGTGAATACATGGCTTAACTGTGCCTTCCAATTTGCCGCATCACAGATTCTTATACAGCACTATAATATATCTAGCTGTGACGCCTGCGACCAACCCCCGTGCCGCCTCGGAGTATCGAACTATTCCTCAATAAGACCTCGTTATAAACAAACTTCCATTGTTCCCAAATGTGTATTAAATTGCGGGTGGAGCATAAGACTAAATAATGCTTCGAAATATTGACTCTACGATAAAGTTTAATAATATTTCACGAAGTTTTAATTAGGTACCTTGTCCTTTGTTGGTTTTCAACCGGTGAGAAAACAATTTTAAAATCATTTCTAATTTAAACTTTATATCGGGTTTCATCTGGGTTTAATCACGCAAATTATTTTGACGGCCAATAGCAACTTAAAATTATAATTATTTTTAAACTCTTGCGACACATTAATGATTCCTTTCAATTTATTAACAATATAATATAATAATAATATTCCACAACTTTCACACGACGCCATCTAGTCCCAAACTAAGCAGAGCTTGTGATATGAGTACTAGACGACTGATAAACATAATTATATATTTATAAATACATACATATTATAGATACGAGCATATTACACTCAGATACTGAACAAATGATCATCACACAAACATTTGTCCTGGGTGGAAATCAAACCCACGAACTCCAGCATAGCAGTTAGAGTCACTAACCACTAGACCAACAGGCCTGTCAAATGTTTCTAGGATAGAGACCGCGTTATCATTTGCCGAACTAAACGTCTCAATTAGATATCAATATCAAAGTAAATCCGAAATTAACTATTCAGTCCTGACATGAAAATCCTTTAAAAACTCACAAAAAGCATGCCATTTCGGATGTACCTTATGATAATAAGAAAGTATATTTTACAGTGTTACGTCCAATGGTGGTGATTTTGGGTATCGGCGGCTTTGTGGCCTTAGAAGTGGCCGTAGCGGCAGTGCCAGTGTTCGAACTGGGCAGGAAACATCTGGAGCTAGGCTCATCTGTCGCTGTCACATGTGAAATGGTGAGTCATATAAAACTAGCTCTTTGAAAGGAACCGTACATTTAATATTTCCGAGATAAAAATAACCTATGATTACTCCGCATCGATAGTAGTAATCAGTTTTTTTTATTTAATCGAAACTTATGTTGATTACGTTTTACGAAAAGCATCATGCCCGTTTGCTACACAGAATATGCAGAAAAAGTAAACTACCAAACTATCCTAAATAATTATGATTAAAATTATGACATTAATTTGAAGTTTTTTAAAAGGACCAACGGCCAACGGCGGTGCCAACGACAATCGATACTTGGAACTTTTAAACAACTGCTACAAGTGACCGAACAAAACATGATAATTCCATAATGTCCTACTTTTCACAAAAGTTGAAAAACCGGTAACCGGTACTTTGGCATCGTACAATTAAAAAAAGGGGGGTATTATGATTAAAAAAGTAGAAAAACCTATTATTCAGGTTTTAAATTTGATATTTTTATTTAATAAAAATATTAAATTTACTACTTGCTTTACTTTTTTTTAATTTACTACTTTGTAATTTACTACTTTAATTTACTACGTGCAAAAAATGAAAATATCGTGTTCTAATCCGATCTGATGAAAATATCGTGATTCGAACCAAACTATTAGGAAATAACATTTTATGTGCTGAATTAGTTATTTATTAAATAATTAAAATTTGTGACAAATACACAGTTGATAAATGAAAATTAAATTCTTATGTCGTCTATATCCATATCAGTAAAAAATACACGCTTCATCATGTGTTTATAATCGTTGTGCTGTGTCTGTCCAGAATAAAAGTATTTCTATTCTATTCTTATTCTATTCTATCATCATCAATTTGTTCATTTTCTTCTGCCGTGTTCCTAGAACATCTGAATATTTACTTTTCATTACTCATACTCTCAAGTTGCCTGAGGAGCGGGTTGAAAGTAATACTTTTTATCCCTAGGGAGAATTACTTTCAACTGACAGCTGTCTAATTATTAAAAAAATAAACTAGTTCAATCTTCATATTTCTATTGAACCATGGTCCAACTTTCTATACAGCCAGTCAATTACAGCCCGATCTAAAATTGATATTTTTTTAAACGACTTATTTCATTCAACTATTTTTTTAAGTACTTACTTTGTTTTTTTTTTAACTATTTTGGTAAAATATTTACTATTTTTTCAATAATGAAAATGAAAAATAACGCCTGAATAGCTGGCAAGCCACAGAAAATAAAACAAACTAAGCGGGGAAAGTGGCAATCTGGCAAATCCGATCTTCATTTGTTTTTTCGAGTTGTAGGATTTTGTTTACATTTCCGTACAGCAGAGATTTTTAACACGATAAGTTTATCAGATTCAAATATGGATTTAACGCCTGATTTCATAAGAGAAGAGGCCAAAGCAGTAATGGAAAACCTTTTACCGCCTAAATCAGAAGAAAGATACCTAAAATCATACGACTCAAGTTTTACAAGCTTTTTATTTTATTTTTACTTTCCTTGTATTCGTAATGAAAAGCACATTGTTTACCTCGGGCTTCGCGAACTATTGGCTTTTTTTATTTGGATTTTTTCTTACAAAAAGTGGAATTATCATGTTTTATTCTATCACTCCTGTTAATGGTAGCGAGCAAATTGTTTATTGATAATAATAAATAAAACATTTATTTCATACATTCTTAGTAACTCTATGATTTTAATTTCTCTTTGCATTCAATAATTAAATTTCATGCATGAAATGAATCTATAGCTTACTTCCAAACAATTCGAGTAACATAATATTATTTGAGGCCCTAACTTACCAGGTGTACATCGTGGGTTTAAACCCAGGCATGCGCTTTACTTTACTTTACTATCGTGAGGAAATCAGCATATCCTAGAGCCAAAAATTCAAGGATATCTTACATCCACCAACCCACACTGGGTCCGCGGGTTGGACTCGCTCAGGAACATTATAAGACATACTCATACAATATTAGACAAATTAAGTGCAGAGCTTAAAGCTAACAATTCGCAAGAAACTTATTGTTGGAGAGATGAACCAACTACTTCCGAACATTGACTTATTTATTGTCTTTGAAGTATGACAAAAAAGATATCTGTGAATCCATGTCTGCTATGTATCCTATTCTTATATTCTTTATTGAACACAAATTATACAATGAACCAAAAATTCTAAATAAAAAAATACCCTTCAAAACCCAAAAAAAACGTATTTCTGTAATATGGTTGAAATACAAAATTAAATTTAATCTGATCTAATCCAATCATTTACAATTCCACTGCGCCAAGAAACACTTAGGTGTTTCTTGGTATATGTGTTAGGTTTTGGAACAAATCCCCAATTTCTGATTTAAGCATTTGAAGATGAGTATTTTTCAAAATAGTATATATATTTCCTATTTTCTTTATGCCAGAAAACCTACAGTTTTTGGCAGGATTTCTTCGAGTGATGTTTAGTGGCTGTTTTAATTATTCGCATATTGGTTCCTAGTGGATACTGTGATGTAAAATTGATGAAGTTTTGTATCTGAACTCTCTGCACAATTGGACAATATGTGGAATCATTCAAACAGGCGCGATCTCGGTAAAATGGAGTTGAGAAAACATTACAAAAACATTACAAGGTGTTTCACTTGTATTCTAATGGTAAACTAATGACGAAGACATGATTCACGAAGACATGGCTTAAAGGACTTAGTATCCAAGCTAAAAATATTAACAAAAAAAAAAGTAGGATTTCAGACGTTCTTAATTCAAAATACTCAATCCAGAAACCCGCCCAAATGTGTGCGTCGTTATAACGCTATGAATGGACCACCGTGGGTGTCATCAGAGGCTACCAAAAAATAAATAGGGATTCTTAAAGAATGAAAAGGATCCTCATACTTACAATATGATCGCCAATCCGTCTGATTATTGTAATATCCGTAAAGGTTCGTTTGAACCGATCTTTGAAAAGGACCTTTTTCAATGACGGATATTTTTAAAAGACTCCTATGAAAAAGTTGAGCCCTTAATAACGTTTTTTATATCCGCCTTTATGCTTCTATAAATTCATTTTCGATTTACAAAAGAAAGCCGAAAAAAAAGATTGATTCTCTTGTTATTAAAAGACAAAACAAAGTACATTGTTCCTCGGCATTATCAAGATAGGGCCAGGAATTGCTTTTGAATAATTAAGTAGACAATCAGTTTTTTCTTTATTTTGAAAATATTTTGGGCATCTGGTTACTTGGAGGAAAGGAGGCTGCGAGGGTAGTTAATATAAGGCACGTAGTAGCTGAGAAGACAGAAAACAACGCGCCCTAGTTCTTTAAATTAGTTTCAAGTTATTTCGAGGCATATTTTTTTATGTTTTTCATTGTCCTAAGTGTTTTAATTAGGTAAATAGTAAAACGCAAAAATATTTTAAGTACAAAAGTTTACATTCATTTGTTTAGATATCTAAGACGTTTTATGTAAATGCTAGCTCCTGCCAGCGGCTTCGCCCGCGTAAAAGTAGGTTTTTCCATACAAACTTTGGATCCTCGTTTCATCCCTTTAGGAGGTAAATTTTTTAAAATCCTCTCTTAGTGCTCGCCTACATCATAAAAGGAAACACGCTCCTATTTTAGTAGTTTCGGCTGTGCGTTAATATGCCAGTCAGTCAGTTTCTCCTTTTATATACTTATATAGATTATTATCACAGTAGAACCCAGAAAAGAGTGACCGTGGCCCTAGAATGCAAAGGGCAACTAAAGTGCACAAAAAGGTTTTAGTTATTAAAAGTCTGACCGGCGCTCTCACTTCACCCTATAGTGGGAGAAGTCAATGGATGGTTACCTCAAAAAAAAGGTGAACCTGGATGAAGGTAGCACAAGATCATGGAGTACAACCAAAGAGAGGCCTGCGCCCAGTAGTGAGTAAAGTCGGACTGTGATGTTAATTGTCCCAGAAGCAGATTTTTAGAAATAATCACAATAATAATAAATTACGCGATCGAACGGCTGAATGGATTTCGATGAAACTTAGTACAAGGGTAGACCATATCCTGGAATAGCCCTAGAAGTAATTTCCCTTGGGAAAAATTCTGCTGACACGCAGGCGTAGCTGCTGGCAGCAGCTAGTATAAAATAATAATAATAATAAACTACTAATTCTTTTTTTCATCACCTGCTCGATAATGCCCATACAACCATCATTTATCGAATACACAATCTATGAATCAAAAACTGTTTATTACTTACCTATTCATGATTTGTTTCAATATTTTCCTTGTAGGTATTCCTTTGTTTCTTTGCACAACACGATAAATGAATCACAGAGGTACACAATTGTTTACAAACTGTGGCAGCCTTACTGACAGGTGACATTTCAAACTTCAAATAACTTTTTTTTTATTTGTAGGTGTGATATAGAGACTTGAAGCTTGACTATATGCCACCCTTATCCTTTTTCTTGTTATTTGTATAGGTAAGTTAGAACAGTAAAGATACAGTCTTCACGACGTATTACGGTTAAAATATCGCCGAATGCGGTGCCAACGGTCAAACGGCTATTTAACAAGTCATTCTGTCCCTAGAGAGACAATGTAGAATGGACGATCCCAAGGGAATAATGAGATTTGAATTTGGAACGTTAAAAACCATTATTTATTTAAAAAAAAAAAACACATTATGCAGATTAAAATGTACGTGCCTCAAACAAGTTTATTCAAAAATCAAACTGGCCACTAACAAAAAAAAAAGAATGTAATGTGGCTGACGAGTCTAAAAAGTAATAAAAGAGCGGGAGCGATATAAAAAATTACTAACTAAACTATAGAATCTTAATTTGTTTGTCTCAAATCTCAAAACAATTATCGAATGCTAGTTAAGACTAATTTGTAATACTTGTATTTCTCAAATGTATAATTTGTTTTAGTAAATTGTCTTTTAATTATCTCACAAATGGTGTAAAAAGTAGAGTATCCAACTCGGGGATAAAGCTGTCTTTGTCTTGGGCGGCTTGAATTCCTCACTTCACTCAGGTTTCTATATTAACTCCCTCGCGATGCTCGGGAGTTAATTATATAAATCACTCACTAACGTTCAGGATTAAAACTTAGCAACCTTCGTTTCGTTCGGAATTCAACATGCCTCCCACGACTTAAAGACACTGCTTTATCCCCTAATCACATAATCTACTATTATTACCTCACCTCCAAACTGCTGAACGGATTTACATAATTAAGATATCGTTAGATTCGTCTTGACTTATAACCCGTGTAATTATAGTAACGTTAAAAAAAAACCAACATAACGTCTGTGAGACGCTATAAAATACCATATAAAATTCCTTTTTATAACATGTTTTATATGTTTATACCTATTTTAACTTTTTACCACCGCTATAAGCTAAGAATAAGAAACAAACATAATTATGGTTATGTACAAAGTAACATAATACGCTATACAAATATCACTGCAATTACGTCCAGTTACAGGGCTATCAAACCCGCAACAAACGAGTCCCCGAGTCCCCGATACATAGGTATACATAGAGAGATACAAGATATGGTATCTGAACTTTGACACGGTATTCAAATTAGAAGGGACATCAATCTGGTCACAATAATTAACTGTTTGATTGTGATATCGCAACGGGTGGCACTTGGTTGTGCGCCTGTGATTCATCTACATTACAAAAGGAAACTTCCAGGCGACACCAAACAAAGCCAACTCTGTATTACACAAACACCAACTTTCCCTCTACTACAGAATATATATGTACGTATTATTATATTGTACGTATGTGTGTCGTAAGTCCTTATTAGCGTAATTTGCAACAATAACTCGCTCGTGAACTTTTACTAGTCCTGTCTGAAGGAGTATATAGAGTTTTGTACGTGTTCCAAATGTTTGAACAGGTAGTTTAATATAAGTAATTTGTGCTGAAATTATATATCTATGATAGGAACATAGCAGAGAGCTGTAGTAGCCCAGTGATAAAGGTCCCGACTTACGTGCTGTAGGTTGCAGGTTTAAACCCAGCCTGGTGCAATACTTTGTGTACCTAATTTATTTCATCGCAACTCCTCTCAAAACGGTGAGGGAAACATCCATATCCTAAAACTAAAAATTCGAATACATGTGATATCCACCAATCCGCATTGGGCCTGCGAAGTGGATTACGGCCAATTCCCTCTCCTAGAGAGGAGACCTGGGTCCCAGCAGTGGGAACATTATAAGACTGATTATGCTATGCTATGTTATGCTAGGAACATAACAGCTTAGATAGTTTAACTAGACAGTTCCAAAAAGCTAAGAATACAAATAAATTTAATCTCACGTAATATTGTCATCCCGAAACTTTTATTGCTTTATTTACATTATATATTTTGGCTGTAGTTTAAAAAAAAAGAAAATTATACGCCGTAAAGTAAGTTGTAGTATTATAAAGACCGATGTAAGTTGAACGGGTACAACAGCGTCGAAAGTAAAACGTAACATAAATCACCTGAGTTGGACCCTTGTCAGGCTGCGTGGCCGAAGTCAGTAAATAACAGGATCGCCGTATGCCGCTGACGAGGCTTTATGTAGCCTGCGTAGCTCTGCGTAGCCTTGCGTAGCCTACCGTCCTCTACGAAGCTACACAGCGGCGGCTACGTACCCCTGCGTAGCCTGTAACTCGTAGCGCCTACCCACGTTCGTGCACCCGATACCATATTGTTAATTAAAATACAAACATGTTTATGAAAGTATTTCTATAATTATGATATACTGTTGGACACTTTTCGTATTTTATGGACGGCTTTTTGGAATTAATTGGTGCTACGCCCAGTGGACATGGCATATTTTTTTAGAAACAATATTTTGTTTTTAGTGGAAATTGCCCAAATAAAAAAACTAGTGATAAATGTATCAACTAAACTGTGTCAGGTAGTGCCTGACAAGTAATTATTTTGTTACCATTGAGCAATAATGTTTAGTGTGTCTGCCATGTGGCATTTTTGTATAAAGTAGGTCTTGTATCTAATCTGTAATCTTGAGATAAATATTACTACCTAAGAAAATGAAGTAATCGTAGGAGTACGATACAAAAATATACCATTTAATCAGCAATATTGACGAAAAAGCTTACAACAAAAACTAAATAAGTTTAGATTCTATGCTTAAGTGATTAAAACCACCATCTAAATAAAATAAATAATAAATATCTTTCCAAAACTTACAGATATATAACAGATATATCTTAATTTTTTAACTTCATAGTATAGGAAAAAAAAAATTACATAAAACATTTAGATGCTGCAGAAATCTGTACACAATAAATTAAACTTTGTCCCTTAAACTTGGTTATGCTGTGTCTTAAGGGACGGTGTTTCGCAATAACATTCTAAAAGGTATGTTTATGAGTGGACGGTGTCGATTTATCTTCAGAGGGAAAAAATCTTGCTAAAGCTCATTAATACAACGTACTACCTAGTACATAAAGTACCTTTTTGTGGTGGGATATCCCCATCACTGTCACTAAAACAAAAGTCATGGTAAATAACCATGTAGCATCCGCTCCGATCAAGATCGGAGACTCTACACTCGAAATTGTAGACGATTAAGTTTACCCGCGACAGACAATCCAGTTGAGTAGGTCTAACTTTGAGAAAGAGGTCAATCGTCGAATCGGACTCGTCTGGGCAGCGTTCGGGAAGCTGCGCGGTATCTTCTCGTTCAACATACCACAGTGTCTCAAGATGAAAGTCTATGACCAGTGCGTGTTGCCAGTCATGACATATGGCACTGAAACATAGTCGCTTACAAAGGGCCTTATCAGAAGTCTTACAGTTACCCAAAGGGAAAGGGAGGCCCGGAGTTTCCCTGCGTCATCGCATCAGGAATGAAGATATCCGCAGGAGAACCAAGGTCGCCGACATAGCCCGAAGAATCGCCAAACTAAACTGGCAGTGGACAGGGCACATTGCTCGTAGAACGGATGGTCGATGGGGGCAAAATGTTCTAGAGTGCGGCGACCGCGAACTGGAAAACGCAGCGTTGGAAGGCCTCCCACAAGGTGGACCGACGACCTAGTGAGAGTCACGAGAATGCGGTGGATACGAGACGCACAGGATCGGTCGTTGTGGCGACGCTTGGGGAAGGCCTATGTCCAACAGTGGACGTCTTTCGGCTGAAACGATGATGAAATCATCAAATAACTTCTGCTCTAGGTGGAGCGAGAGGTGTCAGATCTTTACTGATTAAAACCCATCCGTATTCATTCAGTTGCCTTTTGAGTTCCAGTGCTTCAGAAACTCTTTTGATCAATCCCGCAGCCCCCAGGTATCGGCCCTCCTGGGCCCCATCCATGAGCACGTAGAGTACCTATAACATAATATGGTTGTTTGAAGTATATCTCTATGTTAGCGATGGTTTTATCGCGTTAGACTGACAGCCTGCAGCATGATGATTTTGCCAGTTCTAACTCTATAAACCAATTTAACTGATATTATATTGAAAACAAGTCCGTTATAGCAGAAGGCAAGTTTTATTACTTTATAATCATTGTTTCCTTACAATTTCCATCTTCAACGTTACTAAAATATGGTGTAAAATATTACAGCAATTATTCAATATCAACAACAAAACTGAACTGCCTCTAACTTTTGATTAATTGCTTCAAAACACCTTGCTGTAAGGCTGTAGTAAAAGAATTTAATTAAGTTTCTAATTTACCTGGCAGACTTATATTAAACATGGGGATACCTGCTAATTAATATTTAGTAGCGTCTTCAGCCACGTGATACTGAAAAATATACGTTTATGTCACTCAGTGACAAAGTAGCATTCTACAGGTAAAAGGTTCTTTTAAATCGGTTCAATAGTTTTTGAGTTTATTTATTTCAAACAATGACATTCCTCTTTATTGGTCTCGTGATCGTGGGGTCCTGAGTTGATCGTGAGTTCCGGGTCAGGAAAAACGGGCAATTGGGTTTTTTCATTAGGAATTAATCTGTAGCTGCCCTGAGTTTGAAAATTAGTGTTGTGATGACCCCCGTGCCACAGAAAGCACGTAAAGCCGTTGGTCCTGCGCCTGCCCCCTAGCCAAGTTACAACCGTTTCGTTTCGATTCTCTTTTCGTCGCTCGCCTCGAGTCGGCCGCGCCTCCTATTCCTTTGTTCTGGCGTCATCTCAACGCTCAGTCACCTGGCAGAACAAAGGCATAGGAGGCGTGGCCGACTCGAGGCGATCAACGAAAAGAGAATCGAAACGAAACAGTTGTAACTTAACTAGGGGGGCTGATCTCTCTCCGATCGTGTCGGATTGCTGTCCCATCGGACTATGAGAGTACAGAGAGTACACCTGTGTATGCGTACACATTTGTGCACTATAATATCTCGTACGGAATCTTTTTTTTTTATTTGACTAATCTCTGTTGATATTGGCTATATGCATGATCGAAATTCAGTTGGGAGGACTATAGAAGAAGATATAAATAAGTCCAAGTTATGACATTTACAGTTACAGTAACATTGCACTGAAATGTCCCTACATTTTAGTAAAGTTAAATGTTTACTTGTGTATATAATGGTGAATGCTGGTCACTTGAAAAGAAGTAATAATGGATCACTATGATATATTTTGATGGTACACTTGTGAAATAAAGTGGTTGATATTAAACAGTATCTCTAACTAATCTTTATTTAGAGTATTTCCTTGATATTTTTATAGGGCAGATCTGTTCCGCGAGCTTAATATTAGAATCTACCTACAACTTCGGTGAGTAACATTCTAATAAAGGATAGGACTTGATATAACAACAAAATAGATAGATACTGTTTTTTTTTTATTGTATAAATTAGTACTTAATTGCGATCCCACTTAATGGTAAGCAGTGTTGCAATCGTTGATGGTGAATCGCACTAAAGAGCCTATTTACAGGCTTGAAGACACCTAAATCATAATAGGACGGGAAGACCGCCGTAGGGAAATTTTTCTTCGATGTACGCGGTATAAACGATGAGGCATAAAGCTTAGTCCGGACCGTAGCTTAGTCAATAACGTAAGTGTGGACACTCGCCGTACGTCGGTTTGTCCAGGGTTGTTGAATGATTCACTTATTGATGAATCATCATTATTCTATTTTAAAGCTGTTTTCTTTTTATTTAATTCGATAAACTACATGTTACTTTCAAAGTGAGCTACAAAATAAATGTAACCTTCTCTCAGTCCCATATCCATCTACAAGAAACGTAGACCTCAGTTATAAAAATATGAATTATATTGCAAACATAAATTGGACTTATTTGTTACTCCTTTGAGATATAGTTGTGCATAAACACGTCACAGCTGTGCAACGAAATATGAATTTTCTTAGAAATATAGCTTAGCATAGTAAAGAGAGAGAAAAAGAACCCATTAGGGTAAGTACCTCTTAAAAGGTACGTCTTTTTCATATTCGTTCGTCTATCCCTTTGAAATAGACGGCCTACTTCTTTGTAAACCCTGATTAATATGAACGCTATAAGCAGGTCGTTTCAGAGCAGTGACTAAAGGCTGCCTCTTACCTATAGTTAAGAAGCATCCTTTAGTGACTGCTCGAACGTTAGTTCTAGTGTTAGTTATAACTAACCAGGTTCAAAGTAGTAACCGCCTTGTGCTCTTGTAAGTTTTAATAAGCTGATTTTCTTCATTTTATATCGAATATTAAGAAACGAAGTACCTTTTATATTTAAATAAAGCAAGTACCTGCACACATCAGACGTCTTCGAAGCAATAAGAATACCCAAGTGCCTACCTAATAGGCAAACTTTAAACCTAACCGACCATGGCCTGTGTGTGACGTAAGCAGTTTTTGTACCCGACTGCTCTGCCTCAGAAAGAGGGTATTGTGTTTTCGTTACGAGTTTAAAGTTTTCTGATTCCCTGTGTATTTTGTTCCAGTTCCGTTTTATGATGAAACTCATGGCCATTGCTTCAGCTTGTGGGCCACGCTGTCTAAACGGGAACACACCACTGCCAACCTTCAAACATTTCATCTACTTCATGTTTGCGCCAACACTCCTCTACAGAGATCAATATCCCAGGTAAATTAACTGCACGTTACTTGCAGAAACGCTCCACGTCTCCGTAATATCCTGAGTTAGGCAGAGACACCGGAGTATTTGATTATGTAGATTTATTTAATTATGTAGTTATTGAATTGAGCTGTTTGAGTCTGCTTGAAATTAGCGTATCTAATTATAAAAAACTGGGCAAGTGCGAGTCGGAATCGCACACTGAGGGTTCCATACATACTTACCTATGTAAATAGTTCAATACCCGAATGGTGTTTCGTAGATTTTTCTGAATCGCAAAATAGTTTTTATTTGTGATGTTATAACAAATTTACTGTTTTCAGATTTATTCCTATACCTGTGCTATAAGACCTTGCTTTATGCCATTTTTCAGGATTCTGGATCAACGGGAATCACCCTATGAATTTTGATTTCCTTGAGAATGTTGAAATATACGTTTTTTGCTACATAAACGGGCATATCTTTTTTTCGTCAACTTAGAAGTTTGATTTTTTTCACAGTTTCAAGGGACTGCAGATCTGAGTATACGGTTTTAATTTCAACTAGATAACTCCACGCATTTTTGAATCTTGACATCCACGAAGTCTTGACAGACAGACAGACGGACAACAAAGTTATTCCGTTTTTTTTTATTTTGAGGTCCGGAACCCTAAAAAGCGCATTAATAAAATAACCTGTATAATATTGAAACAACAAACGACACAAACCTTACTGTTGTTTAATTTTGTACGATTAAAGGGCCTAAGTATTACACTACGCAATATTCAGCACACGATATTCAGACTGTCTTATTTTTTTTTCCGAGTAAGACCGGTCTAACCTTTATTACAAGATTGTCTGAATATCGAGTAGTGTAATAGGCCCTTTATATTGCTAACTTACATTGACAAATTAACTCAAATCCTGACGTAACAGTATTACATTCTCTAATCAGTGATTATGCCTAATGAAAGCCACAATATTCGGCAGTAATGTGCGCTAATACCGGCATCGCAGCCCGCAGAGTCGTCACGATACCTGTCGTAAACGGCAATGAGATGGTAATCCCGCATAGTTCGGGACCCGACGGTATTTGATTCGGTATTTGCGGTGGCAAATTGCTTGATTGGCGCTTCCCTGCTTTTTGGCTGTAGCTAAATGTACGCTAGTTGTCATTAACCCTGTTCAATCAAAGTTTACAATTTCTATACACCGTAAACTAGCATTATACAAGTTGCGCTGCGTGTTGCATGGTTTTAATTAAGGTCTAGGTAGGTACAATACAAAAATAGAAACGTATAAAAGCATATTTGTCCTTCACTACACCTATTAATTAGCTACAGCCTTGTTTTATAAAAAGAGAAAACACACAATAGGCGTTAATACGAGAAAACGATTACGAATAAATATTTCACTGTTTCAGTGGTCTTGTGATGTATCATTAATCAATTTCCTATCTCGCTGTGCAATTGCTATCAATTATTTTCTATAAAAACAGAACAAAGAAGATCCGATGGGGCGTCGTTGTGTTCCATTTGTTGGAGGTAGCAGCAATTATATTCTACAACTGTTTTCTTTGGGAGCGATTCATTATGCCCTACTGGTCTGATTATGGGAAGGAGAAAACGGTGAGATAATCTCTCTTTTAATTACAGTAAGCGTTTTATGGGATGTTGTACTTAATTTAATTTGGATTTTGTGTTCTAGTGGTGGTGTTGGCCGAGAATAAGCCAGTATCTTTCTGCGAAATACTAATTAATTACCTAAATAAAGTGTAGGGAAAGATTATTCGTCTTTTTTCTATTTTATAACTAGCATCTGCCAGCGGCTTCGTCCGCGTGTAAGTAGGTTTCTCCATTCAAACTTTACACTCACGTTGAACCCCTTTAAAGACCGGATTTTGGAAAAACCTTTCTTAGTGCCCGACTTCGTCATAAAAGAAAGCCTGTGCAGAGCTTCACGTTCCTAGTTCAAATAGTTTCGGTGGTGCGTTGATACGTCATTCAATCAGTTTCTCCTTTTACATATAAAGTAGAGAGTAGCAGTTTTTATCTTTGTCTTAATACTATTTTCCGCGATCGCCCCAAGAAACAACCTACCTGAGCCTATTTACTTTCTTATAGATAGCATATTATACTGGTAATTCAGTACTTCAATTTAAGGTCAATTGCATGTCAACACAACACAACACTGAAATGGAACTGCGAATGATTAATTGATTTTGATTGACAATGCAAAGCACTGACAGTTAATTGCACTACAATAGGAAACCAACAATTTGGAACCGTGCACTAGCTTCTGACGTTTTATAAGTGCTCATGTAGGCCTATGTGAAATAAAAATATTTTTAATTGATTGACATTATTTGCCCCTCTTCTTATAAGAAATCTTGGGGCAAATAATGTCAACGCTAGAGGATCCGAGCACGAGCCGAGCTCGAATTCGTAGTGTCGCTCGTGCTCGGCTCCTCTAAAGTCGGTCCACACTACACGAATTTGAGCTCGGCTCGTACTCCGCTCAAGTTCCGCTCGTGCACCGCTCGTGCTCGGCTCCTCTAGTTTAAGCCCGCCTTATTATATATAGCCCGGGCTGTAGGTCGATTCTGTTTTGAACAACAAATCATATTGTTACTTTTAATAAAGTCTAAAGTCAAAAGTACCTAAAACTATTACCATAAAAATGCCTCGACGTATAGTCATTTTACAACAATAACTACCATCTTCTCATAGGTGGAGGCAGGCATGGTGGTTCGCGGCATGTTCGGTTGCGTGCTGCCAGGGGTGATCTCGTTCCTGTGCGGTTTCTACTGCGTACTGCATGCCTGGCTCAATGCCTGGTCCGAGATGCTCAAGTTCGGGGACCGGCTGTTCTATGAGGTATCTACTTTAATTCATCTTTGTTATTAGTTTTAAATTTTGAAGCTTGACTGACCTGTTGGTCTAGTGGTTAGTGGCCCTGACTGCTATGCCGGAGGTCGTGGATTCGATTCCCACCTAGTACAAATGTTTGTGTGATGAGCACAATCATTTATTCTGTGTCTGGGTGTAATTTATCTATAATATGTATGTATTTAGAAATATTTAACTATCAGTTGTCTAGTACTTATAACACAAGCTCTGCTTAGCTTGATACTAGACGGCGTTGTGTGATAGTTGTGTGAATATTATAAAAAAATATACACATTTAAAAAAAATGTCGGCTTCTACTGCGTGCTGCATGCCTGGCTGGATGCGGAGACATGCAATTCTGTGAGGTAAGCCCTTTTAAACATATGGATCGGCACAGTATAAACTAAACAAAGTTTGCTGATGTGGTAGTATCCTACAACGTAAAGAAAAATTTCAGACTTTCTGACATCAGCCACGGACTCGCAGTTGGTAAATCGCTGAGCCTCTAAAGTTCTCTCAACATTATTCAGAGGGTGAAAATACTCATTCAGCAGCTAATATGTAGAACGTTTACTATGGATATCAACTCTGAAATATGAACTACATTAGCATGGCTCGACAAAATTTAGAGAGCAACAGATTTTTTAACGATTTCAGGATTAGATCCATAGTAAAAGTTGATCACTCCTCCTGAAAGGTTACCTACCCTGTATAGTGTATGGCGATATACACCACACAGCTTGTTTGCAGCATGGCTCTGCTGTAACTATCTTGGTACAAACTACTTTAAGCTCCATTACCCATACGAACCTAGGTATACCATCATTTCCACGGAGACACTATATGAAGTCAGCTGAGTGCCCGCTAAAAATAGGTACTCCTGAGTACCCTTCTCCTTCGCTACAGAACGTTGCTGGCACTCAGTTGGCCGAGTAATGTGTCTAATGTAAGTATGTAAGTTAAGTAATAAACAGTACACGGTTACCATGTTCCTGTATTTTAATTTGTTTTCCTTCGTTTAACATATCCATTAAATAAGCTGTGTGTTTAATAAATATTAGAAAGTGGAATAAGTATTTACTTACGTGGGTAAGCCACAGACAATTTAAAACACGCCTTTGGACAGAATAAGTGTTACAGGATTTCTGAAGTGGAGCCTAATATTTATTTTTAATAATTTAATATTTAACTAGCCTGTTGGTCTAGTGGCTCTAACTGTTATGCCGGAGGTCGTGAGTTCAATTCCTACCCAAGTCAAATGTTTGTGTGATGAGCACGATCATTTGTTCTGCATCTGAGTGTAATTTATCTATAATGTGTATGTATATAGAATATTTAAGTATGTTTATCAATTGTCTAGTATGCATAGCACAAGTTATGCTTGGTTTAGGACTAGATGGCGCTATGTGATAAATAGTTGTGAAATATTATTATTATTTCTAAATATTATGCTCCACTTCAAAAATCCTGCACGGCAAAATACAAGTAAAGTAGGTAAGATCTTTTACATAGTAATGAGTTTCTAATATAAAGAACTTTTTGAGGCTTATTACAAATACAAATACAAAGTACAAAAATTACGCTTTCCGCAATGAAATACCACTCAGATAAAAACTACGGTTCTGAGTTTAGCCATATTCACGCTAGATGGCGCTAAACTCAAAAAATTTTGTTTACTTTGTTTATAATTATTAAGTTAACGAAATGGTATTTTCTAAAATCGGACATTCCACTGTATTGAACTTACTCAATTTATTGCTTCAAAGTCGACCTAATTCTGGCTGTTCATGTAGTTTTGCTATAGTCCTTAAACAAAATAGACTAAAAATGTTGAATTTAGCGTCATCTAGCAAAAACATGGGGAAGCTCTGGCCCGTAGGAGACATAATGCACTGTACGGTATGGTGCCAGAAATATTACAGCAACGAAAGGCAATTTAGTCATAGTCACACATATACAATTTAAATAAACATTTCGATAAACCGACTTCGACAATGGGAGAGGTTCTCAATTCGTATTTATATTTGTTAACACAAATCTTCGTTGTTTGTTTAGAAAATGTTCCCCGTTCAGCCGTTTGATCGTGGATAAGTAACAAAAATACAAAGACAACGAAACTTTAGCCTTAATAATATCAGTGTGATTAACTGATTAGGCAGGTAGTTTATAGTAGTTATTTCAATATATTTCAGTAAAATTCAATTAATAATCTTTATCTGTATGTAACACTTTAATATTATAAAAAGGTAAAGTTTGTTTTTTTTTTTTTGTAGGAGGTAATCTCTGAAAGTACTAGACTGATTGCAAACATTTTTTCGCCAATAGAAAGCAAAAGCTATTCTCATATAAACTAGAGGCAATTTGACAAATCTGATATTTATGCTGTATTTAGCACACTGAACCGATACAAAATTTACTACCACCGCCGTGCATTTATTATAATATATGGGTATTTTATATGCCATAAAATAACTGTTACCTTGTGATGTCTAAGTCGTGGCCAGATCTTAAAATTGATCACTTCATGATATATGACCGGCCATAACATGAAATGGTTGCATTTCATGATATGGCGAACTAAAACTGGCCAGATCGTTTAAACGTCAACGTTTGAAGATATTTCGATCCACGTTTGGCCTTATAATTAATTTAGAAATAATGGACTTTTTCCAATTATTAAGGAACTTGTGGCACCCCGACTAGGAGAGGTTAGGTTAGAAGGAGATGGCGGGCTCTAGTGAGAGAGCAAAGCGAGCAAACACAGACCCCCACCATCGCTTTCATGGTTTTTTTTTCGAACCAGAGAAAACCATATTTTAGTGCAAAATTAGTATTTTTTGATGGAACAGAGGCATATTTTGTAGTAAAAAAAACAGATAATAAATTGAGAAACATACTACCCCAATTAAAATCGTATTTAATGTCGTTGAAAAAAGATAACCTACGAAATAGAATAGAATATCGTTTATTTAATAAAAGTGGCACATATATATTAAGATACATTTAAAAAAAACAATTATAACGCATACAATGCATTTTTGCCTGAACTAGGTTGGACCTGTGTGTCAGGCTAAAAAGTACTAAGAATCTAAGAAATAATAAATTAACAATTAATAAAAAAAGGAGATCTTCTGTCTCTTCGTTCGAGATGCTGAGTAAGTATTGCACAATAATTTTTTTACAGCTATAATAATTTAGTTTATACAAACCTAATTTTCTATTTAATCTATTGTACAATAATGGGCCTAAAAATGTGAAATATCTTTTTACAAAGACATATTTTGAAAAAGTATTTGAATTGCATAATACAATATCATTCCGTCTCTTATTAGTAATTTCAGGGTAGAAGGGAAGCATGGTGTGCTGTTTTAAAACCAGACGCATGATGAAAAGCTGGCGAACAGTCAGTTCGTTTCAGGACTTGTATAGCAAAACTGTGGGATAGAGGAACGGATGGAAATTGGCTACTTTTAAAATGGCTCTCTGAGCTCTTTCGAGAGGTAACAAATAAGTTTTTGGTGCTCCACCCCACGAGGTATTACAGTATTGAATTACAGATTGTCCGAGTGCCAGATAAATTTGGGTAATCAATTTTGAGTCTACAATTGCTCGCAATTTTTTAAAAATATAGATTAATTTTCGCACTCTTTTAACTAAACTTTCAATATGTGGTCTAAAGGAGAGTGTTTTGTCAATTATAACCCCGAGATATTTAATGTCGCATGTTTTAAGGATAAAAGGACAATTACATGTACTGACTGAGTGGAATTCACATTTGGGCATAAAGATGAGAATTAGTAGTGTTAGATTGAAGGTCGCGCATGGAGAAGTGAATATATTTAGTCTTATCAGCATTTAATGTTAGTAAATTGCTTTGAAGCCAATTAGTCACATTGTTCAAACCTACTTGAGCGTATTCGTATAATTCATTGCTGGTTTTAGCGAAAAAGATTAAGGCTGTGTCGTCAGCATATGAAATAATTTTGCCTTGTTTAATATTTAAATTACACAAATCATTAATATAAATCAAGAATAGGGTTGGGCCCAGAATGCTTCCTTGGGGAACACCAAAACGGTAGGCTGGATTTGATAATCATATTATCAAGGCAGGAACCGCTTTGATGGGTCGGCAGAGTGTGTGCCGGAAAATAGCCATGGTATGAGCAGATATTGAGGTATTCTTGGTTTCTTGAGTCACAGTTTTCAGAGTTAATGTTTATATTTATGTCACCCGTTAATATAACATTCTTAAAAGAGCTTAGGTCCTGAAAAATCTGGTTCAAGGAAGCGTGAAACGATTATAAGTTTCTAGCGGCAGGGGATCTATACATAGCGATTAGCCGATTATTGATGTGTTTGCACCGATTTTAATTATCAAACAATTACACATACAGTCTCGGAAGTTAGGTTCCTCTACTGTGACCATTAATGATTCCTTGGAATAGACAACTACACCATCATTTTGATTATTGTTTATGTTATTACAGAATAAGTTGTAACCTTATTTCCGGAAGGTTATCTTGGCGATTAGATAGCCAGCATTCGGTTAGCACAATTATATCACAATTTAAGCTAAATCTTTGAAGAAAAATGTTAAAGCTATCTATATTCTTATAAATACTGCGAATGTTTTGAGTTAGTATAGTTTGTGGCTTTACATAATCGGAAATATATTGTTTGCAGTCCTCAACTTCACATGTCTTTGAAACGGGTACCTACAAATGAATTATCTATGTCGGTAATTAAGTTAGTCGAAATGATATAGAGGAAGTTTGAAAGTGGCGCCAGTGACTGAAAAGTTGAAAGGAAATCGTTTGTCTTGGTATAGTCATGTGAAGAGGAGGGTTGAAAAGCATGTTACTTAAAGAGTTCTGAGTAAACATGTAGGTGGATGGAGAGGGAGATTGAGGCCAAAGAAAAGATGGATGGATTGTGTGAGGAGTGACATGAAAGAAAAAGGAGGTAGTGATAGTGTGACGGGTGACAGGACTTATTCACCTTTAGTAAAAAATATCTGTCTGCGAAATCAGCACCTCTCCCGGTGGACAACATAACTATTTTGTGATATGATCAGCCATGTTTGACCATAATGAAATAATCATGCGTGTAGCTGTTCATATCGTTAAATACAGAGTGTTCATTGATTTGGCTTCCCCATATCATGATGTGTCCAGCGGACAAGATTATATATCATGAAATGCCACCATTTTATGAAATGGTCGATCATATCATGCAGTGATCAATTTTAAGATATGGCCACGACATCTATACAGCCCCCCTAGCCAAGTTACGACCGTTTCATTTGCGTCGAACGCCTCGGGTAGGCCACGCCTCCGATTCCTTTTTTCTAACCACGTGACTGAGCGATAAGATGACGTCAGAACAAAGGAATCGGAGGCATGGCCTACTCGAGGCGTTCGGCGCGAACGATACGATGTGTAACTTGGCTAGGGGGCAGATACCTACTGTTATTAATTTACTTTCACAGGAATGGTGGACGACATCTCGCTTCTCGCTGTATTATCGCCGCTGGAACCGCGTGGTTCACTCCTGGCTCCGCGACCACATCTACCTTCCTCTGGCGCCGTATACGGGACGACCTCTGGCTACCTTCACCGTGTTCTTTGTAAGGAAATAATATACTAGATGGTGTTTTGAGCCAGCTGGTAGGTACATCTTACTTATAGACTGCCGGGCTTGCAGAAAGCGAGCAATAGATCTCGCCGTCCAGTAAGGACCAAACCCGGGTCGGCGGCGTGTTATGTTCCTCCCACGCCTAAAATGAACGGGGTCTACTAGGGCTGATGCTTGCAAAAATGCGGGATTCGAAACAGTTTCCGTAACCTTGGAACGCAAAGGGCAACTGAGAGAACACAGGTGGGTTTGTTGTCAGTTAAAGTCTAACATTCCCTCTCGCTCCACACAGAGCGCGAGGAGATATTTGATAATTTCCCACCTCAAGAAAAAGAAACAGACATAAAGCACAAAAATACCCAGTAATAGGTATTAAAGTAGGTAGGTTTATTATATATTTATCTTATATACTAAATCCTTCTTTATATATTAAGTCCTTTTCGAGGTACATTTTCATACAACCGCTCTTACATGATTATGATTTATTACCCATATTTCTCTATTTACCGATATTTCGAATACACAGATATCTTGTGGATATTATCTAGACTTCTATAGAAATCAAAACATAAATTTGTATAAAACTAATCTAGTAAAGACCTTTGAAAATGAGCTATTTTACGTGCACTTTGGTCCTCCATAATGTACTCATATATTAAAAATATTAAAAAGTAAATCAATAGAAGCCTTGCACATTTAATCGAGATTCTGAATGACGACAATTTTTCTGAAAAAAATTTAAGGGTTTAAAAAAACACGTAAACCCTGGAACCAGTTTGTGAAATATTCGAGTAAATCACAGAATTACCGAATGCCAACAGAGTTTTCAGACGCTTTTTTTGCATTGCCTATTCATCAAACATCGCGTTTGATTGCGTTAGATGAATCAACAAGCTTTTAAACCATGCTCCGTGTTGTCGATAGGCGAGTGGAAAAGGACCCTCTTGCTGGATTTGTGGGTAGTTCATGTGTATGTATGCTATACCTAATGTGTATGAGCGTGTATGAGTAAATAACACAGATCATTTATCAAATTAATGGATATAAGATCTTGGTCCGGCGTTGGTATTCGTCTCTAATTGAATGTCGACCTACTTAGACTGCTAATTAGATATTAACGAGGTCAACAGCCGGGCTCGCTTTGTACCTACTTAAACAATTGACAATGGCTATTGTTGGCTGCACTGGGATAACAAGGGGCCTACAATAAAGTGCCGTACGCACCCATCTATCTTGCAGTACGGCCGGCCCGCCAATGACGCGTTGCTAGACGGTAGCGTACTCACTATCGTGTAGACCAACAGAATTCTAGATAACATCGAACAAGGAGTTTTTTTATTTGTAATGCCAATTAGACGAAGGGAATGAACCATAGACATAGAGAAACCATGAACGGATGGCCCATATTTTTTTATATCTATCTCTATCTCAGTCTATCTGCATTATGGTTGTGCAAATTTATAATCATTGACGTAGGTCAAGCCATTTTTTTTATCGCGCATCGTGCACGCCAATATTTACTATACTCTTTGGTGCACGCGCTTGACAGGACGTACAGCAAGGTAGATGGTGCGTACGGCGCTATTAAAGCCTCAGTAATTCTACATTCAAATATTTGAGGAATTTAAAATAAAGTAGAATTCAAAAATAAATAATCATTTCTATTATGTAACAAAAGATGAAGCCAAATTGTTTTTCCTTGGCGGCCAAAACATAAACAAAGATCCGTGATTCACGTCGGACGCAAACGGGTGGCCGTGCATATGACAAGATAAGAGGCTCCCTGCTGAAAAACCTGCTGAGCCTTCTTCGCATTATCTAACGTTCGAGAACAATGAACGAACCTACGATTTCACGACATAAACAGTTTTGTCTCGTAAATTAAAGCACTTGTGATGCACGAAGAAATCGTTATCATCAATTTGCGAGTTTATGTTTGTTGTGATACACATTGTCTTACTTGTACCTTTTTTGTTATCTGTTTTAGGTATCTTCAATAGCTCATGAACTCGTCCTGGCGTTGTCGTTTGGCTTTTTTTACCCAGTCCTGTTGGTCGAGTTTGGTGTGCTCGGTGTTATAATGGTACCACTCACAGCCACGGCTGGTCGTCGCTTCCCAAATGCCTTCAACTTACTCATGTGGCTGGGATTCTTTATTGGAAACGGTAATTATACAAGAACCTACTTCTAAGGAATACACCGCAAATCACTAGAAGCAGTAACTTTACAAGACAGGAAATAGGTAATTAATAATTAACGTGAATTTAAACCACACCTAAATATTTTCAAACCGACTTAAAGACTACTGGCGGGTTTCTGAAATGAGTATGTATGCATTATGTCGCAGCCAGATCTTAGAATTGATCACTTCATGCTATGACCGGCCATTTCAAGAAATGGTACTATTTCAACTAAACGCATGATCATTTATTATTTTCATGATATAGTCAAATATGGCTGATCATATCATAAAATAGTAACGTTATCCCCAAGTATAGTCCGCTGTTCCTCAATGTATGCCGTTTTCTATAACAAAATATGCTTTTCTTCCATCAAAAAGTGCACTAAAATGGGCTCTTCTGGGTAGTTTAAGAAAAAAAACCACGAACTAGATGTTTTCGCTCGCTTCGCTCGCTCACTAGACCCCATCATCCCCTTCTAACATTGCCTGTCCTGTTTTGATGCATAGAAATCCTACATTAATGTTATGGACAAAGGTGGATTGACATATCAAAAAACGTTACCGTTTAAACGATCTGTCGCACCCCCGGTGCAACACTGTCACTTATGCAAAAATGTAGTTTTTCAGGAGAAGCATTTTAAAACGATGTTGCTCTCAGCGACGCGTAATTCGCGCCAAAACGGCAATGACACTCACGCCCTCATACGGAAACTATGCGTACCTACTACAAAAGTAACGTTATCGCACCAAGTAAAGGGGAGCTTTAGGATCATTTTTAGATATTTAACTCATTTTTGCATTTTTTGCAAAAGTGATAGTGTCGCGCTGTGACCTGCTTGGGCAGCTTTTAATATCTGAGTGACTGACGGTGTAATAAGATTTAATTTAATGTAATGATAATCTAATGACAATTCAATGCAATTTAATGATAATCCGATGTAATTTAAATTAATTTAATGTTAACATTTCAATGTATGTAATTTTATGATATATATTGTCTGTATGTGTATAAGTAACTAAAATGAGATTTTGGTACTTGTAATAAATAGATAATATATATATAAAGTATCGCCGTATCCTCGTGGGGGCGATCAGCGGCAACGATCTCTCGCGCCGGGCCTTGGTACAGGCCATAGTCCGGAGCAAGGAGGGAATGGCAGGCGGTCGCCTCTTTCTGCGAAGCAGTAATGCTCACAAAGGAGGTAGTCGCACGCGCGAGGGAACGGCCCTCTCGCCCCAGCTGCCGGGATCCCGATCCTAATTTCTAGCCACCTTTCGTCGACGGCGCATAGTCTTCCACGCGCGCCTCAAGGAGATGTCAGCAAAACCGGGGCCCAACAGGCGGCCATGGGTTTGCTTCTGAAAGGATAACCCTGGCCCTGGAATGCAAGGCAACCAAGGAACATAGGAGTGGGTTTTAGACAGTAAAAGTCTGACACGCCCTCACGCTTCGCCCAAAGGCATTGGATGATTTCCCAACTAAAAAAAATCGTCTTGTCTGATCGCGCTACTTACCTATGAAGTAGGTATCTATTTATCGGTACAAATAAGGATACACGCCCTACGGTACAGGCCAATTCTATATAAGAATTAGGTAACACGGAGACGACAATCCAATACAAAACTGCAATAGCTTCTGACGTGCACTAGCTTCTGACGTTTTATAAGTGCCCATGTAGGTCTATATGAAATTAAAACTTTTGACTTGACCTTTGACTTTGACTTTGAAAATGTTCCAATCGCTACACACATCCTGATTTACGCTTTGGAGTGTGCAATTAGCATCATTTTTTCTGACTTTTCAAAAGTGCCTGTAAATGGTTTATTTTAAGTAAAATGCTTTGTCTTTGAAACGGTGTTCCGCGCAAATAAAACTTCTTGAAATTGTGACCAAATGGCATTTTTACTATTTGTGTTTCTTTTTAATATTGTTTTTTTTTTTAAGTTACCTATAGTTTATTTAACATTTTTATTTTATTTAATTATTGTTTTTCCTGTGCGAGTCGTAAATAAATGTTTTTCTTTCTTTTACTTCCATTTTGCTGTTTTATGAGTCTGACGCTGATGAAGTCGCGGGCACCAAATACTTAGTAAATATAGATATATTATTTGTCGTCTTTAAAGTAAAATCTTGCTTAAATTATGTTTCAGGAATCCTGTGGAGTCTATACCCGATGGAATTCTTTGCCCGCCGGAACTGTCCGCCTTCAGAAAACGATAGTTTCTTCATACCAAAGTCATGGACGTGTCCCGAGGTCATTTTGAAACCCAATTGGACATTCCAGAATCCACTGCGCATTTTTTATTATAAATAAAAATATATTTAATTTCAAAAATAGGTTACGTTCGAGATGAGAGAATGTTGTTTTATATTTTTGTAAGTAAAACTATTTTAATACTTAGGAGCCTATTTATTTATTTATCCGACCTACAAAAACAGCCCGTATACCGAATTTGCAAAACGAAATAGTTCACGTTAACGGTTTTACTCATTTCCGGCTTCTCTATTATTCTATTAACTTTTGTTGAAGTCGCTGTTAATTGGTTTACAAGGGTTTTACATTCAAAAATTAAGGTTTCGATTTTAAGAGAGCATTTTCTGAAAAGGAAACTTGTGGTCCTAGAACGTGACGGGCAACTGAAGGACATAGGTACGAGTACCACCGCACCGCCCGCCAGCTCAATTTTGTCCGTAATGTGAATTTGTACATGGATCTTAAAATCTCCAACATCCAGCAGTTCATGAACCGCCTTACCGTATTTTTGACTCTGCTGTAAAACATAGAAACTCCCTAATTGCATACAAAACCTAACACTCAATCATAGATTCGCCATTCATACTCCTATCACTCCTGATGATGATGACTCTATTAACGAGCGCCGAGGCCCGACGCAATGGGTGCAAGAGCGGGTGCGGCACGCGTGCACGTTGGCTAGCACGGCCTGGGCGACCTGCGAGCTGCGCGCCGCCATCTCAAACCCAAGCATTCGGCGGGGCCAGACGGGATAACCCCTTATATTGTGAAATACTGTAGCGCAGTATTTGAAGAACCTTTACTGCAAATTTTAAATTTTTATTTAAGGGTAGGTCAGTATCCAAACCAATCGAGTCGAGTCGTCGACGGTTCGTAGTGTTCCACGTGAGGTGTACGTGTTGCAAAGAGATGTCAACAAATTCTTAGGGGTCCAGCACAACCGTATGATGACCTGCTAGGGCCATGGGAAAACTTCTGAAAAGAAAACTCTTGGTCCTAGAACGCAAAGGGTAACCGAAGGTAAACAGGTGTGGTTTAAGTCCATAAAGATCTGACCCACCCCAGAGCGGGAGAAGTGATTAGACAATTTCACACCGAAATTGTCTAATATATAATAATAAGGGAAAGAATTTCAAACATCTATTCAGTAGTTTTTGAGTTTATTTATTCCAAACAAAAATACAAAGCACAAAAATACAAATTTTTCCTCTTTATACTTGTATTAGTTGGTATAGATATAGTAGTATCAATTAATCACTACGCCAGTGTTTGTCGGAAGCTTACGAGTTAACTGGCGATGCGAGGCCAGGTAAACCGGTTGACGCGCTGTATTCGTGAGTTGCGCGCTCGGGCAGCAGATATGATGTTATTGGCCTTGTAACAATAATATAATAACATAATATTCCACAACTATCACACAACGCCGTCTAGTCCCAAGCTAAGCAGAGCTTGTGTTATGGGTACCAGACAACTGATAAACATACTTATATATATATATACAATATTACTTAAATAACTTGTGACAGTGCGGCATACCAAACCCTACTTATTCGTTATTACCAAATGGTTCGATAATTCTATATAGTTCCATAGAATACATCAAATCATCAAAAGTTTCCTAATTCTAATTGATCGATTCAAACAGAGTTGATATTTATAGTTTATGAACAGCTGATAAATAGAAATCACTAGTGCGTTTTCAGTACCTAATGAAATTTTATTATTATTGATGTGGAACATTATCTTGTGTGAAGGGTTAGTTCGGTAGGCGACAATAAAACAATCCTTGTGTAGCTAACAGACTCGGCAAGAATTCTTTCGATTATTATCAGTGTAAAAATTGTGATGTTTTAATGTGTTGTGTTTGTGTCCACAAGTTGTAGGCACGAATGGGTTAATTAAATTGAAAAGTGAGTTTTTAAATAATTAATAATAATAATAACCCTATCACCGTATCTCTAGGTTGACGTCGTGATGGCGCTTGCGCGCTCTAATAAATCCCAGCCCCCCTAGCCAAGTTACAATCGTATCGTATGCGCCGAACGCCTCGAGTAGGCCACGGCTCCGATTCCTTTGTTCTGACGTCATCTCAACGCTCAGTCACATGGTCAGAACAAAGGAATCGGAGGCGTGGCCTAATCGAGGCGTTCGGCGCGAACGAAATGATTGTAACTTGGCTAGGGGGGCAGGTCTGTATCGGCAGCGTTTGCATTGCCGTAACAAGCCTAGGGTGAGGGACCAGACTAAGAGAGGTAAAATCCGCAAGGCAGTTTTGTGGCGAACTGTTGGGCATTAGCGACCTCAAGGACCCGATCTTCCGGGAGAATTCTTATTCTACATTTCCGGCTTGCCTTTATTATGGCCGTAGTGAAGTATTGAGTAGTGAACACTGACGAGGAACAGAGCTCCCACCTCTCTCTTGCCTTTATTGGTCGGTTTGAGTGAAGATTCGTACGAGAAAACGTGCTCGGGAGAAGGATGTATAATCCAGTAAGGTGCTGGTAGGAATCTTGACCGTACTTCCAGGTTTGTCCTGATAGCCGTGGTATACCTCTCCACTCCTCAAGCACCTCAAGATATGTTGCCCTGCCGTTGCTCCGTCACTTCATGCTAGGTATCGTTTTTGGGGGCCCATTTATTGAGCGTGCAAGTCACCCCCTGCTTTTTATCGATGCATAGTTATCGGGGCATAGTCTTAACATAGTTCCAGGTTACCAGATCGAGATGCCTCGCGGCGCAGCGCTGCGGGGTGCAACGTATTCTGAATTCTCACAATAAAATGTGTGTCATTTCGTGTAGTAAATAAAGTTATACTTTAAGTCGCTCTTCGCGCAGTGACGCGTCGCATGGCGGTCTCGATGTGAACTTACCCTTATCTTTGTTTTCCATAATTATGTCGCAATAATTTTTCTCCAACCGGGGGTAATCCTTGGGTGCACTAGCATAGCGCGTACAGGGATAATCGTAGGTTGGTTTCACATTCAAATAAAATTATCTAAAGGGCCTCTGCAAGTTGGCTTTGGCCCCTCGTACGTTTTCCAAAGGTCCAGGTCCTGAAATATGTAAATGCATAAATAATAATAATAAGACAGTTTGAGTCCACTTTGGTTTTGCTTAGCCCTGATTTCTCTATGCACGTTGCTGGAGGATTCAGGTCTGGGTTATCGGTTGAGAAGAGGTGGTCAAGTACTATCACACCTGCTTTACATGGATGATCTGAAACTTTTTGCCCATAACAATTTGCAACTGATGAAGTGGCATCAGGATGGAATTTGGTGAGGACAAATGTGCAGTCATGCATGTAAGGCGAGGGGAGGTTGTGGAATCCGAGAGAATTCAACTCTCGGATTCCATCCTCATACACCTTAAAACTCTCTCTTCCACCGAAACTTACAAGTATTTGGGTATGTCGGAAACGTTAGGTATTATCGTCGCCGACATGATGCAAACGTTGAAGGAGCGGATATAGGATAAGTAAGGAGTTCCATGGACGCTTTTATATACGCCACGAGCCTGATGTAGATTTCTTGGTGTCCGTGGCCTGGCTACGTTTCAGCAACCTTTTCGGGGAAACTGAAGGAGTCTATGCGATTATGGACGAAGTTATCTTGACAAATAAGTACCGGAGATACATATGATGAAGGACGAGACGGTTGACGTATATCGGGCATGCCGCCGTCCGGCTGATCCATCAGACATATTTTAACTGGTTGTTCTCGTCTGGCTAACGGCGAGTATTTGCACAGGCATCATCAAGTAGCCAGGAATATTGACCAGCAACTTGCTTTGAAGTACAAGTTAGTGGATTCTGAGGTACCTACCGTATTACAAGTATGTGCCCGACCCAGTTCCGGACCGGACTATTGTAGCCAATAAGCCGGATATAGTGGTGATAGATCGATTAGCGCGCCGCGGAATGTTAGCCGATGTAACCATCCCACATGACGAGAATCTCGTTAAAGCTGAGAAAGAAAAACAAATAAAATATCTTGACTTAGCACAAGAGGTTGTCAGCATGTGGAATGTGAACTCTGCTATCATTGTGCCGATTGTTGTGACCGCCAATGGTTCGATGGTCAAAAGCATCGATGACCATCTGTCGAAACTGTCGTTGCGCAATTGTGATACAGAAGGCAGTACTCCTTGATACTGCTCGCATTGTGAGGAGGTTTCTGTCTCTGGAGCCCTAATCACCGGTAGCTTGGACCCTGCTCCTGACACCGGTGGACTACTATTTTTATATTTTTAAATGTTTTTTTTATTAAGTGTTTCATTAAATATTTAAAAATGTAAACAATATATGAAGAAAACAAATAAAGGAAATAATAATAATAATAATAATTTCCACAACTATCACACAACGCCGTCTAGTCCCAAGCTAAGCAGAGCTCGTGTTATGAGTACTAGACAACTAATAAACATACTTATATAGTACTAAATACTATAGATAAATTACACCCAGACACAGAACAAATGACATCGACACATAGCTCAATGCACAAACATTTGTCGACGACCTCCGGCATAGCTGTGAGGGCCACTAACCACCACTAAAACAACAGTTTTAAAATAATTCAATGAAAGATTCATTGAATAATTTTAAAACTTGAACTAGTTCTAAAGGTTCTCTTCTTCAAAGGTCAAGTGCAAGTCACTAAACAGTGTATGTCGACGCGCCCAAGCAATAAGTGGACAATGTATTAGTTATGGCAAATTTGCAAATTGCTAAGGTGTACCTTAGCAATTTTTTCTGATTTTTTTTAATGATAATTTACAAAGATATTATCATGATACAAATTTTTATTGATGGGAAATTTACTAACAAAATTATGTCGGCAAAAATACTGTTATAGATACAGATCTATAACAGTATTTTTGCCGACAAAGTAAAATATTTCTTTGTACAGACAAAGAAATATTTTACTTTTTATTTTGGCAAGTAGCGTTTATTGGCGTAAATAATCTTCGTAAGGATTTTGGTAAATTCAAAGGCAGGTTTTCGTAGAAATAATTGAAATATACGTTTTCCATAATATACAATAACCATGTTTTTAAAGTTTGATATTGGTCCATTAATATGCAACATTTCAATACAGATTGTTTCTTCTAAATATCAATTCATCTACCTATCTCTATTCTGGACCTAACGATTATTCACATGCTGAGGAAGTTGTAAATGATGAAGATAGTATTGAGGATACACATATAACCATTGATATTGAATACATAGGTGTTGACATTAATTAACCAAATCTATAAAATCAACCCTCTACATCGGGAGTACAAAAAACTAGAAAACGCAATTAGAATTGAAATGAGAGGCGTTGCAATCTATAAAAAAAAAAAACCGAAAATCTGTAGGCTCTGTGCGTGTAGAAAGAATTGTGGCAAAAAACTCAATCCTTCAGAAATACAACCCACCTATATTAACAGATTTAAAGTCTTGTTAATAGCGAACAACAATGGTTGTTTAACAGCAAGCAATATGTTCAAACCAAAAATATTAAAAGAATGACTTTATGTCGTAAAAACAACCGCACGCAAACTTTTAACTATCGTTTTACTTCATATAATTAAAATATCACTTTTTATAAGTCTTTTTAATAATTTACGAATTGGAAAAGAAGTAATTTATATAGCAATGGAAAAAGTAATAAAAGCTGGTGAGGGAATTAAAGATAAAAGAAGGACACATGATAATAGAACTAAAAACAATTTTTGTTATGATTGATGCCAGTATGAAAACACATATGTATTTCCTAAACTGTAGTCGCGCTATACGATGAGGAATTCAAACAGAAAATATTTTTTACTATTGATAGGCTTACCCTTACCACCACTATCTCAGCTGACGAAAAGCGACGATGTGGTCGACGTCTAGCGTCGACCACATCATGCTTGTCTATAAGTAACTTATTCACTCTTGACTTAATGACCCCAAGGTTGTAGCTATCAGGGAAGAGACTCCGGTAGGGAATTTAACCAATGAATGAGTTTCCAAAATGTTTTGTGCGTATGGGTGGGTTGGTGGTAATGTCTGGTGGTCCGATGATGCAATGGGCTTGGTGGGATTAGGTAATGCAATTGCGACGCACATTCCTCGAAATGCAACCGCTAGAAAACTGTCAAAAACTTGGCGTCGATACTCAAGACTTTGAAGCTTCGACTCAACGTATAAGACGTCGCTAGCCCCCAAATATCTCTAAAAAAAACTTGAATATTTCAAAAATGTATGGTTGTATACTGTGTGGTTTACACATCAAGATTATACATTATTATTTACACGTCGCGCTGTGCTGGTACTGCAACCTCAAGCGGCGGAAATATAACAACCTCGTCGGTAGTTATATTTTTGAGCCGTTTGGGGTTGAGACTCTTGGGCCGTGGGGTCCGAGTGCTCATGCCCTTTTTAAATAATTATCCAAACGGCTAGTTGACACTTCCCGTGACCAAAGGGCTGGCTTTTAACTCGGTCAGAGATTAAGCATTGCCATACAACGTGGCAATGCCGCCAGTCTTTTGGGCACACTTCCAGTCGACAACGATGCGGAAGAATTTTTTGACGAGATATTTTAGATTTTAGATAGGAGTTAATGTGTATATATTATGTAATTTTAATTAGTTAAGTGTTTTTATTTTTCTTGTTATATCGTATGTTCAAAATAAAACTGTCAAAACAAAAATTAAAAAAGAAATCACAAATATCAATTCACGCCTATTATTAAGATTATACTGATGTTCTAATAGCGATAAACGACATGAAAAAGTTTTTAACTTCCAATATAATTCTAACTTCTCATTTTTTCAAACCACATAAATCTAGTGTCATCCGTGTTTCATACATGAGCAATCCGACAATGCAATTAAAGCTACTCGAAAGCTCAAACAAAAACTTTATTTACAGAGAAAAGAAAAGGTAAAATTATTAAAAAAAAGAAATAGAAGTTTTGAGTGTAGGTACTTCAACCTGGAGTAAGCACATTTTATTATAAAAGAAAACATCCATACCAACAGAAAAAAAAGGACCACGTTCATGCGATTGGAAATTTTAAGGCTGCACTTTCACCGAGTTGAGTTACACTAGGGCCACGAAGTGCAGCCTTAACACTGCCGAAGCGATTTCTTCACCTAGCTTTCGCGTGGTTGTTAAGCTCCCTTGCTATTTATTGACTTTACGGACGTAAAGGTAAGGCTGAGAATTTATAGGTAATAGACGACTTAATGAGATGTTAAATGTCATGTGATACTTTTTCCGTTATAATCGCCTGGTCTTATAAACGGATTATTGGCTATAATATCCGTGTTGCTATTGTCGTTACATACCCTCTCGTTATCCTTGCGTTGGCTCTTATATACTAGCTTTATAAATATCTCACTAGATCAAGGAAGAGTAGTCTCTCCCACACTACCAAGTAGAGAACAAACTTTCACTCTTTGATCTTACCAGTGACCAACTACATATTACGTCACACGGTTCATAAAATCATTAAAATAAATACAATCTAGTTAAAACATACTGTTTCAGAATAAGAAATGACCAAAAACGATATCCGCAACCGTCATCAAAAAGTGAAGCAGAATGGAGAAGCGACTCAAAAAGAGGAGAAGAAGGAATATGAAGAATTCGTTGTAAGAGAGTCCCCTCTGACGACGCTGATGGACTCGTCACTGCACATAAGGACTATATACCATATTTTCGTAGTCATCCTCCTAGTTCTGATGTGTGACACCGTCATATTTGACCTCGTCGAAAATGGGAAGCAAGTAAACATTATAAGTACTTTAATCGTATATTTAATTTGATCTTTAATTTTTCAGACTTATCTATGATCTGACAGTGACATGGTAATAGTAAGAAGTAGGTAGTAATGTTTTTTTTTTTTTTTTTTTCGGTGGGAAAATCATCTTATGACATCCCCCGCCCTTGGGTGGGGCGGGAGATAGTGTCAGACTTTTACTGACTAAAAACCCACTCCTGTTCCTTCGTTGCCTTCGTCCCAGGACCCCGGGTTTCGTTTTCACACTACCCATGGCCCCAGTAGGCCTCGACCCTGCTGGGCCCCTACGATTTGCTGACATCTCCCTGAGGCGCGCGTGGAACAATACGCGCCGTCGACGACTTGGACTCGGTCCGGACGGTTACCGGACGGTCGGACGGCGGGCTACCCATTGCTCGCCATCCGCAAGCCCGCGCCTACGGAGGTAGTAATGTTGGAGCATTACGCTGTGAGCGGTAGCTAAGCTCGGGGCGGCGAGCGATAAGATCAAAAGTATGAAAATGTTTGAAGCACGCCGCGAGCCCGCGTAACAATGTCGCTTACGCTCGCCGCTTTTTTTTTTCGAATCGAAGTCGTGAACAGGCCGTTAAACTTTTCGATATTAATTTCCCAGTTTTACAAAATAATAAAAATGATTTATTTCGAACAACATGGATCATAGCAAATATTTTTTTCTTCTTTTTTCCACTGACATACCTACTTTCAGTTTAGTATACTTATTGGTTACCGTAAAACATTCATACGATATTTCTCGTTTAAATTCCAGATTGGCATCTGGAATTTCAAGATCTAGAATCTATCTATAAAATCTAAAAATTTTAATCACGCTGCTTAAGAGAGACTAAATAGGTACCTACTGCAGCTTTTTTTGTTCGTTTATTAAACAACAACATTAATACATTCATGCTAACGTACGTATTTACATACCAGCACAAACCATCGCGGGTTTAACAGCGGTATATCCGGCGCCGAGTTTACCGCTATATCAGTAGCGGCAAACTCGGCGCCAAACATACTTTATGCAAACAGTAGGTATGCATACATAGGTCATTATTCAAAAGATACTTTTTAAATCGCATTATAATCTAGAAAGTATCTCTTCAACGCTACTTTTGTTCTTAATAATAATACAAACCGTAAATTTTAATGAACTCGGCAGTTACTGCGTAATATTTTTGTTAAAATATCGCTTAATTGGTCATTTTACAGGATAAACATAGGTATATCACTAGTTGCAGCCGGATTTGGGGACATCAGACGTGGATTTAAGTTATGGGCCTACGACTTATTTGTTTCAATGTCATTGTACCCCTTGCTTTTGGTATATTCGGGGATAGGAGCAATCTCGAGAAAATATCCAGGTAAAGGTTCATTAATTCGTGTCGTCGTGTCGTGGTCAGATCTTAGAAATTGATCACTTCATGATATGGCAAAATAAAACTGGCCAGATCGTTTTTAACGTTAAATTGTTTGTAATAAATATTTGTTTGGCCTACTTTCTTTAGACTTTTTATTATCCTACATCAATGATATGGCTAAGCGAGGATTGACATAGATAATAATAAACTATTTTTGAGTTTTGAAAGTATGGTATTGTTATTATGGATTTTATAGAGTGATTTATTATTATTAGTAAGTAAAAGTCCACCCCGGGCATAAGAAGTTATTTCAAACAAAAAAATAATAAGAAAACACTTTTAAAATAACTTATTATTTAAAAAAAATTATATACTGAATTATTATGTATTTTAAATGTACCGTACGTTGGTAATAATAAGTTATATTTCACAGTGTTACGTCCAACGGTGGTGATGTTGGGTGTCGCCGGTGTTACAGCTTTAGAAGTGGCCGTAGCGGCAGTGCCAGTGTTTGACCTGGGTAGGAAACATCTTGAGCTAGGCTCAACAGCCATTGTTACATGTGAAATGGTAAGTTATCTAAACCTAGCTTTTTAAAACTGATTCACTAGCATTGTGGTACAAGGTATTCATCTTGTGCATGTAGGTATTCATTAGGCCTCCCACAAGCTGGACCGACGACCTGGTGAGAGTCGCGGGAATGTGGTGGATGCGAGATGCACAGGATCGGTCGTTGTGGCGACGCCTATGGGGGTAAGGCCTATGACCAACAGTGGACGTCTTTTTGGCTGAAATGATAATGATGATGATTTAGGTATTCAAGGTACTCATAGTGTTCCATCTTACATCATCATCATCATTTCAGCCGAAAGACGTCTACTGTTGGACATAGGCTTCCCCCAAATGTCGCCATAATGACCGGTCCTGTGCGTCCATCGGATTCCCGCGACCCTCACCAGGTCATCGGTCCACCTTCTGGGAGGCCTTTCAACGATGCGTCTTCCGGTACGTAGTCGCCATTCCAGAACCTTTCGTCGTTCCATTTTACACTTTTGCATAATTATGTAATCTCGAGATAATTTTCTGCATAAAACGAATTAATACAAGTACTACAATAACAAGCGAACAGAATCCCCACTCTGAAAGTCCCAGCTGCGTCAAAGTAAGCGGGCACTGTTTCAGCTTTTTTGGTGACAAGGGGGTTGCCTTAACGCTCTCTTCTCTGAGTGGGATCGGCTCTCTCACGATAGAAGGCAGAAGTGTAGCTTTAGTCAGTAGGAGTCTGACACTGCCCAGAATGGCTCGTCTGCGAGGCAGCTTGGGCGTCCATGAGGATTTCCCATTCATGCCGAAAATAACAAAGCAATAAGAGTACCTAACAAAACTTTAAACCTAAACGTGGTAAGCTGTGGTTGTACCGAACTGACCTGCCTCAGAAAGAGGATATTATATTTTCTTTACAACTTAAAGTTTTCTAATACCCTGTGTCTTTTGTTCCAGTTCCGTTTCATGATGAAACTTGTGGCTATTGCTTCAACTTGTGGACCACGCTGTCTAAACGGGACACCACTACCAACCTTCAAACAATTCGTCTATTTCATGTTCGCACCAACACTTCTCTACAGAGATCAATATCCTAGGTAATTTAACTACTCGCAAAACCGCTTTTCGTCTACTTTATGTCTTTAAGTGATGTTAATGAGCAATTGGCGTAAAACTGTATTTTATTCTGGTTTAAATATTCGGAAAATTATGATTGTAAACATCTACTTTGAGCGACAAATTAACTCGCAATGGGAAACCGAATAAAAAAAAAACTATTATTTCAATCAATTGTTTCCTAACTCGGAGTGCAATTGTTATCATTTTTTTTTTTTTGCAAACAGAACAAAGAAGATCCGATGGGGCGTGGTAGTGTTCCATTTGCTGGAGGTAGCAGCAGTTATATTCTACAACTGTTTTCTTTGGGAGCGATTCATTATACCCTACTGGTCTGATTACGGGAAGGAAAAAACGGTAATCCCTTTTTTATTGGATTTATGTTCCCGTCTTGATCGAGAATAAGCCAGCCCAGCCAGTATAATACAAATTACTTAAGTAAAGTATGCGAGAAAATAATAAATTATATCGTTGTTCTGTTTTCGTTCCATTTTTTTTTCCATGTGTCGCAATAATTTTCCACCAGCCGAGGGTTGTCCTTGGGTGCGCTTGCATAGCGCGCACAGGTATAACAGGTATATGTCTAAGGGGACTGTGCAATTTAGTTTCGGCTCATCTTACGCATTCCAAAGGTCCACGGTCCTGAGATAAACAAATAGATAAAAAACTGGACAAGTGGCATGATTATAATTTAAACAATATCTTTTCAATTTTGGTTTTCAATTCTATTCCATTTTCCATTTAATGCGACGATAGAATATGGAGGACCTTATTATAAAAGAAAACATCTATGTACCAATTACCCATGGAAATAACTACCATCCTGCATAGGTAGAGGCAGGCAAGGTGGTCCGCGGCATGTTCGCGTGCGTGCTGCCAGGGGTGATCTCGTGCCTGTGCGGTTTTTACTGTATACTGCACGCCTGGCTCAACGCCTGCTCCGAGATGCTCAAGTTTGGGGACCGGCTGTTCTATGAGGTATCTACTTACACCTTTGCATTTATACCAACCATACTGTCATTACTAGTTCAGTATTTTTTGGCAAAAACTACTAGAAATTGTAAAATAAAGGACACTGTAAAAAATGACCTATGAACCAACACGCATGAAATATTTACTATAATTACTTGTTCTTTTAATAATATACATTACTTACATTTTAATATAACGGACACTTTTTAATTTAGAAAACATTTAAAAAATTATTCTCTTTCGTCCCTAGCTTCCGTCATAATCCTCGGTGATAGTTCTATTATTTTTTGGTTCAATTTGAGGTTTTTAATAGGCAAAGGTATAATAGCTCATTCAGCCAAGTCTTTGTAACAGCACTCTTAATAAGAGTTTGACACAGATAAGCGTCAGTATTCTCAACACTTGGTATACGATAATGATTTTTAGTTACAAACAGTCCGCTATGATGTCGCGGAACCATAATAAGCCTTATCAAAAAACTCGATTGAAAGCGCTGTTTGAAACGAGCAATAATATCGACACTGACAATTGACGAATTGACAGATGACAACATTTGACATTTGGTAGTAATGTCATTCAGTAATAAATGCTAAGTTAATGCTACATACCGAATGTTTTTACTAACGTAATTATAACCTCAAAATCCGAAAGTGTTTTGATTTTTTCAGAATTCTCAAAAGTGTCCGTTGTTTTAATTTAGGTTTAATCGAATATATACATTATCTAAAACCCAAAGAGTAAATACACGTCCCTGTTGGATCTTAGGCGAGCTATGCATGGACGACGAGCAATGTCCTTTCTATCTACCTACTTTAAGTCTCTATCTTTCTTTACCTAATTAATAATAGTAGGTATCCACTTTATCTGCTTTATTATTGTTCGTTAATTTATCTAATCATAAAATCGTATAAAATCTACTTTTTAAATAATCTTGTCAAATAGTTACATTTTTCAATTCATTTAAAATATTGTCATCTTTTAATTTAGTATCTAATTCTATTTTTATTTTCTTCTTTTTAAATGTTTGATGTAAATTGATGGCCTGAAACCAGTTTTCATTACCCTCCATCAGGCATGTCTACATTACAGTTAGATTTTTTTTTCTCGATTGAACTTAATGTAAATCATAGTTTTACTTTTTTTAAATCGATATAAACAAGTGCTTGACTGCGATCCCACTTGATGGAAAGCAGTGATGCAATCATAAAAACTATAAACTTGTTTTTTTTTATATTATTATTATATTATACTCTCACAATATTTTTAAATATTGGCTTCAACTGCATGTTACCTGTCTGATTCAACGCTTGGTCCGAGATGCTCACGTTTCCGGACAGGGTGTTCTATGAGGTAAGCTCAACCGACTTCAAAAAATAAGGAGGATGAAATATGAGGTAGGTAGAAACTCAGTTCGCCATCTGTTATACGTTCATTATACATCTGGAATTTTCGTTTTAGGCGTTTCAAATGAATGTAAAATAAATAAATTAGATCCTTTCGGAATCAATTGCAGATACAGTTTTTTTTATTTATTTTACAATTCATGTACACACTTATTTAACAAAAGAAAAGAAGAAGGAAACAGAAAAATAGTTACATACTTATAAGCAACTACAACGAAATAGAGTTTTCTTTCACTCCTTTTTTGAAAACTGCAAGAGTTTGGCAGCCCCTAATGTCAGGCGGTAGTGAGTTCCACAACCGTACTGCGTGCGCAGTGAAGGAGTAGGAATAAAAATCGGTGGAGTGGGGAGGGGATTTAAGGAGATTCTTAAGATGCGGACTACAAGGTGCATCAGAAGGACGAGGGTCAAATTCGAGCCTATATAACCTACCTAAGGTTATATAGGCTCGAATTTGACCACTATCTTCAGATAGTGGTCGATGATGGAAACACCTGTCAGGAAACACAGACTTCGGCCAGAAATTACACTCCTTAGCTGTACCCACAATGAATGTGTTTGCAAAACGTTTTATGCGTATGAGTGGGATTCCACCATTTACCGGTAGCGCATCACGGTTCGTCTGATGGTAGGATGATGGAGCGGGCTTAGAGACATTATTGAATCCCAAAACACACTCCCCCAAATGCAACCGGTGGAAACCCGACAGGCTAGCAACTCGTTGCTACTGACTTTGAAGCTTCATCTCGACGAGTGCATGGTCTTCTTACCAATAATCGTCTTGGCACGCTTCTCAATTGACTAAAGCGCATTAAGTGGTTATCTGCCAGATTTATCCTAAAGACGAAAGCAGTATTCCTGTGCTTGATAAAGTTTCAGCAGCTGTTCCGGCCTGAAGTATTACCTCACCTCATTACACCTCCTAGCAATAGGATTCCCAACTTTTTTGTAGACAACTGAGTATTTAGGACACCGAACCAATACAAAATGAAAGTTGACTACTAGGTAACATGCTGCAAAATGACTTTTACCATGTATTATCTACAGGTACAGGCCTATTGTTATTTATTTTTGACAGGACTGGTGGACGGCATCTTGCTTCTCACAGTACTTTCGCCGCTGGAACCGTGTGGTTCATTCCTGGCTCCGCGACCACATATACCTTCCTCTGGCGCCGTATGCGGGACGACATTTGGCTACCTTCACCGTGTTTTTTGTAAGGAAAATAAGTTTCTGCCGTTTTACCAATTAAAGAAAAGAATTTATAAGAGTCAAGTCAAAACCAGCATGATCTTGTAGCAAAGGAGATAGTTGTCTTTGCAACTATCCCCTTTGCTACAAGATCATGCTCAAACCTATTTGGATATACGGTACGTACTATGGGGTTCAGCGTGTGACTCCAGCATAAGCATTATGACCTCTTTATGCTGTATGCAGAGGCTTCAAAATTATATCCTAAAACTCCAACACACCGTGGCTCTTTAGTTGAGGGTGTCTGAAATACCTACACGCTCAATTTGAAAATACTTAAAGACAATCAAAGCAAAGATCAGATCATGCTCTAAACACGAAGTACGACTTGCAATCCACCCAAACTAACTAGCAGTGCTGTTGACCATTCTGTAAATCACTTCATATCTTTGGCTCATAGTCTAACGACTGATTTAAAGGCTGTTTTTTTTCTATTAAACGACGTTAACAGTTATGTTATCTCGTAAATTAAGGGACTTGTCATGAGCAAATCGTTGATAACATCAATTTGGGGAGATTTGGTTCGACGGTTTTTTTTTTTTTCATTTATTTGTTTCAAAATTTATACAAGTAATAGGTACAATACAGATGATGCAAATCATAAACTCATTAGAGTTTTACCGTGCATCATAATCATCGACACAAGATTTTGCCTAACCAAAACACAAAATAGAGGGTATAAGTAAATAAGACGCAAAATTGACCGTACGTAACATCGCACCAGAGACCAAGCTAACCGCTTATCTATTTACAAAATATTTAAGGAATGTATTGAGACTGATACAGGTTGTTCCTTTTTTTAAGACGCCTATCTGTGGTTAAAGTACTTGTGACACTTATCCATTGTTCTGTAAAAGTAAAAGTCCGACTCTCCCTCTCGTTCCACCTAGAGTAGAAAAAAACTATTGTTTTACCTAAAGTTATCTATGTTGTTATCTGTTTTAGGTGTCTTCAATAGCCCATGAAGTCATCTTGACGCTGTCGTGTGGCTCCTTCTACCCAGTTCTTTTGGTACAGTTTGGTGTGCTCGGCGTCATATTGATGCCACTTACAGCCACGGCTGGTCGTCGCTTCCCAAATGCTTTCAACTTACTCCTGTGGCTGGGTTTCCTTATTGGAAACGGTAATTATACCACAACATATAGGTAATATGGCAATGTGGAATATATATATAATATTTAAATATTATGTTTCAGGAATCCTGTGGAGTCTATATCCGATGGAATACTTTGCTCGTCGGAACTGTCCGCCTTCAGAAAACGATAGTTTCTTCGTACCAAAGTCATGGTCGTGCCCTGAGGTCATTTTTAAACCCAATTGGACATTTCAAAATCCACTGCGCATTTTTTATTCTAATTAAAAATGTAATAATTTCGAAAACATGTTACGAGTACAAGATGTGAGAATGTTATTTTATATTTTTCAAGTAAACTATTTAAATAACTAGGTGTCACGAAATTTGGAAAGAATATTTCAATGAACGATCGAAAGAAAAGGGAATATGGTATAGATCTATAGTTTTAGAGCCTCCACTTATACCATGGTTTTGTAACACCAGGTTTAACAGAAAGTTATTAGTAACGGCTCACAGACTGAGATCTGGACACATGCCGCTCAATAAGTTTGCATTTTTAATGAAAAAAACTAATCCACCAAATTGTGAGGAGTGTGGCACAGTAGAAGATGTTACACATCTGTTGACGGAATGTGTCAGATTTCAATCTGCAAGAAAGGAATTGTATAAAGAGCTAGGTACAAACATATACGATGTTGGAATTTTTCATCACATCTTGTCGACACCTAACTCAGAGGCTGCTTATAGCTTAATTAAGTTTGCTTTGTTACGTTTTACAATATAGGTAAGGTATTTACTATTATAATGTCCGATGGGACTGACATGTACATTTGTATAAAAGTCCCTAATACAAAATAAAGAGAAAAAAAAAACTAGGTGCTTATCTATTTATTTTTTAATTATTCGAACTACCGAAGAAAAGTACCTACCGAATTTTCCTATTAAAACGAAATAAATTTCTTAATTTCTGGGTCACGGTTAAATTTTATTTTAGCCTCTGTTAATTGACCACGGGCCATGACGTGTCGAAATGTCAGTTATGCGAGCGAGAAAAAGGGATGGAGCCCTATAAAGCTCCATCCCTTTTTGGGAATGCAAACCGGTTAACCCGAAAACCGAAAAACCGATTTTTCGGCATATTTCAATAATTAAAAAACCCGGATATTATTTTAAATTATCCGGATTTTTCGAGTTTTTTTTTTATTACTTTCAAATGACACTATTTTTTTAAGCAAAAATTGATTTTAAAACGCTGCCGAGGCTTGATATCAGTCGTAGGTTTATGTATCGTACCATAGATAGCTACACCAAATGTACACTTCTTCTGTTCACGATTATAAAAGATCCAGGCCGGGCTTGTCATGGCCAGTATTAAAATCCCTTAAGGAAACAAGAAATCTTATTTGTAGATGAAATACCCACCTGCTAGTTCCCTATCGCGGGTCTTACTCATCATAACATCATCACCTTAATCGAGTCGCTTTTATGTAATAGAGTGAAAAGATCAAAATCTTTGCTTCTATATCCCTGAGTTTTCCATCAGTGTAACCAACAAGGTTACACTGATGGAAAACTCAGGGATATTCTTGCTACCGATGAGAAAATTTTGACAATCAAGGAATATTACAATAAGAAAAATGATCGGGTGTATGCTCGTAGCTCCAAAGAACACTCTGAACTGAATAGCAGAGTCCTGAAGGGTTATCATGCGGCATCAGTAATGGTTTAGTAAGGAAAGAAAAGAAAAGAAAGAAAACATTTATTTGAGACTCGCACAGAACAAACAACGATAAAATAAAATTTTAAAAAAAGTAACTACGTAAGTAAGGGTATCCTATGACGGGTGTCACCAAGGATTTATTTCGTGAAAATGGGTGAAAACTTCACCTATTTAAGTGTATCAAGTTACTATCCTAGATGGCATAGCAAAGCCTCTTAAAGCCTCCCTCTTTTTGATAACATACTAGGGTTTTTCCAGCAAGACTCAGCACCCCGTCACAAGGTACGCACTACCCAGGCTTGCCTTGCAGCGAATGTTTTGGACTTCATCAAGGCTGATCATTGACCCTTGGCTAGACCAGACCTCAACCCTTGGACTACAAATTGTGGTCTGTATTAGAGGACATGGGCTGCTCAACACGTCACAATAATTAAGAATCCTTAAAAAAATCAGCGTTAATACGATCAGCGGTGGACAACTTTCCAATGGTCACAGTGCGTAAACCGATAGTCCGTAGCTTAAACGCTTAAAATCCTGTGTTAAGGCCAAGGGTAGATATTTTGAGTAGAAGTATGTATTGATTTCTGGTTTAGATTCTCTACGTACGATATCATTCTAAGACATTCGCTTTTATGAAGTTATTTTCTTTTTATTTGTATCAGAATTTATGGCCATTAGTAAAGGTAGAACGACATTGCGCACACGTGGGCCACGTACGCCGATCTCGCGCGTTGGTCTCCATACATTTCACAAATGGAAACTAGACTTGCAGAGCTACATTAGATCCACGTCACGTGACGCCACGCAACGCGCTGCTACGTACAAATCAGGCGTGGTCCATGTGTGCGTCTAGTGGCCATAGAATTGATTTTATTGCATGAAGGTTACTTCATTTTATTTTTAAAGTGAACGCGATAATTATTTACTTGATACTATTTACTTGACTTATACTACTTATATGACCTCAAAAAATGTAATTTCGTGTTTTTATTTTCAATGTTTGTTTTTAAGATTTAAAAATCTTTTTTTTCTATTATATTATTAATCTTTAGTAGCTAAATTATAAATACTTGTGTACTAAACATAACTAGGAACATACATACAAGGTGTAAGGAAAGTACAAGACGAAACTGAACAAACTTCAAACTTGAAAGTGAGATTGTGGTCAAACGCGAACCGAATTTTAAAAAAAGTATCCATCAGTCGGCGTGAAATTCATGGCCCTGACCCAAGCGTTTCGACCCTAAACGGCTCAACCCATAATTACCGCCGAACTAGGAACATGGGATGGCGCAAGGGTTTCGACACAGGTTGCGTCCCACACCAGAGACCTACCCACCTTCCACGGTACCAACGTCATACGATCTGATCTCTTCCCATCGTCACGTACCAAGCCACTAGGTTCTAATATGGCAGATACGCTGGCGGCGGCCACCTTCCACGGTACCAACGTCATACGATCTGGTCTCTTCTCATCGTCACGTACCAAGCCACTAGGTTCTAATATGGCAGATACGCCGGCGGCGGTGACAAGAGCTCGACAAATAATGTCATTGATATTAGCGTGCCGTGCTATGCGTCCTGCGCTCTTGCACCAGGACAGGCCATGGTGTCCGAGGATGTCGCAGCTTCGCTACAGTGGCACCGATGTGGAGCAACACAAGGTGCGCCTAAGCGTAAACAGATTACGAGCCGAAACGAGGCGTCATCCATCATAGTGCCTCTGGTGGATGACGAGAGTGCCTGAAGCATTCTCCTACAGCCAGCAGACGCGCACGCTCAATATTTAACGACGATGTTCATTAGGTTATTACGTACAATACTGCAGAGCGGCACATCCCACCGTCTCGGCGAGGACAGGTTGTCGGGCAAATACAATACAATACAATACAAAAAAGTTTATTTTAAATCCGTGTTAGGACAAGCTATTTTCCAAGTGTTCAACGCATCGCACAAGCACGGTACCTCAACACCAACCAGTGACGAAGATAAAATATTCTTGGTTAATGTTTCAGTACTGTGCACCAAGGACAGGAAAGTTGGTAAACTTATACTTGAAATTTTTCGGACGCCGAGGCCACTTAGCCGGATGGGAAGCGTGACTTGGCATGGCAGCAAGCCACGCTTCCCTTCCGTCTCGATCATCCACGGTCACATGTAGAATCGAAGGTATAGTGTGTTCCTAATGATTTGATCGAATTCTTCCGAAAGTTGTTTGTATTTTTAAATTAAAGCATTCAGGGCTTGATTTCTTTTTTACATTTTAAGATCTGAGGCCCTACCACGAGCTCTAAATATGATCTATTTTACGACCTTAATTAAATTGTTAAAGGGATGTAGCTATAAAGGGTGTATAGCTCCATCACTTTTTCTCACTCGCATAACTGACATTTCGACACGTCATGGCTCGAGGTCAATTAATAGATGCTAAAACAAAATTTAACCGTGACCCAGAAATGAGGAAACTAATTTCGTTTCAATACGAAAATTCGGTACTTTTCTTCGGTAGTTCGGATAGTTAATAAATAAACAGATAAGCACCTAGTTATTTAAATATTTTACTTAAAAAATATAAAATAATATTCTCACGTCTTGTAACGTATTTTTGAAATTATTAAATTTTTAATTAGAATAAAAAATTTGCAGTGGATTTTGGAATGTCCAATTGGGTTTCAAAATGACCTCAGGACACGACCATGACTTTGGTACGAAGAAACTATCGTTTTCTGAAGGTGGACAGTTCCGACGAGCAAAGTATTCCATCGGGTATAGACTCCACAGGATTCCTGAAACATAATATTTAAGTATTGAGTTTTTTTTAAATTTAATCATCTTATAATATTAATGTGGTTTTACGTTAAAAAAATATATAATTGGTAATTCAAAGTTCAATTAAGAAGTCATACCTTTAGCCGGTTACGGTTTACACCTAGATTAATGATAAATTACCTATTTCCTCTCTCATAAAAATGAATATTGCTTTGTAAGTTTGCTTTATTTTCCGTGTAAGTAATTGTTGTTGTGTAATTACTGTTTCCAATAAAGAAACCTAGCCACAGGAGTAAGTTGAAAGCATTTGGGAAGCGACGACCAGCCGTGGCTGTAAGTGCCATCAATATGACGCTGAGCAAACCAAATTGATGATTAATGTGAGTTTAAACCGCAACACAATATTATCAAACTGACTTTGAGGTTACGCATGATTAGGGTCTCGCACAGAAATAAAAACAGTCCGTCTTTTCTGAAATCAATGGGCCCTCGTCAGTTAAGCTAGCGCGGGGCCATGATAGATAAAAAAAAATATCATGTAGAAAATGATTTCGCTGAGATATTATTTTTCTCATTTACCATAACATTCAAATACTTCAACAAAATTAGTTATTTTAACTCTACTATTTAAAATAATTTTGAAAAAACCCACTTTATAACGGTTTTTTGCATAGTCCGTGCGAACAAAGATATATAGGTTAAATTCTGAATTCAACAATATTATGCTTAGAACATTTTAGGTTTTCTTTTAAAAAATTATACAGAAATAGGAAGTCTGTGAATTTATACAGAAAAGTTGAAGAGTTAACGTTTACTAGGAATAGGCTGCAAAATTCTAGCATCTTACATTCAGGCTTCCTTTCATTAGAATAATCCTGCCGAGAGATATGTCTCATCAACATGCCAATATTATCATCTTCATTTCAGTCGAAAGAAGTCCACAACTGACAAAGGCCTCTCCCAAGTTTCGCCACAACGAATGGTTGTGGTGGAACGGTGGATACGTGACTTTCCATCCCATCGACATCTGATCTGCGATCAATGTACCCAGCTCACTGCCATTTAGGCTTATACTCATTCCTGATTCGATCACACCAGCAAACTCCGAGGGTAGCCGTCTCCATTGCTCTTTGCTATCTGATGTGCACAAAGGGGTTCCCCATTGTGAATAACCAAGTTTCAGAGCCATATGTCATCATTCGCAACACAACTTTCGGTTTTGAGACACAGGTTTGTGGGACGAGAAAATACCGGACCGCTTCCCGAACACTGCCCAGTCACGTTAGTTTCGACCATTGACCTTTTTCTTGAAGATAGACTTACATATCTGGATCGTTTGTCCCAGGCAAATCTAATCGTCTACAACTTCGAGTGTATAATCTTCGATCTAGGCAGGAGTGGGTGCTATTTGAGTATTTATCATAACCTTGATTTTATCCATGTTCATTTTAAGACCCGAGAATGGATAAAATATGAGCACATCAGAGAAAATTTGAAAGTGGCACAAGTGACTAAAAAGTTAAAAGGGAAATATTTATCATGGTATGGTCATGTGAACAGGAAAATATCATATGTAATTAAAAGAGTTATGAATACACATGTGGATGGATGTACAGGGATAGGGAGGCCAGACAAAAGGTGGATGGATCGTGTGAGGAGTGATTTGAAAGAAAAGGGAGTCAATGATAGCATGATTGCTGACAGAATAGAATGGAAGAAAAAACGTGTTGCGCCGACCCAAGTAATATAGGATAGGACAAGGACCGGAAGATAATGATATGATGATTTTAAGACTCGACTCTTTCGGAAACTCTAATGAAGTCATCGAGCATTGTCTCAGCCATGAAATATAGGTGCAGTCAGGGATCAAAAGTGCAATTGCACTGTGTCAATGCTAAAGTGTCTAAAATTTATTAATAGTAGAGGTTTAATGGTTCGTGACAAATTTAATTTGTAGCATAGAATCTAAAGTATTAAATAAACTAGTTGTGGACCATTGAACGTCTCCTACAAAGCAATTTTGGACTCTTTAGCATTGGTAGCTTGTAACTGCATTTTTGACCCCTGACTAAATTGAAATTAATGGCTAACCCTCTCCAGTCCAGACCTTTGAAAATATCTTCATTTAAATAACAGTTTCGGAGAAATGATGTCTTCCTGCCTCACACCCAGCCTAAGGAGTGGTTTTGAGGTCTGGTCCTGAAGTCGAACTGGGTTGCGGTGGCGTTTTCAAACGTCGATATACGATACACTTCAGCACATCGATGTACCGATAGTCAATCTGGCACCGTTATGAGATTGTCGAAGGTTTTCTCGTAGACTACAAACTCTAAGTAGAGAAGCAAATTATACAATTTCCTACTACTTATTACAACAATCCCGCAATAATATATACTAATGTTTGTAATACCGTAATCACGATATTGGCTCGTCAATACCGTGCTTACGGTATTAAAACGAATGTATATGTATGTTGCTACATTCACGTGGGTGAAGCAGCTGGCAGAAGCTAGTAATAAATACATAGATAGGCACTAAGTTATCAAAATACTTTACTACAAAAGTTTAAAATAACATTATTTTACTTATCTCGTACGTAACTTATTTTTGAAACCAATTAAGTATATTTTTAATGAGACTAAGTAATGCGAAGTGGATTCTGGAATGTCCAATTGGGTTTCAGAACGACTTCGGGACACGTCCACGACTTTGGTATGAAGAAACTGTCGTTTTCTGAAGGCGGACAGTTCCGACGAGCAAAGTATTCCATCGGGTATAGACTCGCTAGGATTCCAGAAACATAATAATTTTAAGTTATGTATTACTATAAACTTGACAATATTTAGTTACTAAATATATATATAGTATAAAAACTCATGTTTGAAAATAGGCCAGTCAACAAAAGAAGTAGATTAACTTTTCAGTTTTTTTAATCAAAACTGAAAGAACCCTACTACATATTAAAAAAATACACTTGTATGTTAATCTTAAAATCCGACAGGTATTCTCAAGTAATGACACAATGGCCTCCACTATAAAATTAAAAAAATACTTTCCCACTTAGCATTCACATGTGACGATGGTAAAGGCATATTCGTCAAATCAGAGCTTCTGAGAGAGATCGAAACATTCCGTACACGTCAACTACCAAACCCTATATCTAAGCAATAGCAAATGACCCAAGAGTCATATTGACAGTACATTGAAGACGTTCCGGACATCAGCCTGTACGAGATTACGATGGCTCTGAAGCAGCTCAAAACCACTATGGGTAATGACGGAATTACGGCTGAATACATGAATGCGGGTGGAAAATCGGCCCAGTTCGGTTTATCAGAAGCTTTTTGACTCCGTCACATTCGGAGGGAAGACACCATGGATGTGTAGCAGAAGTGGGTGGTCTTAGTCTTCTTTAAGAAAGGCGACAATGCCCTGCTAAGATTTACATGGCCATCTCACTTCTGAGCCATATCCACAAGCTGGTTTTCGGGAGTCACGCTGTTTTTAGGGGGTTTCAGACCAGACCACATGCATACGCTGTGGCAGGTTATACAGAAGACTGAAGGGTATAATTTCCACGGGCAGAGTGAAAATGAAACCCGGGGCTCTGGGACAAAGGCAAAGAAGGAACAAGAGTGGGTTTTTAGTCAGTAAAAGTCTGACACTATCTCTCGCTCCGCTCAAAAGCGGGATTTGTCATTATTTTCTCACCAAAAAAAAAGGGTATAATTTGCTTCTCTACTTAGAGTTTGTAGTTTACGAGAAAACCTTCGTCAATCTCATAACGGTGCCCGATTGACTATCGGTACATCGATGTTTGAAAACGCCACCATATCAGTTCCGACTTCAGGACCAGACCTCAAAACCTGTCCTACAGTGGGGTGTGAGGCAAAAAGACATCATTTCTCCGAAACTGTGATACTTATTTACATATGAAGATATTTTCAAGGGTCTAGACTGAAGAGGGTTAGGCATTAATTTTAATGTACCTATATTTCATGGCTGAGACAATGCTTGATGACTTCATTAGAGTTTCCGAGAGATTCGAGCCTTAAAGTCATTATATCATCATCTTCCGGTCCTTGTCCTATCCTATATTACTTGGGTCGACACAACACGGTTTTTTCTTTCATTTTATTCTGTCAGTAGTCACGCTATCATCGACTCCATTTCCTTTCAAATCATTACTCACACGATCCATCCACCTTTTCTTTGACCTCACTATCCCTGTCCATCCATCCATATGTATATTCATAACTCATTTTATTACATTTTATATTTTCCTCTTCTCGTGACCATACCAAGATAAACAATTCCCTTTCAATTTTTTAATCTCTAGAGCCGCTTTCAAATTTTATCTAATGTGCTCACTCACTTAACGCTCGCTCGCACGCTTTTTTTTTAATTTCTCACTTTATCCATTCTCAGGTCTTAAATGAACATGGATAAAATCAATGTCATGAGCAAAACTCGTTTTGCTCACTGTGTGAGACAAAGTAACTTTTTAATTATTATTTTTTTAGCCATATAATTCGAAACATTCGAACTGCACTGTACTCTGTCCCTTTCTCGCCCTTATAAAAAAGCGAGTGAGAAACATGCTATTTCGAAGTTCATTCCGATTTTGAAATTCCACCACTAAGAAAATGCATGAAATGCGTAATAAATAGAAAATATTTGTAATTTTTTTTTTTTATATATAAATTATTGAATTTTAAATTTATTATTGTATTTGAACAAAAATAAGAGTACCTGAGTACTTATAGCAGCAGATAAAACTGGCATTTAACCTTTAAATAATTATTTCTAGTTTCAACATTGACTGTTTTAGAACGTGCTTTAAAAAAGCACCGGAAATAAAATAGTGGAAAATAAGATTAAGAATGTTAAAATAATTGTAAAATATGAGCAAAACTAGCGACAGAGATAGTATTTATTTTAATTGAAATCATTATTAAATCTATTACTGTTAATTATTTATTTCCCAAGTAATATGTGTTCTCGCTGCTGAAGTGAAAAATTATGTGTGTAACACGAGAGTAAAACTTTTTGTATCTCGTGCCTTTGAATCCCTCCCCTCGCTCAGGATTCTACTTTAGAATCACTTGCTTACGCTCGTGATTCAATCAAAGAATCCTTCGCTTGCTCGGGACTCAAAATTAGCACTCGCAGCAAAAAACAACTTTGCTCTCTTGTTGCACAAATAACTATTTTTTTTTTTTTATTGATATTAATTAGAGCTTGACTGCGATCCCACCTGATGATAAATACAACAATAGCACCTACTCAATATCGAAGATTATACACTCGAAGTTGTAGACGATTAGATTTGCCTGGGACAAACAGTCCAGTAAGTTAAATCTACCTTCAAAAAAAGGGCCAATAGTCGAAACCGACGTGACTGGGCAGCGTTCGGGAAGCGGTCCGGTATTTGCTCGTCCCACAAACCAGTGTCTCAAAACCGAAAGTTGTGTTGCGAACGATGACATATGGCCCTGAAACTTGGTTGTTCAAAATGGGGAACCCCGTTGTGTACATCAGATAGCAAAAGGCTATCCTCGGAGTTTGCTTGTGTGATCGAATCAGGAATGAGGATAAGCTTAAATGGCAGTGAACTGGGTACATTAATCGCAGATCAGATGTCGATGGGGTGGAAAGTTTCTGGAGTAGCTACCGCGTACCGGAAGACGCAGCGTTAGAAGGCCTCCAACAAAGGGACTCTGGTGAGAGTCACGAATCAGATAGATACATGACGCACAAAACCGTTCGTTCTGGCGAAACTTGGGAGAGGCCTTTGTCAGTTGTGGACTTCTTTCGACTGAAATGAAGATGATAATATTGACATGTTGATGAGACATATCTGTCGGCAGGATTATTCTAATAAAGGATGCCTGAATGTAAGATGCTAGAATTTTTTATTCTATTCCTAGTAAACCTTAACTCTTCAACTTTTCTCTATAAATTCACGGCTCCTATTTCTGTATAATTTGTTAAAAGAGAACCTAAAATGTCGTAAGCATAATTTTTTTGAACACTTCGGTTTTTCAGAATTTAACCTTTAAATCTTTTTTCGCACGGCCTATGCAAAAAATCGTTATAATGTTGGTTTTTCCAAAATTATATAAAATAGTATCGTTTTAAAAAAATATTTTTTTTGAAGTATTTGAATGTTACGGTAAATGAGAAGGGTCGAAGCCTACTGGGGCCATGGGTAATGTGAAAACGAAACTCGGGGCCCTGGGACGAAGGCAACGAAGGAACAGGAGTGGGTTTTCAATCAGTAAAAGTCCGACACTATCTCCCGCTCCGCCCAAGAGAGCGATTTGTCATAAGATGATTTTCCCAACTAAAAAAAGGGGCCCCTTGGATTTGCTACAGGCCCCGCTGGTTTAATCTGGCACTGACGAGGCCCCACTGATTTCAGAAAAGACAGACTGTTTTTTATATTTCTGTGCGAGGCCCTAATCATGCGTAACCTCAGAGTCGGTTTGATAATATTACGTTGCGGTTTAAACTCACATTAATCACCTATATAATTCCTTGTAAAATTACTGTTCAAAGTAGTTTGCGTTATTTTCTTTACAAATAATAATTGGTGTATAATTACCGTTTCCGATAAAGAAACTCAGCCACATGATTATGTTGAAGGCGTTCGGGAAACGACGACCAGCCGTTGCTGTGAGAGGTATCATTATGACGCCGAGCACACCAAACTCTACCAACAGCACTGGATAAAAGAAGCCAAAACACAACGCTATGATGATTTCATGGACTATTGAAGACACCTAAAACAGATAACAAAATATGTCTAGGTAAGACAACGGCTACCACCTGGGTACTTTTTATGACGTCGAACAAAAACTGTCCAAATTGATGATTTTTGTTTTTAGGATCTAATCTCTGAAAGTATTGGTCCGATTGGGAAAATTTTTTTCACCGATAGAAAGCTACTTTATTCCTGAGTGACATTGGCTATATTTTATGCATGCGAAGCCGTGGGCAAAGCTAGTTTACGTATATGCAGCTGTCCATTTCCAAATTATACCGCCTTTTCAGTCTTCGTGCCGAATCTTCCACTTGGGCTAGATGTGATGAATACACCATCTAGTGTATTTTTCCTTACAAAGAACACGGTAAAGGTAGCCAGAGATCGTCCCGCATATGGCGCCAGAGGAAGGTAGATGTGGTCGCGGAGCCAAGAGTGAATTACACGGTTCCAGCGGCGATAGTACTGCGAGAAACAAGAAGTCGTCCACCAGTCCTGTAAAAAGGAAAAGATTAAATAATACAGAAGAGGCTTAGCGATTGCCCGGCGGGGAGTCCGTGATTGATGTTGAATGTGAAACTAAAACTGTTCATAATGTTCTATGACTTGGTATACCAGACTCTTTTTTAGTGATAAGATTCCATCAGCAAACTTTGTTCAGATTATGCTGTGCCCAGAACTGCCAGGCGTGCAACACGCAGTAGAACACAATACACGTAAGTATTATATGTATTGTTGGCATAACAATAAATAGGTAAGTAGATACCTCATAGAAAAGCCGGTCTCCAAACTTGAGCATCTCGGAGCAGGCGTTGAGCCAGGCGTGCATTAGGCAGTAGAAGCCGCACAGCCAGGAGGTTATCCCTGGCAGCACGCACGTGAACATGCCGCGGACCACAGTGCCGGCCTCCACCTATGACGAGATGGTAGTTGTTGTTGTAACTTAGAATGAATGTTTGAACTTTTACAACCCTGGATTACCTTATATCTCTTAAAAGAAGAGGGGCAAATGATGGAAGGCAGGGTGGCTACCGCCGTATTAGCCGTACAAATGATACAGGGCCCCCAAACTACAGGGGCTCCGACATGTGTAAAAATTCGTAACATGTTTTATTTATTTATTTTTAAAGAAAGCTTACAGGCTAATAACAATTATAATTTTTTACATAAGTAATGAAAATTGCTAATAACAAGCTTCCACATATATATATCTAGCTACAGATTGCGTTGACATATTTTAGGTTTAAGATAAAGTTTAAAATTTATTTAAGTAGGTATAATAAGAATTGAATCGAATCAAGTGATATCAAAGATGAAGAAAAGGCCTACATAGCGTTATCTCAAATTTAAACTAATTAAGTTATCTATGATTGTCTCCAAAAAATTATTTGGTAAGGATCTTTTTTATATTTTGTACACTGGTGCAAAACAGATCGATTTCTAGGTGCGATGGTAAATTATTGAAGGCTAGAACACTACGTATGGAGAAGGCGTTGCGCCTGTATTTTGTCGATGTGCACGGTGCCTGTAATAGAGGCCGCTTACGTAGGTTGTTCTGATTAGTGCGAAGAAAAATTATGCCAAGTAGTTCAGGACAATCAATTGATCCGTTTGCTATGTTTGCCAAAAAACAAATGTCATTGATATTACGCCTTATATGTAATGGTAAGAAGTGATATCGCTTGCAACGGTGCTCGTAGTCGACTGAATATTGCTTCGCTTTAAAGTCTAAATATCGCAAAAATTTTCTCTGAACTGATTCAATACGAGATTTGTAAGTCTCGTATTGAGGGTTCCAGACTTGGGAAACGTACTCGAGGTGGCTGCGCACAAGGGAACAGTAGAGAACTTTTATTGGTTTTAGAGACCGAAAGCTAGAACAAGCTCTAATAATGAAACCCAAGGTTTTGATAGCTTTTTTGACAATGGTTTCTATATGATCATCAAAAAGTAATTTGCTGTCGTGTACTACACCAAGATCTCTGATACTGCTTGTTTTACTTATATATGTACCATCAAGTGTGTATACTGAACCGATAGTAGTTTTCTGGCGAGTGAATACTAAGTGAAAACATTTGGATACGTTAAGTTGTAACCTATTTCTTTTGCAGTATGAAACGAATCTATAGAGATCAGATTGAAGTAGTTCGGTGTCAGACACTGTTCGTACACACTTAAGGACCTTCATGTCGTCAGCGTAAAGTAAGATCTGTGAATTTGTAAAACAGCTTTTAATGTCAGAAATAAATATAGTAAATAATAAAGGTCCCAAGATTGAGCCTTGGGGCACCCCTGATGGGACAGATTTCCATCCAGAAGCGTATCCACGTAAGACCACAGCCTGCGTCCGATTGTCTATATATGACGAAAACCAACGAAATAGGTCACCGTGTATTCCCGCAGATAATAGCTTCTGAAGAAGCACACGGTGATCAATTCGGTCGAAACACTTGCTGTAATCCGTATAGATAACATCAACCTGACACCGTTCATCCATCCCAGCAGTTATTAGTTCGTTGGACAATACCAGGTTAGAGGCAGTTGACCGTTTTCTAAGGAACCCATGTTGTTCGTCGCCAAAATAGCGTTGAAAGGTTGAGTATACTTGAGTGTGTAATAATCGTTCTAGAACCTTCGAGAAAAGACAAAGTTTGGATATGGGACGGTAGTTCTCTATCTTAGATTTATCCCCTTTTTTAAAGACAGGTGTGATGAATGCTGATTTCCATATCTTGGGGACGATACCTTCTCTTAGACCGTTCAAATAATAAACAGATTGGCACCACAAGGCTCTTTGCACAATTAATTATAAATATAGGGGGTATCAAATCTGGCCCACCAGATTTGGTGGGGTCTAGGCCTTTAAGAAGTTTAAGTACAACATCAGGACATACGCTGACGGTACTTAGGTTCACTGAGCTAGAAGAATGAGTATCCTCGGAGTCTAAATCATCAGACTCAGAGTTGGAGTCAGGTTCTTGGAAAGTGGATTGAAAGTAAGAAGAAAACAGCTCAGTGATACCCTCGCCGGTGTCTGCAGACTGGTCCATGTAATGTAGTACGTTAGGTAATAAGTTAACACTTCTTTTGCTTTTGATGTAAGACCAGAAATACTTAGGGTTTTTGGTGATTGAGGTTTCAATTTTTTCCATATAAACATCAAAACAAACCGCCTCCAATTGCTTAACCCGGTTACGCAATAGTGAAAAAGAGTGGTAATCAGATAAATAACCGTAATTTTTATATTTATAGTGATTTATTTAAAGCACTTGTATACCAGGGGGGGTGTGTCGATCTTTTTGGCGGCTTAACGGGAATGTGAAGGTCCCTTAATTCGTAAAGTTTACTATAAAAGAAACTAAGGGCTTGGTCTAAGGATCCTGCAGACAACAATGTACTCCAGTCTATAAGATCTAGTGCCGACGTAATTGCAGTGTAATCGCCTTGATTAAATTTGTAATTTACACTATGTTTCTCAATGTATTTGTGTACCTCAACAAAATCTCACTCACTTTTACTGCACTATTTGAAAAAACAAGATCCAACAACCTACCGTTGACATTGCGCTCACCATTAAACTGGGACAAGTTAGACGCATTTATCGTGTCAAAGAAATCCAAAATACATCGGACTGGTACTTTCTCCGGATTTAATCCAGGACTATCGTCAGAATGTTGCCATACCACATCGCCACCGAAGTTAAAATCACCGGTGACGATAAATGTATCTAACGTTATCCACAAAGTTCAATTATCTTATTGATGAGAGGTGCGTATGCGTGTGTGCGTGAATAACTACTAAATGTTAAGAGATATTCCATTTTTATAGCTCGCGCTCCGTTTGTTCTAGCAATCTCTATTTAAAGTCACAATAAAAACTTAACACCTTCACTGCGGAACGGGCCATTTTCGGCCAACTGCGGCACTTCAGCTGGTGCGGACGAAGAAAACTATGTCCCTCTCGCTGGTGCGGAACGATTATCTCAGGTGTTTGTAAGAGTTCTACAAAGACAAATATATATTTCAGCTTGTAGTCAAGATTGTAGGTATTCCCCATCAAAACAACACGGCAGGCCTTTTCGGCCCACCACGTACTGACGGTGAAATACATCCGCTCAGTATAGCACATGGTGGGCTGAAATATTTATGTAATTAGGGAGAAAATACTGCAGAAAGGGGTTGCTTTTTGTCTACAATCATTTTATATTACGGGGATAGATCCAAAAACTTAACATTATGCATTGTTTATAATTAGTTATAGGTGCTAGTAGTAATAAGTTAAGCGCATTTATCGCATTGGGGATAAAAAAAAACCTGTAAAGATAGATGTAAGATGAAGTAAATAAATGAATAAAAACATTTCAAAAGCTACACGGTAATAAAGTTACAATACACTTTTTTTCTGTTTAGGCCCCCCAAATCAGAAAAAGGTTTCCTTGCACTAATTTGAATCGAAGTCCTAACTGTTTTAGTAATTAAAGTAGAGCAGGTACAGCAATCAAGTGTACGCTCTCACTATCACTTGAAGAAGTTTTGATAAATTCAGGCCAAATTACGTGTGAATCTAACCAAGAACTATATTTATTTACAAAAACACTTAAATTTAGTAACCCTGTAAAAAGCATTTTTTTTTTTTTGAAGATATAAAACAATATGTCCTATAAAACGTTTTGAAAACTTTGTTTTGATCACCATGCACTGTTCTGTTAAAACTGACACTATTTCTTAAAATTCTACATTTTTTTATTTTAAAAATACGTCAAGGTTAAAAACTAAACCACCTTGATTCGAAAAAAAAAATTGTTGAAGTACCTACCTATCCACCAAGGATAATAAATTGTTGTGTGTACAAATGTAAATCGCTAAACTTATAAAAAGCAGCATTGGTGGTAAGTGGTAGTCCTCTAAATTATTATGTAATTATTAATGATCTTTGAAATCTCTCTCAGATTTTATATTGCTACTTAAATGTAATAAGTTGTTTGAATCAATAAGTACTTTTATGACAACCTGAGATTTGTACAAGATGACGGGATATTGTATTTTTGAAGCTACCATTTCTTGCTTGTTCTTCTCCATGACCGACCTAGTTTTGGAACAAGCAACTAGTTATTCGATTAATTAACAAGCCTACTTTAAATAAATACTTAGTATTGTTTTTCTGTGCTTTTCTTTATAAAACCCTTTCCTTACACAACTCAGTCGTAGGAACTTTGATATACAGTAAATAACCGTTGTCCATCTTTCTTTTTCTGTGGGAAAATCATCTTATGACACGCTCTTGGGCGGAGCGGGAGATACTGTCAGACTTTTACTGACCAAAAACCCACTCCTGTTCCTTCTTTGCCTTCGTCCCAGGGGCTTAGACCCTATTGGGCCCCTACGGTTTGTTGACATCTCCCTGAGGCGCGCCTGGAAGAGTACGTGCTGTCGACGACTTGGGCTCGGTTCGGACGGTTACCGGACGGTCGGACAGTAAGCTTGTAGCAGTAGCCCATTGCTCGCTGTCCGCAAGCCCGCGCCTATGGTGGCCGGAAATCGGGATCGGAATCCCGATTTCCGGCCACCATAGGCGCGGGCTTGCTGGGGCGTGAGGACCATTGCCTCGGTCGGATTACTGCTTCGAAGAAGGAAGCGACCGCCTGCCACCCCTCCTCGCTCCGGACCATGGCCAGTACCAAGGCCCGGCGCGAGAGATCGCCGCCACCGATCGCCCCCACGAGCACTCGGCGGTGCTCTGCCCAAGCGGGGCACACTTCTACCGTGTGCTCCACCGTGTCCTCCGGGCGGTCCACACAGTGGTGATACCCGGGCGTCGCTTCCGCACGGATCTGGTGCAGGAACTTCCCGAACTTACCGTGTTCGGTGAGAACCTGCGTCATGCGGAAGGTGAGGACGCCGTGAAGTCTCTCCAACCACGCCTCAAAGACTTACCGTTATCCATCTTGAAATTTTAGAATAATATGTAGGTAGATATAAATATATATCCATATAGTTACGTCTATACTTCTAATACGTACATTTCAAGATCACGAAAGCGATCGCCTCTTGCGCGAACTACGCAGGAACCGCGCGTGAGTGCCCCTACGGTTGCACATAATTCTTTCCGCCCACAGATTTACAGTATGAAACCAAACGGAACTGCATACACGAGAGCCGCGCGTGCACAGAATGCGTCGCACGCCCACTATGTAATTCTTTCAAGAGGTGCACCAAAGTATTTATGTAACTGCACGCGTGTAGTGCATTCGTGGCGCATTCGCCAGATGTGGATACACTCTAAGACTCTTACTGTAATTAAAAGAGGAATTATCTCACCGTTTTATCCTTTCCGTAATCAGACCAGTAGGGTATAATGAATCGCTCCCAAAGAAAACAGTTGTAGAATATAACTGCTGCTACCTCCAGCAAATGGAACACTACCACGCCCCATCGGATCTTCTTTGTTCTGTTTTAATAGAAAATAATTTATAAGATTTGCACATCTGCATAGGATGTACCTAATTCCAGGCTCTGGGTGTCTTGTCTATGTGAATTTACATAATTGTGAACACACCCGTGATACAGGAGTAATTCCTAGTATGGAGCAAGATTCACGTCACCATTAAAGCAAAGCTGTTATTTATTGTAATCGTTTCCTCGTATCAACGCCTTAAGTTTGTTTTCTCTTTTTATAAAACATGGCTGTTGTTACTTAGTAGATATAGTGAAGGGCAAAAACATTTTTATAGGTTTTTTTATTTATGCACTGTACCAACCAACCTCGACCTTAATTAAATCATTGTTAACGTCCTGCAAATTGTAAAACACTGCCTAAAGATATGTAGAGAATGTAAGTTTTGTTCAATGTTAATGACAACTAAGGATACATATTCAACAGAAAAGTACTTAGTGTCGAAAGCGAATCAAGCAATTTTTGCCACCGAAAATACCGAATCAAGTACACGCCGGTTCCTGAACTATGTAGGATTCGATGGCGATGTTAGCGCATATTAATACCTACTAGTAATGTAACGAATTTCAGATTTCACACATTCGCGAATTCGAATGCAAATAGTCAAATTCAATATTTTCAGTCAAAGTCAAGTCAAAAATTTTTATTTCACATAGGCCTACATGGGCACTTATAAAACGTCAGAAGCTAGTGCAATATTCGCGAATTCGAATGCAAATAGTCAAATTCAATATTCACGAATGTGAATGCGAATACGAATGTTGACTTTCAAACAAATTGCACGAAAATTGTCATAGGTACATGTTTGACATTTTGTATCGGCCAAGTTTAAACCCAAACTTAACAGAGTCTTTACAGACTGATTGAACGAAGCTTAATATCACATTAAATTAATTCGAAAAGATTTTTATGTGAGTTGTGTGTTAGAAAAAATATAAAATTGTAAAATCATATCAGTTGTATTGTCATTCTATATCCATTCAATCAATATATTATTTCCTTTTTGATTGTCAGAAACATTCGTCAAACATTCGCAAGTATCTTGCGAATTCGTACTCGCGAACGCGAATGTGAAAAAATGTGCGAATATTCGGCAATGCGAATGTGAATATGAATATTCGTTACATCACTAGTTAGTTAAGCATAATCACTGATTCGAGAATGGAATATACTGTTACGTCATGATTTGAGTTAATGTGCCAATGTAAGTTGAACGATCGTACAAAATGAAACTACAGTAAGCCTTGTGCATTGCATTTCAAGTTAATTAGTCGCTCAAAAATTGTGACTATAAATTTCTACATATTTTGTGTTATAGTCATTTTTCTGCATAATTAAACAAGGATAAAATAAAATATGGGCTACTTTATTCATTCTTGTTAGATGCACCAATTTCAAATAGACTCAAACAGGTCAAGAGCTTCAGCAACAACATCAGTCCCCTCTTAGCTACATAATTTAATTCAGGTAAATACTCGTTGCATCTGCCTAACTCAGGATATTACGGAGACGTGGAGCGTTTCTGCAAGTAACGTGCAGTTAATTTACCTGGGATATTGATCTCTGTACAGGAAAGTTGGCGCGAACATGAAGTAGACGTATTGTTTGAAGGTTGGCAGCGGTGTGTCCCCGTTTAGGCAGCGTGGCCCGCAAGATGAAGCAATAGCCACGAGTTTCATCATGAAACGGAACTAGAATAAAAGAGACAGGGTATTAGAACACTTAACTTGTAAAGCAAACACAATACCCTCTTTCTGAGGCAGAACGTCGGGTACAACAACTGCATGCTCGTTTAGGACCATGGTCAAGCTTTGACTAGGTATTCTTATTGCTTTTAAAACGTCAGATGTGTAACAGGTCCTTACTGTATATCGTCCGCATAGCGTCTTATTTGTCAACTCGACGAGGTTTATACCTAAGTTATTCTGATGTTGCTTTGCACACAGCCAATTCCTCGGACCTTCTGCTGACTTCAGATCCAGACTGCTACTCGGTGTATATGTAATATTTTCACCTTTATGTAGTTCCGACCATTGTCTTATAAAATTATGTTATGCAGCAGGAAATGGAGTACTACATTCAATTCTCTGACGTTACAATGTCTGGCGAAGCTTAACCATAGTTTGGCGCCAATTGTAAGAATAATCGCGCAGACATGCTTAAACATGCGGTATACCAAGCTTGAGTCGACGCTCGCGCTCGTATGCACAATGCAAATGATGTGAGTCAAAAGAAGAAGGCCTTCAACAGGGCACCCAAGGGACCGCAGATTTCAACTCGATACCTCCACGCGAACCTGCGATATAGGGTCTTGACAGACAGACAGACAGATGGAGAACAAGAACCCTATAAGGGTTCCGTTTTTTCCTTTTGAGGTACAGAACCCTAAAAAGCATGGGAGAAAAACCGCTGGAAAAACTAGATTTATATAACTTACCATTTCACATGTGACTATGGCAGATGAGCCTATTTCCAGATATTTCCTGCACAGGTCGAACACTGGCACGGCCGCTACGGCTACTTCTAAAGCCACTAAACCGGCGACACCCAACATCACCACCGTTGGACGTAACACTGTAAAATTTAACTTTTTATTATCAACATACGGCATATCTCAATTGGCCAGCTTTGTGTGAGTTAAGTTTTTTATCGGAAAGCGAGTTATCCCTTACTCGCCGTCCGCAAACTCACACCTAGGGTGGCTGGCAATCGTCCTGCGTCTTCCGTCCTACGGAAACCGGGAAGTCGAAAGTCTCAATTGTCCACCACAATTGCAATAATATGCACCTCTCTAACCGCTGGTTAGAGACGCACAACGAGACACCTTTGTGCGTCTCTCACATTGTGTCTTACGCAGGTTCTCACCGGACACGGTTCTTACAGGACATTCTTGTGTCGGGTTCGGCGGGAAAAAAGGTCTGAGTGTCACTATTGTGCGGATCGCCTGGAGGAGGGTACGGTAGAGATGTCGCTTGAGCCGAGGGGCTCATGACGGGTAGCATGAGGATGCTAAAGAGCAAGAAGGAATAGGTAGCAGTCACCTCCTTCTGCAAAATTGCAATTAAGGAAGATGACGTCCACCAAGGAGTACGGACTTAGGACTTGAGGACGCCAGTGGTGGAGGACACTTGTTGTTACTCTGTTCACGACTTTTATTTAGAAAAGATTTTCATTACCAACTCATTTAACATTGAACATGAAATATATAAAATCATGCTCTTTTACTCTGAACAAATTCGATAACATATTAATTATTCAATCGTGTTAGTCTGATAACTGCGGCTGACAACTGAGAGTCGTAGTTTGTTATTGCATGGTTTGTTCTGTATGTTGTTTAATTAATGTTTTAGACGTGAATAATTGAACCTTTACCTGGATATTTTCTCGAGATTGCTCCTATCCATGAATATACAATAAGCAATGGGTAAAATGACATCGAAACGAAGAATTCGTACACCCATAACTTAAGTCCACGTCCGATGTCGCCAAATCCGGCCACAACTACTGATAGCCCTATGTTTATTCTGTAAAAAATAACTAATTAAGTGATTTTTCGACAATAATACTATACGCAGAAAAAAGCCGGGTCCTTACAAATTTACACAAGTTTACATTATAGGCTTAGTAATTATTTTATTTTATTTATTTGGCTCACCAACAATTGACTACACACATACAAAGATATGAAATACACGGAATAAACTTATAGATTAGTGCAGCAATTCCTTACAGGTAAGCACAACATGCGTAACTTTACTGTTAGTTGCCTACTTAAAAGTAACTTACTCACCAATTCATACACAATAATTACCGCTTATAACTAAAAAACTAAATTATTTTAACTAAAAACTAAGTTAACAAGCCAGCCCGACCATCGCATTGTTTCATAATTGTTTTATATACAATACTTTTAAACCTACCAAGTGAGTCAGAGTGTACATCAATAAGATCACTGTAGTTATTTAATAGTTTCCATAGACGTGGGATGGGAGAATTAGCACCAAGAAAGGTTCTACGAAGAGGAGAACGCAAGGGGGTTATAGGAATTCGTGGGCTTTTCGTAGGCACACGAAATTGGATGCAGCTCAACAATTGGGGACAATCAATTTTACACCTCAAGATTTTAAATATAAACAATAAATCCAGTAAATCTCTCCTCTTCTGTAGTGATATCATATTAAAATGCGAGAGTTTATCTCTGTACGATTGCTTCTTTTTAGCTATCCCAGAAGAGTATGCTAAGTGCCATAGAAATCTTTTTTGGACCCTTTCTAATCTTAGCGTGTGAGTGGCATAGTGTGGTCTCCACACAGTACTGCAATACTCTAACGAGCTGCGGACTAAACAATTATACAGCAGAGTTTTAGTTTTATTGTGCCGAAAACAAGAAATATTTCTCAAGACAAACCCAAGCATTCTTGAGGCTTTTTAGCAACATTTTCAATGTGAGGTACAAATGTCAACTGTCTGTCGAATAGAACTCCCAGGTCCCTTATCTGTCCCACTTCCTGAACCAAGTTGCCATTGATGTAATAATTCGATTGCGTTAGTTTAGTTTTCCTGGTGAATTTTACATGGTAGCACTTATTAATGTTTAATTTCATATCATTATTATCACACCATTTCACCAACATGTCAATATCTCTCTGCAACAACTCAACATAAAGGTCTGATTCAATCAATCTGCAAATCTTTAAATCATCAGCATACATATAACACTCAGAAAACTCATTGGCAAGATCGTTACCAAATAAGTTATACAAGACTGGGCCAACGTGTGTTCCTTGTGGGACGCCAGATGTGACCTTGTAGGAACTTGATTGGTAACCATTGAGGGCTACAAAGAAGGAACAACCATCAAGATAAGATTTAAACCAATTGAGGAGAGGGCCAGTGATGCCGTAAGTCATTAACTTATGCAGGAGCAAATTATGGGGGACACGGTCGAAGGCCCTGCTGAAATCGGTGTATATCACGTCAACTTGTTTTCCAGAGTCAATAGCACTTGTAAGGGTCTCCGTGAAAGCTACTAGGTTTGTGCAAGTAGACCTGGAACTCACAAAGCCATGCTGTGTATCGCTAAGTTAAAGTTTTAAATGAGACTGTATGTAGGGACAAATAAAAGATTCGAAAACTTTGGCAAAGGTAGACAAAATTGAAATTGGTCTATAGTTACCGACATAATTGTGATCACTGCACTTATGAATTGTGACCACCTTTGCCACCTTCCAAATATCCGGGAATACACCGGAGGCAAGCCAGCAATTAAATATAAGTGATAAGGGATATGCCAGAGGCAAAGCACACATGGAGATAAAATAAGGAGGTATTCCATCAGGTCCCGCTCCTTTTCGAACATCCAGAGATTAATTACTTCTGTATCTTCGTTCACAAACATGTAAACTCGCATACAAAAGACAAGCAGACCCGAAACAACTATCTGTAGACCATACAAATATTTGTACCGAATAATAATAATAATGTCTATTTTACCCAAAAAGATTGTACAAAAGAAACTTAAAATTTAGTATAAGCTTTTATAAATACAATACAGTATAATAGGTCCATCTGTAACCGAAATAGGTAAAAACCTGTATCTCGGTATACAGCGCCAAACCTCTCGGAAAATTATTTGCATACAAAAATTAAGCTAACGAGTACAGCATTATTTGGATTCAAAAATAAAAACAAAAAAAAATAAAAAACAATAATAATAAAAATAAAGTTAGATAAGCTAAACTAAGAGTTGGAGTGTAGACAAAAAATACACTATCGCATTAGGTTACCCTATAAAGAGTAAGTTGGAAATAAATAAAAAATTAAGTGAAAGTAGGTATGCCAGTAGGCAGTAGGTTCCTATTTTTACGCTGTCAGTGGAAAATATAAAAAAAAATACTCCCGTACCGTTTACTTCCGTTGTCCACAATGTAAATTATTATAATTGGTTAAATAACTTCCGTATCGTAAACAAGGCATTTTGTAGAATTTGGAGAAATAAGTATCCAAAAGTTTTCTGTTCCAACATTATCTACTATTACCTACTAGATATTATCGTGAAGTCACTATCAGATAGATCATAAGTGTAGTAAAATTAACGATCAAATAAAATAGTATCTATAAAATGAAAGTATTTCTGATGTTTACTTGCTTCCCATTTTCGACGAGGTCAAATATGACGGTGTCACACATCAGAACTAGGAGGATGACGACGAAAATATGGTATATAGCCCTTATGTGCAGTGACGAGTCCATCAGCGTCGTCAGAGGGGAATCTCTTACGGCAAATTCTTCACAGTCCTTCTCTTCTTCGTGAGTCGCCTCTCCATTCTGCTTTACTTTCTTATGACCGTTGTGGACACCGTTTTCTTTCTTTCTCATTATTATTTCTTATTCTGAAACAAAGTTTATTGTATTTACTTAATAATTTCGGGACTCGTGTAGCGTAATATGTAATGTGAAACTTTTTTCTATACTCGGTAACTTGGGATGTATAATTAGCTAGTAGATAAGAGCCAACACAAGTATAACGAGGATGGGTAATAGTATCTTCTTAGCAACACGGACATTGCGGTCAATAATTCATTTACGAAGCATAGTGATTGAGATGAAAATAGTATAGGTATCACTCGACACGCAAAAGCTCAATGTCGTCTATCACAAACAAAGCTGGTAGTGATTAGAATAAAACAGTGATTCGCGGATTCAAAATTCAAATTAAGGTAAACAAACAAAGGTAAGGTCATTAAGGTTGACTGGTAGAAAATGCCTAAGGCATTAAGTCCGCCGCTGTACGTTTGTGCATGGAGTATTAAATAAATAAATAAATAAATTATCTATAGAAAATTTTGAATTAAGAACCTCCTAGTTAGTGTTTAAAGTCGGAGCTAAAAGGATGTTGCACTCGTCAAGTCAAAGCTTCAAAGTCATGAGCATCGACGCTGAGTTGCCTGCCTATCGGATGTCTGCCACTTGAATTTCGGGGAGTGTCCGTCATCGGACCACCAGACGTACTGCGATGCGCTTCCGATACATATTGGACATCCCACCCATACGCACAAAACGTTTTGAGAACACATTCAATGTGCGTACGTACAGCTAAGCAGTGGAATTCTCTGCCCGAGTCTGTATCTCCTAATACCAACTCCTACAACCCAGGGGTCTTTAAGTCAAGAGTGAATAGATTTAGATCATTTCTAGGCGTAGCGTAGGTACTCCATCGTAGACCACAGCATCCCTTACCATCAGAGTGCCTAGTGTGAGTTTATTTTACGCTAACGCAATCGACACGTTTATGACGTTCGGCGCTCCAATTGGTCCGCTCCAAGCGCTTAACCAATCAGAGAGCCAAACTCGGCAAACGTTTCGATCACGTTAACGTAAAAACCACTCGCACTCAGCGCACAGATGAGATAGTGGTTAAACGCGTCCCCATTAATAATAAAAAGAAAACAAATAACAACCGGGGGTTTGGATCGAAGCCGGTAGTTTTTTTTTTTTTTAAGGTGGTTAATCAGCCAAATGACTTCTTGCGCACTGGGTGGAGCGCGAGGGCGTGTCAGACTTTTACTGACTAAAACCACACCTGTATCCTTCAATTACCCCTTGCGTTCTAGGACTACGGGTTTCCCTTTCGGAAATTCTCTGCGGTACTAGCTAGCGGGCATCGTCCCTGCTGGGCCCCTACGGTTTGCTGACATCTCTTTAAGGAGTGCGAGGATCACTACGCGCTGTTGACGACTAGGCTCAGTCCGCTCAAAGAGGGGACTTACCGCCATAATTATAGCGTGCCCAATCGAAGCTGGTAGTTGGAAGCCCAACAGTGACATAAACCGCTCGGTACTCACCTGAATTTTTAAAACTCACTTTTCAAAATATTTTTCACATAGGTTCCTGATACAAGTAATTGTTGGCACAACACATTAAAAACATTTTTACACTGATAATAATCGGTAAGTACAACTCTTGCCGAGCCTGGTGCACAAGGATTGTTACATTATTACATTGTTGCCTATCGAACTAACCTTTCACACAAGATAATGTCCCACATCAATAATAATAAAATTTCATTACTGAAAACGCACTAGTGACTTCTTTTGCATCAGCTGTATTCATTAAATTTGAATATCAGCTCTAACTAGAAATCAATCAATTAGAATTAAGAAACTTATTGAATTTGATGTAGGTACTCTAAGGAGCGACTTAAAATTATTAAAACGTTCGTTTACGATCTGTAAGGTTTTTGTGATGCCGCTGACCACTGTCTCAAGTTATATAATACTGTAACAAGGTAAACAACGTGCATACGCCTCGCACATGCACTCGCCAGTATACCAGTATGCAAGGCCTCTTGCCACCAGCAACTCAGTAGGTAAGCTTCCGACAAAGTCGGACACAATGACTTATTATAGGTACATAGAATAGAATAAACATGATTGTACAACATAAATAATTTTTTTACAAAAAAAAACCGACTTTACTGCGGCGTTAAATAACAAGCAAACAATACCAGAAACACCCACTTCCGAAATTAAAGTTATTTTGATCGTTTTAGCGTGACCGAATCAGGATTGAGGATATCCGCAGGAGAACCAAGGTTACCGACATAGCACGAAGAATCGGCAAACTTAAGTGGCATTGGGCAGGGCACATTGCTCGCAGGACGGATGGCCATTGGGGCCGAAAGGTTCTGGAATGGCGACCACGTACCGGAAGACGTAGCGTTGAAACGCCTCCTACAAGGTGAACCGATAACTTGGTAACGGTTGCGGAAGTCCGATGGATGCGAGACACACAGGACCGTTCATCGTGGCGACGCTTGGGGGAGGCCTAAGTCCAGCAGTAGACTTATGATGGGAATAATTACGTAGAGAATGATGATGATCGTTTTAGTGTTTTGTTTTTTGAAGTGAAGTCGGTTATTTTATTATTTTATTTTTTTGGAAAAAGTGTTTTTATTTCACACTTTTTTGTTGTGATACACTTATAGCCATAGTAGGTACCTATTTCTCATGACAATTCGAATTAAACCAAACACTGCTAGGATACATTATTTTATTATGAAGTTCCCATCCACCTCCCGGCTCCCCCACCAGGTCATTTCGATAGTACCTTGTAGCCAAAGTGCATCTCATGACAATGCTAATAATTACATTGTTTAATTACGGAGTTCCAATGCCTACCTTCCGGCTCCACCATCATTAACAGATCACTTCGATGGTACCATTTTCAACTTAACTATTCAGAACCATTTATTTATTTGTATTGTCATAGGTAGTCACTTAATTATCTGCTTTGTGATATATGTACGAGAGGGTGAAGTTCCGTTGCCACGGAATCTCGTAGTGTTGTTATTACAAGAAATCATACCACGCGAGGTAAGTACTCTGTCAGTACACCGTCTATCTATTTACTAAGAAAACAGTCGTAAGAAGCGAGTTTTTGTCGACCGATCTATTATCTTAACTATTATTGTACAAAAGCAAACGTAATTCTAAGCATTTTACCTATAGGATGATTCTTCGGAACTGCTTTAAAATAATCTCGATGTTTGATGTGTGGTGTTTTTACATATTTGTACAGAATGTTATATTTTGTTTCAGATTACGTTTGATGGCACAAGATCTAAATGCCGACTTGCTGGCAGAGATGTAATCAAGCATTGCAAAACCAGCAATTAGATAATGTGCCACCCCAGCCAATACAAGGCGCAAATCAAGAAGTTGGAAAGGCGGAGGCGGTCCAACAAGTAAAGTCGGGGTCAACAAGATCCTGGTTTTATTATTGTTACTGGATATTATCGTGGCAAGCACGAATTGATATTAATGAGTATAACTATTTGTCACTTTTATGTAGCAACACTCAAGAGAAGAGTCATAATACTCTCCCTCTAGTCTAGTCTATAGTTCCGTAACCGCGCGAAAAGTTCGGAACATGTTTCGACCTGTCACAGTCCAGATGAGTAAACATAAACATCAGAGTACAGTTTCCAGTGAAGCAACAAGCAGGCGTCCTTTAAATGGATGGTCTAAGCTTCATCTAAGTTGATTATTTTTGGGTCACCATGTTGTCGGGAGTAACAGGTGTTAGTGTTGAGCATCTTTAAGTCTCCTTGTGGCCGGGAGTTACCAGCGTCGGTCTTGAGTATCTTTGGGTAACCATGTTCCCGTGAATAATAGATATCAGTAGTGTTTCAGGCATCATCCGTTCAGCGGCCTGGGACGGAATGACGGGGGAGGAGTCCTTGAGTTCCGTCCAGATCTCTGATCCAGGTTGTACGAATAAACCTCATGTAATGATCCTCGCAATAGGGCGGGCTATGGGTAAGTGTTTATGTTGATTACCAGTGTAAGAGTTTAACCAGAGTGGCTGAGTTAGATTGGTAAATGTTAATAGTGATCAGTTAATCACCCGGAGTATAAGATAACTAACCAGAACGGCTATTTTCGATCGGTAAATAGTTATGGTGATCACCAACGTAAGCAGTCTAGTCAAAGCGGTTGGATTAGATCGATATCAATGAATTTGATCGTATAATGATCCAAGCAGGCAGCGCTAGGTTCGATGTATTCATTGAGACTTATAATCCCTTGTTCCGTTCTGGCAGGAGCGCTAGGATTCTGATGCGTGTAAATAAGAAACTGAGCTTCAAATGTGTTTATCATTTATAGTTATAACGGGAGAGGATGCCTGAGAGACAAAAGACGGTTGGTTCTCTACGGCTACGTGGACATCTAAAGACATTCATGTGGCTATAACAGTTCAACTGCGTTAGATGGGCTGGTGCTATATCCGATGAGTACAGGTTGGAGTGCGGCGTGAGGCAGGGTGGGCTTAGCTCACCTAGGCTCTTCAACCTGTATGTCAACCGGCTTATTTGTGAGCTCAGTAACACCCAGATCGGTTGCTCCATTGACGGGCAATGTGTCAATAATATTAGTTACGCGGATGATATGGTGTTGTTGAGCCCATCGATTAGTGCGTTAAGAAGGCTTCTCCGAATCTGTGAAGACTATGCGGTGACTCATGGTCTCAGGTATAACTCAACAAAAAGCGAGCTCTTAGTGTTAAGGGGGCAAAATAAAATATGTGGCACTGTTCCATCGGTTTCCTTGGGCGGAGTTCCGCTGAAAAGAGTCACTCCTTTTAAATATCTGGGACACTGGGTCACCGATAGTCTGTCGGATGATGCTGACTTGGAGAGGGAACGTAGAGCGTTGGCTGTCAGGTGTAACATGCTGGCTCGCAGGTTCGCACGGTGTACACGTGAAGTTAAAATAACACTGTTCAGGGCCTACTGCAGTCGCTGTACACGTGCGCCCTGTGGGTCAGTTATACACAGGGCTCGTACAATGCTCTACGAGTCCAATATAATAACGCGTTCCGGGTATTGCTGGGGTTGCCGCGTTTCTGTAGCGCGTCGGGGATGTTCGCGGACGCGCGTGTTCCGGATTTCGGCTCACTGCTGCGGCTGAGAATCGCATCACTGATGCGTCGGATGCGCGACAGCCCCAATAGCCTCGTGGCTACTGTAGCCGGCAGGGTGGATGGCCTAATGGTGTCTCACTGGATGGCGGTACACAGGCCGTCTTTCAGGTATGTGAAGTAGGCTCATTGTATTGTACTGTATTGTGTTGTATTGTATTGTTTTGTTTTGTATTGTATGTCTTTTTGTTTTTCTTTAGTATGTATTTATTTATTGTTTTTTTTTAATGTTGTTGTTAAAGCTATGGATCTCTGGTCTGAAAATAAAGTTTATTATTATTATTATTATTATAACCCAACATGTGGAGGAAAATCATTAAGTCGGATAACAGCGAAGCCGACTCTTCATAACCAGTATTATAATATACCCAGGAAGTTATCCAAGTATGAGATTAATTAATTATTATAACCTCGGTTCGCTTGGGATGATCTGAGCACAGAATCAATCTCACAAAAAAAAATAATCTCACAGATTAACTGACATTTATTATAATGAATAGATATAGACTAGTATCATTCACCCCATGCCGTCCCGATAGATATTGACGTTTACCAAATACAGCGAGACGCTGTATACTTCTAAACTGCAGAGATAGTAATTGGCGTAGGTTGGTACAATCACAATTTGTATGTACCGGAACTTGCTCGAGTTTGCCAACCCTCATTTAGTTCAAAATGATTGGAACTTGTGAATACCCCGACAACACATGAAAGCTTTAATAATGCTCATGTACTTGACATAATCAATTTGTACACTTAAATGGAGATTAGAAACTAGGTCTGAAATGGTCTTTGAAAATATTAAAAAAATTATGACAACCGCTCCCATTTTTGGACAGCTTGAACTAAAAATGCAATGCAAGGCGTATTTCGACGAGAGCATTGGTGGCCGAGTGTTAACGGCCCCGACTTACGAGTTGCAGGTCGCGGGTTCTAACCCAGCCAGGCGCATTACTTTGTGTAATTTATTTCATCACCAGCACCACTGCTCTCAAATAATAATAATAAGATAATAATATATTAAGAATTTATATGACTAAAGTAAGAACTGGTGAATCTGATGAGCGCTTAGCAACGAAATTCCAAATATCTAGAAAAAACATTAGAATAAGTTAAAAATAGCGAGAGGATGCTTAACTGAAGATTCATTTCAACTTTTTTTTTTTATTGTTATAAACTAGCGCTTGACCGCGATCTTACCCGATGGTAAGTAGTGATGCAATCGTTGATGGTGAGGCACACTAGCTTGTTTAGAGCATTTAAGACACCTAAATTATAATCGGACGGGAAGACCGCATCAGGCAAATTGTTCCAGTCCCTCGATGTACTCTTTATAAACGACGAAGCGAAACGCTTGTTCCGGATCGCAGAGGTTAAATGGTCAATAACGTAAGGGATCCACCCTTACGTTATTGACGCCTCGCAACTCGCCGTTCGTTGGGTTGTCCGATAGTAGAAATGGTGGAATTAAGTCATGCAATTCCCGCGCACACTCTTCAAAATGCATCCTGTAAAACACCGAAAGGCTGGCTACCCTACACCTGCGCCCAAGGCTTTGTAGATTGCACTTAACCAGATCTGGATCACCAATTAGCCTCTTCTGTCGCCTTTCCACCGAGTCCAAAGCTGCTAGGTGGCATTTTGCAGCACCAGCCCATATGTGGCTCCAGTACTCTACACACGAACGGACCTGTGCTTTGTATAATATTAAAAGCTGTCCCGGCGTGAATTACCGCCGAACCTTTGCAAGAACGCCGAGTTTCCTAGCAGCTACCTTGGCTTTGAATTTTTGGGGATGGAAGTAAGAATCGTGTGACTCCAAAACAGAATGTGTATATTTTTACTGTGCACCTCCTTTTATACAAGTTTACAATATTACGGACTAAAAGCTTAACCAATAGTAACTTAGTATCTACAAAACACTTAACCAATAAACGCGGTTCGGGCACGCAATGCTTTTGTGCAGTGCTTTTGTTTGAGCAGCTGGGGTAGCAGGTAACAAGGTTCGCACGTGGGACCTTCGAGTACAATGGCTGCATAGGCGTGGGAATACTTTTGGTCGAGCAGATGTGGCAGCAGGTAGGAAGGTTCGCACGTGGGACCTTGGAGTACAATGGCTGCGTGTTTCTAGCGTGGTAACAGTGATGTGCTGTAGAGTGGCTACAAATTCAATGAATCGCCCAAAGTTAAGATCTGAGGAAATTTCAACTCCCAAGAGCTGAAGGCGGTCGGCGTACTCCAGGGATACATTCTGAAAAGCAGGAGCCAAGGTGGATGAGCTCCTTTTAGCGGTGAACAGACACGCTTGTGTTTTGGCTTGTGTTTTTTAATCCCACCAGATTGGCTTCACCCCACTTGGAGACTGCCTAAATTGAGACATTGGTATGCTGTACCATAGCCTCTCTCTCGGACCGGATTAGCTCCTCACTAGCCCGAGCACTTGGCAGGTATCTCTCTACAACTGTGTTATCATCTGCATACCATATATATACCGGGCATCAGCAGATCGTTGATATGCAGCAGGAAGAGAGTTGCAGAGAGAACAGACCCCTGAGGTACTCTGGCATTAGTCGTCAAGGGCTCTGACGAGCATCCATCGATAACAACTTGGAGAGACCGTTCACTCAGGAAGTCTTTCACCCAGTTAATCAGACCAGGGGAAATACCGTGCGCTGGAAGCTTACTCAAAAGGCTAGCGTGCCATACGCTGTCGAAAGCCTTCGAGACGTCCAAGGAAACGGCAATCGCTTCCCCATTCCTCTCGAGGACCTCACCACACAAGTGGGTACCATAAACTAGTAGGTCCCCAGTAGACCGATTGCGGCGAAACCCGTAGGTACTGTACACGCTCCATAATCTTACAAAGTATGGAGATTATTGAAATCGGCCGATAGTTGGCAGGATCAGCACGACTGCCCTTTTTGGGCACGGGTTGCACGTTACCTGGGTTTAAATCATAATATATAACCAGAGAAGAACCATATTATCTGTCTTGTGCCAGACATCAGGAAGCAAGAGACGTACCGGCTGCCTTTTTAAATAATCTTATGCTTGATTTGGATCAAATTGAATAAAAATTATTTTATTCATATTCCCCTTTTAGGTGGGAAAATCATATAATGACAAATCTCGCTCTTGGGCGAAGCGGGAGATAGTGTCAGACTTTAGCTGACAAAAACGTGTTCTCTCTATTCCATGTTAAAAACCCACTCCTGTTCCTTCTTTGCCTTCATCCCAGGGCCGGTTTCAAGTTTATAACACTTGAATTTTTCAATTTCTTGATTCCCGTGGCTCACATTAATGTGACTAATGCCATAGTAAATCAGAGCCTTGTATCATTACACTCTGCTATATTTCGTTTGTGTCCGCTATGGGTAAGGTTTTCATACGAAGGTGCCCAATGACATTTGCTCGAATACCTAGTTTAGATATTACACTTCTCATTCCTCTTGGATTGCATTTTGCAGCTGGCTGTGTTTCTGGGGCAGGATCTCTTGCACGAATTCGTCTATTTAATTCATTTCATAAATGTTCAATCGGATTTATGTCCGAGCTTCTTGCTGGCCATTCCATAATATCGACTTCGGTAACATATAGGTATCTTGTACAACGCTCGCGGTGTGAGCCCTAGCATTGTCGTGCATGAATATGAAACCGTTGCCAATAAAATGTGCATAGGGCATCACGTTAGGCTCAAGACACTGTACCGATGACTGTTCAGTGCAGGCAGACGTGGCCCAGACACAAAGACAAGCTCTGTCTTACCATCGGCGCTGATTCCTCCCCATACCGTCCATGAACCGCCACCATAGATAACCTTTTCTTCAATGCAGCATTGAGCAAAGCATTCTCCATCTCTTCTGTAAATCTTGTTCCTTCCGTCGTTACCATAAAGCATAATTTTACACTCATCAGAAAAGAGGACTTTGTTCCACTGGAGGTATGATCAATTTAGGTGCTCACGTGCAAAGTTAAGGCGCACTCTTCAATCATTCATCATCATCATCATTTCAGCCGAAAGACGTCCACTGCTGGACATAGGCCTCCCCCAAGTGTCGCCACAATGAACGGTCCTGTGCATCTCGCATCCATCGGACTCCCGCAACCGTTATCCAGTCATCGGTCCACCTTGTAGGAGGCCTTCCAACGCTACGTCTTCCGGTACGTGGCCGCCATTCCAGAACCTTTCGGCCCCAACGGCCATCTGTTCTGCGAGCAATGTGCCCTGCCCATTGCCACTTTAGTTTGGCGATTCTTCGTGCTATGTCGGTAACCTTGGTTCTCTTGCGGATATCCTCATTCCTGATTCGATCACGCAAGGAAACTCCGAGCATAGCCCTTTCCGTTGCCCTTTGGGTGACTTTAAGTCTTCTGATGAGGCCCATTGTAAGCGACCACGTTTCGGAGCCATATGTCATCACTGGCAACATGCACTGGTCATAGACTTTCGTCTTGAGACACTGTGGTATATTGGACGAGAAGATACCGCGTAGCCTCCCGAACGCCGCCCAGCCGAGTCGGATTCGACGATTGATGTCTTTCTCGAAGTTAGACCTTCCTAACTGGATCGTCTGTCCCCGGTAAACGTAGTCGTCTACAACTTCGAGTGTAGAGTCCCCGATCTTGATAGGAGTGGGTGCTACATGGCTGTTTACCATGACTTTGGTTTTGTCCATGTTCATTTTAAGTCCCACTCTTTCGGAAGCTCTACTGAGGTCACCAAGCATTGTACTGAGCTCCTCCGTAGTCTCAGCCATGACTACTATGTCGTCGGCAAATCGAAGGTGAGTGATGTACTCGCCATTGACATTAATGCCTAGCCCTTTCCATTCCAAAACCTTAAAGACATCCTCCATTGCTGCCGTGAACAGTTTCGGAGAAATAACGTCTCCCTGCCTCACGCCCCGCTGCAAGAGGATAGGTTTCGAGGTCTGGTCTTGCAGTCGGACTGACATAGTGGGGTTTTTGTACAGACATTTCAGCACTTCGATATACCGATAGTCAATTTGGCACCGTAGGAGAGACTGCAGTACAGCCCAAGTTTCAATCGAATCAAAGGCTTTCTCGTAGTCCACAAACGCTAAGCAGAGAGGCTGATTATACTCCTCAGTCTTCTGTATAACCTGCCGCAGCGTATGTATGTGGTCCACGGTGCTGAACCCTTTTCGAAATCCGGCTTGTTCGGGAGGCTGGAAGTCGTCGAACCTGCGTGCGAGACGATTCGTAATGACTCTGGAAAACAGCTTGTAGACATGGCTCAGAAGCGAGATGGGCCTGTAATTCTTAAGCAGAGCATTATCGCCCTTCTTAAAGAAGAGTACCACCACGCCTCTGCTCCGCGCCTGTGGCGTTTTTCCCTCGAGTATGACGGAATCAAATAGCTTCTGAAGGGCCTTAAGGACCGGTTTTCCACCCGCCTTCAGGAGTTCGGCCGTAATTCCGTCCTCACCCGACGCCTTGTTGTTTTTCAGCTGCTTCAGAGCCATCCTAATCTCGTACAGGCTGACGTCCGGGATATCTTCGGTATAGTGTCGAGTTAATCTAGCTCTTGGGTCGTTTACTAGATTTGCAGCGGGTTTAGCGATAGACGTGTATAATTGTCCATAAAAAGCCTCGATCTCTCCCAGAAGCTCCGATTTGGCGGATATGACTCTGCCATCGTCGGTCTTCAGTTTCGTGAGCTGGCTTTGGCCAATAGACACTCTTCAATGGTCTGCAGTTAATTTTGCCCCATTTGCTGGCTTGTGCGGTACCATTCCACGTTCCTTCAACCTTCTTCTAATTGTAGAGTCACTTACAGTCACCCTACGTACAACATGAAACTGCTGCTGCAGTTCAAAAGCATTAAGGCGTCGATTTCGTAAAGAAATTGTTACAATAAATCGATCATCTCGCTTAGAAGTGACCCGATTCCTGCCAGATTATGAACGGCGCGTGAACAAACCAGTCTCTCGATAACGTTTGTAGACTCTATGTACAGACGACAGGCTTAGATGCAATCTTTCAGCCACAACCCGCTGACTAAGTCCAGAATCCAGCAATGCTACCACTTGGGCGGCTTCTGCGGGCGAAGTATCCATGTTTTAGAAAAAAAAACTTTTTCAGGAAGTCACAGTAAACAAATAAAGAACAAAAAGTTTTAAGATAAGCGTTGCTTTTTAGTTTGTTAAATGTACCTATTCTAACTCTAAACACACATTTGTCTCAAAACAGTGAATCATTTTTTCGTATAGAGGATAAACAAATGTAATTCTTATTTAAAATTTTCGCATATCACTGTAACGGCCAAACTGCCAGCTAAACAGTCATTTGATTTTTTTTCATGGAATGAAAACTCTTTTGTGTTACATTAGAACAGAAACCATAAAAACGGAAGTGTTTTGATTTTTCGGATGAAAAGTGTATACCTATTCGTCTAACAATGAAATAGAAGACATTTGAGAGCGCGAAGTTACAAAAATGACTCTGAAGCTGTTATTGGCTATTGATTTAGTTTGAAACAATGATTATTTTATGTAAGTTTGTACCTGCCTTTTGTATTTTGATTATTGATTTTGGATAGAGAAGTTTTTGAAATGTTTTAATTTTGAAGTTTTTTTTTTTAATTTAGTGTAACGAATAGCTTTGATTATAATTGGGTACGCTAAGTATTTAATTTTTGTAGGCAAAGTAATGCATTTAAAATAATAAAATAATTTATTATTTTTTGAAAACCCTGATTACATGCACCCGTTTCTATGATAATTTTGAATTTCTTGGGGCAACTTTACCTTTGTAGTGGTCAGTGGCGTAACTAAACCATCTGAGACCCGTGGCAAAAATATTGGATAGGGCCCTAGGAAAATCCAAATTAAATTAAGTGAATTAATAAATCGGTAAGTTCTATAATACATGACAAGTTATATTTCGTCTCTGAAGGTGGGCTTCCCAGTGATGTATCTATAAGGTGGTAAGGCTGGCAAAATACCACGGGAAATTGATCCATTTCTTATTATTATAAACGCATTGTTTAATAAATCTTAATAATTTACTTGTATTTGTATATTTACTTCTTCAGAGCTCAAAGACTCTTGGACCGGGGGCCCCACCAGGCCAAGGTGGTAAGGCTGGCAAAATACCACGGGAAATTGATCCATTTCTTATGAATGCGTTTAATAAATCTTAATAATTTACTTGTATTTTTGTATATTTACTTCTTCAGAGCTCAAAGACTCTTGGACCGGGGGCCCCACCAGGCCAGGGGCCCGTGGCATTTTGCTAGCCTTGCCACCCTATAGTTCCGCCACTGGTAGTGGTAGTACTTACTTAATCGGATATTGTAGCTTCAAAACTAAATACATCGCTTTTTTATCGCCAGGTCCATCGGCGACTTTACGTCGCGTGCATTTTAGGACACACATTCAATGCAAACTATAGGCTAGGTAAAGTTGCCAAATATATGTAAATTTTTCGGTTATAATAGCGATTCTATGTGAAAGCAGAGTAGGTACTTTGATTTAGTATAATTAATTGGTTCAAACGAAAGAGATACATCTTTTTTACAAAATAACCAATAAAAACTTAAACAACTCACTCCATGTTGGAGTAAACTGCATAAAATAAAAAAATACGGTAGTTACCACTGTTGACGGTAGCTAAGTGTACCTATATAATTTTATTTTACCGACCTACCTACCGAAAAGTTATACTGAATTTGCGTAGGTAAGTACCGAAACGTAATTTATGAGAATAGTTCACATTTCTTTAACAATTTTCCTCGTTTCTGGGTTCCGATTAACATTCTTACATAACTTACAAAGGTTTAACATCCAGAAATTAAAGATTTGAAGACGAAGACCGCAAAATTTTTGGCCTCTTTGAGGTGGGGCGATGTCCTGTTTATTGCCGAGCATCACGCATAGTCAAACGCCCAGCCGTGAAAGTAATTATAAAAAATGCTTTCATTTAAAAATATGAATAAGTATTTTCAAAATCATTTTATTGAATATAAAAAATATTAAAATACAATAAAATTTGACGTCATATAGTAATCAAGTAAATAATCATCACTTTTGTTATTAAATTGGAACCATTTGTTGGTAGAAAATCATTTGAAAAAGTACGTACAGAAACAAAATTAACCTACGCGCAATAAAATCAATTCTATGGCCACAGTTTAACTTAAATAATAACAGAATCCAAAAAAAATTGAATTAAATTCTTAGCTTACTAAAATCGAGTATCTTTATAACAAATAAATACTTTACTAGGACTATGGAAATGAGTGTAGATTGGCAAAACAGGAATGTAGCCAGTTAAACCTATTGAAGCTATTGTTATAAGTTTATATCATCACATTTAAGGAGGGAATCTAAAACAAACAGTATTCAATTGACCTAAACAATTTGTATTTATGTAAATATAGTAAAAATATTACAAACAACACCTTCAGCTTATCTCCCCCAGACCAGTCACATTTCAATAGATAAGCACCGTGTCAGCAGGACACACACGGCACACCCTTCTGTTATTTGCACTTCAATCAAACCGCATTGGCATCTCTTCACAGCCCTCTTACCGACTATTACAAGCACTACAAATATAACGATAGTACACTTAACATAAAATAAATCTAATCATTGTATATGGAACACCTACTTTTTACGAAATTAATGTCAAAATTGCAACTACATTAGATTAAGAAAACAGTGCCAAAATGTGTACTTTTAAATAGAACTAGATTTATGACACATAAAGCTTTAAATATTTTAGATCCAAAGGTAACATTTTGAGCAAAGTCCATGTAATGTGCAAAATATCAGACTTTTTGTAACAGTATATAAATGTAATATGTATGTCAAAATTTTCAATGTTTCACTATATGCACGGCAGTATGGGGACTTTGCTTATAACAATGTATAAATCTTTGTTCAAACAGCAGGAGTTCGATCCAGTTCCTTGAATAATGATGACGACATTCTGCAACAGATAGCATAAACAAATAATTAAAGCAAACAGAATCGCTTTGAGAGATATCAGCAAATGCACATGAGACCCACATTTAGATAAGCTATTTCCTATTAGTAATGACAATGATGTCGAAACAATTGAGCATTATTACTGTGAGACCTTGAACTGCCACTGTCTGGGAAAAGGTTTATTAAACCTATCCTGTATGTGTCAGCATTAGGTATTTAGAATATAGATGTCACACTAGCTTCAGCATAAATCTATACTTAATATTATAAAACTGAAGAGCTTGTTTATTTGCACATGCTAATTCCGGAAACTCCTGCATTGAATTGAAAAATTCTTAGAGTGATTAATAGCATGTTTATCGATGAGGCTAATGATATATAACATCATGCTATGACCAATAGGAGCAGACCAGTATCCAAAGACATGGGAGAAACTGCAAAGGACAGTCTGTAAACCATAATATATTGCTACACAATAAAGTAATTACTCACTTGCTTATCATGTGCTGATATATGTAGGATGGAATTATTGTGATGTTTACAACAGATGGGCTGGCTTCAATAACTCTAGATATTTCTTTATCTTTCATGCCCACAACATTTATAGTGTTGATTTCTAGTATCTGGTGATCAGTCAATAAGCCGTTACGTGCAGCGGAAGAATCCTTTACCAAGCCAACAATCTTGCCATCTTTGAACTGGAATCCAACATGACCAAGAGAATCCTTGTGGAGGGTTATTGTCCTCTCAAATGGTCTGAAAATAAAACAAAAACAGTCACTTCTTCTGTTCAAGTAGACTAAAATGGAAAATCTTATATGTATTTTGTTCCAAATATTCAATTAAATTAATGGAATATGTTAACAAAGAATATGTTTTTTTAATGTATTATAAGGTTTCAATTCATAAATTTGTAATCTTGGTATGCAATAAAGTATATAAAAATAAATAAAGAATAAGATTCAGAACATAGCAAAAAACCATGGTTTATTATTCTAAAATACCCATTTAAAAAATTCATACCTATCACGAACAGCCAAAGAAATGCCATTAGCAGGAGACTTCTTCAGCAATCCATGGCATTGATCCATTGTCATGCCAGCAAGAGCTACATTGTTAATTTCCAGAATTTGGTCTCCAAATCTCAGCCCAGCAAGTGCAGCAGGGCTGTTAGCAGCCACATAGCACACAAAAACTCCATTGTTGACCGAATGCAGCCTCACACCACACTTCCCATCTTGGTCTTTACACAAAATAACTGGTCTTATAGCCCCAGTAACTGTTGCCTTTGCCAAAGTTGTTGATTGAGACGACAAAGGTGCTATCAGATTACTTACAGTTCCACGTGGCTGAACCTGTTGGTATTAAAAAAAAGACCTGTATTTTGTACATAATAATAACAGGCAGCCATAAAATACACATAAGTGTGTTAGTTATATATACTTTCTCAACTATTGCACAACAAATTAATACTTTAAAGAAATCTGAAATGCTTGATCAGGGAAAATTATGGTTCATTATGCCCCATATGGAGAGATAATTATAAAGAAGTAGGTAGTTCTTTATAACTTTACATACTCTTTGGTCCGTCATTGCGGGTCCGCCCCAAACGACGCACTATCGAGCTTACTTGTTAAACTATTTTTATTTGAGATAATAAAAGCTAGACAAAACTTACTGTCTGAAGTTGATATTCTGGCATATTCAACGCAATAACATCACTAGATAATTCAAGGCCCATGTAATCTCCCAGCGCAGGATACATATGAGCCGAAGGGGCGCTGGCTGGTATGGGAGCAGCAGGTGGAAGGCTATACATTGGCGCCGCCTGCTGATGAGCCATTTGAGCTCTCGCCATCGTATCCACTTTCATATCCTCTAAGGATGGGTACAAAGACATCTTGGTTAGAGAAAATAACACTTTTTAATCTACAAAACAAGACCCGTCAAACGTTATTCCGACGTACGCGTTGACACTATTTCTGTGACTAATTGGAAACCACAACCACAATGAATCATAACAAAAAAACCCCAATTGATAAAATTTAAATCGTTAGAGATGTGCCTCAAAGAAATTGACACACATCATTAGTTAGTTTACAATTCGAATGAAGTCTCGTACAAGTTAAATTCCAAAATAATTAATATGGTTACGGCTGAACGACACTACGAAATTCTAGTGACTAAATAATCACAAAAAACATGAAAAAGTCATTTTTACAGTCGTTTCCTATTTAATCTCAATTTGTTATTGGTCCAAATCTATTTCAGAAGTGACTTGACTTGAAATCGATTAATATTGAATGCCTTACCTCGAAATTAGTCGATTTATTGCGGTTTTTCAGAACAGTGAAACGTGATTTTAAAGGCCCAAGTAACCAGGTCATTAAAATCCAAAAAAAGATGAAACGTCATTTTTAAGCAGCTGTCAAGTGTCAGTTTCACTTCTATCTTTCTCTCTCCTACTGTCAGTGTCAATAAAATTAATATTGTTAATTATTATTTTTTATTAATTATGGAATAAATGAAGATAGTACAAAATTAACTAGTTATTTTATGTGTATCTGAACTATGGAAGTCGTTAACAGCAAGCGTACTCCAAGGTAGAGTTTTACTTCAACACCTATCCAAAATTAAAAACATTGTTTACTTTTACAAAATAATATAATTCATTAGACCCTAAGCGTTCGATCTCTCATTGTCTTTATATTGTAACAACAATAAATTGTCACTTTTCAGCCGTTGTCGAGAATGGGAACGGGCTAGACGTAATAAATTCAACGAGGCTATAAGTAAACTTGGTGATATAGTCAAGTCAATACAGAAGATTAACTGCCCATCAGAAGATAGTGAAGATGTGCAGTATCCGAAAATTGAAATCATCCAAAAAGCCATAATATACCTAAATAACTATGTTCAAGAGAAAACACATTGGAGTAAGTTGATGATGTAAAAATCTGATAATAGTAAAAGTAATTTTTACATAATTTCTATATGCTGTTGTCATGAAGTATGTTTTGATGGACAAACATAAGATAGGTTCGTAGAGTTTTGTAACATTTGGCTTCCCCAAGAGTAAGGTTACCAGTGACATATTGAAATATCAAATTTCAGTTATGATGCCCTAATTCAATGGATATTAGGCAGGTGTATAGGAGATATGTATGTATATGCATATGCTTATAGTGAACAAGAGAGTGCCCACACACAAGTGCACTCTCTGATCCTGCACAGTGATATCTTACCTCCGGCATTTGAAGTCGAGTATTTTTCAAACTCTAACCTGGAAACCTGTCAAAATTTAGGATTCAAGTATGGTTTGAGACAATAACTTAAAATACTCTATTTAGAAACCCACACTTGCATACTTATGATTAAGGACAATACTTAATTTGTATAGGTAAACTTTATTTACAGCTATGAAGACTTTTTCATAATCTTCTTTTTTCTTAATTACAGAAGCAGAAATATTGGCCTTGCAAGTGGAATTAGATACTGAGAAGAACAAGAAAGAAAAAGGCAAAGATGCATCAACTCAAGTATACATGAGCTTGACTAAGAAACGTAAAGGTGAGACTAGAAGGTGGAATCTTTATTAGTTAAACTTTTGAATACCAAAGAAAGACAATGAGAGAGTGTTTGCTTGGGTTTAATCAATTAATTGAAATAGCTGTGTATATACAAATAACAAGTTTACATATGATATTGTGGTTCCTTTGCTGATTACAATTTTTTTTATGTGGGTCAATCAAAGGACTCCTGCTGTAGGTGTAGCCAAAAGAGGGTGTGAGAGTTTTACTGAATAAAGCCCACCAATGTCCCTACAGTTGCCCTTTGTGCTTTAGGGCCATGGTAGTTCTTTTGAACAATTCTGCAGCTAGCTGATCACTCTGAGGGGAAAAAAGTAAACATCAAGGTTTCTTTCAAAATAAATCTAATTATGATACCTCTATGTTCAACACAACTAGTATCAAAATGCATGATAATATATATACCAATATCTTTACACACAGTTTTCATTTATTGAAAATCAACATGTAGGATGTGGATAGAGGCGAATTTAACTATAGGTAAGAACTGGAAAGAAACACCAGGGTTACTCTTTTAAAAAATGATTGGAATTCATATATTACAATGTTAATAGGTATGAGAGGACAGTGTAAACCAGTCAATAGTACCAAATAAGTACATGAAAAAGTGGATCAAAATTAAAAATAATGCAGTCTATTCATGCTCCCACACTCATAAAAAAAAATATATAAATTAATTAAACTTATTAAAAAATGACATATGCCAGAGGTCGGAATTAGGTAGAGTTAAATATGTACCTACACCGATTTCATACAGCGAAAGAATAAAGTGGATATGCCTCAAATCCTGAGTAGTTTTTTTTTTTTATGACACTATCAGAATTATAGCTAAAAAAAATTCTTCCTGCATTAATGGAGAGGAGGAGGAAGTGTATTTGTTAATCTTACCTCAGTTGACGTAGAGAGATCTTTTTCAATGAAAAATACTAATAAAAATTATAATTATGTTAATTGTCTTTGTTTTATTTGTCTTATCTATCTGAGAGGTTTTTATTATTATTTATTTGTAATATTGTTGGCCACACGGGATTTTTCCTTAGAACTAGGGAAGATATATGAATAATTCTATCTAATTCCGACCACTGCATTACACTATTGAAGGAAATTGTGTCCAAAATTGAATTTAAATAATTAAAAATCATTGCAAAACAATGTAATTTTTAGGGTTCCGTACTCCAATAAGAAAATACGGAATTCTTATAGGATCGCTTTATTGTCCATCTATATGTCTGTCAAGGCCCTTTATCTCGGAAACGCGTAGAGCTATCAAGTTGAAATTAAAACCATATAGTCAAGACTGCGGTCCCATGAAACTGTGAAAAAATCAAATACCGAAGTAAACGAAAAAAAAAAATACGGACATTTATGTCGCAAATAAACGTATATTTTGACACTCAAGGGAATGAAAATTCATAGGGTACTTTCATTGACCGTTAACGTCGAAAGGAGGATGCTTATCCTGGGCCCACCTTCCAATAGCTATGTATGTTACATCATTAGATAGGTATTTTTGATCTGAATAAAAGTTAATATGGCACCAAGTTTCAAATCTTAGTCCCTTCAAAGTTATTCTTTGTTTAACATGTTAGAACCAAGCAATGCTATTTATAATAATATGTAATATATTGCGTTTCTGTATTTTATACACTTAGTGTGTAGACACTACCCTACAGTTTTAAATTGTGCCGTTTGTTAAGTTTTGTTACATGAAAATAGTTAGCAAAATCGCATTTTCGTATTCAATGACCTGCGCACACTCCGCACTATAGGCATAAAAATGTACCTACGCCGCGCGGCTCCCTTAACGGGGCTAATTCAGTATAGTACCGCACGCGTGACGCGTCACGATCGACCTGCCAGTTTAATTTAATTTCTTTCTTTCCTGCCCTCGGAAAAAAGTGAGTGAAAAAACAAGCCTATCACATTTTTAAAAAAAGAAGCATTTGAATAACTCTGAATGAACTAAGATTTGGAACTTGATGCCATCGTAAATTAATAAAATTACCTATCCAATGATATAACACACATAGCTATTTGAAGGTGGGCCTAGATTTCATAGAAACCCTGGCATCATCCTTTGGCTTAAAGCATAGGTATAGGAACAAATCTGAAAATAGTAAATTTGTTGTTATGTCACAAAAAAAAACTTTTTCTGCGATTGGGAAAAATCTAAAACAAAGATGGAGCTGTTAATATAAATGTTCAACACGATGCAGATAATGAGCAACCACATATGTAGAAGCAGTCATTGCCAAACCAGCATGCTCAACGTAGTCTTAATCGTGTTATATACGCTTTCTTGATAAGGGCATGCTTCATGTGGAGTTTGAACTTTCGCTCAGTAAGTTTTCATAACGGAGTTTCTCTACAAGAGAGAAAATGCTGTTTATGAGGAATTTTACAATTTCATAGTTACTGCGCGTATTAGTAATGCTAATTTTAAAAAGCTCTAAAATTTTGCGAACGTCAGTTACGGATACCTAAAGCAAAACACCATAAGACATAATACTGAGGAAATAAGCTAAGTGAAAAAATATTTGTATGGGCTACAGATAGTTATTCTGGGTCTGGGTGTCTTGTTGTATGTGAGTTTATATGTTTATAAACGCTCCCACATTATAATAGTAAATTACTAGTATTTTAAAAAAAAAAGCATACAAAAGTTGCCTCGTTGTTCTTACTGCATCTAGAGAGTTCTAATGTGAGCTCTTACTTCAAGTTTGAATCAATAGTTAGGTTTCCGCCTGTATGATTATATTGAGGCTAACTTCAGGGAATATCACATTAACATTACAATATAACGTTACTTGGTTAGGTTCCTGGCTAGTTTATACAGTTAAAATAGTATTTTTTCTATCTATTTCAGATGGGAAGTATGCTAAACTGCGGAAGCTGAAAAGAAGTAAACATCAACAAGCCAAGCCAGAAACAAAGAAGCCACAAACTGCAACTCAAAAGAAATTACCCTTGCTTCTTCCAAGATCAACCTTCTTAAATAAAAAAGGTAAGTAGAATATGTGCAATATTTTACGTCTAAAAAATACAAAAAAAATATTCATTTATTGATGTAATTTGTTTGAATATGCTAAATACAATATTTTTGATGTGGCATAAGTTTACTTCAAATAAAAAAAAAATACAAGTCGTTAAATTGTACCAGATGTACTTTACGAAATTAAAAAGAGATAAATAAAATAATGAAATATATATTAACTAAATACTATACATAAACATAAATAAAATAAAAAGCACTCCTTTTCAACATTGTTTCAGGTCCAGAAAACACAATAGTGGTCCTGCCTGCAACACCATATATTTTTCCTCAGAGACCCCTATTGTTTCCGTCTGTACCGCCTGCTATAGTTTTAATAGACCAAAATATACAACCACTAAATAAATCACCTGTTCCTATAGTCAATAGAAATAATGGAGATATCACCAAAACCACTATGGTTAATATTCTGCCGATATCTGCTTACTCCCGTCCACTATCAGCTACCAAAAGTAAAAAGAATAATGTTAAGTTAAAAAATGACATAAGTAAAAAGTCTGCAAAGAAAATCAAAGCAGCTGTTAGTACTCTAAAAGAAACTTCAAATAGTACAGAGAATAAAGACAAACCGGCGGTGGTGGAGGTTCCTAAAGAAAAGAAAAACCCTGAATGTCTAACTAGTGGAAACAAGAAAAACGATAAAGAAATCATAAGCAGTGAAAAGAAAACTGAAACCGATAAAATCTTAAGTAAAGATCAACCAATTAAAATAGTCATAGAAAAAGATGAGAACTTAAAAATAAAAAAATCCGATAACAATGTTAATGCTTCTGATAAAACAAGTAATAATAAAAAAGAAGATAATGCTGTTTCTACCGTTACAAATAAACCTAAATGTACGGAGCCTATCGTCAAAGAGATACCAGCGCCTATGATTACTTCAGCTACTACCATAACAAACACCGAAAATATTAAAACAACTAATGACATCACCAAACCTAGCAAAATGTTGACAGTCAAAGAAACGATAGCAGAAAATAAAGAAAACAAACTTCCTACCATTTTACCTTTAGATACAACATTATGCGATAATGTCGTTGATGGAGGTAATGCACGCCTTGAACTGGCAGAAGAGTTTTTAGCTACTTCACCAACAGCTGCTTTTCTTATGTCATTCCCACTTGTCAGCGGAAACAGGGCAGATAGCCCTGCCGAAGAACATAACCATAGTACTGTCCCAGTCATCCCGAAGGATAATGTAAAGAGACCTGAACTAGTACCTCCGCCTATACCATACTTTGAAAAAACAAATAATAACGATATTAAAATAAAAGCAATAGCAAGCAAACTTCCCGACACATGCAATCCTATAAATAAACAAAATGAACAACAGAAATGTACTGGTGCTGTTAACGTCGTAACTAAAGACTCCAGTATTATTACTGCTGTCACTAAAAGCTCTAATACTGCGACGTTGCCAAACGTTTCCAGCGAAAATCCTTTTTTGAACTTGTCAGTGCCTTCAATAATTACAACCAGTTGTACACTAGGAGACACCACATTTAATTTAGATTTCGATTGCAATATTGTTAAATCCGCACCAAGCCAGTCCACTGGTTATGCGAGTAGTAACAACTTTTTCTACAAAAGCGATCCATTTGCCAAGAGCGGCATCTATAGTACCAGCAGTATTACATCTAGCCATGAATTTAATGGTCTTGGTCTATACCCGTGTGCAATGGAAAAATATTCTTCGAAAAATAAACCGGATTATTCAAGTGTGGATGACAATCTTATGAAAATTGGATCGTCAAGATTGACGTACGACATTGACTTGGGATGGTCACACAAGGGTTTAGATTTTGTTAATTGCACAACAACTACAAACACTTTCAACAAAGACACCATATTAACTACTTCTGCCGCGGCGCCGTACACGACATCTTATAACCCATTTAACCCAGATTTTCATGTGCCGTTAGTTGCAAATTCTAATAATAAAAAGGATAATTCAACCAAACCGACCTCATCGTTTGCTGAAACTATTACTAGCTTTTACTCTCAACCTGCTAATTTATGGACTGAAGATGTACCGTTCTATACCAATAATAACATGTCCAAAACATTAACAACCAAAAACCAAAACTATACAACGTTTGATCCAGTGTATACTAATGTCAATTTAAAACCAAATGCTAACAAACATTACGAACCGAAAATGCCTGAAGTAAGCGCAGAAAGTGGAATAAAAGCGAGCAATAATATCGTGACTCAACATATTCCCGAGAAGTATACTAAAAAATCTCCGAGCAAAATGCACATTAACTGGATGACATCTGAAACAAGATCAGTTCAAAATAACTGCAATCCGATACATCCACAAATAAAAGACACTCATAAGGCGACCTACAATCAAGCAGATCATTCGGTTAAAAAACAAGACCATAACGAAAGTAATTATTTTCCTATTACAATGCATAATTTTCCAACACAAGCACCTCAAGATGAATTTCAAGTATGGCCTTCTACCAGACCATTAGGAACCACAGAAATAAGTATAGAGCCACCGCCCATCAACCTGCCGACCTTAGTAGGAGACCTAGCACTGGGTCCACATGATAAAAATAGGAAACTAGATGGATCTAATCGTGGACTACCTCACACTGATATACAAAATTGTGGTAATTTCCTCTCAGTTACACAACTTATGAATCGCTCAACTGATAATATGCCTTCTAGATATCAGGTCCCAAATATTGACACATCGAAGACAATCCCTGGAAAGCAAAATGTCAACCAATTTGCCAACGAAAGTAACCGCAAAGCTATGTCGCATTTAGATAATCATATGTCACAACCTTGTTATGTTTTCAACGACCCTAAATTAAATTCATATGAAACTATGGCACATAGTCAGTTTCCCCCAACAAAAGCAAAATCTAATAGTAAAACAGAAAAATCATCGAAGACCCAAAAGAACAACAATTATTCAACGGAAGCATTGTTAAGAGGTGCAAACGGAACGCAAAAAATTCAAGACAGCGCAAAGTTTATGATGCCACCGCAGAAATATACAGATTTCAGCACCCCGCAGGAAAGTGCTGTGGCTCAAGTCTCTCATTTTCCACCCATCCTGGATTACTCTGATAACAGCTATGCTACACAACAATTTTCAGGAACCACTTTATACAACACCACCACTAATACTATGTCAAATTCGTTTTACTCCAACTTCATGCCTGGCAGTAGTAATTTAATGTCAAGCAATTATGCCAGTGGGCCATTCACCGGCGACTATATTGATTACAATCAAACTCCTGAATGCAATTATGGAAACCACAAATATGAAGAATTGAAAATGAGAAATAACTCAACAGTTTTTCAATCTGAGAAGGTACCACCTACCTACAAAAGCTCAAGAAGAGAGTCAGCTACGAAACATAAACTGGAATGTTCTAAAAAGGAATCTAGTAAAAAATATCAAAGTAAGAAAGCTAAGCTTAATAACGAAGTTGAAGAATGGAACGATTCTCATTTGTTTTGGCAGAACAAAGCGTTAAATAAAAAGCATCCCAACCTGATGACAGAAGAGCTGCCTTTTCCGAACTATGTGGGGAATCAAATGCCGTCGCAGTACCAGGCTGACTTCTTCAACAGCCACCTGATGCCTGCTAACGTGCAAGGAATGGGCCACAACGTGGATAGATCATTGGCCAGTTTTCCCGTCTCGTCCCGTGCCAACTTCAACCTAAGTACCATATTTCCGGAAATTACTATGGTAAGTGTTCATAACTTTTTTCACATTCTTATATTACCTACCTTGCTTATTTTCTCTTCTTACAATAGAATCCATGATAACCCTTATGATAAGTCACGAGCTGTCCCACACATTGGTTATATTTTTTGAAAACTTAAAAACGTAAATTATAATTGATTTATCATCTTTTGGTTAGAGTGTTGATTTTCATAAATGATAACACCCCTGTGTCTTCGAGAAAACGTTACCTTTTTTTTTTACTTAAACCCATGGTGGGTTTAAGCTGAATAATGCCAGTCAGGATCAAATGTGAAACAGGCGCGGTCTCGGTAAAATGGAGCTGAGAATTTTATTGTAGTGTTGACTACCTCGGCGAAGTTTGCCGAGAAGGTTGACTCAGGTTGCCTTGATACATTTACTGCCAAATATCACAAAAACATTAGAATGGGTATATCTTTATTCTAATGGTAAACAAATCAACTATTCATACGAAAACATTACCAGCAATAAAATAAAGCGGGCCTACTGCCTAAGCCGTTGGTACCAGGCCTCCTTTATTCCATAATTCCATAGTCATCGAGACATACAATAACGATTGTAAAATGTTTGTTTCAGAAAGTGCAATGAAAGTTAAAATTAAGGTGAACGCAACGACGCGCCGGGTGTAGTGATGTTGCGACAATTTTATACTAAGTTTTAAAACTATTTTCTAAGTTATTACATTATATGTGTAAACCTGTTATATCTAATGTTATATTATACGAATTGATTAATATAATCACCTGTTTCTCTTACCGACATATATAGAATACACTGCCAACCTAATCCTGGAACAGTAGGTATCTACTTGCCTAATTGACTCAGTTCTAAGTTCTCTATTAATATTCACCGGAAATCGAATAATAATAAAAATAATCCCTAATTAATCAATATAATAAAGCGAAAATAGAGAGTTTGCTTGAACCTGTTTGTATCAGTTGGAAAACATTTTTTTTCAAATCTAATTGATTTGAAGAATATGTTTTGTATTTGTAATCCCAATTTTTGACAAAGTTTTTAGGCTATCTAACTTTGCAAATAGATAGAATATTAGGTAAACAAAAATGAAATAATAGCGCGTACAGCTAAAACCGCGCAGCACAGCTAGTTTAAGTATAAAGTTATATATCTAGTCTGGCCATTTTTGTTACACAAAAAGTATTTTTTTTCTTTTAAAAAACTTAAAATACGTGAGTAACTTTTATTACAAATTTTACACTCGGACTTCTCCGGATTTTTTTTTGTCCAATATAAAATAAGTCCAGATACTGCTTTTTATTGGTGGTGACATTTTTATTTACTATTGCACTTAATATGTATACCCGAATAATGAAACAAGTTGAATAAACAGAGTAAACAAACACTAAAGAATTCACAGTGGAAATCACGGTAATAAGTAAAACAAAACCTGTAGAATATTGTCACCAATGCCTCCTACGGGTCAGTGTCAGTAAGCGAACGATAATAGCATATAGCGTTTTTTACCTATTCTAAGTTTTTACTGTAACAAGTAGCTGTAAGTTATCCGAATAGTAATAAAATAAAATAGGTACGCGCCCCTCTGCTGACCCCGCCCACTTTCTGTACATTTCATTACCTGTCGCAGTTATAAATCCGCATCCATTAAAGATCCGCATTGATTTGATGCGGATGCGGATACGAATACAGATGTTAGAATTGATGCGAATATTCCGCATTTACGGATGCGGATGCGAATATCCGTAACACCCCTAAACAGAATAAATGTTAGTGTATCTAACACTAATACTTATTCTGTTGACGATTATAAAAACCCTCTTGAGACTGTGTCTCTATTGATGATTACAGCCTGGGGTTTTTATGTCAAGAATGAATATGTTACTTCTAGGTAAACGTGCACATCGTCGCTTTCCATCAAGTGAGAGTGAAGTGGTTAAGTGCGAGCCTATCAATAGTAAAAAAAGATCAGGCCCGCCGCGTGTTGTGAGGTCTCTAACAGGCATTGAATGCTGTAAGAGCCAAAATTCGTCGAAATCCCTTGAAGATTTAAAAAATATTTTCTCATAAAATGAAGATACCCGATCGAACGCTATCACGTGTCATCAAAGAAGACCTGAAACTTAGAGCTTATCGGTGACACACGGGGTACCCCTAATCGAAGAGAGTGGCAAAATCAAATCGTTTACTTGTTCGTTACGCTGATGGAAAACACAGGCATATTCTTTTTACCGATGAGAAAATGTTTACAACCGAGGAAAATTACAAGCAAAATGAGCGGGAGCATGCTTGTTGCTCCAAAGAAACCTCTCAATTGGTCAGCAGCTCCCTGCGTGGTCAACATACAGTACCAGTAATGGTTTGTTGGAGTTGTCTTATCAGAGTGACCAGATTCATTCTTTAAAAGTGGTGAAAAACATCCTTACCTTAGCGGCTTAGCCTCTTTTTGATGACATACTTACCATGAACTTTTTAGCAAGACTCAGCACTCCCCTATAAGGCACGCACTTCCCAGGCTTGGTTTGCGATCAATGTTCCGGATTTGATAAAGGCTAAGGATGGGTCTTTGGCTACTCCAGACCTTAAAGCCTTGGTATTCAAATTGTGGTCTGTGTTAGAGAACATGGCTTGCTCTAACGCGTGGCCTGAACACTTAAAGGCCTGTATTAAGGCTAAGGGTGGACATTTTGAGTGGAAGTACCCGACCTACCTAAGAATATTGCTTTTTTTAAACGCTATTAACGTAGCCACCTATTGGGCCCAAATACTTTCAAGGAAAAGGAAACCATCGATTTGAGAGGAAGAAGAACATAGTTTTTTTATTTGTAACAGAATTTGTGGCCTTACTAGATACAATCTACTGATAGAAGCATCGTTAATCTAATTAAGTTTCTATACGAATCAAATAGAATGTACACTGAGCCGCAAAAGTAACGCCTCACTCAGAATACCTACGTTATATAACTCCCAAAGACCAACATATGGATCGTTCTATCGTTCGTTTATATAATACTAGCTTCTGCCAGCGGCTTCACCCGCTTGAAAATAGATTTCTCCATATAAACTTTGGACCCCCGTTTCATCCCTTTAGGGGGTGAATTTTGCAAAATCCTCTCTTAGTGCTTGCCTATGTCATAAAAGGAAACCATATGCAAAATTTCACGCTTCTATTCCCAGTAGTTTAGGCTGTGCGTTGATATGTCAGTCAGTCAGTTTCTCCTTTTATATATATAGATAAATAATATGTTACAAGCTGACCCAACAGACGTCGTTCTGTCAAAAGCTATTTGCGCCACGCTGGTCCCACAGTCCCACAAACCTGTCAAAGTCAAGAGCAACAACCATACAGCCCAGTTGGTCAAGAGTTACCTATATCGTAAAAAGAAAAGTGTCAAATCTACGGATAAATTCAAGTAATTTATAGGAAGGATTGGCAGCTGACTCCTAGGATCGGTTTGAGTGTAGTAAAATGTGTATTTACGGTTTTCCATGAATTTTTCTTTTCATAAGAACCTTATACAACATTATTTTTGGTATATATGCGAAACCAGAATATAGTTTTTTCAGAATCGGTAATTGAATCAATTCCAATAATTTTTTTCACCATGTTATATTTTTTTCCAAAAATATTTGCAAAAGGTCACAAGTTGGACACCACCACCACACTAAGTACAACACAGGTCACAACAAGTTATAGCGGACATGAGAAATTAGCGCACAGCTGGATGCGAGAGTAAAACAACCCCTCAGTCGCCCGGGTGGCCCGGTGTCCGGTGATCATGTATTTGTGCGGCCGACCAGGTAACATTACAAGCTTATAACTTCGTGATTTTTCATCGTACAGTTATGGACAGATTCTTTACATAAAAATACTAGACACGTGTTTCGGGTTTCGCATATACTAAAACTAATGTTGTATAAGAGCAGTGGTGGGCCGGTGGCCGAGTGGTAACGGCCCCGACTTACAAGTTGTAGGTCGCGCGTTTAAACCCAGCTAGGCGCATTACTTTGTGTAATTTTTTCATCACCACTTCTCTCAAAATGGTAAAAGAGAGAGAGATCATGAGAAAAGCGGCATGTCCTAGAACCAAAAATTCGAAGAAATGTAACATTCACCAACCCGCACTGAGCCCGCGTAGTAGATTACGGCCCATTCACTCTCCTAGAGAGGAGGCCTGAGTCTCAGCAGTGGGTACATTAAAAGGTTGATTATGATGAACCTTACTGAAACTTTAACAAATAAGTTTAAAAAAAATCATCAATAGAAATTGGTTCAGTTATTCTTGAGTTTTGTAAAACAACACATTGAAATTTTGATTATAATAAAAAAAAATATAATAAATCTCAAAAGAGTACCTACAAGTTATATACAGCTTAAAATAGATTTTCTGAATTTTGTAAAATAGAAAAATTAAGAAAACAGTATCTATTTTTCTGCTTATGTTTCAAACCGACCTGTCATTATAAAGAATTTCTTGAATTGGTCAGTGGTCAGTGCATGTCGCACCGAATAGTTTGTGTATGCATGTAGTTAACACTTGAACAATGCACACGAATTATTACCATGGTGCAAAAAGTTTTCAATTAAAATAATTTTTAGGGTTCCGTACCTCATAAGGAAAAAACGGAATACTTATAGGATCACTCTGTTGTCCGTCTGTCTGTCAAAACACTTTATCTCAGGAACGAGTGGAGGTCATCATCATTATCATTTGAGCCGAAAGACGTCCACAGTTGGACATAGGCCTCCCCTAAGGGTCTTCACAAAGAACGGTCCTGTGCGTCTCGCGTGGACATCTTCCTAGCGTCCTTTATCTCGTGGAGGTATCGAATTTAAATTAAAACCATATATTCAGGTCTGCGGTCCCTTGAAACTAAAAAATCAAACTTCTAATATAACGAAAAAAAAAATACGGCCGTTTATGTCGCAAAAAACGTATAATTCGACACTCTCAAAAAAATTTAAATTCATAGGATACCTACTTCCCGTTGACTCATAATACTGAAATTTGGCATAAAGCAAGGTCTTATAGCACAGGTATAGGAATAAATCTGAAAACAGTAAATTTTTTGTTACGTCACAAAAAAAAAATGCTAATTGGAATATTCTTCGAGACTCCATTCGGGAATTGAACTATTCACATAGGTAAATTTGTACGGTACCCTCAGTGCGCGAGTCCGACTCGCACTTGCCCATTTTTTATTTTCTTTTATTTACATTGTTTCATAGCAAGCTTTAATAGCGGGGTCTGTACCTATATAATTAATATTTATCAAGACCATTCCAAAAAATTCAAACACGATAGGGTTATCTTATTGCGCTTATTACCGAGTTCCTATGGCCATCTTCCAGCTCCATCATCAGACCCTGGTTACCATCTAGCACCAAACTACTCGTCAAGACGAATCATACGAGCCCAAACTTAATGGAGTTGTGTTGTTTAATTACCGAGTTCCTAAAGTTATCTTTTAGCTCCTTCATCAGACCCTGATTACCATCCAGCACTAAAGTACCTACTAGTCAAGACGTATCAAACGAGTCCAAACTCGATGGGGTTGTGTCGTTTAACTACCGAGTTCGTATGGCCACCTTCCGATTCCACCATCAGATCAGCTCCATGTCATAATAATTTTGCATTGTCATCTGATTTACATATTATAAAGCATGCACAATTTCTTTGATTACAAACATCGGGACAGGTGAAACTAAATAAAAGCTTGTAAAAAGGATGAAGTAGCGTTGAGCTGTTAGAACAGTAGGTCCAAAGAACACTCTAGTGAATTCATGAGACCGGCATGACCATCGGAAGAGAAGGAAATGGCTGGTTAAGGTGGCACCGCTGCCCGAGAAAACCGATTCACGGTACCTAAGCACTTTGCTGTAAAATCGAAATCTCAGCCTTCAAGAAATTCACCACAACGACCTGCGACGACTTCGTGAAGCAGATATAATATAGACTATAGTCGTATAGGCCAGCAAATGACCCCAAACTGCTAAGATAACTTCTAGTTGCCAGGTTACAGTTTGCTTGAGAACATGTCCGATGGTCAGATGAAGATCCAGACTTTGTGGGTCACAAAAAAAATTTGGCCCAAAAATATTTAGACAACCAGAAGAACGATATCATCAACGGTTGATGGCTTTGAAGAAAAGATACGCATTCGGTGGAGGATCGACAATGGTATGCTGCGATATCTATAAAGAGTCGTAGGTAGGTAAGGAGTTAGTGAAGATAGAAAACGGTTCTCTGACTGCCCTCAGATACGTAAAGATTTTAAATGATGCAATAAATTAAAATAATAATATTTAAATAATACTTTATTTTATTCACTTTTAGCCATGAAGCAAATAGAAGAAGAAACTTAGAAGTAACTTATGGTTATTAAACTTTGTTACGGTAGCTGGATGGAGTGTCGGACACGCATTATGTACCTACCTATAATAAACAAACTAATGATTCTTTTTCCTACATCTAAGTAAATAAATATCTGTTACGTGCTTATTTATTTACCAAAGTGCAACCCTGCGTGGCACGTGTTACATAAACTGTTGTGAGCTGTGTCATGTGACAGTATTTTAAAACGGACACAAATTCACAAATGTGTCTCATTTGCCCCTTTCCTAGCCGTGGTTGAAAAACTGAGTCGTGAATAAGATCAAAGACTTTGATACCATTATAATGAGATCGTCTGTCGTCTTGGTAGACAAAATACTACTATGTTTTGTTTTTGCGAACTTATTGCAAACTAATTTTTTTGCCTTTTTCTACGCGTTCACTGGTTTTCTAGAATTCAATTATTTTAAATTCTTTTCACTGATTTCCAAAACTATGATATAGGTACGTTCATCTAAAGCGGTTGTTTCTTTCTACTTCAAAGCTGCATACAATTGACAAGAGTTTATCGCCTGAACGAGACAAGCTACTTAGGTACCTACACCATCACTACTTTGAAAACATTTCAGACAGAACTCTATGTGGGAGTGTGAAATATAGATCCAAGACAGCTGCTAGACTTCCATTTACCACATGTCGGTAAACCACAAACGTACACTTACGTCTGGTCTGAAACTAAACTGAAAACTAAAACAAGATTGATACAACACCTGCTATTTATACTCGCACACAATTAACTTAGAGGCACATTTTCAAAATCACAAATCTGCCAAGTCAATCACAAAATTGTGTACCGTAATGACTTTTCAACAACTAATTGCACAGTAATACAGTAATACTAGTTGAAAGCTTGCTGCACCACCATCTGGTCACGCTGCGGTGACGCACATCCCCACAAAGTACACCAACTCCCCGTGGTGTAAGGACTTAGATCGAATGGATTAAAACTTCCTCCTCTCAGCACATCTGTTGTTAAGACTTGAACTCAGTGCTTACAGTGCACGGTTGACCCCAGCTATCTGAAGTTACACTGATACCTTGAACTGTGTTAGGAAGTTTTTGATTCGAACTTTTTTGTTCCAATTATAATGCCTGATAAGCCTATCCTAAGTTACCCGACAATGCTTTCTGATTTAATCCTAAAATTAGGGACTCAGAGGGACTTTGCAAAGGGTTAAGTACCGTACATTTGGCATTTTGGCCTCCGACTTTTAAGATCTCTCTCAATCATTTTCTGAATTTTAATAAACCTTCTCCCGTTAAAAATAAGTTAATGGACGAAATAAAAACTTGACATCCTCGTAACTGCTTATAAATGGATTTAGGGCACCATCTGAAAGCAATCGAGATAGAGACATGATTAATAGCTATAAGATCTTCCTCTTTGTCTCAAGTTTTTGGAATGAACCCAGCTGATAACGATTTTTTCATTAACCCGTCGCCCCGCACCGTATCCGCCCAACAGTGAGTGTGTATCATTTGGCAACTCAACAAAATCGACGCTGAATCATTTTGTTATCAGTTAGTACTCAGTTTCCTGCTACCTGTAAGGCAGTGTGAAGAAATGCAATATTGTATGCAGGCATTCTAAGTATTTTTAAACGTATATCGAATTCTTAATACATGAAGAGTGGATCGTGCCTAGCATCACAAATTCACTACCACATAATGATATGCTCATATGTAGGTACTCTTAATATGTATGTAGTTTTGAGTTGAATTCTGCAGTCGTGAGGATATGTAAGAATTTAAATTATCCCCAAGTGATCCATAAAACTTGGAGAAATAATTATACATAGTGCTAAGGTGCAAGTGTCCAGATTGGTATGTTGTACATGACATATTGTTTCAAAAAGGGATAAACCGCATTGTATCTAGTATCCAGTATCCACACCAGGGACTAGCCTCTGATTGAAATTATACTGCTGGACAAATAATAGTAGGTAGTCCCCAAAAGATGATGTGCTACTTGCTAGCAATTTCAAAATAGCAGGCAGATAATGGTATCTGCCTAACGTAAGGGTATGGACCCATACGTTGGAAGTACGTAGGTTTTTGACTAGGTAAAACATTTCAATTTTTTTTTTAAGTGCTTTTCAATTTATATTTCAGATTTCAGCTGTTGCCTTTAAAGACAATTAATAAATATCCAATACTATGACATAAATTACCTATTACTGTGACGGGCTCACTAATTAATGGTTGGTATGACCTCCGCAAGCCAACTATTGGCTGTTAAAATTCCGGTAACTATCCGAAGGTGATACATTGCTAATCATACCCATTTAGATATTTGCAGATTACCTAACCAGGGTCACAGATTAGATATACTAATAGTATACTCCAGGGGGGGAGACAAGAGGGCAGTGGGGTTGGTCGAAAGAGTCACTGCGGCTGTGGAATTGGAACGTAATATCCTTTCATAATGTTCCCACTGCTGGGACTCAGGTTTCCTTTCTAGGAGAAGGAACGGGCCGTAATCACATGCCTTCGAATTTTTGGTTCTAGGACATGCCGGTTTCCTTATGATGTTTTCATTTACCGTATTGAGAGCAGTAAAGAAATGCGGCTGAGTAGATTTGAACCTGCTACCTACAACTCTTAAGTCAGAGTCACCACTGCTCCACGGGCCAACACTGCTCGTAGAACAGAACTAAAGGAAAACAGGTGAGTTTTAGTCAGTAATAAAGCGGGAAAAGTTATTTGATAGTTGCCCACATAAAAAAAGTAAGGGGGAGACAACGACAAAATTCTTATTGATTGTAGAAATTATATTAGTACTTAGGTAGGTACACCCCAACATCACATCAACATACAAGGTAACTTAATTCACAGTTAGTGACGCGTTTACATATATACCTATCTATATATATACACGTATATGTTACAGGTACTTTATTTACATATACATGTAGTGCAACAAGCATGTTCGCCTTGACCGCACTTCGCTTATGTATGTGTTCCATTCATCATAATATAATGCCATGCCGATGATAATATTCGTAATCTTTGGACGATTTCACAAATTCACAGTGAAGACGGAAGTCTAATGAATTTTTATTAGTCGGTTGATATATTCGCAATTTCTTAATTCAACGTCGTCACACAATTTTAGTTTTAATTGTGACTTTTGTTGATAGTTAAATACACCCGTATTTAAAATAATTCGCTTTTACAAAGTTCTTAAGGTAATTATAAATTAAAAGCATTGCACTTAATATGATTTGGCAGTTTATAGACACTAAAACTTTAAAAGTAAAGCTCCCTTTTGCGCTCTTAAGTAGCAGAGGGTGGATTATTCTAAAAAAGATCAGCGTCTCACCAAATGATGAGTCAGAGGCAGAGCTGAACAGTTCTGACGGCCACAGATCAACGTCATCACAATTTCACCTTAGCAGTCAGTCAACTCGCAAACTCGATGTTAGTCTGTAGTTATTCTTTAGTTCGCCAGTATATTACTGTCACTCGTGCATGACAGTCGCGCGCTCGATTCTCCGATTCCCGAATCGCGTGTAAACTTTACGTAATGGCGGGAAAATTATTCAACAGTGGAAAATTCTGAAATATGAATATAAGTGACCTTTTCAGTAATGTAACTAATGATTTAAAAAAACTGTGCTAATTAGTGAAAAAGTTGCGAACTTGGACATTATGAAGTTTTTGACTTGGATCATGGTAAGCAAATTTGTGTTTGTTTTTTTTTCACATATGATTTTAAGTTTAGGATTATATATTACTTTATTTAAATTTTATAGATATTTTTCAAAACTTTCCAATTTTTTAAATAAAAAGCAACTTACTGAGAGCAACAAACTAACACAACGTATACTTCTAATTTAGACTTATAAAAAAAATAGAAATTTTTAATTTATGCGCTCTTTCACTCGCTAGTCTACGTATCAAACTACAAGCATCGTTTTTGAAACATTTCTGTTTGATTATAGTAGTACTTACTAAATGTAAAATTAGTGGACCTTAATTGTATAACCTACTTGTTTAATTTAGACGAAATGCACCTATTCATAATTCCAGGAGTTCTAATACGGGTGGCTTAGACTCACTTCAGTTGTCATATAAAGTCATAGTTACTATTAAATTGATTCTTGTAAATAAAATAGAAAACTGAGAAGAATAGACAAACAAGCCAGCTATTAAGTATAAGCCAGAGCGCCTTTATCCTGGCATTGCCTGTTGACACTTTTCCAATTTCCATAAATTTTCGCTGATACAACATCACAATATCTTATTCATAATTTACAAAAAAATCACGAAAACAAAAGGTAATCCTAAATATTTTCCTAATAAAATAAAGCTCTATTCTAAATTATGATTACAGCAGCTCTATAAGGTTCGATAAAGCAAAAACAAACTGCCCTAGGCAAGGGTGCTGCTCACTCACCTCGCTTAATATTATTTTCCACCGCTCGAACATGTTCCTAAATATTTTCAAGCTAGCTACGCCACCTAACACAAATTATTCGCAAACTTTATTAACAATGTTGGAGTAACTTAAATCACCCTAAAAACCTTATCGCCACCATCAAAGTCACTCTGGAAGCATAATTACCACCATCAAAATGGATCAAAAGTTCTAATTTAAATATGCATTGATAGAAACCACTCGCTATTTCGCCAACAGACTACGTTAAACAAACAACTTAGGTAGGTACTACTTCTACTGGCTGAAAATCAACCTCGGTTACTGGACCCAGAATTCAATTTACCATTCTCCAGAAACCATTGGAATGAATGTTATTGCTACCTAACAAGAATTCTCCCATTTCTTGAGATAACAATCGCAGAACTTAATATTATTGTTGCTGGCAATGTGGACGATCAGTGGCTTCCATTGGAAAAACCGTCAACCTTTTTAGCTGTAAACAGTGAAGGTCATTTGTATATCCTTCGCGTGGTGATTTTTGTCAAGATTGTAAAATTCTATTTAGGTATATTAAAAAAAAACGAGAATTGACATCAGTTAATTATTCTCATTATACAGAGCAAATGCATGCTCATATTCATTGATTTCTAATAGAGGTTGATGTGGGTGGTTAACTGTACATTATGAAGAATCATGAATAAAACCCAATCTGTGTTTTACAAATTACTTTTATTTTAGAGTAGGTAGTTAGTATTCTAAACGTCTCCTAAAAATACAAAACTGCTTGAAGTATTTAAGATTAATTTAATACGATCTTAGGCATACCTACCACCATCTGTTCTATCATCAAATCAGCTACATCTCTTTAGTAAAGTTGCCTCGCTAAATTGGACTGGACAAGTGGACACATCTGCCGCGTGAAATTATAATCAATGGGTGCAACTCCAACTCAATAGGTCTCGGATGAAAGGGACTGAGGGTCGTATGAGCTAGACCCTTTAGGATGGCCTTCACCCAGCAGTCTGTTGGAAAATACACAATTAATTTAGATAGTCCTTTACATAATTTACCTAGAGACGTTTGCAAGAGATTGGCTGGAGATAGTAAAACACCGAAAGGAGTAGAAGGCCATAGGGGAAACATTTTGTCAGTTTTGGGGCAGCAAAGGTTATGGAAAATAAATGGTTTAGTGTTAAAATAAAGTACATTTATACTGTAAAGACTTTTCAAGGAAATATGCTTACAAAATGAGTTTCACAATCGACTTTTTAACGTGGTCGTAAAATCAAAAATGGTATTCGTAATAAAGATCTTGTTCTTTAGATATGATTATTGGCTTTATAAAATTGTACGTAAAACATAGCTACTTGATGTAAGTAGGTACACAAGTAGCTTATGTTCAGATTTTCTTACAAACTACAAAAGGTTCGTCTGGAAATAGGTAATCCAACAAAACACAACTATGTCACATAGATACATATATATAGAATAGACGAACGTACAAATAAAATTACTTAAGTACTTACTAGTACACAACGTTAATATGCATAGAAAAATTACCCCCAATTTCTATATTGAGAATTCGAAGTTGAGACTTAGTCAAACTGCTTTAGCATGAGAACTTAACGAAAAGTTAATTTATTCAGTTTAAGCTCCCAGTTTCTAAATTGAGAAATCATAAACTGAGGGTTTTATACTACCTCAGAGGCAACCCCGGCTCTATAGTTATTTTTTCCAATAGAGCACCCGAGTACCTGTGCTCATATTCCAACCAGGAAATGTAGAATATAACACGACCCTTCACTAATAAGGTAGGGAAAACAGGAAAAGACAGTAGTTACAAAGATACGAAATAATTTATTTGTTACTGGCACTCGAGACTTCAAACCCAACACGGCGCATTACTTTGTTTAATTTATTTCATCACCTCTGCTCTCAAAACGGTGAAGGAAAACATCGTGAGGAAACTGGCATGTCCTAGAACCAAAAATTCGAAGACATGTGACATTCACCAACCCGCACTGGGCCCGCGTGGTGGATTACGGCCCATTCATTATCCTAGAGAGGAGGCCTGAGTCCCAAAAGTGAGAACATTTAAAGGCTGATTATGCTATCATGCTATGGCACTCGAGACAAATATAAAACATGGGGCAAGCACTCGTCCCTAATTAGGAATTTTGGTTGTGGTTCAAAACTCCAAACCTAGAATACTAGGAATCTTATAAATGTGGTTTTTACAACAATTGAATTGTATTTACTGTGAATTTTCCTTCTTTATTACGTAAAACGTTTAAAATTACGTAGGTACCTTAGTCAGTCTTGGTGATGTACCTACGACAATGACTAACCCTCTGTACTCATGGATTGGGTGACAAATAATTTGTATTTGCATACGAGGCACTTATAAGGTATGCGAGGACCTTTTTGCCTGTAAAGACGAAGATTATGCTTATGCAGACTTTAATTTCCCCTATAATCGAATATGCATTTTGACTACTTTGACCTATACGCGGTCTTACTAGATCAGATAAGTTTGATAGACCCTTCAACAACTGCATCCGGTTAAATTTAACTTGAGGTAACATGATCATGGTGTGAGTTTTAGGTCTGAGCTCCAGAGCCCGTTCGCCAGAGAGGAAATTTGCGCAATCTTACATTATTATTTCACTTTAAATATTTATGTTCTTCACATTATTATAGTTATCTACGTTCGACGTTCTTCTAATCTAACAAGATCTGATATACTTACTTCTAGTACTGTAGACTCTTCCATTCTAAATATATTAGGACGGGGTTTATTTTATTACCAATTAGTATGTATTTAAGCGGAAGTGTCGTGATGGCCCAGAGGTTAAGCACTCATGCGCTAATGTGGATTTTTCAATTCATAATTATGTTCATTTTTAAGTGTATCTAGGACATCGCTGACACCTCGTGCCACGGAAAGCACGTAAAGCCTTTGGTCCAGGTTGTCATTCGCATATCTTTGACAGTCGTTACAGGTAGTCAGACATCAGAAAGTGTGACCATCATTCTATCCAAGAAGTAATTTGTTGCCCAGTAACTGAGTTGTGGAGGTCGTCGCTTAGGCAGTAGGTTCATATAAGACACGGGCAATCAGCGGCATCCGGTTAGACTGGAAGCTAACCCCAAGCTAGTTGAGGAAAGGCTACAGAGATGATAATGTATTTAAGGAAGTTGCGGAATTATTTAAGCAGAAGTTGCGGAATTATTTAAGCAGAAGTTGCGGAATTATTTAAGCAGAAGTTGCGGAATTATTTAAGCAGAAGTTGCGGAATTATTTAAGCGGAAGTTGCGGAATGATTGTCTACATAAATAGCAGAATCGCGACGATAGCCCCTTTTCTTTACTTGCAGCTTTATATAAATAAAGGTATAAATTTAAATATAAATAGGTATACTTAAAACATTTGTTCCTTTGTTTTCTCAATATTATCTTAATTTTGTAAGCACCTTTTTTTAAGGGTGGAAATCTAACAATCTCATCTCCGCCGCCACCGCCGCCGATTCCTGGGGGTAATCGGCGGCGGCGGAGGACACGGCGGTACTCTGCCCAAGTGCGGGTCACCTCCACCATATGCTCCACCGTGTCCTCCGGGCGGTCCACATAACGGTGACACCCAGGCGTTTCTTCCGCCTGAATAGGATGCAGGAACCTCCCGAACTTGCCATGTCCGGTGAGAACCTGCGTCATGCGGAAGTTGGGGACGCCGTGTTATGGCTCCACCCACTCCTCAAAGAGAGGACCTACCGCCGTGATTATGCCGTGCCAATTTATTTTTTATGCTCCTGCGATGTTGTCTTGTCATCACCTTCAGTTGATGGGTAAATGTTGCCTATTATTTTGATGAAGAAAATCATCAAACAAATCCTCCAGCTCTGGATGGAGCGAGAGGGATTGTCAGACTTTTACTGACTAAAACTTGTTCCTTCAGTTACCCTTTGCGTTCCAGGGTCACGGTAACTCTTTTGGTCAAACCCGCAGCTTTTGGACCATTCCGTTGCTGGTAGAGAATGTCTAAGGCATTATATCCGCCATTGCACCTTTGTGTTGCATGAAGTTTTAATAACAAAAAAAATAACAAAACTTTCGAATTCGGTGTATTTTTCCGTTGTTGTATTTCGATGTAGGGCAATGGTTACATTAATCTAATTTGTCTAAACATGCGGGCTGAAGACATACATACATACATATACTTAAAACATGTGTATGACATTGTCCTATTTTCCAAACCGACATTATCGTACATCGAAGACCGCATAAAGTTGTTAGTAGTAATTATCGATTTTATAATAACGTTCACGCATCATAATATTTATTAAGTTTAATGTTCGTGCATGACCTCGTCCAATTTCTAGCCATATTAATATTTATCATTTACAATGTACGCGCGGTAATCCCAGTCTAATCCGGTCTCGTGGCCATCGGTAGGACATTTTTTTTGGTGAGAATTCATCAAATAGCTTCTCCAGCTCGGCGTTTAGCGAGTAAGGGATGTATTTATCAATTTTACAAACTAAAAACTACCTATGTTCCTTCAGTTGCCCTTTGCGTTCTAAGGCCGTGGTAACCCTTACGAACAACCTCGCAGGGCCATCAGACATATCTATTTATTTGTCTTCTTTCAGAAATCGTCATAATTGTTTGAAAAAATTCATTGAATTTATCTTACATTATTATAACTAATCTCCATTTGGCAAAGGCCTCCCCTAACACCTTCCGTTACCTATGCCTATATCAATTTAAATAATTGATTGAAATCAATATGTTCATTTTTTTGCAAGTGCTATAGCGCTGATAACGTTTTATATTTACATTAACTTAAGCTCTACGCTATCTTTTGTGTTGTTTAATTCACTTAGTCCCATTTGGATACAGGATTTTATTCACATGAATGGCATGATATGATACAACATTGTAAAACATGACATTAATATGTATCAGGTGAAGTGACAAGAAGGCTGAGCGGGCGCGCCGGGATCAGACATTGTTTGTCGATGATGCGGGCACAATCGATGGTTCCGCAATGTACGGGCCCACCCCGACATGCATACAAATGCTTACTTTTTACTGACACCAAACTATTGTTTCGAACAATGTTCTTTTATATTATATTGAGCCGAAATCGAAGAAAACCCACATGAAAATGACTAATTTGGAAAAACACTACATTTTCTGCCATCAAATCACTTCTTGAAAGAACTTAGTTTTAAATTGTTCACGTAATGTTACAAAACAAAGCTTTCCGCTTTTTATGTCCGCAAGTTGACGGCAAGAAATAAACTACATAATAAATAGTTACTCGTGTTTGTGAAGAATTTTAAAAGGAACCTACGTAACTTATTGGCGTTCGCATTACACTGGAATTTAATTAAACTAACAAGGAGCTTTCCCTTAGCCATTCACGGAGTTCGGTGTCCGGTACTGATATAATTAAATAGCTATCTGATGGTTTAGATTTCCCTTTGTTATCACAGTTGGTGGTGGAAGTAATGCTTTGTAAAGGAGCTCTTCTGGGGAAGTTTTAGCACCACAGTACAAGATACCGTTTTACCAAGTAGCGTTGTTGTGTGTTTCGATTTGGGTAGCAGCGTCGGCAGTTGCAGTCAGGCACACGAAGCATTCAACGTTGTCTCTGGGATGGTACCTACTGCGCATCTGTGTTCCTAGTTTAGATGCCTATAAACCTGTTTCCTTGCTTGATCGAATCGAGGCGAGGTAACCGAAATAACCCGAAGAATTGCTAAACTCAAGTGGCAGTGGGCAAAGAATCTTGCCGCATAAGAGATGGACCATAGGGCTGGAACATTCTGTAGTGGCGACCGCACTTGGTGATTCGACTAAGAGTGGACCGGACGCTTTCTTGCGTCCGGTCCACTCTTAGTCGAACTGGCCCGTGTCTGGCCTGAAGCAATGATGATACCAACGTTGATTACCACTGCTAGCTAAGGACAAGTTTGTGGTTTTCATTCTGTTACATAAAAAAAAGATTTTCTCACGAGACATTTCGAAAAATGTTGGCAAGTTCGCGTGCACCGCCGGAGTTGCGTTCCGCGGGCCGTTGACGCCATGACGCGATGACGTGGTGACACGACAACTATGTCAATGCCGCGCCGCGTGTCGGCTGCACTATCGCATAATTCTTATCGACCTCTTCGATTTGAAAAACAACATTAGACACAGATCCACCCATTGTTTCAAAATATTCGCATTAGATACTTTAGACAGGTCCAAGTTGAAATACAAAAACCGGTTAACAAAACGTTGAGGATCAATTAAAGCAACAAGGAAAGTGTTTGCAAAAAAAGTTCGGTTTTGGATCCCATGAATTCAAATTGATTAGGTAATACACAAGAAACTGGTTCACACCTGTTTTATTTAGTGGTCATAACAACTTACGGCTTTCAATTTTCTATCTAAGTAAAATAAAACGGCTGCGTTCTTTAAGTACACATAAAGAAATAAATACAAAAATTCTGAAAGGCTCATATTAGGGCTATTTGGCTAAAGTGGAAGATTCGGAGATGGCGTTAATTGAACGTAACCATCCCATCCATTCTGCCATATCCTGATAGCCGGACCACTAAAGCGAGGGAGGACTCCACCAATAAATCTCAGATATTTATTGCATTTTCCTTTTATTCTGATGGAAAAGAGTTTCTTGTCTGCATATCCTTTTGACTAACCGTAATTTGTTTAATGTGAAACGTACCTACATCTGATGTTCTAGAAAGTAATATTATCTACTAGTAAGATCATTCTGTAAGGTGAATGCTTCAGGGTAGCCCGCGAAATTGAAATTTTCAAATATTTTTTGCAATTTGTAGCTCAGAATCGGATAATATAGTAATAACAGTTTATTTGTTCTAAATATAGTTTTATATTATGTTCCTTTTACACTGGATGCTGTACTTGGATTTCCTATGTCGTAGTATCCAGTCTCTCTTGACAAATAATATAACTTAGAGGTAATAGTAGGTAACAAATACAAGTTTCAGCATCACTCACTAAACTATGCTAAAAACTAACAGGAAAATAAGTGTATATATTATGAGAGCGAGAATTCATAATCACATACACACCTAATGAATAAATTAATTCATAAATTGATAAAAGATTTCCCGTCTCAGTAGCTAAACTCAAGCAGCCAATCCTGAACCTGTTTTTGCATCCAAACTTCGTCAGGGGGATGATTATTAACTTTTTGTTAATCTTTTCGTACAAGACCACGATTCACCAGACACGAGAAAGATTTATTACCAAATTTAAGTTTGCAGAAAGCTCTGTTCCACTTAGGCTTTTTACGCGTGCACTGATGCACACCTTTGTGTCAGTTGCAATTTTGTGGAATCTTAGTACCACTGCCAAAATATACAATTGGCGCACCGTAAGCAATTTCACTTCTCGATATAACTTATCAGGTGAGTATCAAATATCTAATCTGTAAGGTACCATAAGGATAACTCTACGTACGTTCGGCAGTAATGACACAAGATATGCTAACAAAAATTGTATTTGCGGTTTAGATCTTCTCTGAGCTATGATTTATACAAATGAGTCCCCAAAACCGACAAAATCAAAAAGTGATAATAAAAAACATGGGTACAAACACACTAGATACACCATAGGTTGTGCCCATAAGGCTTTAATTAATCACTACAATCAACAGTTACAATAATTTAACAATGCAAATTGTCACTATAGAACTTTAAGTAGATCTAGAACACTATTCCAATGAATTCTATAACCCTCAAACAAAGAATGATATTAAAAAACATACGTTCAACACTCAAGAGCTTATTACACCAGTGATCGTGCCCATAAGGCTTTTACTTATTTAACATTGTACACATGAATAAGTAACCGATTAATCTACGGGGCTTTGTAACCAGTTTCAAAATACTGATTAATAGTGGTGCCACGTATAGTGTACCTACACCATACCGTAGAGACAGTGCCTACGCACGCAATCAACCTGTTTCTAAGACACCATTAATTTGGATGTGTAGGTAAACATGGTCATTTGTTTTAAACTACCTTGACAGGGTTACGATATCGAACTAATAAGGTTATCAGAATTTACATAATAAGTGTGATTTTAGTGCACATGCTGATAAATTAGTGTTCCTAAAGCTTTAGCTCTATTACATTTTTTATGTCTTCAAAATTATGAATTTGTTATAAAAAAATTTTGGAAGACACGCAATTATTGATAAAACTAATCTACATATATATAACCAAAGATTCAGTATTATTAATGCATTTGTATTAGACACAGTCCATACGTTACATTACATTAGATACATTAAAGACCTATATTAATATTGCAAGTAATATGGAAATATTGTAGAATCAATATTTTTTTTCTTTCAGTTCTTCTCCATGGGAAATGACCAAATGGAACCGTGCACTAGCTTCTAACATTTTATAAGAGCCCATGTACGCCTATGTGAAATGAAAATAGTTTTAAATTTTAAAAATTAAAATCAAATAAAACATTAAAATAACTTATACTTTTGAGATTGGATTTACCTACATAAAGCACAATGAAAGCTGTTCAAGTCTTTAAGGCCACTACTAGCGAGACCTTTACAACACTTTTAAAGAAATAAAATCGAAAAGTTTAATACCGATAGCCGATCTGTAGGTCCTTCTTTATGGTGGTCTGATCGCGAATGATAATGAACAACGTTTACCCAGTTTATTGCAATACGCAATTTGTAGTTAAAACTTTTTTGGTCAAATCTTCTTTTATGGTAGGGTCAATACTTGGGTCAAACTTATTTTCTTACGAAAGTCCTGAGCAAACAATGTTAGTATCCACTTCGATATTCCGCCGAAATCGGTGTAAAAGGCTATGGCTATAGACCTATAAAATAACCATAAAGTAGAATCAACTCCAGGCTTGTGCGAAATTTTCAATCATCCTTCTTCGTACTTTAGCAGCCGTTAAATAAATGTTGGAACGAGGATCCGGAGTTCGACATCGGCCATGAGTAATTAGTTTAGCCGCGTGTTACTAACTTGTAATTTTGTTCTGAACCCGTAACAGCTTTTGAACTATCCCATAAAATATTGTAACATATCGTGCCAACATAGACATTCTCGTAATATTAGGTACCCATTACGCAGAAATATGACTGTGGTATATCTCTCGGTTTTCTAACCATAAAAATATGTATTAGAAATAGAAAATAAGAGTATCCTCAATAAATTAAGGACTTTCGAAGCTTCGAAGGTTTCTCTTCGTAGAAATATTAGGCAATAAACACAGCAGGAAAATAAATTGAACATAAAACTAGTAAGTGAGATATTACGCATAAAAAACAAGATCATTGACGATCGAGACGATTTTAATTGAAGATACACTATTAAAACAATACGAAAGGAGATTCGCTCTAATGCAAGTGCAATGAAGCAGGCAAGGGACGGTTTTATGACACTCACTCTTTAACCCGGTCATAGTTACATAAATATCTCCCACGGGAGCTATTTTTAACATTGTACACAAAACAAGAGCCGTCTAGTGTCGGCCGAGTGTGTTCAACTGCCGACAAAGCTGTCATGTTGCTCGTCTACATCAGATTTTAATACTTCCAATAGCTATTAGTCTACTTTCTGAACGTTATCAGCTAATAGAGACGTTACTGCAAATGAATTCAAAACAAATGCTGCGAAACTTTTACGCTCATAAATTCGCAACAACTCGACATTGAGGCCTTGATAGTTTATTTTGACGTTTGTTTGTAATATGTAAACTGGAGTGTCTATAATTAGATTACATTATATCTCATTTCAACGCCCATTCCACTGTAGAAAGGAATCGAAAACAACTATGTTTTACCCAGTTATATCTACAAATAAAATCACTTACAAATTAAAACCACATGATACCTAAAAGTAATTGGTGGATGGTAACTTTCACAATGTAAGGCAAATTGTATGCTTCACATACGGTGGCTTGCCGTTCAGATGGCCCTGTCGCCTGGCCAGACAAGTTTTGTGTACAAGTGTACCACACTCATTCGACTCGTTACATAAATGCTTGAAGGAACACTTAATTTATTATGCAGTCGAATGGTCATTCTAACAATAGATAATAGAGGAGACTTACGCCGAATATTAAATAGGAAACGTCTTGCTAAACTGTCACTAGTAGAGTAGGTACTCAGTAAATTCACAAGCCAATGGCTTTGAAAGTAATGCCCAGTGAACTTATTCAACGAAAGCTACTTAATTAATATTTTCAAGTTGTTTTGAAAGACTCATCTGAAAGATGAAAGAAACTGCCCTGAAGTACAAGCTCTATAGCTCGATAGTAGTTTCAACACACAACAAACTAAAAAGGGAATGTTTTGTGTTTACCGTTATGGGTTTGGGGTTTGTTGCCAGCAAAGCTTCGAATTCGAAGTTAATGCTGGTAGAAGAGCCAGATCAAGAACAAGATTTTCAAAAACCCATTACCTCCCATTTAGCATTGTGTTACAAGCAAAAAATCCGGGCAAGTGCGAGTCGGACTCGCGCACTTCCGTACAAACATACCTATGAAAACAGTTCAACTCCCGAATTGAGTTTTTTTTGTGACTTTATTACAAATTTATAGTTTTCAGATTTTTTTCTGTATTGGTGCTATAAGACCTTGCTTCATGCCAAATTTCAGGATTCTAGGTCAACAGGAAGTACCCTATGAATTTTAATATCTTTGAGAGTCTCGAAATACACGTTTTTTGCGACATAAACGGCCGTATCTTTTTTTTTTCATTAACTCAGAAGTTAGATTTTTTCACAGCTTTAAGGGACCGCAAATCTGAGTAAATGGTTTTAATTTCAACTCGATACCTCCACGCGTTTTCGAGATAAAGGGTCTTGACATACAGATAGACGGATAACAAAGTGATCGTATAAGGGATCCGTTTTCCTTTTGAGGAACGGAACCCTAAAAACGTTCTAACTAGGTAAGTATAATCGTTTCGAAGGTTAATCAAAGTTTCAGAGAAACAATTTCCATAAGCAGCGTCGTGTTGCCTACCTATTGTTTAGAGTTCGTCAGTACAATAAACTTTCCCTAATTCGTCTATTATATGGAAATTTGGCACTTCACATTTCAAGGATATGACGTTGACAACCCCATTAGACTCAGTTAAATAACGTTGTTATTTTGGCTGTCGCAAATGTCTATAATTTGTGGTTATAAACATTAGTAGCTGGAACGTGTGTTTAAAGTCGGGGCCATCCACAGGCCGCGCCATTTTACGAGCTGGCAATATTGGAAAACTGTTGGCGGCACGTGCACTCCAAACGATTTGCTGCCTAAGTTTTTTTTTAATTGTTGCTTAGTCCACTCCACTTCCGCGTCCCATTTTTCCTGAATGAAATATTGCTTTCCAAGCTGCAGGTTTAATCATATTTTTTCTATGTAAAGCTTTTCTTGCTAGAGGATCTCTATTAACCATCTAATTGGTATAAAAAGTGACTGAAAACTTGAAAAATTCGCGACGTTTAAATGAAATCATGAAAGCTTATTCGTTGAAGGGGCAGCCAAATTAATAAAATCGAACATTACAAAAGTGAAGCAAGTGATTAATTATGCATTACACTAATCGATGCCTACACGCTATGACGTTTAAAAATCTACTACTACTAGTACTTTAGTACACCCTGGACTTAATTAACAGCAAGTTTTAATTTATGACCAAAATGTAAAAAAAAGATTTTTTTACGAAAAACTCCTTTTTTGTTCGCAGTGGCATTGGTGTTGGGGCTTACTGGTGATATCATTAAAATGGTCATACGGAGAGAAATTTACTCTTGGCTATCTGACCGGCTCAGAACGACGGCCTGGAGACTACAGCTATCAGAGACCTGGAAGGGTAATTTCAGGTACGTTATCATCATATGCTAATTTATATGAAGGCATAAAGACGAGACAAATGACTAGCAATGAGACTTATAACAAGCACGCACTTAAAACTTCACCACGTAAGTTTGCATGCTAACTAGGTACTTAATTCAAGCAACTAACTAAGTTCTAAAGTAAAATATCCCCCCAAAACGAGTCGGCCATTCTGTGCAACTATAAGAGCTTTACCATGTCGATAAATTTTCCATTAACGTCAACACTGTCTCTAGTGAGTCAAGTTTTTAGTAAAATAGTTCTTCAGGGAGTGATGACGAACACACTACGTACTTCTTATTTTACTTGTTACACAAACAAGATCGTATTTATATTATACTAAAGCCATCAAACGTGCATTTGTATATTCTGACTGACAAATCGAATTGCTTCAACAAGATTAATGGCGGCAACACTTGGCGCTGAATCCACTTTATGAAATAATTTGCTATTGCAAATAAACAATTGTGTAACAGAAATATTGACATTAGAATTTAGCAAAAGCAAACTGGTTCTATAATATGATATAGTAATTTTATTTCTTTGGTTTAAACAGGTGCTATTTCAATGGCGATTGACGAGGTGAACGAGAAGCTCCTTGGCCCGATGGGTCACTCTTTAGACTTCGTCATCGCAGAAACATACGGACAAGAAGAGGTCTCAATTCGGCAGGTATGTTTCCTTTCAATAAATAACTTTTTATTACCCTCATGAACGTTAACTTGAATCAGAAGAAAATCTTGAGAAAGTATTCCAATTTAGTCCGTAGATACTTTTTTCCAATCGGTTGCAAAATTACTTGGGAGTTCATTGGGAGTGCCCACTCACTCGACGACCATTATTCTTTCACAGGTTGTGAACACAGATTACTCTCGGGAAATGTTATATTATTGGTGATATCTTAGGGCGATATTTATTCTGCTAAGCTCTGTAGACGCGATATTATTTTATCACCGAAATGGCGAAAAAAAACTATAATATTTGAAAGCTAGCAAAAACCATTCTAAATCATATTTATTTATTTGTAAGCTGTTAAATTTTTCCCGAATATACAAAGTTCATATTTTATTCTTCGTAAAACTTCGCGTCGTACAACAACCTGTCACCATAATTCACACCAAACTTTATTACATTGAATTATGGGTAATTGTATACGACAAGAGGATACAATCGATATTCGATAACATTTACGATATACATGCAAGCTAGATAGCTCATGGGCATAAAATAGAATTGTCTGTGCTAAAACTGATATGGTCATCGTGCGTGATTTTATGATAGTATGGAACGACAATCAAAAAAATCTTAAATTTGAATATTGAAACGATCTGCAACCAGACAGTGAGTAGAGCCAAATAGGACAGTCAAACAATGCACAGTGAGCATTAGTTTTATGGGCAATAGACTGAAGTTTAACACCCCCATAACTCTATGGGACTGAATGCTCGGTTGATCCGGCGTCATACGAATTAAATTTGCAGTTTCTCGGAGAAACAAATCCCATTGAATTACACTAGTTTAACTTTATAACTCCTCTTTCCAACGATCTCATGATCCTCACGCGTTACTTTTAACTAGGCAATTGTTCATCTGTCGTATTTTCTTATCTAGTAAAAGGGCTACTTAGCTGTTATTTATTGCATGTTTATTCTCTAATCCACTTAAGCACTCAATCTCATTATCCTAAGTACCTAGCTGCAATATAAAATAAACCTTGATTTAAAACTGTACTTTGCTACAAAGGCCATTGATAAACACGGTTTATCTATCTGTGAAGCTGCAAGCACACGATATACATGTAACGGATGCATCAGCCAGAAATAATTCCATAGTTATTTCTGTAAAAAGCAATGACCCAGTAATGGTGGCCATCGAAACGCAAAACACGTGCACGTCATTGAAGCATCTTATTACTTTAATTCAAGCCAGGCTTTGCATCAAACCTCTTTGGCATGCGATGTTTACGTATATTACCCGCTTAACTGCTAATAGACATTATCAATAAGACATAGTATTGAAGGATGTGAGGTACGTACATTTATGTAAGTAGCAAATGCTCATTATTTTTATTAGTTGGGAAAATGAGAGGTAATATCAGTTTTTCTGACTAATACCCACCTAGTTCCTCAAGTATGCCTTTGGTGTTCCAGAGAGACAGTGACTCTTTCAAATAATTCCGCAGCATGCATAGGCCCTCATCAAAAGTAGAAAATACTCATGCAAGTAAAGTAACAAATCATTTTAAAAATACTTAATTCTACCGTATTTCCTTTTCACTACCTTTCACAATTGACATGATATTAGTATTAATTGGTATTTATTTAAAAAGAAAACATCAAGGAACACAAATCAAATATATAGATTTGTACTTGTACAAAAATATTTCTGTATATCTAATAAAAATATGTAAAAAAAATTTATACTCGAAACGGAACTACGGAACTACATAGCGTCAGCGTCAAATTGTATCGAGCTATGGTTTCGTAACGAGGCGACATGCATATAGAAGCCGGAAGAGATAACGAAAAGCGCTCGTCCTCGATATTGGCAATTTTTATATTCAATATAGGACCTTAGTAGCTATGAAAGCTATGTTAAATTTTACTAGCTTTTATTTAACTTATAAAGTTTTTACGTGTGTATGTTTGTTTAGGGTAAATATTACAAATGAATTTGGAAACAGTTACGTTCCGCTAATCGTATTTATCTCTAAGACACTCAGCGAAACTGTTTGTTCATTTACACAGAAAGTCATAATCATATAAATTATAGCGTAACGTTGTTTAATAAATTGATGAATTTGATTTAATTTAAACTTTATTTTCTTGTCTTTAGAACAATTATACAAAAACTTTTTTGTTTCAAAATTATTATTTTTTTTATCCTCGTCCACCTATGCCCGGGTCGGCTTCCAGTCTAGTCGGATGCAGCTGAAACATCTTATATGTATTTAATATCGAGCGATACATAACATAGATAATAGATATGCAAGCTGCAAACTTTGTCACTTTGTCTGTCGTCATCAATGAGACGGTACAAATACAAAAAATAAAAAATAAACGGTATTCAACTTATTACTTTGACTTCTACAAGGATGAACTCGAATGGAGGATAAAAGACAGATAATGGAGGATTTTTCTTGTTAAATTGTACAAGTAGTTAATATGTTCTCGTGAAGAATCTTGACATTAGCAAAAAAAAAAACAGGATTCCATCCCCAATGTGGAGCATAAAATAAAATACAGCCGCAAAATCTTTTTACTATGTATTGTGAAAGAGCGCGAGTAAAAAAGATTGGGTCACCATTAATGCCACCCTCTGTTCGAAGCCTGACGTATCAGCCTAGCTAACGCATAAAATGGTAATCTCGGCGGATTCCTTTCCGACTCACTGAGATACTTGTAAACGTATTTCCTTCGGAAAACTTTTAAAAGTCTTGTGCTTGATATTTTCCGATACTTTTTTCCAAACTGATAAACGAACAGTTCTTGGAAGACTTATAAAAATATCTGTCTAATACATCAACTGACACGATATTTTAATAATTTATGTAATAGCAAAAACTGATATTCTTGTAGAGATAGAGATGAAAGAAAAATCACTCAATCTTTCTTTTGATCTCGATTTGTTTATACAAATGTGTATCGGTCCCACTCTGTGTAAGTAGCTGCATGTAGAACAGGAAACATCGAACATAAATTTTACTGTTACAGGAAACACTATCTTTACAAACTTTTATCTATTAGGGGTATTTGTCTGCGAAATGGATGATGTCGCGTAAAGTTGACAGTCGCGGACTCGTCGAGGGTTCCGTAAAAAACGAGAGCATCACTCGCTGTCTCTTGCATGCTTTGCCATGTCATTACGCTGTACTCAGAAATCCTTATGGGATGCCGACAGAGAAAGTCGCTGTGACCATGATCATACTCGCTGTTATTGGCGGACGTGCCTATGCAACACCATAATAACAACAGATTGGAAAGTGGCTTTGTTTGCTCTTCAATACATCACGTCGGAATTAGATTCGAGTAACTACTCAATGTCATTACCTTACAGATAATACCTACTATAATAGCTGTTTACGTCTAGGTACAAGTAGAACAGTGCGACGTCTAATTACTGCAAGTCATTATCGGTGTCCGTGTGCCCTCAATTGTAAATAATAAGTAAGATATTATGTTCCTCCAACCGCAACTCATTTCTTGACTTATGGCTACTATTAGCCGTTAGCGGGTTGTTTCCCTCTACAATAAATATTCTGTTTCGTTTGTTATAAACTTTTAACAGATAATAATGTTCCGTTTCCTTCGAACAGTTTGGCGTTCAGAAAATGCGTAATAAATTACATTACTTGAGCCCTCTGAAGTTGATTGTGAGATATTTATGGATAGAGGATAACTGGCAGTAACAGAGAACAGAATATTGATATTAGGCAAATGTGCCCATAAAACGGTTAATGGATAAAATGAACGTGCATGAAAAAGGCTGTTTGGCAGTATGGCTATTTGTTATATTGAACGAACGACAGTTTTTCCTCTCTTTTGTTAAGAGTTTTCTTCACACGAGAAAAGTTAAACGACGTTGAAATGCGTTTAGATAGACTCCCCTACTATTTATGGTGGGTATGTACCTAGTTACCTAGAACTAACCCTGCGTTCCGAATTGCGTCAAAAGCGATAATATCGCGAATCCGACCAACGCGCAACGTCACAATTATTACTCAATAGCTATTAAATTTGGTCGGATTCGCGATATAATCACTTTTATCGCAATTCGGAACATGGGGTAAAACGTATCTCAAATGATAGTTTTTTTATCTCTTATACTGGTCCAACTTCAAAAGAGTAAATCGGTAAAAAATGAATGCGTAATGCTTTAGGAGCGCTGTTTCAGTCTGACACAATACTTGTATACTCACTCAAGCGCTGCTAAAGTGTTTCCAAATGCACCTAAAATTCACAATCTGTTTTCATTGTTAAGCTCTCAGCAAGGTAGGACGGGGTTAAAACCACATTTGGCTTTTAGCCACAATATAGTCACAACAACTTTAGTACGTAGATACAGGCCGTAATACATAGCATAGCATAGTCGGCCTTAAATGTTTCCACTGTTGGGACTCAGGCCTCCTCTCTAGGAGAGGGAATGGGCCGTAATCCACCACGCGGGCCCAGTGCGGATTGGTGAATGTCACATGTCTTCGAATTTTTGGTTCTAGGACATGCCGGTTTCCTCACGATGTTTTCCTTCACCGTTTTGAGAGCAGTGGTGATGAAATTAATTACACAAAGTAATGCGCCTGGCTGGGTTTGAACCCGGAACCTACAACTCGTAAGTCGAGGCCGTTACCACTCGGCCACCACTGCTCCTAATACATTGAAAAGTTTTTAATCTTCTCGTTTTTTCGAAGTTGGATAATTAACATGTTCATATAACGAAATTGTGGCGACGACAGCGGACATTTTAAAGTTGCATCGTTAAGTTTTTACAACTGCAACAGAATGACTTAGGTATGATAAAATTTATTTTTACGAGCCGCAAAAGTTTCAGTCGCAGGACTCTTACGGCTCATAAAACAGACCAAAAATTAATATTTCAATACAAACTTTGTGCCCGATTGCCAAATATTATCAACTTCCACACAAACTTTCATCCACTTTTAAACTCCTTCGGGATTTAATAATAACAGATAATAATAATCCAATCAATAACACAATCTTCCGTATGCTTAAAATCTTTCTCTCTTCTTATTAAAATTCACTCATAAATCAATAAATTAACATAATATGTTAAAAAAAGTATTAAAAATAGACTTAAGAATATTTTAACCTATGTAGATTAAAATACTCTAAAAACTATTTTTACAATAAGATCGAGAAATCAAACCACAATAACAGTTAATACAATAATAATATAATTTATTATTATTTCCTATATTTGTCTTATTTATATATTTTATATACTTTTCTTTAAAAATAAAAAACAAATATTTAAAAATATAAAAAATATTATTATTATTTAAGTCAAAAAATCTTTAGATAGAGTTAATTTCCGCGAAATAATAAACTTTTCTAAAGCCAGCGGTTTCGTGTGTTGTTTCTGTCAGTAATTAAACTTAGGATTCTTTTACCTTAAGCCCTGTATCTAGTACGTACTTCCTCCTTATGTATACCGTCTAAACACATTGGTTTAACGTCAAAGTGATTGCGTCCTACAGGTGGCAGCGTTGTGGGCAGCCAACGTGTCGGCGTTCATCGGACCGCAAGAGACGTGCGTCCATGAAGGGCGCATGGCCGCAGCTTTCAATCTGCCCATGGTTAGCTACGTAAGTAACCTTTTTGATAACTAAAGCTACGTTCACTTGATGTCCTCATCAAGAATCAAAGCATTTATTTCAAATAAACCATTTACAGGCACTTTTGAATTGACAAGAATCCAGTCAATAAAAAAAAACCGGGCAAGTGCGAGTCAGACTCGCGCACTAAGGGTTTCGTATAAACTTACCTATGAAAATAGTTCAATTCCCGAATTAAGTTACGAAGATTTTTCCGATACGTTTTCAGTTTTCAGATTTTTTCCTATACTTGTGCTATAAGACCTTGCTTCATGCAAATTTCAGGATTCTAGGTCAACGGGAAGTACCTACCCTATGAATTTTGATTCCCTTGAAAGTGTCGAAATACACTTTTTTGCGACATAAACGGCCGTATCTTTTTTTTTCGTTGACTCAGAAGTTTGATTTTTTTCACAGCTTTAAAGGACCAGACAGACCTGAGTATTATTGCTTTTAATTTCAACTCGATAAAACAACGCGTTCCTGAGATAAAGGGTCTTGACAGACAGACAGATGGACCACAAAGTGATCCTATAAGGGTCCCGTTTTTTCCTTTTGAGGGACGGATCCCTAAAAAAATATGCTTATTGGACATTCCAAAGTGTAGATCTCTATAGAGAAGAATGTGCAAGAAACTCCATAGATCGAATGCACAGTAGGGTAACTTCTTGCATAATAATCACACTTCACACTTAAATTATAAATGGGAAAGTATATATTTTGTGCGTATGTTTGTTACTCCTTCACGCTTAAAAGGCTGCTCGGATTTTGATGAAATTTGGCACAAAGGTAGATCATATCCTAAAATGGACATAGAATAGTTGCTATCCCCCGAGTATGTTGCCTTAGGATAATTTTTCTATCCACGTGAGCGTAGTGGCAGCTACTAAATAATACTCGTAGCCGGTTTCGAAGGTAACTATTTGGAATTATGAACGTTTCAAACAGTGTATCAAACCCTATTTGAATGCCGAAGATTGACAGGTTTTCAAACTATAATAGATTTTACAAATACTCAACTTTTAAGTCGTAATTCAGAAATCGGAGGACAGTCGAAAGCAATGTTCTTTTTGAAAATCTAACAAAATTAATTGACTTATCTAGTAGAAAATTTTTCGAACTTAAGGAATAAAGCAATTGCCTCAAAATATTTCGGACCGTGGTATAAATATACCTAGTACGCAATTGTGGTGCAGGAGATCTGAATTAAAACACTACCATCGCGTAAACTGAATCTCCATGACAGATATACTGACATGACATGAAAGGAGTTTCATTTTCAAACGGTACTGTTGTTAAACATCCATCACTATGTCTCATGCTCCATTAATGTTCGGCCATCTTGATCGATCAACTGTCAAAATTCAATTTAGCTTTTATCGAATCATGCATTCATACTACACTTTACCTGAATCACAGCAAGGTTGTCTTGTTTACAAGGTTTTTGGCATTAAGTGGTTTAAAGGTTTGAAAGAATAATCCCAATATTTACTTATACAAACAAAGAGGTGGTAAGAGAAACAGCTGGAAGAAATGATTAAAAAAAGATAGCGGAGTGTGTGTGTGTGTATGTTTGTTAGCCCTTCACACTCAAACTGTTGAACGGATTAAGATGAAGAATTATGTTTTAGAATAGCACATAGGCTAGTTTTTATTCCTTGCGATAATGTGTTTTCAATACACTTACTCGAAAACCCGCTCCTGTTTTTACGCTTTTACTACTAACGCTAAACTGCTTTTACGCACGCCATTTACTGTTTTCCGCACTAGTACGGAAAAGTGTGCAAGTTTGACCCTGTCACAATTTATTGCATTTATCGTATCAAGTTCTATCGTATCGTCAGTCGCAGGTGGGGTTAACCTGTTGGTTTGTTTATTTCTTCGTAAGTGTATAGAAAAACGTCCTTTGATACATGTAGAAATTTGTCAGTGCAGCACTCGGGTCCATAATACTCTTGCTTGTGGCTCAAGCGAATTTCACCTCGGTCGAAATGAGAAACTTTCTCCACTTGTATTTTGTTGTACTAGAACGTAACTGTAACGCGGGCGAATCCTCTAGCAGAAGTTAGACACTAATACAAATACCAACAATACACAAAGTACACAAAACATCAATACTGAGAAGTCACCATAATGGAACGATACTCAGCTGCGGTTAACAATGAAACTTGACATCTTCAATAGGCAGGCTGCCAAGAGTTTACGGGTTAATTGGAAAAAGAACAATATACGTTATTGACGTCGAGTTTAAGGCAACGAAACTGCAAATGCAGTCAATGTCTTATGTTAATGCAATCATATTAACAATCGAGGGTCTTACAAACTTCACGAAGTACAAACATTGTGCACGGTTGACTTTTTTTTTCGTGGGAATTCATCAAATGACTTTCACGTTCCTGGTAAAAAGAGACGGAGTGTTAGACTTTTACTGACTAAAACGCACGGTGTTTCTTCAGTTGCTCTTTGTCAGAGGCGTAACGTGAACTAATTTAGACTTGGGCGAAGGCGCATCAGTGAGGACTTTTTCTTTCATAAATTCGAAAACGAGACAGCGACTGTCGCAACCCAGTGATCCACCACTTCGTTGCTTACCATGAGCTGAAATAGTGGTCAAACGCGAGTCTATCAGTTATAACAAGACCCTCGTTCGAGCCTCTTTGTGAGGGCCACGGTGTATTCAAACAATCAGCAGCACTTGAAGGTCTGAATTGGCCCCGTCAATCGTGTACAATAAGCTGGATTTGGTATTTGGAAAATATCATAAAGCTGAGAATATAATAAGTTATACTTATCATACATTATTATGACGATTACCGCTCCTTATAATCACTGTAAACATATTTACTGTGTAATATTTCGGTTCATAAACTGTTCTCCATGTAAGCATTTTTGGATTGTCTTTAATTACTGTAATTATTTTTAATTTGTTTGCTTACACAAGTCATTTCTTATACTCATAAGATTGGCAAGTTTGCTGAGGGAGTTTTTTCTTTGGCGGGAATTTTTAGAGTGAAGTTCAGTGGCTGTTTTAATTATGAGCAAATAGATTCCTGATGAATAATATGATTTAAATTGATTTAATTTTGCTTGAGCCTACACATTTTTTTTTATTTATTTATGTAGTACATATATATATCGATGATATAGGCATACCAACGACTTATTTACTAAACATTGACTATAACGCATTTACGAGGGCATCCTGTGTAAAAAAGTCACTTATAGGTATGCACAGCATTTAGATGAAAAATGGACAATATGAAGCTGAGAATTTTATTGTAGTAGTGACTGCCTGAGCGAAGCTTACAGAGGAGGCTGACTCGATAAAACTGCCAAATACGTAAAACATTAGAATGTTTTACAATCGCATTTTGAAAACAAAATGACTATTCTTTCATCTGTATCAAAAACGAAATACTTTTTAAGCTTAAACACTGGCTAAATGTACAAGTCGTGCTGATTTTAATCCTTTCAGAAAAAATCCGTGCAGGGTGGCCCTTTTGGTGGTTTTCACTTATAATCCTGATTAATTATAGTACTTACCTAAATCCTTTATTTTAACGCGTTTTTCTTTGTCCTACAGTACTGCCGCGATGTTGCCAGCTCCAATAAGCGAGTATACTCTACGTTCGCTCGCACCAGACCCTCGGACATCGATATCTCCCGCTCCGTGGTCGCCGTGCTCACGCATTTCAATTTCATGCATGTAAACATTATAACAATACATTTCACTTAGCTCATTTACGTAAATCAAACATATTGTATGCAAACCAAGTACTTCAGTCCTTAGTTCCAGTCGTAAAGCCAGAAAACATTGAATTATATCCTTAATCCTGTATAATGGTTCTCATACATAGGTAATGAACCTTCTTAATGTATTTGAATATTAAAAAAGAGACTGTTCCTTGACGTATTAATATTTAATCCGGTTTCCACAAATCTCTAACTGATCTCTTTTCATGAAAACGACCGTAAACTATTTTACTAACCGTGAAATTGATTTCCTCTATGTCATTTTGTATTAACGCTTCGTAAAAGGCAGGATAAATCTACTGTAGATTTTAGAATACTCCACAAACTCAAACTAATTTATCTTTCATTTCGCAGGTAGCTTTCGTGTACCTAAAGGCTCCAAACCACGACTTTTCACGTTTAGCGCTTGCAATAATAGCGGCGGCGAGGGAAAAACAAATATCAGTCCGGACGGTGCAAGTGTACAGACAGCCTTATTACTACGAGAACAAACGGGAGAACTTCACCCGTAACCCCTTCCTGGACATCGTTCGCGAAACGTACAAAGATACCAGAAGTATGTCAACTTATAATAACTATATTTAAATATATAAATACATTAAAAAAGTACTCACTAAAACTGAAACATTTTCCAACTAAAATACCGTATTTGGTTGCAGTATACGTCTCCGTTGGATATTATCACGATCACATCGGTTTAATGTTGGCTTTGGACGCTATGCAGCTACTGGATTCTGGTAAGTAACTATTATACATGGAGCTCTTTCAACTAACTGTACTAAAATTTCCGGAATCCTTAATTAGGTGTTATTGTAATAATTGAATTGTAGAAAACATTACCTATAAATCTAGTTTCAGCTGTATGATGAATATTTCGCGTTAGTAGTAATAAAAATTATAAAGCAATTTTTGTTAGTCTCTCTTCCAATCTACATTTAAAAGTATCTATCTGATGTAACCAAATGACAAAATCAACCATTATAATTTCCATAAAACAACCATTTTACTGAACAAGAGACTATAGTAATGTTTAGATCGAAGGTGTATTCAATACACGGCTCAACAAGACGAAGGCAGTGACGTGAAATCATAAAACAGCATTAGGGGGCATTCCCCTCCGTCGCGTCGTGCTCGTGTCTGTCACGCTTAGGCCATGTGGTAGGCCTACCAGATGCCCGGGATATCCGGAAATTATCTGAAAATTTGCGTCCTGTCCCGTGTCCAAGTATCCAGTAATCAAACCTAACTGTCCCAGATTCCAAACACCTACTAGTTTTTGTCACAAAGTTACAAGTAGGTTAGGTACCTATTGGTCTTGTTCTTTGCGAATAGCGAATTTGTCGTGCACGAAGCGTAGCTCCACCTTCAAAATATAACACTGCGGTGTTGTTTATTTATTATTTATTTATTCATTAAAACTTCATTTAACACAAACGTACAAAGGCGGACTTAATGCCATAGGAATTCTCTACCAGTCTATCAAGGATGGTGGAGAGATAACATGGCAGGTGCATAAAAAAACAGTAGGCAATGATAAGAAAACATGGGTACAAAATACATTGGAAATAATTACGCAATTTCCGCTTAAATGCGTAAGTACTAACTGATGGCCGTCCTGATATCAAGAGGAAACACATTCCACAGAAAGTACGACAAATGTGAAACAAAGATGGTTTGAAGAAGGGCTATGGTTTTAAGAGACTTAAATGGACTGGTTACCAGGTAATACGTTAGGACTATGGTCCCCTGCCTGAATTATATTGTTCATATTCATTTGTAAAAAAGGTAGTTATTATTATTTCCTAAAGTAAAAATAAACCGGATGCAGTTGTTGAGAACTGTCAGGTTTCAAGTTGCGCCTACATCACTACACGAAGGTTGAGGAATTCATGGAGTATTTGAAAGTGAAGATTAACTGGACTCTGAGAGCTCTGAGGGCCGTAAGGTTAGAAGCGCGCTACGACATCAACTTAAAGTCGTTTGTGGTACGAGTTCCAACCCATCAGCTACAGATCTTAAAAGAGGACTTCTGGCTAAAAGTTGTTATTTAGTATTATATCGAAGTTCCCGAGGACGGTTATGTGACACCACGCAACGCAACACGACGCGCCGACTACATTATGTCTAGAAATAATATAGCAAAATAAGTTGTTTTGATTATGTTGTAGTTTATTATTGTTTAAAATTATTTTATGTTTTATCTATAGACCCCCGTTGCCTGAAAATAAAATGGTTATTATTATTATCTAGGAAAACCGTGCGAAAAAAACTTGTGTTACGAAATTAACCTGCGTCAGAAAAAGTCCTCTCTGCTTCCACGCTGCTCAAGAATTTGAAATCTCATTTCAAATTCTGGAAAACGTTCAATATGGTTTGTAAGTCATACATAGAGTTAAACACAGAGGTTTTATCTATTATCTTTTATTATGTCTTGAGCAAAGCCTTGAGCATCGACACCGAGTTGCTGGCCTGTCGGTTTTCTATCGATTACACTTCGGGGAGTGTGCGTTGGAATTGCACAATTTAATTCCACCAAGTCCGTTCCATCATCGGACCACTAGACGTACGGCGTTGCGCCATCGGTACATGGTGGACATCCCACCCATACGTACAAAGCGTTTTGGGAACACATTCATAATGCGTACAGCTAAGGAGTGGAATTCCCTGCCGGAGTCTGTGTTCCCTGATAGCTACAACCTAGGGGTCTTTAAGTCAAGAGTGAATAAGTTACTTCTAGGCAAGCGTGCTCCATCTTCGGCCACATCATCGCTTACCATCAGGTGAGATAGTGGTCAAACGCGAGCCTATCAATAATAATAAAAAAATAAAAAAAATGTCATATTGAGATTTTTGTAAACATTTAAGCTTATATTCTTGGTCTTCTTTTGCAGTTAAACCTAGCTAAAATCTAGAGATATCTAAGTCAAGAGAGAATAGGTTACTTCTAGGCAAGTGTGCTCCATCGTCAACCACATCATCAATTACAATTAGGTGAGATAGTGGTCAAATGCGAACCTATCAATGATAAAAAAACCAGTGAGCTACGACACCGTTATGTTTTGGAGTATGTACTTGTATTTACTGAATCCATCAGATGGCTTAATTCGTATTACTTTTAAAGATAATGAATTTCGTCATTATTTATTGAGATTTTGAAAGAGGGTCCTTTCTTTTTCCTCCTCTCAATAAAATTGAGTAGGATTGTGCAAATATAATAAAATATTTGCCTTAGTGAGCCTATTTTATTTAAGACAGTTAGAGCTTTTCTGGAAATCTAATTTTTTAAGACAAAAATTCAAAACGGTATCCGTTGTTAAGTGTTGCGTCTTACCACGCAGTATCTGGTTTAGTAGATTTTTTTAAATCTACGCAAGTCTTAAAGTCTTATTATTTCCGAGACTGGAGGTATAAGTCTCGAGTCGCGAAAATATTTTCGAGGTCGAGACTCCCGGGATGAAAGCCCTAGTAGTGGTCACTTCTTTATTTTAACAACCCGACTCCATTACCCTACAGTTGTCCCGGAAATGAAAAAGCTGTACCGGCAACCCTAGGCAGGCACTGGATAAATCTTTGCGGTCTACAAATGAATATTGTACATGCATTAGATTCATCCCAACCACGGAACCTTTTACTGTACGTGACCCGGCACGTACTTGGCCGGTTTTCATATTAGCATCAAAACTTACTTTCCCTTTCCTTACGTGAATAAAACATTTTCATCACAAAAGAACACGGAATTCATATCAGTCTATTTATCGACATCGACGTCAAACGAACACTTTCCTGATTACTGAAATAATATTCAGAATCAGATCGTATTTATCGAAGCTAGGGTAATATCAATACGGCATAAACTTATCTTCATTGAAACTGAGGAAAACTTTTGGGAAAAGCTACAATTTTGTAGGAGAGTCCAATTCTAATCTATTCAACCCAGAGTAGCTCTGCTATAGATATTTTAACCAAGGTTATAACTAATAAGATGAGCTGTATAAGAACCTAGGAAGAATCAGGTAGAACTAATTTGCTGCAACACTTTTATTTACGTGGGAAATCATCAAAAGATTTTTACTGCTCTGGGTGGAGTGAGAAGGAGTGTCAGTCTTTTATTGACTAAAACCCAGTGTTCCTTTAGTTGTCCCTCGCGAGGGCCACTGTAACTCTTTCAAATAATCCTGAAAATGTATATAATAAATCACAGTAATGTCATAAAAGCGAAAGATTGTGAGTGAACGGATTTCGATAAAAATTGGTACACGGGTAGATCATGTCCTGGAATAGCATATTATTCCGAAAGTATCTTTCCGTTGGGATAATTTTAACTATAGCGCGGGCGAAGCCGCTGGCTGCACCTAGTACAGAATATTTTTCTTTCTTAAGACCTGTAGTTGTGTAAATCCATTTCTACATTATACAAAGCACCCTATTAGCTTTGGAGAGCCATATATCAAAGAGTGAGTGTGCAAGTGAAAAGCTTAACAACGTGCGTGATTTCCATAAGCTCGCGTGTGATATATTTGTCTAGATCTTCTCTTTGTTAGCATGACACCAACGCCCCATTATATGACGAGGAAAGCCTTTACCCCCATTATTCATCCTCAGTTTTCATGGTACATTAACAATGATTACTTACACACTTTAATAAATCTAATATCTACGAAGATTAGATTATATGAAGCGACAAAATTTGATCGTTGAACAGGTCCTCTATCGAATGTTTTCAACCATTTTAAAGATAATATCATAAAATCAATCAACGTGCTTGCCTTTTCCCAGCTATTTTGTGGTCGGCTTCCTGTCAAACAGAATGCAGAATATTAGTATTTTATATGGACTGCCTGACTGACCGCCACAACCCAGTATAGCTATACTATAGATGTCCTGATTAGAGGAAATCTGAAAGTGGCATTAGTGAAAAATTGAAGGGGAGACGTTTGTCTTGGGATGGATGGTCGTATGAAGAAGAGGAATGAAATAAGCATGTAACTAAAAGTGTTATGATTATACGTGTTGATTGATATTGGGGGAGGCCAAAGAACAGATGAATGGATTATGTGAGGAGGGACATGTAGAATAGGAAGTCAGTGATAGCGTGGCAGGTGAAAGGACAGAAAAAAATAAAAAAACCATGTTGCGCCGACCACAATTAACACGGGACAAGGACAGGAAGGTGATGATGACAGATGTCCTAAAATAGTACTGTATGTAAAATAGTACCGTATGTAAAATAGTACTGTATGCAAAATAAAATGAACTTCACTCTAGCACCGGAACCTATAAGTACCTACTTAATATGTAAAAATTATCACTCAAACGAAAATATCAACACATGCCTAAAAAATATACCCGACACTGTATCACAGCTATTTTCAGGTTTTCCTCAAACACGAAAATAGAAAGAGGAGCAGTCATGTTTTTGACAGATAACTAATAAACTAAACCTATTTATTATTAGGACAAATTTTAATGACGTGTTTTTCTATCCGTCTGAATGATCGACGATTGTGCGAAAAATAGTGACATAACGACGAACGACGTCGGAAAAGATATAAATTCCTTTTCAAATGATAAAAGGCTTAGATCAGATTATAGTAACATAATATGCTTAAAGATCTTGGTAAGCTATTGAATTTATTCGTGGAAGCATTGCGGGTCGTTGAAGCGTGCACTATTTGCCTCGCGAGAGCACATCGATCACGTGACGAGCAAATATTGTAGCTCTACAGAAGCGCTACTATTCAATTTACACCCGCTTTTCACTATTATGTGAGAATAATATATCATGGTCATATCAACAAACATTTCCAATAAAATAATATTTATAAAACTCATCGTGTTTTACTGTTTGTTGTTCATGGCTGATGGAGTCCTAATTATTATTCAGTGACACGTTTAATAAGCCTTGGGGAGATAAACAATGGTTACAGCTCTTATCATCGGCCCGCCAGATAAGTAGCTATTTAATCCATAAAACGTGTAAACTATTATTGGCAACTAGTTATTTGACCAATCTCGACTGATTTTCAGTTTAAAACTCAAACACGGAATATAAGATTATAGCGTCATATTTTGTTTCGCGCGGCAGTTTGTACCACGGACATTAGTGTTAATAACCCAATATGCCCAGGGTTTTCATGTGAAAGCATAAACCCCAGCGAATAATATTTGCTCAGCCAGTTTTCATACGCATAGCATTACTAGAATTAAAGCTAAATGGATTAATAAAATTTTAAATAGAAGCTTGTCAGATTTCATGAAACCTCGGTGTAAACACGAAATAAAGGAAAATATCTTTTGTCTTTAACTTCTACGTAAATTCAGATGAAATTAACAACAATAGCAGCATGAGAAGGATGATTAAATTAGATATTAAACGTGTCTGGGACTGTTAAATTCCGACGTTGATGCGAAACAAAAGAAAATGATTTTCGACTTTAATTTTGAAGTTAGCACGCGGGATTTATTACATAATTCTGAAATTGAAGGATTACTTTGTTTTATATATAAAAACTTTATCCTTCACAAAACTATAAAAGCGAACTTATCTTAGGCATTATCTAGGTAGGTAGGTACTGTTTTTTTAAACGACTCTGTTATTTGTGGAGACAATTTATAAACTCAACCTCTAATTAAATGCACACTGAGTGACCGTCTTGATATCGAGAGATAGAAGCATGGACCCTCATGGACTTCACATATAAGAGATATGAGAAAAATCCAATTAAAGCCAGGCAAAAATAGCGGCAGTCCGGGGTAGTAATATTATAACGGCATCCTACAAGATAAACAGGACTAAATATCCTGAAAATATTTAGGGTGGGTTTCTCACGAATTTCGACACATTAAAGTTTGAGAAATACTTAATCTCAAATGCTTAATAAATCAGTAGGAAATCCTAGCCTCGGAGGTTATTCGTACCCAAATTGTACCTACAGCTCTATTTGTAACAACTATGGATATGGTATAAAATAAAGATTAATTATTATTAAAAAGTTTCTCAGATAACTCTGACTAACACTAGAAACCTGAAACCTAAACCAGCGAAGAGTCCAGTCAAGATGACTGAAGATATTTAACGCTAGGGACCCATGTTTTACTTTTCCTAAAACGTATACCATGTCACACTTCAAGGCCTGCCTCATCCCTTTGAAAATGTAAGTTTTTCAACTTGTATCAAGTTCAAGTACCTTAAAAGGGCATCATAAACCACAACAAAAAAATGCTATAGGTACTTTGATTCCCTTCAATTTTGTACAAATATTTATTTTATTTATTGTTCCACAAACAATAAAAAAATTACTATATGCGTTTATTGTTTGTGTTTCAACATTTTACTTGTGCAATTACCAACACTTTTATACTTGTCTATAGAGAATAAAATATAGGTAATGATGGTAAACATTGTACAAATATTTTTTTTTACTAACAGTAGGTAAATTTTTTTGAGATATTAGCATTTTTTCAATTCTTGGTAACTAATTTTGTAAATCACGACTAAACAACAGCAATGGACAATCGTGTTTTTGCCAAAATGTCAAATCATAGGTCGCCTAGCCTAGCCCTTTGGACGGGTGAACGTATGTCATTTTTCTCGCCAAAACGCTCCCGTATTTACTCAGATTTATCGTTCAAGTGTAATATTACAGGGGAAGATGGGTAGACAAATGCTCAAGGTCTTCGGCTAATATGAGGCCCTTAAACCTGTACACTAGGTACTACGTGTGTACTATTACATGTATAAGCTCTAGACCCCTAGAGATCATCTAACGACAAAGAAATCTTCTAATTTCTATTTGATCAACCGACGTTGGAACCGAATCCAAAACCTTTCGTAGATAAGATTGACTATACTAATACTAATAAGAGAATTATTATAAAAATAACAAAATTCCAATCTTTCACAGGTGAATACGCTGCCATCGGAGTGGACGTTGACAAGTACGACTCAGATGAGGCAATCCGGTACCTTTCCGGCCCTCTACGAAAGGAGCCAGGTCATCGGACTCCTCAGGCCTTTCGATCATACATGGCAGTGGCTCCGTCACCCTCGCCATCATACCCAATTTTCGCTAGAGAAGTCAACAGGAGGCTACAGATGCCGCCGTTCAATTTCACTAATCCCTTACTTGCTTTTGGAGGAGGAAAAGTAGTGAGTACCAAATTATTTCAAGTTTAACTTTCAATACGATTTTTTTATAAAAAACAGACATTTTTATTGGTAAAAATTACATAAATTACAAGTCACATTATATTTTAATTAAATTAATTACTGTGTTAACTATTGCTTCAATTAATTCATTAAAATATAAAATAATCACTTAACCAATAAAACAAAATTACAACAATTGATTTTTGAAAATTCATCATTTCATTGAAATTAATTAAATCATTTGAAACATAATAGTAAATTGATTGTCATCATCATCTTCCTGCCCTTGTCCCTTGTTATTTGGGGTCGGCGCAACACGTTTATTTATTATTTATTTATTTATTATTATCTCCCTTACAACTATCATTAATAGTAAATACCTAATGTGATAGAGCGGTCTTAAAATTAACTTATCTACTTATAATTATATAAAAAAAAAGAATCTCGTTAAACTAACCTACATCATAATTATTTTAACCATCCATTTCCGTTCCATTCTGTCCTGTCATGCTATCACTAACTTCCTTTTCTTTCATATCACTCTTCACACAATCCATCCATCTGTTCTTTGGTCTCCCTCTCCCTCTCCATCCATCCACATGTAAACTCTTTTAGTAACATGCGTTTCATCCCTCCACTTCATATGACCATACCAAGACAAACGATTCCCCTTCAACTTTTCAGTCACTGGCGTCACTTTCAAACTTGTAATAAATTGATTGTCATTGAAATTAATTGATTAAAATTGATTAGTCATTAGTTAATATATTACATGATATTTTATTGTCTATCATCTCTTCAATAGAATAAAACGCTTTCTGAGTGAGCCAGCATTTAAGTTTGGCCTTAAAGCTAGACATCGTCATAGCCGAAGTAACTGACGACGGACGGCAGTTTGTTAATTTTTTTTTTTGTGCGTACGCTTACAAGACTTTGAGAGTCGATATGGTACTCCCGCTAGCTTATTGGCTGGTCGAGTGTAGTTAATTTTATGTCTGTCTCCTAACTTTTTGTATGTGTGCATGTTATCCCACGTAAACATAGCAGCCTGAAATATTATAATACTTGGCAAGGTTAGTGTTCCGAGCGATGCAAAGAAAGGTCGTGCACATGTTTTTTGCAATATGTGTATGTGGGCAATTGGACTGCTCTTTTTTTGCATCCTAAAGACGCGTAATCTATCAGCAGCATGACCTCATAGCTCTACCGCATTGCAAGAACACGGACGGGTTTTAGTCAGTAAAAGTCTGATACTCCCTCTCGCTCCACCAAGAGCGATTTCCCACCCTAAAAAAAATTACCAGATACGCACAAATGGTGCGAGATCGTTATTACGTTTAGTTAATCGAGCAAATCACGACGCTCAACCCGCTGTCCAAACGTAAACAAACTGAAAAAATAAAAAAGCTTGAAGAAAGGAAATTAAGTAATGAACTTGTTTTCACCAAATTATTATGTAATAATAACTGGAAATGTAGAATCTGTTTTTCCACGACTGTATTAAAGTGCTGTAAAAACCAAGCCAGTGTTATTTTGTTTAACCGTCTCCAGAATAACCAGATCATAAAAACATAATGTAGCAAAAGTTATGAGGAAGAAAAGCCGTTATGTCGTACGTCATTGTTTAAATTAAAGATTTAATTTACTGTTTCTTGGCAAGGGAAATACTGCTGTTCTCGACATCGTATACACAACTATAGCGTTAACATAATACATTGTCCAACTAATTAAACAGGACGTTAACATACTGCGTTAATTAAATCTGCATCTGACACATTGGCACAACATCTACGTGCATACATACAGGCTTCTATAATTACAAGGACATGAAAATTACTACATTTAGAGCAAATTATGCAGCAGATCCATTTTGCCCTTTTGTAATGAAATCTGCATCCTCAAAGTAATTAATTCAAAGGCACAGAATGAACTCATCCCCGCAGGAGGGACGTTTAATCTAATGAGTGGAATTCACGTAAAGTCCGACTTACACGCAGTTGCGTGTTGTCGGTTCATTCAGGGTTTAACATTGTATTTTCATTTATTTCATAAGTTATGGACAAATAACGGCGAATAGCGATCCCATAACCAGAAGTAATAGGTACCTATTAATCTTCTTTCGAATCAACAACCGTTTTCGAGCCTAATTAGTTTATCTATTTTTGAAAATATTATGGGCTATGCTAGAATTACCTAATATTAAAATATAGGCAGATATGAATTTGAGTTAGTCAAACAATAGAATTTGTAAATAAGGAAGTAAATTGGTAGATTAACACCTAGCCACGCGACCCAGTAATTTTACAATTCTACACATAAAATATATAGTAGTAAGCACTTTACCTGAACACCGGAGCTCGCCCGGTTATCTGACCCTCTAAATGAGTTTTCGTTATTTCTCTTTTGACCGCCTATTCGACCCCTAAATGAATTCTCCTAAAGTTGACACCAAGCTTAATAGCTTTCCGGGCATACCGCATGTGAAAAAAGGTCACTTTCGGTTCATTAATTTTGATTTAAAATGAAGGAGTTTTGACTTAATTACAAGGGTTAATTATAATACCTAAAAGTTTAAAGATAACCCTGTTTAATGCTTCCTTTTTCCTGATGAACCAGGTCTTGAATTTGATCTGGCCTGATAAGAAGCGATGGACGAGGACTACGGAATGAGCGAGCCCAGGAGATACCAGTTCACTCTTATTTTATAGGCTGATGGGGTAAAAGTGTTAACCAAAACAGACGTCACAGTATTCCGCACTTTTCCTAAAGGGAAAGAAAAGTGTTCTGCCCTTTAATTGACGTGCGCATAATAAACTTCGAGGTGAAGTGCTTGAGGCGGCTAGTGGGCTATCAACGAAGATTCTGTTAAAAATGGTCTGTTTTGATTGGCAATTTACACTCGTAATAACATCATGGTTTCTTCAATAGATCCCAGTGGAAGCAGCATGGCTACACGACTCCGTATGGGTGTATGCACGGGCACTGGCAGAAGCGCTGACCAGCGGTGAAGGCCCGCGGGATGGCAGGGCCATAGCAGCGCGAATGAGGAACACCTCCTACCATAGTGTTATGGGGTAAGAAGACTAACGAATTTCAATTAATATGGACAGTTCACGTAGAAGCTAGTACACTTAAAGTATAGATACTTAATTTTATTTTGTTCTTAGCCAGTTTTTACCAAGAATAAGGGTTTCCCTTTTTATACGAAATGAAAGTGTATTATCAGTCCAAGATCAGTTGTTTGAATTTTCGCGAATTTTGGCCGAAAATTAACGTAATTTTCAGCTTCAATCAGAGACAATCTTCTGAAAACCTTTCCAATTTCTTTTGACCACGAAGCCAAATGGCTTACCCTCTGGTTAGGTAACTGCGACGTGCTTCTTTTCTGAGCCACATCTTGCCGTTTGTGGCTTAGGTAACAGAATTAGAAGCGACCGAACGATATAGCCAGTCGCTTAGATTGCCCAATCTGTATCGGAAAAGCGAGGATCCTCTGCGATTCTGCTTCTAACAGTGGAGAGTCTGAATCTAATTTTATGTTAGGTACTCGTGTAAGTTGATGGGTAAGTAATACAAAAGGTCAATAGCTGTTGCATGTAAGTCGTGCTCTACTTTCCTGTGGAACCATAAAACAATCCTGGCGCGACAGAAGTTCGTGCCACGTCACGTTTCGTGTTTTCAAGTAACTACAATAAAAGAGTTTTACACCATTTACTTCTACAACCCGTTGACATTAAACGGCCAAAGCTCGGCCCATGCTTTGTTTGTAAGCTTTTGTTTTAAATGGTTTTAAATTAGCTTGACCTATTCGGGTTTATAATAGCAAAAAGTCACGTTAATTTCCGCTCAGCAATGAAAACTTAAGATTTTTGTTAGGTATTTTTTGTAGACTCTTTTCATAAGGCTCATTTCGTTACAGTTAGTCTATCGTAAAATATTTAAAATAAAGTTTTTTTTTTTAATTTTGCCCCACGCTTAGAATTACCTTACTTTTGTATCTTGGGTGCGTTCACAAACATGTACACACACATACACAAGTTACTTCGACCCGAAACACCTATCTGTAAGCCATACAAATATTTGTTCTGTGCGGGAATCGAGCCCGTGACACGCAGCGTAGCATTCAATCGCTGTACCACTGCGCCAGCCATGCCAACGTAATTGTGAATAAAGGGCCTATTACACTACGCGATATTCAGCACACGATATTCAGACTTATTTTTTGTTCCGAATAAGACCAGTCTAACCCTTAGATATTACACTACGCGACATCGACTAAGACTGTCTGAATTTCGAGTAGTGTAATAGGCCCTCTAGTTCTACGCAAGAGCATGGACGAACTAACATGACCAACGTGAACTGTCGGAGATTTAATTGACATTACAATGTTTTGAGTTTTATTACTGTGGACTTATTAAATTGACGATTGGTTTCCAATGTTCAGGTACTGGGTGCACATGGATGAGCATGGAGACGCTGAAGGCAACTACACCCTGCTGTCTATCGACCCATCACGACCGCCGGGTCTTTACCCACTCGCAGTCCTACACAAATCCGCACCGGTAATGCACTACTATATACAAAAACTGTTCACGGCATATTTCGCAAACTGACCATTATGATTGAAATTTCAAATCTGACTACGAAAATTGATAAAGATGTTAACACTTTACTGAAAAACGAACATATACTTATTGTAGAAGATGACACAAGTCTGAGTCAGTTCTGTGCATAGCTAATCGCAAAAAAAATTATGATATTTTAAATAATATAATTATGTTGACGTCCACTGGTACAAAGCGAGTTAAGCATAGCGATGTACGTAAATAACTACAACGCTAATTCATTTAATTCCCTCACTTTGGAATATGGCACAATGAATAACTGCGGCCATCACACTGACAGACAAAATAATGATAAGTTGCAACTATCCATCACAGAACAAACAAATTAAAAGCTCGCCAATACTTAAAATACCACCTAGATATATCCCTGCAATGCCAATAACCTTTATTTCAGTTCAAGACTCTAGATGAAATCCATCTGGTGTATATTTCCGTTCAAACAAAGTTTGTAACAAATAGCCGTATAATAAGGCCAATTTTATAAATATTCGCTTGAAAACACTTACATCTACATGTAAATAGATTCGTTATCAAATATCCGAAACACGTACGCACAGCGATACTCGACGTGCCCCGAATAAACGGCATCTTTTAACCGTTTACGTCACATTTTGGCTTCGGAGATGCACTTTGGTGCCAACCGACGTATGGATTCAAATCTGAAGGCGCTAAGGTCCTTTTAACTGGAACAATCTGTAATCCTATAAGCGTTTGAAATACTTATTTACGCACATGTAGGTAATTTATATTCAACGGTGCTCCTTTTATTTCTGCTGTGATCTGTTTGATCTACGAGGAATTGTACGGCAATTTGTTTAATACAGAGATAAATGTCTTCGAGGAAATCTTACAAATATTTATTTCATACAGGAAGTGCGATTTCTACGAGAGATGGAGTGGCCAGGTGGCCATGTGCCACTCTCTGAGCCGCCTTGTGGATTCAGAGGAGAAAAATGCGTCAGTAAGTACCAGCTTTTTAACAAAGAAAAGCACTCCATCTTCCCAGGACACCCGTTGTCGTGAAGAGTGTTTTCACTTTCCCCTTAATGCGCAACGTATGTTGGAAGCTAATAGAATCAGCAAGTGGGCTGAACACTCCATTACAGCGGCGTACGGACGCGACCATTTTGTTTACTGGCGATCTAAAAAACTAATATGTACTGTTAGAGCTCGGGTCGGCGGCATTAAGCGCAAGGTTCGTAAGCGACAGTAAGTGGGGTAGCTCGTAAAAGCGTCGTCACGAGTCGAAGTGAGTCGTAGTGACGGGCAATGCGGACCAGCGGCCATACCGCGCACGCTACGCCTGCTGTGCCGACATCGTCGCCTAATGCAGCTTACACTACATAGCTTCATACTTACTAACATTTTCGCTTTTACTGGACCTAAAATCTCAAATCTTTATTGCAATCCATAATGTTTCCTGACCGCCTTAGTTTCTACACGAAAATATTTTAAGGCACTATATAAAGAGCTTCAAAGTATTTTCATCACATCAGTCTCTGTTTCAGTCTTTCGATATAAGGCTTTCAGGTCAAACTGGAAGTCATTTAAGTTCGGGTCTAACAAGTTAATTAATTTAATAACATGTTAATTGAAATTTTGCCAAATATATTTGTGTTGATTCGACTATTTGACCATTAATAAGGTACTACCTACGGAGAATATCGAATTCACCCTGTATCAAAATATATATCTAATGTAAAACATCGATACATCCATCCCTGTTAGTAGGAAAAAGAAAAAGCTGATGAAAGAAAAAGGAGTAGTCTAAAAACTGGATTTGCCCATCGAAGTGAACAATTTCCTTCAAGGAAGTCACAAACATAATATCTCAAATTAAAAAAATGTACGCTCAATACAAACTATACAATGCAAATTCATTTCTTTTTTGTGAATTAGTTGTTATTATTATTTTCTTAAAGAAAGTTGCTAATGTCCATAAATAAAAGCAGTTTTTAAAATATAAACACACCTATCTGTTTCATCAAAACTTTCCTTTACAACATCTAAGCAAAATTCAACAATTTCCTTTTGCTTATTAGCTACCCTATCAAATAGTGCTTTTATTTTTTGAGGTAGTAAATCATCCATTGATTTTCTCGGTCTAGGGTGGAGCGACAGCGTATCAGATTTTTACTGACTAAAACCCACCTGTGCCCGGTTTCTTTGTCTAAAATCAGCAAGTAACCTGACAATTTTGGACATACAAAAACTATTATAAATTACTAGCTGACAAATAGATGTTGGCCGATTCTCATAGATACCGGATAAGCACAAAAAATTTCATCAAAATCGGTCAAGCCGTTTCGGAGGAGTATGGCAACGAAAACTGTGACACGAGAATTTTATATATTAGATAGATTTTTAAAAAATCCAATGATTAATTTTTAGTTATCATCAACGATACTAATACATTTAATAAAGGGTAATGTTTGTACATACCTACTCGTACAACATGTATGATTATAAATGTGTGTGTGTGTGTGTGTTATGTGAATGTTTAGTACCCTTAAAGCGTGAAGGCTCTAACGAATTACTATCATGGAAGTAAGTATCGACGGTGAAGTGCCAATACCTTCTAACTAACAAAATAACTTGTTAGCGCTTTTAATTCAAATGTGTGTTTCCGCATGTTTTTGTGAAATCTCTGAAGCGAATATTTAGTTGCAACTGCACCAAATTAAATTGTGGAAACAGTTCCTAACATGACAATTTTTAGTATTACCTCCTAACGTTTTTAATTCAAATATTTTTTGACTTCGACAGTTAGGAGTTCTTGTCACTTCGCCGTCGGAATGTTCTCTTAGGATAATTAAAAGAATATTTTTATAATTAAATTTATTTATTCTTGCGGGCGATACCGTTTTGAGAAGCCCTCCATAATTTCAGATTTGGTAATACACAGTCACTTAAAAAAAATATTCTGTACAGTAGAATTTTCCCTCTTTTTGGGTAATACGTGAAATACCAATAACCAATTAATTTAATTATTTTTTATTGGAATGTTCTCTATTGGATAGTCTAGTAAGAATTAAAAGTTGACCAAATGCTTAATTTTCTTATGCAATTTAGTTATCTATCATATTTCTGTGAAGTCATTCGTTTATATAATAAATGGATTTCCATCCATAAATCGAGAATAATAAATTCAGTTTTTCTGCAAAGAACTTTGTGTCCATTTCAATTTGCAGAGCTTTATTGACACAGAGCCTTTTCTTGAAAAGAAATTGTACCGAGGAAACGAGCCTTCATTCTATTAAGCGATAGTGGTCAGCCAAGCCTGGGGCGAGGGTAATAGTGGCCAGTGCCTTAATTTCTTTGTGCCTTTATGTCCCTCGAGGATGCAAATCAAGGGTTTTCAAACGATATGAGGGAAATACCTAAACATTTACATTTCCTTTAATTAAAATTCAAATTAGTCTATACTTATCATACTCGAATGTAAAAAGGACAGATTTGTATTTTTGTTTGTAGTGAATAAACCCAAAATAAGGAACGAGTTTAAAAAATTATACGTAACCTAAATATGTTTTCTAAATTCACGCGGGCAAATTCGCTGGCATAAGCTAGTTTTAGATACTTTGGGAATACTTATTATAAAGAGAAAAGATTTGTATTTTTGTTTGTAATGAATAATCTTGAAAAATGCTGGACCGACATTTTTTTCCGACTTTTTTACCGACATTAAACACTGTGTGACATTGGTATATTTTCGACTTCCACGCGGGCGAAGCCGCTGTCAGAAACTAGTTTAATATATAAATAATTAATTAACTAAGAATAGTATTAGATATACTATACACGGTTACTGGTAACTCAACGTCAGTAGGTCAAAGTAGGATTAAAATGCAACAAATTAAGCCACTAAATATTCTAGCGAAATTCAGTATATAGTTTTCGAGTGAAGTTCAGTGGCTGTATTAATTAAATCAAATTAAATACTACTAATGTTTGTCTTTAAAAAATGTTACATCCTTATTCTATTGTTACTGTGAAAGCCACTATCGTATGAACTTTTTAAGAAAACAAACTAGTAGGACTAGGTAATATGATTAAAAGACTATAGCCTTCCCTCGGGGGATAATAAAAAAAAATTCACGCGCGCCTATGAAAACAGATTTTGAGATTTCATTTTTTACCGCCATGTCACAAAATAAATAGTTTTACAGTACTGTTGTAGTAATATTCTTCACAATCTAATACGTGAGTAATTGGTACCGCTTACATACACACTTGTATCATAATGTACTATTATATAGTAGGTACACCTCATCTAATTTCTCCATTTCAAAGACCGTTTGTGAAACGAAGAGATATAGGTAACTCCTTTACTGGGAGTCTTTTTCAAACGTACCTACCTTCTTTGAATTATGGTCCAACGCGCTGCAAGGAATCCAGCGCCGTTCTTTGAAACTAGCTATAAATTGAATAAAGCGTTTATTAAAAGCAATTAAAATTCTACAAAGCAAACTGTTTCCATCGTTAAATTTAAATCTGAACTTCATTATGACGTTAAATTCCATTTTCGTTGCGCTAATTCACAAAACAAATAATGAACTCGAGTTAGGATTAAATGTTTGTAGCAAAGATTAAGCCGTGTCATTCACCTCGGCGTTGTTTTGAAGTGTACTCTATCTTCCAGTCAATCTGGTGATCTACGGACTACTTAGGTACGAGTAGTTTGGTAGGACCTGACTGTCTTTAACGACATCATAAACTGATCCTCTACCATCAAGTTCACTAACTAACTTGTCTTACAATGTAATAAAATTGAAAATCACGCAAGATTGAACTTGGAAGTACTACAACTGAAACTTCGATCGTTCCTATTTTGATTAATGGTTGAGTTCATTAACGAAAACTTCATTAGTTTGTTTCTACTTAACTATCAATAAAACCAATAGGTACTCTGTGAACCCGTTTAGTATAATAACTAGATTTTAGTTTTAGTGTGCTCGATTCTATCCTTTTCATCCCAGGATTTCGTAAGAGGCGAATAGGGAAACATTCATTAAAGAACCAGTGAAAGAGAAGGAAAACTTGAAATAAAACCCTGTACCAACGCGTCTAGCCAACGTGGTATCAGTAGGCTATATCCTCATTATTAAGGAGAGACCCGAGCCCAGCAGTGGGACGTAATGGGTTGTTGTAGTAGTGCTCGATTGGAGCCAGAAGTATGAGAAATAATTTAAGGCGCCGATGCCTTTAGAAGGAAGTTAATGGAACAACGTCAGGCAACTGCTACATAATTTTCTAGCATAATACGAAACTGACACACAATGTTATTGTGTTTTTTGGTTTAATTTCCGTTTCTGGTTTTTGTCCGATTATTATTAAGGTGTCTTCAAGGGTAGAGTGAATAGGCTCTTAATAAACTAGTGCGATTCACCATCAACGATTGCATCACTACTTACCTTTAGGTGGGATCGTATTCAAGTACTGATACTTGTATGACACAATGAATGTGTGTGTCAGTGGGCCGAATAAACAAGTTTTCTTGATTGTTTTTTTTTTACTTTCTTTCTGTCAATAAGTACCTAACTCTCTTTCCACCTAGGTCACATCGGAGCATGGGCACTGGGAGCTTCAGGTGGTACCCTAGCTCTCCTCGCCCTGGCTGCCCTGGCGTTATACCGAGGCTGGCGCTACGAACAAGAGCTGGATTCCCTGCTCTGGAAGATTGACTTCCGCGAGTTACACTTGCCTGACGAAGAACAGCGAGCGAACAAACTGAGTAGGTAAACCGAACTTGTATATGTTGTTTGCATGCGCTAATGCTAATATTATCTTTAGAGTACTCTCGGCAAAAAAAGATTGATGGGATCACTGCTTACTTAGTTACTGTTCTTATTGCTGACTGTTATTCTCATTTTTAATGTTCCCTTGATTTTCGCTGTCTATAGATGAGTCTACGCACGAGGAGCCGAGCACGAGCGGAGCTCAAATTCAAGTACAATGCGTTCCAAATAAGAATAGGATCGATTGCCATGTTGTAACGTCACGTCATACTGTCAAATCGCAAGAAATTGGGCAAAATAGAAGAACTCAGAGATGAGCAAAATTGAAGAACTGGATTCTGATTAAACTTTTTTCGTTCTCAGTTCATAAATAAATTACATTAAAAAAAATTCTTGTTTTGCTCACCATAATAATTCTTCGATTTAACAGTATGTCGTGACGTCACAACATGGCAATCGATCCTATTCTTATTTGGAACGCATTGTAGTTTGGACCGACTCTAGAAGAGCCGAGCACGAGCGCCACTACACGGATTTGAGATCGGTTCGTGCCCCGCTCGTGCTCGCGGCTCCTCTAGCGTAGACCCACCTTAAGTGTGTTGGTTTAACACAAGTAAGTGACAACGATGTCAAACATCCTGTGTCTCGAGCTTCCATTTTAGTCTCCACACACTCACCCCTCAACTGTGTTCGAAAGTAGATGCACTTATAAATATTTAGTTGACTGCTTGCACCTTTATTATTTTGCCGACCGTACAAGCTGAATGGAGCTAAGCATTATACTATTATTCACGTCTCGGGTCTTACTCTGTTGACTGTGTGCAATTGTTAATATGAAATACATATTTCAAACCAAAGCTTCAGCGAACGTTTTGATACGTTTAAGGCAATAGAAATAGATTTTACTTTTCCATTTTGAAATGCATTTACTAAGAAATAGAGTTCAAAATTGGAAAAAGGTGTATTACTACAATTTCCTTCGACAGTAAATCACATCTGGGAATTAATAAAAGAAACTAGAACTTTTTAAATTATATAAATAGTGTTGATGAACGTAGTCCTGCTTCTATAGAAATAGTTTCGCCAGTTGATAGCGTAAAGGCATGGAAGCATTTTCTCCCAATTTTATATTATCGATGTTTTCGGATGGTATCTAAGGTATGGTTACCTGCTACGGGGAAAAATATGTCAGAAAAGGAAAAATACCTACTGGGACAACTTAAACTTGACAAAAGGATGGGGAACCATGAGGCGGAAAAATTTCTCGAAGGCCATCCGAGGTGTTGATTTTGGAGCCCCTTAAGTTTATTTAGGTAGGCACTTCGTTATATTTCCAACTAACTTGATTTATTATAAAGGTAAATGTTATTCTTTCTTTTCAGTATTTTTCTTTCTTTATACCTGCATAAATATACAACAGTCGTATCTCTTTTATCGAATGTATCAGCTCAATAATCTGCAACAGCTTCTAGTTGCAAAAAAAAATCTTTACGAGTTGATCAGAGCTGAATTCTTCCAGCAAGATAGCAATGCGGGGGGGAACGTCACCTCATCTACCAATGCCGTGGGGGGTGAGAAGAACGGAGGCAGCACGGGCGGAGTCCGGTCCAGTCAGGTGTCCCTCAGTTCTAACCCCGACCTGGACTTCCGATACTCCGCGATCTTCACTGAAGTAGCCTTCTACCGCGGTCGACTGCTGTCCGTCAAAAGAGTGCGAAGACACCAAATCGATATCAACAGGGAAATTAAGAAGGAACTTAAGATTGTAAGTAATTTTTAATTTGATACTTTGCGCTAAACTGCCAGTTCCGTTTATATCGTATAAAATGCGAATAAATAATTATCCTTGAAAGTGAAAATGGAGCTTTAAAACTGTTTACTTTAGTTTTTGTAGACTACCATCTGCCCCTGCGGCTTCACCCGCGTCTCTAGTAACCACTCCCTTCCTATTGGCACAGAATAAGATGCTATTGGTCGTAGCGTGATGCTAAATGTATAGCCTATAGCCTTCCTCGATATATGGGCTACTTCTTCTCGTCGTTATTTTAGTGTTGGAAACAACACTAAAATTGTTTTTTATTTCGAACCAGTAGTTCGTGAGAATAGCCCGTTCAAGTAAACAAAGTTTTCAGAATTAGAATTAAAAAAATAAAAATATATAGCGACTCCCCCCGGCTTCGCGTTAATAATCTTTGAAAATTTTGGCTTTCCACTATATTTTGCATGTATTTACACCTAAACCTTTCTCGCGATTCAATCGGTTTAAAGGTGAACGAATATCGATGCGTCTATGAAAATTCATTCAGTAATTTTTAAGTTTATCGTGTTCATACAGACGGACAAACGCAGTGAGAGACTATGTTTTATAATATGTAAAGTGATATAGATTCACCTCAACAAAACTCAAAGAAAAAAGATTTACCTACCTAAGTTATAAATAGAGTCTTTGTAATTTACTTTGATATATCTCCTTACGGCATTACATGAGGATAGCTCAAAGCCTTCCCTCGGGCCGCAAAACAAACAAAACATTACTCTTCCAAGCCCTGTATGATGGAGGCAGCGACTGAGACAAATCGCTTTAATACATACGGATTTACTGAACTGACGCCGCAGGTACATAACGCAGTAGAAAAAAATGGTGGGTTTATCCAGCGATGTATGTTTCGCAATAATCATTTTTATGAACACCTTTCATTAAGGAACATTCGGTTTAGTGACATTGATCTTATTATCAGCTTGTTTACTGGTATAGATATCGATTCTTCGATATATATCTAATAGGTACCCGCGTCTTTGTTATTGCTTCGCTTCCGTGGGTCGTAGCCTTTACTATTTATCATGAACCTGATTATCCCATATAGAAAGATTTTTTTCAATCCAATTGGTAGTTCCGGATAATAACGCGTTTAAACATACAGAAAACTCTTGTTTTATTATTCCAAAAGATACCTAGTATTCTTTTTCAAATTATAAAAGTAAATCATTGAAAAAATTCATGTAAGCACTCACTGTAAATAAGGTGAAGCACCTATAAAGGGCGATTTGTTCAGGTGTGGATAAATACCAGCGTGGACTCATAGTTCGCACTAACTTACACCTGTTTGTTCAGTTCCAGTTAAGAACCGACTTTATTTGAACGTCCAATTGCAAAAACTATAATAAAAATATTGGAACTGCTGAACTTTCCTCGTAAGAATTTGGTACGACAACTTTAACCTTTAGCCATGTTTAGTACAATATGTGATGAAATATGCTTTCTCTGTATTTTAGAATGCGTGGGCCCCGCGGCTCGGAGCAACCGTATTAGCATTCCTAACAACATGAGAAAAATACCTAACCTAATATTCAAATAAGAACATTATAAATACACACTACATTTATTTCTTACTAGCTTCTGCCAGCGGCTTCGCCCTCGTGGAAAGTACTTCCCCCCATTATAAATTATAGTCTATATGTCATTCTGATGTATGCGCTATTTTATTATGGTAGTTTCATTCAAAGCCGATCAGCCTGCGTGAAAGAACAATAAACATAGGCACAGACTGAAAATTACAAGTATGATATCTGTATCAATCATAGAAATATAAAAATCGTATCAATTAAATCTTCACTTCTAAGACTATGAACAGGTGTTGTTCGATTTGGAAGTGTAGGTAGTGTATATCCAAAGTATAACATTGTACATACTTACCCGATTTTTTTGTTGAAGAATAAGAGGGGTACCGGAACTCTTTACTGATAGCGTTAATTTATTACTTGTACCACACCCCACAATCACGCATCTTTTGCAGCGTAGGTGCATATTACATAGGGTGAGAGCATAAAATATGGGACTGACGAGTAATCTTTATTAGATAAATTTATTATAATGATCACGATAAAGTAATTGAAGTTTACAATTTAGCCTGCTAGAACAGTTATAAGAAATAATATGAGATCCTGATCCGATCACAGCGTCAACTCTACCTGAACAAAACAGTTACTCAATTTTGGAATCGTGCCCGCTCATAACATATATGCTTCAGTTATGATAATTATCTGATTAACGGGTAAATAAATTATCTACCGTCGACGTCATCTATCTACAAGATAGGTAACGAAAGCTACTCATTTCATTAGTTTACCAGATGAAATACTTACATGTAATTTATACACCTCACACTGTCCTCTATCTCAATAATTGAGTCTGTCTTTTGATTTAACACGAAACTTACATAAAGATTTTGCAATATTCAGCAGCGGCACCCACCCCTCCAAATAAATAAAACAGCAGGAGTCTGCTTCGTTGATATTCTGTATCTACGCAATACTCGTAACATGCAGCGGTATCTACTAGACTACGAGCTATTGTTTCTGCAGCGTGTAATAAAATGTGTGTGTCGGCAGATGCGGGATTTGCAACACGATAACGTGAACGGGTTCGTTGGCGCATGCATCGAACCGCCAAACGTTTGTGCACTATCCGAGTACTGCACTAGAGGCAGCCTCAAGGTAAAATACTGCAATATTTTCAATCTTTGGCAACAAACCATACTTACTATTATTATTAAATGCACTTAATTATTTGCATTTCACAGGATATTCTCGAAAATGAAGACATCAAACTGGATAACATGTTCATCGCGTCTCTAGTTGGAGATATTATTAGAGTGAGTTATACATCCATTTTACCTTCACGATTGTTTCGTACATCGAGCAGGCAAGGTTGAATTCTAAGGTAGACCAGAACTTTTGCCATTTGCTTCAGTGAATCTTATTAGATTCCTCTTTCGCCCGCCCTAAAGAACATTCCAGCAGCAAATCCTACAAATATATTTTCCTTTAGCTGCTAATCTGATTGGCCTCAGGTGGTAGTACACGATTCTGTTCTCGTTCTTTATCTGGCTTTACTTCACCCGTCTGCATTCTTCTCTTGTTAAACTAGCATGATTTTTTCTCCTTCCCTAGGGTATGATTTTCATCCACGAGTCACCGCTACAGTATCACGGTGCATTGCGACCGTCGAACTGCTTGGTGGACGCTCGCTGGGTGGTCAAACTAGCAGATTTCGGACTGAGGGAATTCCGAAAGGGTGAATTGCCTCCATCGGACTCAAATGCTTTAAGATCTCATATTGAAAGTAAGCAATGCTACCTATTATTCTTTACGTCTTCAAAATACAAATAGACCTAAAACTGACCAATATTAACATCTGTGCCTTTCAAAGTTGTGTAAAAAAGTTCCCGTGCGGCGTGCCACATACCTAGCTGACCTATGTCAACTATGTGGCTAATAATGGCTGCCCATTATAAGGTTGTAAGTTATAGGAACCATTGAGTCTCATCACATAAAATGTATTTTTTTTTTTCATAGGACTAGCGTATTTATCTCCGGAGTTGCTTCGCTCTGCGGGCTGGGGCAAGGAAACCACTAACATGACGGTAGAATTACACGACGGCTCCCCACAATCTGACGTGTACGCGTTCGCTCTGGTGCTGTACGAGTTACACACAAGACGAGGTCCCTTCGGAGGCGATGCACTCCCAGTACCCTCTCTGCTGCACAGAATAGCATCACCGGATCCTGCGCCATACAGGTAGGTATGTGTCTGGACAGCGGGCAACGTGACCTTACTAACATAACAATAAGGCCTGCTCTACTAGACCAATTGCCTAACTATGGTCTGTTTGCCAGATCACAAACTAGACACATAACAAATCGATATTCAAAAGTAACCTTTTCATTACACAATTCTTATTTGCAAGTTTTTTGTACAAAGATACAACTCTTATTCTACATGCAATTATCTTAAATCGTTTTTTTGTTTGTTAGACCTCCGTTTGACGCACTGACTGCTAGTTTTGACTGTGTACGAGAATGTTGTACTGAGTGTTGGACAGAAGAACCAACTGCTCGACCAGACTTCAAAGCAATCCGTACTCGGTTGCGACCTCTTCGGAAGGGCATGTGAGTAAATCCTTTCCAAACAAGATTACCTACTGATAAAAGATCCTAAGCATCAACTTCAATCTTTCCACTCGTTTCAGGAAACCAAACATTTTCGACAACATGATAGCAATGATGGAGAAATACGCGAACAATCTCGAGGCTTTAGTGGATGAGAGGACAGATCAATTACAGGAGGAGAAAAAAAAGACTGGTGAGCATACAAAGACCAGCCACTGTTTAATACCTAAATAATTACCCAGATCAATCTCATATCGTGTTAAATTGATTTTCAGAGGCTTTATTAGAAGAAATGCTGCCAGCACCCGTTGCGGAGCAATTGAAGCGAGGTCGACGGGTTATGCCAGAAAGCTATGATTCCGTGACTATTTACTTTAGTGATATTGTTGGCTTCACGGCTATGTCAGCTGAGAGCACACCATTACAGGTACTACATCCTTCATGTTAAAAGCTATAGCATAGCATAGCATAGCCAGCCTTATAATGTTCCCACTGTTGGGACTCAGGCCTCCTCTCTAGCAGAGGGAAAGGGCCGTAATCCACTACGCGGGCCCAGTGCGGGTTGGTGGATGTCACATGTCTTCGAATTTTTGGTTCTAGAACATGCCGGTATCCTCACGATGTTTTCCTTCACCGTTTTGAGAGCAGTGGTGATGAAATTAATTACACAAAGTAATGCGCCTGGCTGGGTTTGAACCCGGAACCTACAACTCGTAAGTCGAGGCCGTTACCACTCGGCCACCACTGCTCCTAAAAAGCTATACTCAGATATTTTTACTAACACTAGGAATTACAAAAATGTTTCGGATTTTCAATGCGTGTACGGGCCGAAAGTTGAAAGTTCAACAGGACCACTTCTCTAAGTTCGATCCCCTTTGTTTAGAAAAGAATAACATATTAAATTCGCTATTCTCTTCTATTTTACAGGTGGTAGATTTTTTGAACGACCTTTACACATGCTTCGATTCAATATTAGAAAATTTTGATGTGTATAAAGTGGAAACTATAGGCGATGCCTACATGGTGGTATGTAATACAACACTATTTGTTTATTCATCTTAAGTGTTTGAACCAAAATTAAACTTCAAGATTCTTCTCAGGTATCGGGGTTACCAATTCGTAATGGTATTCTACACGCAGGGGAGGTGGCGTCAATGGCTTTGGCACTTTTGTCAGCCACGAGAGCATTTCGCTTGCGACACCGACCTGACCATAGACTCATGCTACGAGTTGGACTACATTCAGGTAGGTCCTCGAATATTAAGTCTTTAAACGCATCGGAAAAACCGGCCTGGCTACCACCATCTTGAGCCCAAGAGACTCATCTTCATCATTACATTCTTAGGTCCAGTTTGTGCAGGCGTAGTAGGACTAAAGATGCCCAGATATTGCCTGTTTGGAGACACAGTCAACACTGCCAGCCGCTTCGAATCGACTGGGGCGCGTAAGTTACACAAAAATTTTAATGTTTAACTTTCCGACAATGAACTTTCAGCAGGACTTTGGTAAATTTATTGAATCATTGAGTTACGTATAATTTTTTAGCTCTAAAAATCCACTGCAGTCAAGCCTGTAAAACGCTACTAGACCAACTTGGAGGATACATTCTCGAGGAACGTGGCATTGTCGCGATGAAAGGCAAGCGTGACCAAGTGACGTACTGGCTAAGGGGCGAAGAGCCTACCGCAGCCGCAGCCAGAGCCCGGCGGCGAGCTGCAAGAGATAATGCGCAGCCTCCCGGCAGCACCGACAAGCGAGGACAACGAAGCTCGCTCAAGACTAGAAACTGGAAGAATCAAGTTGGTGGACTACACAGGTAAAGTGGACTTTAATACACTTATGTTTTAAAGTAAATTAACATTTAAAAATAAGTTTTCAATACACTTTTTCGAAAACTGACTTATCTCACTACGATAAGGTTCGACATGCCATATCACCCTCGTGTTTGTTTTTCATTTATCACAAGGGTTTTTTTTTCTGATTTCGTCACAGGTGGCAACGGTGATTAATTTTTTTTCCAAGCGAAAAGGCGCGTATAGGGCTCAATATTTAATGAAAATTTAAATTGTTTTTATGAACAGAATATCATATCGTAAAATGGGGTGAATAGAAGCACATGGGTGAATAAAAACAAAACTTTCGTTTGGTTTTTCACTTTGATACCATATTATCGGCTTCTAACAAAGCTTCGACTTTTTAGATTAACAATTCATTAATAAATTGATACAGTTCATTGCAGAAAAAAATATTCAAATATCTTCTTATTTTTAATGTTAGGATGTATAGCGGTTTCATAGCTTTGTTTCTCCTTCACCTGTAAAGGTAAAGCGCGAAAAAAAAGAAAATTAAATCTTATTAACTTATTCGTGTATTTGTGAAAAAAAAAAAACTAATTTAAGTTGTGAAGTCTCAGAATCAATTCTTGATTGAAGAAGAAAATGCTTGCGAAAGCCTGTTGCCATCTAAATCAAAACTAAAATATATGGCAACTTTGTACAATTTTCTTCAATGCAAAATGAACAGAAATAAGTCGCCAATTTCAGGTAGTATTTCTTCGTAAGTTTATTGAAAAACGTCGTTTGATACACGTGAAAATTTGTCACTGAAGCACTCAGCTCCCTTACACCCTGGCCTGAGGCTTGTGCGAAATTGCCTCGATTACAATGACAAAGTTCCACTTCTATCAAGATATACTATTGTTTGCTTCTCTATGATTTTCCCAATTTTTTCAGTTGTTTTCTAGTGAGCGTCAGAATGGCCGATCAACAGGTCACATTTAGCTTTGAAATTGTGCCTGAACTAACTATCATTTCTTTTTTACTTACAGATGTTGCAGTTTAGAATCTCCTAAAAAATTGCGTTTTGCATCTGGAAACCATTTGGAATCGCACACAGACGGTGTTCTACATCATCGCAGCGATGAGTATCTCATGGAAGTAAGTGTGGTGTAGACTAGAGCGCCATTTAGAAGTTTGAGTAAATACCTAGCAGGTAATATAATTTATGTAATTTGTATTCACAGGTGGTCGGCGAGGGAAGACTGGCTCCTGCGCAACGGTGTGACCTATTAGAGGCACCCAGCCTCCGGCAAGAATATACGAGCGTGTCGTGTCCTATTATAGAGCACACAGAGTGCACCCCGATGCCCCCCGCCCCCACCGCCGACACGCCGCTGCTGGTGCAGGACACCACGCCGTGTGACACCAAGCAGTGCGACATCAAGCTGGTGATCAACGGCTGCTCGTACAACGAGCGCGATGGCGCCGGCATTCCACTCCTCGCCGACGCCTAAATGTGCATTTGTACTTACGATGTAACCCTAGTCAATGGCAGCGACATGCATCTCTAGCTACAGCGACATTTCAAGCATAGCTCGATCAAGTCGCAGTGGTCTTCAGTCTAAACGTGCGTGAACGGTCGTCTCGTGAGCGATAGCCGAGTTCTACCTAAAGGTTGGAGGTGAACACTTGCATTATTCGACAGCACCTCACGATTCCAGAACCGAATCTCTCGCAACTCGAATGACACTTAATGTAATTGTGATCTACGTCAGTATTATTAAGAGACCTTGTTCAATAGAAATTATTTAATAACATTAAACTTATTTCACAATTGACGGTAACATCGTTTTACTTACACATATTATTTACAACATCATTTCATATAATATACATATAATGTAAGATAGCGGGGGTAGTGGTCCCGCCGGTCAGACGGCGGACTCGGTGTCGAGCAGCGGCGGCGCTTGGCGCAGCCCCGGGGCGGGCTCGCGCGCGCTGAAGATGCCCAGCAGCCAGCTCGGCAGCGCCAGCTTGGGCCGCCCGCGCGCCTTGCCCTCCGCCACGCTCTCCAGCGAACGCCAGCGCTTGTAGAACTCGATGTAGCTGGCCTCGGGCGCCTTCCGCCGCAAGCGCTCCTGCTTGCACGACAGGCTGGTCTTGCGCAGCAGCGGGCTGTCCTCGTCGCGCGGCACCTCGTCCGTCACGATGCCGATGATGGTGCCGTTGAACACGGGGTCGCCGCACACCGTGGCCACGCTCACGTCGTGGTCCAGCGAGCGCGCCGCGTGCTGACGCCGCAGCCGCACGTCGCGCGGAGGCAGCAGGTCCAGCGAGTGCGCGCGCAGGCCCCAGCGCGCCGGCGGCTCGTCGGGCGAGCCCGAGCACGCCGTGGACGACGCGATGGAGCTAAGCGCGTGCCTGCCAGATGCGACAACATGCACATTAATGACTGCTAGCGATGAACGAGTCTACTTACATTAATCGAATTTTTCGAATCAAATGAATCAATACGAATTGCTCTTTCCTTCAATTCAAATTGACTCGTAAGTCGACGATGACGCGACGCGAGTCACGACACCCCGCGCGAATTCAACTCAGTAGGATTCGGCTCGCGACGCCAAACGATTTAAGGACCGAGTTGACTCGATGGAACGAGTTGAGTCGGCGGAGCGAGCGCGGGCGACGCTGCGAGGAGGGCGACGAGCACAGCGGCGCGGGCAGCGAGCAGCGGGAGCCGCGCATGACGTCACCGTCGCGCGCGCCGCTGGGGAGGTGGGGCGGGTAGCGGGGCACGTACCTGGGGCGCTGCGCCTGGTCGGGGCGCGGGCGACGCTGCGAGGAGGGCGACGAGCACAGCGGCGCGGGCAGCGAGCAGCGGGAGCCGCGCATGACGTCACCGTCGCGCGCGCCGCTGGGGAGGTGGGGCGGGTAGCGGGGCACGTACCTGGGGCGCTGCGCCTGGTCGGGGCGCGGGCGACGCTGCGAGGAGGGCGACGAGCACAGCGGCGCGGGCAGCGAGCAGCGGGAGCCGCGCATGACGTCACCGTCGCGCGCGCCGCTGGGGAGGTGGGGCGGGTAGCGGGGCACGTACCTGGGGCGCTGCGCCTGGTCGGGGCGCGGGCGACGCTGCGAGGAGGGCGACGAGCACAGCGGCGCGGGCAGCGAGCAGCGGGAGCCGCGCATGACGTCACCGTCGCGCGCGCCGCTGGACATGCGCTGCCGGATAGTACTGCCACCTCCGCCGCCTGGGAATACCGAACACTTCTTATTGAAAATGAAACCGATTTCACATGTTTGTAACATGGTGCAAAGTGACGCTTACTATCATTACAAGAAAACAACATCACAAGTACAAATATTTGAATGCATCAGATGACGTCAGAAAACATCACGCGACAAAAATGTGAATTCACGCTATGAACGAGACACCACCGCTAAGAAAATACCTGAAAGCGAAGGATGCCTGGAATCCGCCAGTCTAGGACTTCGTCTGGGTCGACGGAACAAAGGACGCTCCTCTCCTTCAACGGCCCTCTTCTGTATAGCCTTCTCTGTGGCACTGACCAACCAGTACGTCTGGAGCTATAATATAGATAAGAAAACGTTGTTTATGACAACACAATCACCCATGAGTATAATATTGGCAAAGTTCATACATATAATATTATTTTTGGATTTTAAACTTTATCTTCGTCTATACGAAGATAAAGTTATTAATACTCGTACAATGTTAAACTTAGACTCACGTCTAAGTCTACTCTTTTGTTCTACCGTTACAAATTAACGACGCGACGGGTAGAATACAATTTAAAATACAAAAGTTAATATTGACATATTAGTGCCCATGTACTGTAATTTAATTGGTAATAGGTGAATACGAACCTGCCCTTTGCCTTTGATAGGGATCGTGCCTCTAGGCTCGACGATGTAGCCGCCGATCTTGTCGAGCGCTTGCTTGCAGCTCGGAGAGATGTGTATCTTCAGCGGTTCACCGTTGGACTCCATGCGCGAGGCTGTGTTCACGGTGTCGCCGAAAAGGCAGTAGCGAGGCATCGTAAGACCTACCACACCAGCTACTACTGCGCCTGGAATATAATACATTGCATAGATTTTTTAAAGGATTAACATTTCGATTTCTAGTTACGGTGATAATTTAGCAAATGATATCGAATGACTATAGGATCAATTTAAATGGGTTTTTTTTTTTTACATATAAACCGGGCGTTGATCGGCTATCTGTGATAGAGCAAAATTCAAGTTAAATCATTCTATCGTTAAACCTAGCCTTAATATATTAAGAAATTTGATTTGGAGTGAGCACTTACCAGTATGAATTCCTATCCTAAGCTTGAGTGTTTCATTTGGTCTATGAGATATTTTGTGACTTTTGACTGCATTCAATAATTCGAGCGCCATAGATGCAATCTCACCCACGTGTCTGTCGCTGTTTCTTATTGGGAGACCAGATACCTGGAAAACACACAAAATAACATTTATTTATTTATTTATTTATACTTCATGTACAGTAGTGGTACATAGGCGGACTTAATGCAACAAGGCATTCTCTACCAGTCAACCTTTGGGTTAAAAAGAAAATAATGTGGTAGGTTTGCACAATAAATAAATAACAGATATTTCAAACAGAACAAATAAAATATTAAATAAGTTATTTATAATAATAAAATACATATATATGCTAAAATTATAAACTCATAAATACTATGAAAAATATGAAATCATTAAGAAAACTCAATAATAATTCTGACGAAGACCAAACTAAAGTTGAGAGGACTTCAAGTAGTAGTTCCGAATTTTACGCTTGAAAGAACATTTACTTTCAACTTTTTTGATGTCAAGGGGAAGCACATTCCAGAGTTTTATGGTGGAAACAGCGTATGAATTGGACATAAAGCCTGTTTTTGGATGCACGAAGGTTAAGATTATGAGAACTGCCCAACACTTTAAAATATTGTTTTAAGTAATCAGGAGCACAAGGATCGTTCATTATAGTGAAGAGCATGCAGAGGGATCTGAGGGATCTCCTGTGACGGATAGGCAGCCATTTAAGCTGAGAACGGAAGGAAGAAATGTGATCATATTTACGAAGGCCAAATATAAAGCGAATGCAGTTGTTGAGAATTCGATCCAATTTGTATTTAAGCACTCTTTCATTGTCTATTGAGGCAAACATTGACCTAAAACAAAGAAAAATAACTAACTTACCACCATGTACGCGTCCCCAATAGTCTCGACTTTATAAACGTCGTAGCCTCTAATTATTCTATCAAACACAGTGTACAGATCGTTGAGGAAGTTGACGACTTGCAGCGGCGTGCTTTCGGCAGACATGGCGGTGAAGCCGACGATGTCGCTGAAGTAGATGGTGACGGAGTCGAAGGACTCCGGCTCCACGCCCTCGCCCGTCGTCAGGCGCCGCGCTACCGACCTGCAACAACCACCCTCATGTACACCGCACCGACACTAGGGCCCCAAAGCCCAGCCAATTAAGACATTCTGACGAAACACAATATCACTCCAACTTACCAACTACTTAAAATCATGCTGCTACTTTACTGTAAGCTATGGATAAAAACATACACTAAAAACCCTACAGATATGTACAGTTCAATCACAAGCACTAAAATAATATAATCTTAATCAGAAAAAATTACAATATAACAATTTGTACTTAGACATAAAAAGTAATTAAATTATACATAATTAAAATGTGAAAAAGTTAAAAATACGAGAAATAGGTAGTACTATTAATGTTAAGCATGCTGATCTATAAATAAAATTTATCAAAAGTGCACTCGTGCCCCAATACAGAAGTACATCGTAGAAACTCTACAAAATCACTTGCAAAAAGCTATGAAACCAGTTAACTACTGAAGAAAACTGCCATCACCGACCACGACGCCACGCTTTCCGCCACAGTCCCCAAGCAAGCGCTATAACTACTCAAACTCTGTTAATGTAAGGTGAGCCACGTGTATCACAATGTCGGAACCTTCGATGGAGTTGTGACGTGAGCCTGCCACCTGTGTGAGGCAAACCATATTAAACTACAATCACCAATAGGGAGTTAATTACCTCAAGACATTTTCACGACATTTCTATAATGGATTCAACCTCCACATCTGGAAAAGAACACAAGTACAACAAAGTGAATACATTAAATTTTTAGACGACGTACCACGGTTTTACATCAAGTCCATGTCGATGTTTCATTTGTTTTGATGAATGAACTATATTATGTGTATTCGTTTATTTATAGTAGCATTATCAATTCGAGCTAATAATATTTTAAGCGTCAATAAATGCTCATTAAACCTACAGTGTGGTTACTTCCATACATAAATCACGCCAATGTTTGTAAGATAATACACTCCCATTTTATTATACAACACACTTTACAGAAGAACAAGAAATAGTGACGTAAAGCGAAACATTATTCCTGCAATAAAAATAGCACATTATTACTGGCCGTCTCGACAGTTAACAATTTCGTGTACATAATTGTAAGGAAATAAGTTAGTGATCACATAGCAGCGATGAGACTTGGACTAAATGTAAACCAGTACGCACTACTGCGACATCCAGGTATGTGATACAGCTTGTTGTATTTGCGTCTTCCTCAACTGTGCTCACATGTATATTATTAATTACACCGATTACATTACAAACCTTCAAATTAGTAATATAATAACGATTAGATGACGCTAACATATAACACCAATGTACACAGAATATTAATGACATGTACATGCACATTTCACGATGGTACCAGTCTCGACTGGGCCATGAATAAACAGAGCTTGTTGCTTTAATGCATTCTTAGAACAAAACTTTATACTAACATTCAATGATGCGCGTTTTGTTATTGACATTAACTGATGCGACATCAGTTTCAGAACTATCGTATTTGGTACAAGAATTTAATAAAATGTGGAATAATATAAAAAATAACTTACTTTGGTAGCATCCTATGTAATAAGTCTTCGGTTTTCTGTTTCTCTTCGATCAATAGCCTCGTTCTCTCGTTGACTAGTTCTTCTAAATTATTGGCATATTTCTCCATCATGTCCATCATTTGATCCATTATGTTTCTTGATCTGAAATATTCAACCGAAATGTAAACAGAACATTTACGAATTTAAATATTTATAAGGTTTAAAATCATCTACATGTTGTGACGAAAATGTAAGTAAAGTACACACTTACTTTCCAGACTTCATTTTCTTAAGGCGACTTCTGATAATGGGGAAGTCGGGTCTCAAGTTGGGATCTTCGGCCCAGCAGTCTTTCATGCACGCCACCACGTAGTCCTCGGGAGGCGGATCTAGAGCGTCTGTATCAGGTCGAAACAACTCCTCGCCGTCTAACTTTGGTCTCTTCAGACGTTCTACTATATCTGGAAGAATAAATAAGACTTCAGCATCGGCTAATCGAAGCTCTTCTACCGAAATGCGACGTATAATAGGCGGAAAATGTTCACATAAGTGTAATGTTGAAAGCAGGATAGTCGATAGGCCTTTGTCACATCCAACATTTTTTTGACTGGCCTGTTGGTCTAGTGGTTAGTGGCCCTGACTGCTATGCCAGAGGTTCGATTCCCACCCAGGACAAATGTTTGTGTGATGAGCACAATCTTTTGTTCTGTGTCTGGGTGTGATTTATCTATATTATGTATGTATTTAGAAATATTTATGTATGTTTATCAGTTGTCTAGTACTCATAAGACAAGCTCTGCTTAGCTTGGGACTAGGCGATGTTGTGTGATAGTTGTGGAATATATATATTGTGGAATATTATTAACATAGGTGATCGACTAATGTGTATATGTCGTGGCCAGATTTTAGAATTGATCACTTCATGATATAGCCAACTAAAACTGGTCAGATCGCATAAATGTTAACATTTGATTATATGTCAATCCTCGTTTGGCCATATCATTGATGTGGGATTTCTATAATAATAAAAGATCTAAAGAAAGTAGGCCAAACAAGGATTGACATATCATCAAACTAACGTTTAAATCGATCTGGCCTACTTAATTTTCCATAGTCTGTGCGGCGCTGAGACCGGCCTCACTAGGAGATAAGGTATGGCGGCCCGATGCCAGACGGAGGTGGTCTTCCGAGTTTTGATAGCGATAGGAATTGTGGTATTGTAGTCGGTAGAAGACAGACCTCACCCACCGTTCTCTTGTCTAAAGCCCCGTCAACGTGACGTCAATCTCGAAACAGTCACGACTACGAAATGTTCATAAACGCCAGATATATCCACTTACCCTTAGGTTCTGTTCCCGTTAAACCAAAAGGGCCTCTTCTAGCTATTATTTCATAGAGTATGATCCCAAATGCATAAACATCGCCCTTCTGCGTGCCGCCAATTGTGCCGTTGGGGTTGTCCATCTCCCTTAGCAACTCGGGAGCCTTCCATAATAAGCCTGGAAAGTAAAATCGAAGAGGACGATGAGGGCAGTTGATATTTTGAAGTATTGTGAATTTACAATAAAGGCTATGTTCGCCATACCTCTATAATATTGGTGCTCCCCTATAAAATCATTTTCAGCACAAGCTCTAAGCTCGTGTAGTCCAAAATCAGCAACCTACAATAAAAATACGACGTTATAATACTCTCCTTGTAACGCTATACTTAATATAAATAAAATACAATACAACATTAAAAACTGACCTGCAGCATCCACCTAGACGTAACGACACAATTCGAGGATTTGAGATTTCCATGAAAAATTAATGGCGAAGTATGAATAAACATCATACCCTGCAAAAAAGAACAAAAAAAAAGAAAGTTTTGTCGTTAGCAACATTGTAAGTAGTACATTTTAAAATTAACAAATCGTATGAAACATACCTTTATGAGATCATGAATTAGCGAAGATATGAACATTTTGTCCAACTTTATATCTTCATTTTCGATTATATCCTGAAAACAACATCAATTATTATTTTTTTATTTTTTTTTGTTATAGCAATTGAGTCGGTTGCGACTAAGTTCATTTTTTAATTTGGGATAATAATGTGACAGATGCAAACGTCAAACTTCAGAAATACAAAACCTGACCATAATTAGTAGTAGAAATTTAAAATGGCTATTTTTACGAATATTTTTTGGTCTATCGGTTGAGGTACCTCATTAATTATGAAATGGAAAAATATGCAACACTTGAAATGTCAAATTATTCTCTGATTAAAAAGCGGACTTTACATTCACGAATTAAATTATGAATATACAAAATTGTCGAGTGTTTATTTCTTAGAAACAATCAGTATCAAAAGTTAAATCATATTGGTATAAGTGTTGCGAATGAAACGCATGCGAAATGCGTCTTTTATTCCAACGAAATAAGATTTAAATTCTTATATTAATTAATTTACGTAATAACTGTCACGCACTGTAAAACTATATTGTTAAGACTCACATACAAACTCCCTTTGGCACAATAGTCAGTGAGTAAAAGAACGCGCAGTGGCTCCACCACGGCACCAATAAACGAGTTGAGGTTGTCGTGACGCAACTCGCGCAGCAGTCGCATCTCCTTCATTATCTCACGTGGAATGTCCTAGAAAATACAAGATACCTTAATAAATTGCTCATCTATTATTACATTACCACATTTTTAACTCTAATACTGTTACTTGTAGTCAGGAAAATTTATTGATTGAATTAATTTAGTTGATATAAACTAGTGCTTGACTGCGATCCCACCATGCGGTATGCAGTGATGCAATCATTGTTGGTGAGGTGGACTACATTATTAAGAGCCTATTCACTCTAGCCTTGAAGACACCTAAATTATAATCGGACGGGAAGACCGCAGGAGGCAGATTGTTCCAGTCCTTCGGTGTACCTATGCAGTATAAACGACGAGGCGAAACGTTGTCCTTATTCAAATTTCTTTAATCATCGTTTGAAACGGCTGTATACTACTAGTTTCGTACTGTGTCAATCTACTAAACAACATCCTTCCCTGGCTGTACACACTACAGTTTACGATGAACTTACTTTCTTTTTGGAGAACTTGAGCTCTTTTATCCTGACAACATTGCCCTTAAACTGCGCGGTTGTCGTGAATATCTGCGTGCAGCATTTGCTCTCGCACGATATCCCACTCGCTAAACTCAGCTGCAACATAAACAATTTATTCGAGGAACGCCAGTTTTCACCCACAAATAACCACAAATAGCACATAAAGTCTGCACTGTTTACACAAAAGCTAGCGCTTGCCTGCGCGTCTATTTCTGGTAAGGGGTTACCTTACTGGGCGACCACACGAGCCCACTGCCCAAATATCCAGCTATCTCTTGTGGGTCTATCTTCCACAGGAGTCCCTCGATCTCTTGCTCGATCTTCCACTTGCGGTAGATACTGATGGTGACGACCAGCGCGCAGAAGAGAGTGACTGCCAACGTGCCCGCTACCACCAGAGACGTTATTTGAGAGTCGTCTTTGGGGCACTTCTCATTCAGAAACCCGCATGAAGGTTCGTCTTCAGGTTTGACGCCGTCGGGCCAGTCTATTGGTAGACGGGGGTTTAGTTTATATTCCTGCAAAAATCAACCTTGTGTTATTACTGCATTTTTTGTGGCAGTTTTCTAAAATTTCGCGTCATGAAGATGTGCACTCACAGGAAACTCTCTTTTATTCTGATGCTGGAAGTGTCCCACAGGGATCATGCTGTAGGTACAGTTGACATCGCCATCGCGGTTCTTGGTCGGCTTGTACGCTAGTACGGAGAAGTTGCCCTCCGAGTCCGCCCGCTCATCCAGACGAATGGACATGCCCGATACACCTGCAGAAATTGCTAACTATAACGCATTCATTGACGACATTAGTTAATATTTTGATGTTTTAGATCGTAGTTAAACAGATCCTGAATGAAACATCTGAAAAAGCTGTTCTTCATGATGCATTTTTTTTTTTTTACAGTAATGTATAATTAATTCCAATGTATTAAGAATGGTATGATCTGGCATCAAGAACCAAAGTCCTACAAAATTTTATTCAGGAATTAGGGATCAGCATCACACTTACTTTTGTAAGGTGAGCTTTGGATCATCTTGGCGACGATACGCGTTCCGTTCGTGGCGATAGCGGTCAGCTTAACCATCGTCAACGTTTCAGTGCGAGTCTCTTCCTTTACGATTTCATCCAAAGCTTTCGCATAAAGTTTCACCGAATCATACAAGTATGCGGCGTAGATGGAAACAAACTGTAAACACAAAATCATGTTGAGATACACGTGATGGTCTAATAATGTAATTGACTAGCTGTCCCCTGCAGTTTCACCCGTGTCTTTGGTTACTGCTCTTCTCCTGTGCGTCGTATCGTGATGTTAAAATAGCCTATACTATACATTAAGAATCTGGCTGTCCAATACAGAAAGATTTTTTCCAGTTCAACTCACCAATAGTCGAACTGGAAAAAAAACCAGAGATTAGCGTGTTTACACAAACAAACACCTCTTCCACTTTCTTACGTTATTAGCTTCCACCAGCGGCTTCGCCCGCGTTATAATAGAAACTTATACCATTTTCCATAAAAAATCTCCATCTCATCATCAAATGACTTGTCCCGCTCAAGGGTAGTTTAACCCACCCGTGTCTTTCAGTTGCCTGTTGCATTTCAGGGCCACTGTAACCCTTTCAAAAATTCCCGCGGCCCGTTTCACCCAAAGTTCAGTGTACAGCGTTCAGTGGCTAAGAAGTGTGTGTTGGATGGATAAGTTTGTCAGTATTATATTTATTCTGGCCATAAATATAATGTTACAATAAAAAAAAAAAACATTATACTACCACATATGAAATTGGAATTTGTTATTCTTATATGAATATTCATTGTATTTTCTCATTTTCGCGCCAATCTGTGTTAAATATTTGACCCCAAATACTGTGATAGCGTTACACTAAGTAGGTATGGAGCCAAATGCAATTTTGAAACTCTCCATCCTCTTGGAAAGTTTGTGTACCGGACTATTGATAGGTACAATGAAACCTCCTCTGTTTGTGACAGAAAAAGATCTGGCCGTAGGATTCGTACGAATAAGGCGATCAAAGCAGTGAAGTATAGAATTGGAAGAAATCCTGTCCAAAAGCAAAAGATTTTATCGCAAGAATTGAATATAGCACCTAGAAGAACCATGTCGCGTATTTTAAACTAACTTAAGACTTGCTTTGCATTTTCCCATGGAGAGAGTGCGTGGTTCTATTACTAACTGACCTCAATGTTTAAATGACTGTATTAAAGCCAATAGAGATCATTTTGAATGAGCTATATATATTTTTAATGTTACTATAATAATATAATCTAAGGACACATTACAGTAATAAAAATGTTTTATGCAATATAAAAACAAATGATTTGATCCGATGTAACAATATTTACGGCAGGTAGACGTTTATTTTAGTAACTTTTCGTTATTAGTCAAGTAAAGAAAGCTACTTTAAAGCGGGAACTACATAAGGCCGACGCACACGTGGGCCACGCCTGATTTGTAGAGTCGCGTCGCGTGGCATGGATCTAATGTAGCTCTACAAGTCTAGTTGTCATTTAAAATGTATAGAGACTGACGTGTCCAGATACTTGGTACGTGCGGCGTACGTGGCCCACGTGTGCCCAATGTGTTTCAGTAATCGGGACCCGTATTATATGGAATGATTTTAGTCCAGATTATTTTAATGGGTCCTTTTGCAATCAATATATTCCGTATTAGGATTTATTATTTGTTTTATTTTATGTGTTTAAATTAATGCAATTAAATTGGTTTCTACGCTACTGGACTGAACTTGTTTTGTTTTTCTTTTCAGTTTTTATTTAAAGTTATTGTTTTCGCAGTCGGCTTTTTTATTTTATAAATTTATTTTTTTATTTTACACTTTTTAGTTATTATAATCTAATATAAAAATGAATCGCAAAATGTGTTGGTAAGCGCATAACTCAACAACGCCTGGACCAATTTGGCCAATTCTTTTTTTTAAATGTTCGTTGATGTTCAAGGATGGTTATTACGGCGAGAAAAAATCGAATAGAGTAGGGTAGAGTAGGGTAGAGTAGGGTAGAGTAGGGTAGAGTAGGGTAGAGTAGGGTAGAGTAGGGTAGAGTAGGGTAGAGTAGGGTAGAGTAGGGTAGAGTAGGGTAGAGTAGGGTAGAGTAGGGTAGAGTAGGGTAGAGTAGGGTAGAGTAGGGTAGAGTAGAGTAGAGTAGGGTAGAGTAGTCAGTTGACGGGAGCGAAGCCGCGGGCAAAAGCTAGTAATCTAATATAACTATTTATTCACACTATTTTAGGCGTACATTTATCACTTAAATGTTCTCAAACCTACCTTGTCATCCGCCTCGCTTTTTGTATCTTACATAAAATTGAAGTGTCTGTTTGAATTATCAAAAAAACATTTGTTTACAGTTAGTAGATTATTTTTTTTAGGTGCGAAAATCATCTAATGACAAATCCCACACTTGGGCGGAGCGCGAGATAGTGTCAGACTTTTACTGACTAAAAACCCATTTCTGTTCCTTCACTGTCTTCGTTTTCACACTACCCATGACCCTAGTAGGCTTCGACCCTCGAGGCCCTTTCGAGGCGCGCCTGGAACAGTATACGCCGTCGACGACTTGGGCTCGATCCGGACGGTTACCGGACGATCGGACGGTGAGCCACCTTTTGTTCGCCATCCGCAAGCCCGCGCCTACGGTAGCCGGAAATCGGGATCGGAATCCCGGCGGCGTTTGGGGCGTGAGGACCGTTGCCTCACGCGATCGGCCGCCTCCTTTGCTAGCATTACTGCTTCGCAAAAGGAGGCGACCGCCTGCCACTCCTCGCGTCGGACCATAGCCCATACCAAGGCCTGGCGCGAGAGATCGCCGCCGACAGTTAATAGATAATAAATAACATATTTCCTATTGTATTTATTTTTAATATGGTCATGATATACCATTTTAAAATCCTCATGATGAGCCCTGTAATTTGATACCCATATTACAGTACCCAAAAAAAAAAGTTTTTTTTTATTATGGTGTCTCACAGTCGTTATGTTTAGTTTTTTTAACGTCACCTATCTAAGAATACTTGGCTTATCAAGACGAATCTAACGATATCTTAATTATATAAATTCGTTCAGCGGTTTGGAAGATATGAGGCAATAAAGATTATTACATACAGACATATTTGGAGGTATGTGGAACATACACAACAAACTGGCCACCCCGACTTACTGGGGTATCCTCCCGACTCACTGGGACATCAACACGTCGGGGTCACCAGTTTGGAGGTATGTGGAACAGAGAGTAAAATCCCGCAAACCTCCGTTTAAAACGGAGGATCCTCCCTTTTCAACCGAGGTTTGCGGGACTTTACGCTCTGTTCCGCATACCTCCAAACATACAAGATACGCGCGAAAAACATAACCATACTTGCAGTCGGGTAAAAAGATGACCATGCTGAGCGGTAAAAAAAAAAACCCACTGCACATATTCTTAAAACACACTCACTCACATAACATGCAAATATGGTTTTGAGCTCCCAAAATTAAAACAACTACCTTATTAAACTTATTCCCGAATACGGAGTCTTTGAACTTGAAGGGCGGCAAGGTGTTGTACTTGCGCACTTTGTTGGTGAATTCCTCATAGCCGCTGCCCGGCTCCGAAGACACCACAACCAGGAGCGACTGTGCCCGCTTCTTGAACTCTTGCGTGTTCGGACACGTTAGCTTTGTTCGGTCCTCCGTTTCTGTAAAAATTGTTTATTTAGTATAAAAAAAAGGTCGTATCACAATGTTTGTTATCCAACTCCTCTAAAACGGCTTGACCGATTTCTATGATTATTTTATGTGTACATTTATATAATTGTATATATATTTTTACCCTCTTACTCTCACCCCCCACATTTTTGTTTCATAATTTATATGGCAGAACAACGTTTGACGGGTCAGCTAGTTTAAATATAATTTCTGATTCTGTTTACATATCTCCATTCTCTTTTTTTCTCTTTTTCGAAGTTCTATAGTTGTAGATAATGAGAAATGACTAAGTATTTGTTGAACAAAAGCAAAAATGGAACAGCGCTATAGGTCCTGTAAATGACGGATCATTTTTGTTATGGTGGGTAATCAAATGAAAGGCGGGGTGAGTCCCTCGCTCTGAGTGGAGCGAGAGGGAGTGCGAGATTTTTACTGACTGAAATCCACCTGTGCTCCTTCGTTTACCCTTTAGAGTTCCAGGGCCGCAGTAACTGTGGATATTCTACTGTATAGTGCTAAACGTACAGCCGCTTCGAACAGCGAATTGTTCCGTCCCTGCCTCTAATCTAAAACATAGTACCTATATATTTAATCTTTATTTAAGTAACTATTATGAGAAGAAGATTGTATCGCGTGTGATTAAAGTTTATTGTACTGAATAAACAACTGTGGCTACGACGCGACTGACGCAAGAATGCAACAAAAGTGAATGAACATACATGTAACACCCTCGTGTCCAAAACACATAAATCAGTAAAAGTACAGTCATATACATAATTTCTGTTTCAATTAGATTTGTAATTGTAATGTTTACGCCTTGCGAACACTGTGACTACGATTTAGCTAAGACAATAAGGAAAACGGAACTATTTAACAGTACTGACAAATACACAGAAATTATAGTAAGTTACGTTACTATTCTCACAGAGTGTAAAAAATTCATATAACAAACAATTAAGTTACTTACTTATGAGGTATTTCAAGGCTTCCTTTGGCGAATAAGTCATCATATCCACAAAAATGACCATGTATTCACCCTTGGAGAACAGCTGGAGAGATTCCATGGCCGTCATCATTTCTATGAGGCCAGACGTCGAGCCCAAGAACACGTATACTGAAAATAAATAATTTCGTTGTTTATACTAATTTGAATTGTTAAGACATTCAGTTTGGGCTTTTAACCAGTGAAAAATTACGATTACATAAACGTCCAAGGAGTTATATTTTTTATTTGGTAGCAATAGGGATGGACCGATGACCTGGTAAGGGTTGCGGGAATCCGATGGATGCGAGACGCACAGGACCGTTCATTGTAAGATTATTTGTGTATTTTTTCTATGGGCCTTAGTTGCCTGATAATAAAGGATTATTATTATTATTATTATTATTGTGGCGACACTTGGGTGAGGCCTATGTCCAACAGTGGGTGTCTTTCGGCTGCAATGATGATAATGATGGAGGGAGGTTGTGTATACATGTGGATAGACGGAGAGGAAGAGCGAGGCCAAAGAAAACATGGAAGAATAGCGTGACGGGTGACAGGACAGAAAGGAAGAAAAAAAAAAACGTTTTGCGACGACCTTAAGTAGTATAGTAGAAGGACAGGAAGATGATGGCAATGGTGGCGCCTGGAACCTAAAGAGGCATCTTTGACGCTTATACATACATGAGGAAAATATCAGAGCTTTCAGATCTTATGACAAACGTAGCAATGATGAGCTCCATTTTAAGCCAGGCACAATACTCAATCCATCACATTAGTCTAATAATAAAAGAAACATATCTAAGCCGGGAAACCGCTAGATGCGACATGCACAGAACCGCTCGAAGTGCCAACGCTTGGGGAAGGCCTATATCCAACAGAGAAAGTTTTAAGGGTTAGATACAGCCACTCACTTCTGGTCTTATTCTTGGTATCCTGTATAAACTGGTACCAGAAGCCAGGCGCGCAACAGGTCATCTTCTCTTCGCAGCACTTGAAGGTGTCTATCACCGGCCGCTGGTGGTTCACCGTCATATTGTTCTTCTTCGCATGATTCTCTAGGTTCAATGCCACCGTAACCCACGACTCCTCGTACAGAATGGAGAACTTGTTCCATCTGTAGTACCGTAGGAGAGATATTACGGATTTTGTTGCCTAAAATAAAATGATAGATCATTAGGTTATGCTGCCGATGATACCGATTGATATCCGAAATAATAAAATATGCGTAACCGTAACCGATTGAAATAAAGTATAAAGGTGGAGTCTAAATGACTGGTTACGAAGTTATGACAGGCTATGTCTTGGACGGCAAAACAAATGATAATCTAGATTAGAAATAAAAGTCAAAACTTGCTATTTACCTACTCTTGTAATTTTAAAGTTCTAATATCCGTAACCGAAATTATCCGAAACTAGCGGACAACCCGAAGTGAATTCGTATCCGTAACCGATTCCGAAACCGGTAATTCCTGTATAGTTAGTTTATAGTTATCCGTATCCATATCCAAAATTTCATATCCATAATATCCCTGTAATAGATAAGACAAAACCTACTAGTTCTAACGGACTACTGAAGTTATGACTAACTAGCTAGCGTCTTTGGTTCGTCCCTTCGAGCGTAGGGTTGCCAAATCTCGAAGGGACGAAACGGGAGAATTTAAAGAAATAGGGTTAAATAGAAATATATATATATATTATAATTTTTTATATTTACTTTCCTTACGAGCAGCATCTAATATTGATCGGTTTTTAACTCGAAATCATAAAAGTTTCATGAAAAATCCAAGTTTGTTAGTACTTTTAACTCTGCTTCCTTTTACTAACGAAATATTCATCTGGATTCTCTCCTTGCTCCATACTTAGCATCAGAGACAGAAATGGAAAGAAGAAGCGTTACGTGCGACCGACGGATGCGTAAGGCAGGCCCTTATTACACTTGCGAGCAGCTAGTTCGCAAGTTCGCCGCGACTGATGTTTGTATAGAAAATACGATCGTAACTCACAAGTGTGATAAGGCCCTAAAACTTCAGAAAAACGGGAGAAATTATTGCATCCCGGAAGGCCGGGAGTTTCAACTATTATTACCGAAGTATCCCGGGCAATCCGGGATAACAATCAACAATCGAACCGCAAAATTACTGAAAAAATGAAACTTCAACGTGTCAACAGGTTGTAGATCACGTTGAAACAGCTATTGTCCATTCAAAAGTAAGGACCAATAAACAATATAAATTATAGGTTATACATTTTGTCGACAACTATTTTAAGTATTACTACGCTTCTGGTTCAAACAACAACAACAACATTTTAATTATCCTCATGTATACCTACTAAACCACAAAGTACTTATGGCTCACCTGAGCGCCGGGCGGCTCCAACCTCGCAAAGTTCGACAATGTCGAAGTTTGGTAATCGGAACATCTCTGAAACAACCAAAACTTTTCGTTGATATTGGGAGTCGCTTAAAGGAATTTTATAAGACGAGAAACAGATATCCGACAACTTTCTAGTATCTGGCCTTAATTTAATATCCGTCTGGATACTATAATTTCAATAAATTACGTAGTTTTAATAAAAAGGATTTTACCTACATAGGTATATCACATTATTCTTTGAACCTTCCCGGGCCCACTCAAATTAAGCTTTGACTGGCCGGATGTTCAGCCTGTAAGACGACCGATTAAAACGGTAGCCGGTCAAACCGCTATTTGTTTCACCAATAGCATTTCAGTGTCATACCTATTTGCTCGAGGACATGAGGTCGGTGACTTCTTTAATGTGTAGTATTAAACAGTAGGAAGCTGTTATATTATCTAATCGGGGGTAGGTAATAATCGCATGTGCGACATAATAAACGCATAACACTAAATCCTCCGTTATTGTCCTAAAAACCATAGTTAAAATACGATGCTTACATAAGATATCATAGGCAAGTTCCTGGACTGTGCGACGATCGCCTCAGTGTGGCAGCGACCCTCGGGCCCGAAGAAGGCAACGACGCCCGCGCAACTCATGTCAGTGAGCAGGCGCGTCGCCGTCACCGTATCAAACTTGGTGTCATGCCATTCTAGGAACAGTTCCACGTCAGGCAGCAACTCAGTACTGTTGTTTAGCTAAAAAGAAACAAGAGTTATAAACCTATTCAAATGTTAAGACCGGTCAATTTAGACATACTAGGTTACAAAAATTCGCACCCAGCTGAAAATTGGTAGGATTGTTCAAAACACCATCAAAAATGAAAACTAAAAAGTCCTCATCGATCCGACACCTGGAAAAAAAACCTTACACCTATTTTTTGGTCTAATTTGACTGGGCTATATTGTATTCTAAATTTAATTGGCTGAAATTTGATGATATTATTTGAAGAACTCGATAAAATCACGCCGAGGTTTTACAGTTGTGCGCTGCGTAAAATTAAAGCCGTCAAAAAATATACTTGGCAAAGGTTCCTCCAAAAAGTTCAAAATAAAAGTCCGCGATAGCATATCTATTTTATAAAATAAATAAGATTGACTCAAATTAACCATAATTATTTATGATTTTCTAATTAGGCATAGGTAAACTTCTACTTTATTAGCAAAGGTGTTTTAGTGTTTCCATAGTATATATCATAATAAAAAACATCCTTCAGAACTTCCCCTTCATACCCTAAAAATTAAACTCGGTGTTTCGATAATTTTACAACGAAAACTAAATCCGCCTAAAACGTGTAATGGAACTAGAGTACAAGTAAAATCACTTCGCGGCATCAGTTGGGTCATAAATATTCCCCGCATTACCATGATCCGTACATATTTAACTTTCCAATTTAAGCGACTAGTTTAAAAAAAAATTCGCCACAACAATGTTTGTTGGGGAAAGATGCTTCACTCATTGGTGTCTCTAGATCAGAAAATGCGGAAAATCAATTTATTTATTTTAAAGCCTCAAGAAATTAGAATAAAATATAATGTGGTATAACATGAAGTTTAAAAGTAAATAAATCCTAATAATATTAGAGATGAATAATTGTCTGAGCCGAATAAAGCCGGGGCGGGTTACTCTTGTTGATTCGTTATAAAACATATAGATGTAATAGTTTCTAAGCGCTTTTTTAAAGAGCAGACCGAAGTGATAATCTGTAAATCGTTAAAACAATCCTACCACTGAATTGTACCCGTGAGAAGCTGGAGACGGTCGCTGGTTACAAATAATAACGAAAATTGGAATTAACGCTTCAATACCGAATAACTTCCGGAAGCGTAACGAGATTTTCGGATATTATAATAGTTTTAATATTTTATTTTATTACCTCTACGGTTGACGGAACAGAAACAAAATTTTCTTTCCCGTGGGATAGCCACATTCCACATAGTAGCATAGCTTAGTAACGTGCTGATATTTATTTATGCACGTGGAATCTAAAAGTTAACTCAACTTGTTTGCCCTCGAGCTAAAAATAGCTACGGAAGTGTAGATATGATTTTGCGCTGATCAAACAAAGTTTTATCATCGTACGAGTCCAACCGAATTTGTAGTGGCATTTCTTACTTCTAAAAGTAGTGAATGTAATTCCATCGCTTGGAATTAAACATGCATGAATCATTCGAAACCGCATTGGAATCAGTTTAGCATTACAGCCCGTACATGTGATTTAATGTGATACTAAAAATATTATACGGTATGCGAGATGAGGCTAATGGAAAGATTCACAGCGTCCTTGACTAGATTTATTTTAATGGATATATCCTATCAAGTATATATCTGAATTATGGTAATGAGTAGTAATGCGAGCAGACCTCCTCGAGGGCAATGGACAGTGCCCCGGAGATAGTGAGGCCCTGTCGGTCGCGCAGTTCGCCAGTGATACAGGGCAGGTAACCGATGGTGAGGTTGAACTTCTTGTTGGCGGCCAGCGAAGGCTCGGCCAATAGGCTCAGCGCCGCGAGTACCAGCACCCGCGCGCCGCGCCACATGCCGTCGCCTTCACCACGACACGCACACCTGGGAACATACATAAAGTTCATTAATTCAAATATTATTAATATTTAGTAAGACTTATTTCGGTGAGGAGAGTAACATGTGCATCGAATCATAATTATGTGATGTGGAGACGTATCTTCCCAGATTAATACTTACGAGGACGAGGATGGCTAAAAAATGTATGACTAGCCACGAGGTAATGTAGGGAAATTTGGTAACAGCCTACAAATTCCAAGTAAACACAGGCGTTTTCTTTCAGATAAGAATTTCAATTGATTCTACAAAAAGAGCCTTCACTAAAAAAAAATATGCTTACGAACTGATTATCTAGATAGCCTACATAGTAATAATCGCTATCAAATCAGAATAACTGTCTTATTTTATATGATGTAGTTTCTTGCAGAAAACATTTTTCCATATGGCGACATAGTATCAAGATAAAACCTAGGGTTTTATAAAACTTCAGAGGCATTGTCCTATTACGATAAGAGGATGATTGGTTGATAACAGTCGTTCTGAAACAGTGTGCGCTTTGATCTCGCACAGCAAACGCAATAATTATTGTGATGGCAATTAAAACTTATCATGATCAACATAGTTAAGTATTTGTCGTGAAGTGAACTTACAGAAATTAATAATTACTATCTATTTACAAATATTTTTTAATTGTTCCTTTGCCACGAATATTGCCATAATCTACGTATGTGCCTACACATATTTGCCGACGTATACAAATTCTCTCTACATCGCATGATCGCATCATAGTAAACAAATGTAGAATGAGATTAGTGTCGCAATAAAATCACAATGTTATCATCTAAATAACTTTTAAAACCTTTCAAGATTTTATGGATTGTAGGTAATTTTTATTGTCTTTGATATACTACTGACAAGGAATGAAATATAACCCTTTCAAATCCACAGATTTTCATAAAAACGCTCACTAAACGCCACGACCCAAAAATTCGACCGAGTTCCGAAAAACCGACACATAATCGTTAACTGCATATGTTGACATAAAAAAATTAAATTTGTTTTAACCTATTTCTTTGTCTCATAATATATCAGATTTTGGCGGCGCGGCGCGGGCACGAAATTAATTTGTCACATATATTAGACGGTGGCGTTGAAAGGATTAAAAAAGCAAGAAAATTACACATCCTAAAGCACAGATATATTGAAAACATAATTTTAAGAACATTGTATTAAAACTTAAAAAATCATTTTGTAAAGCTAAATAATTGAACATTTTATCGAAAGATTACATGATGGCGACAATGAGCGTGTCTATTTCTGTAACTCAATAAAGGGAAGTCTTCCTGCAGCGCGTTTTCCGCCCTCAAATGTAGGAATTGCTTCCATGCTGTCAAGTAAGTAATTGGCTCGCAGCCGGCGACCGATTAGACCAATTGACGTGGCCGCTGTTTTGACAACATGCACCTCGTCTTCTAAAAACTTGTCCTCAAGACATGCCAACTAGGTTAAACATTTTGTGGACTTGCTTGCAAAGTAAATTTATTTATTATTCCATATAACTAGTGGTGTTTATGCACGATACGTATTCCAGGTGATACGCCGCAGCAGAAATTTCACGTCTGTCGTATACATAAACGCTATCTACCCCCAGAGTCAATAACCGCATGTAGCCCGCGTTGCGCGATGCAGTGGAGTCAGCATGTTGGTGGCACCTAGCAGGCTAGGCCGCTAGGCTGCCCGCGCGTAATATCAGGCTAGCCGCAGCTCATTGGAGGCGTGCTCACTGCTCGCACCACACGCACGACCGTCAGCGCCTATGAACCACGATCTCGCCATAAGATAACGCCCGCGATAACGTTCTACACAGTTATTTTTAGAACTTAATAAAAAGGTAATGTGATTACAATTCACGCAAAGGCATGCGCTTCCCGCATTGGTAACGTTAACTTAAAAGTTAAACATATTGCATTTAACTATACCTACGACCAAAAACGGTGTTCTAGATATAATATACCCTGTCTAACTGTAGTCAGTTGAGTTTCATTAGCTAACTCCGCACTACTTGCTTATTTCTTGGAGGTGTTATCCTTTTTACGCTAAGGTTACTGTCCTTATGGAATAGTGATATTTTGCTGAGCAGCAGAAAAAAAGCAAAAAATGAGCAATGTCAACTAATAAAAATGGTATCTGTTGATACGCACACTACCTATTTAGGTAACACCACAGATATCAATACAAATTGGCTAATCACAACAAGTATAATACAGGTCTTAGCTGAATTAAGCTTGTTGAAAATGGGTTAATACTAGCTTCCAATTCGAAGAAAACGCGATAAACAAAACCTTTGTTACTCTACACACGTCAAGGCAAAACGTGGCAAGTGGACAGACAAAATTTAGTTTATCCAATGAACACTTACAAGTGACCGCCACTGACAAACACATCTTGTCTGATGGCGTAAGTCGATCTCGCACGGCTTTTAACTCAACTGGAAAGTCTGTCCACAACGATACCTTACTTATGTAGGCCATTCGTGTACTTAAATGTCACTATCATATTGTGTCAAGATCATAATGCGTCCTTCCAGCTGTGCCGGCCACGTTTTTCCCGAGAAATTCTATGTTGTTGACAGCATAAAAGGAACTATCTTTATATTTATCTTAGAATTGCTCCGAAGAATACATTTTTCTTAACTCTGAGAAGGTTACCTGCCGGAGGGGACCTTGCAGCAAGCAGTCTGACAGAAACGTAATTCTGTCTGATTTTGAATACACATACAGACAGGTTGACAGGCGGTTTACATCTTAAACTTTATAGAAATAAATTGCTATTCTAGCACTGTTGTGTTTATTTACTGAATTCGATCCCACTGAAGCAAATCTGCATCACAGTATCTAATGTAGTGTTAAAAAAGTACTTTGATAGTATACTTCCTGAAGCAGTTCGGCGGAGGAACAAACAAAAATTTTAACCGGAAGCGCGACACATGAATGCTGCGAATGACACATAGCACCGAGTTAATTTTCTTGACTATACTAGAATTAAGTGCTTCCCATTTTTATCACCCTTAAGATTTTAAGTGATTCACCGAGTGTTAATTAATGGTGACCAAGGAAGTGGAACTACAGACGATATATGGGTTTTTATAAACCCATATCATATAGCACTTGTAAAACCCGTTAGCTAATTGCAGTTTCATGGCATTATGTAAATAATGGTAAACACAAATTGTATGAGCCTAGAACTGAATCTTGTGGGACACCACTGAGTATCGTTTGATACATTAAGGAGGAATACTCTAGTTTACGCACACTGACAGGTATGTGATCTTTGATAAAATAACCCTATATTATATGTATTAGTAGGCTCAAGTATATTCTAATAAGATTCAGCTAAGAACTAGTATGAAGCGATCAAAGGCCTTTTCGTATTCTATATAATCTTCTCGAAGTCATCCTTATCTCTTTTAAACAAAATAAATCTATTAACCATATTTATAGCCAATTAAATATCAAAATATACGTACAAAATGTACTTTACTTTTATTTTCAGCCTTTTGTTTAATTAAAAAACATCGTTTATGCCGCAAACGCCAGGTCCTAACTAGAACCATAATGAATAATAATAACCATTACTTTCTGACTAATGAGAAGACACGACGTAAATCGTTATTATTATTCCTGGTAAGTGCGCCTTATGGTTCATTACGTCACACATTTATTCAAGTTAATATTTGTAACCTCGACTTTGGTTACATATTTACCAAGTTATTAATAGTACACCAAATACATAAACTAGAGACTGATTCAGCAGACCGATAACTCAGATCCAGTAAGTGCTACCAACTTGGCAAGTAGACATTTGACACTAAGCATGCACCTCTACTAAGTGTTTGCTCATTAAGAAAATCAATGCAAGTAAATAACGATATAAAGGTATTTCTAGTAGGTACGAATAATCACAAGATAAAAGAGCATTAGTTATGTTAGTCTTGTTTTAAATATTTTTGAACTACAATTAACTAAGAAGTGAGAGTCCCGTGGGGCATTGATGCTTTAAGTGTACTTAAATACCGTATAGAACCAAGACTCAAGACTAAAATTATACTAACAGAGCACAATGTACAAGTGATCTTTAACTGTTTATGATGTAAAAACGCACCTTGTGCACATTATTTATGGTAGCAATAGTGCTTAACTAAATGCTTTTGACTACAATAATAACCGGCCGTTTGTACTTATCATGTTGCTAATTATTACGAATTAAAAGAAAATAAAAATGTAAGAATTATCATAGTCTGGCTAAATGTTGTAAAATCAACAGAACCCTACGTGAAATTAAAAACTGAGTAAGAGAGGGAAAATAACGTAACGATACAATGATAAGCAACAATCAGAGACATACAATGATACTCAAAATCCTAGCTAATGCTTCAAATAAAATGTTTTTTATTATTCAATAAGCACTTTCACAGCAATGCTGACGCAGACTACTACAAACTGATGAGTAGAACATATAAAATCTGCAATTTCTTTATAATATAAAGTATAAAATTGCCGTTTTATTGTAATAGTTACATACTTCGAATTGACATAGAACCTTCATGGTTTGAGATTTTTGAGTGAAACTTTTTGCACGTGGTACCTATTGTAACGAGTCGAAATCGTTTCGCCACATGATTCGCTTTTAGGTGATTTCCGAACCCATAATGTGAAGGCGTTCCTAAAAGGTCGTGTAGCCAAGTAAGGAAATCTTTTTTTTTAAAAGTGAGCTGTCAGATTTTTTTTTTTCGCTTTCTGACCTGACGATGTGATAGCAGCAGCTATTTTTTGTTTCTGCCAATTTTTTTTTTTTAATCGGCTCCCATAGCCGCTAATTTGTGCCCCATAATGGCCTAAAAGAGAGAGAAGGGGTCCATCCTCTATTTTCTAATAGGATTGCTACATATTTTCCGGTAAGAATTCATTTTTCGATTTCTACATGATGCGTGACAACGCATGTGGGTTTTCGTTCCCGCATCTTATATCTCATTGTTCTTTTACAGTTGAAGTGATTTTTCGCTCACCTATTTATTTTGATGTTTTGAGGCGCACTCAACATATAACAAGAAAAAAACAGTGAGTTTTCCCTAAAAAATACTAGGCGACCTCGTGTTTGAAACTCAAACTTTCATGAACCGAATGATTCCAATCGCTTTTTTTCAGCCGCCTGGCGTTTTTTTTTATTTTTTTTTTTATTTTTTACTTTTCTCATATTTCTCGAAATTGGAATCCCTTTGGACTGGTCTGCATTGCCCCGCCTGGATGAGGATTAATTTATTAATTATATAAACTTAACTGCAAGATGCAACAATACTAATTTAGTTCCAATACTCTAAACAATGTCATTTGACAAGTATCAAGTATTTGGTATGGGTATTGACCAGGCAGGTCATGAACTGCGGGCCGGAAGAAATTAAAGACTAAAGCTTGACTTATATTTTTAATCTTTTATTTTCCTCATATGGCCTCCCGCTAGAAGATTAAAGGCCTAATTCTCTCCGAATTGTAGTGAATCCGAGTTTTGTTTTTTTGAGGATGTACATGGCGCCCGAATTATCCATTTAGTTATCGGTACATCATCAACCCTCTATTAACACACACACATCTCATACCCCTATAAATTACACTATGAAGTTCTTCGTTTAAAAAATAACAAATTCCACATTCGATTATCGACTTTCAGATATTTTTTTTTTCGAAAGATGGATACTTCGAAAATTGAAGTGATCTTTGAATACGAGTTCCGACGCGGAACTAACACGGCAGAAACAGCTCGCAATATCAATGTTGCGTTTGGAGAGGGGGCTGCTAATGAACGCACCGTGCGATTTTGGTTTAAATGCTTTCGTGATGGAAACTTTGATTTGAAGAACGAACCAAAACCGCCCACAGGTGAATAGCAATGACCGATCCGAGCCACACTACCCAGGAGTTAGTGGCATTTTTTAACGTTACCTTACCAACACTATTTACTCATTTGCGTCAAATCAATAAAATAAAAAAGTATGAAAAATGGGTTCCTCATGATTTGACTGATCTACAGAAAGAAACGTGTGTTGAAACTTGTGTTGTCTTGTTGAATCGATACAGAAATGAAGGAATATTGACATGTGATCGAATTGTGACATGTGATGAAAAGTGGATTTACGATAAACATAAGCGAAAAATGCAATGGCTGATCCCAGGTCAAACGCCGCAACAGTGTCCTAAAGCAAAGCTTACCAATAAAAAGGTAATGGTAACTGTTTGGTGGTCTCAACATGGTGTTATTCACTATAGCTTTTTCCGGTCTGGTCAAGCAATAACGGCATATGTCTACTGTGCCGAACTCCGAATAATGATAGCAAAACTAGCAGTGAAACAGCCTCGACTTATTAAACGATCTTCACCATTATTGCTCCATGATAACGCGAGACCTCATACAGCACGAGAAACCGTTTTAACTCTACAGGAACTGCAATTACAAACCATTCGTCACCCTCCGTATTCACCAGACCTTGCTCTAACGGACTACCATTTTTTTTCGTGTTTTGTACATTTTTTTACGATTTTCTTCTCAGGAGGCAGTACAAAATGCTTTCACACAGTTTGTCGAATCTAGATTACCAGAATTCTATCGCAAAGGCTTAAATGACCCTCCTATTAGATGGTAGCAATGTATATATGGTATTTATTTTGATTAAATAAATACAGGGTGTTTGGTGACTCGTGTGCCAAATTGAAATGGTCGACGGGAGGTGTCATCTGCTATCCTTTCAGACCCCTAAACCATGCCCTGTGATATTTTTTTCATCGACTATTTATTATTTTATGAAAATAAGACCCAAATTTCTCATTCAAACACAAATTTAAAAAAAATTATAAAGCGTAAACTGTAAAATTTAATTTAATTTAGATATGTATTGTATTAGAGTACTTTTAAATTTTAAATTAGTGACATTAGCTATCTAGTTTTTTTTTTTATTTACTCGCAAAATTCTAGACTTAAAGCTGTCCATGTTTCAGCTATTATAATTATGATTTAAAAATTTTGTTTTGCCTAAATGATACCTGGAAAACCTATTAAAATTTTTATCCACTCTTATAAGGAAAAATTTGTCTCGTACCTCTCTTTTCGTGGGTTTTTTTTTTTGTTGTGAAGCTGTTACAATGCATTGTTTGCAATTTAGTCTTATGTGACTCATCCACAATTCTAGCGAATTTACAAATTTGTAGCACTTGTTGTGCAGTGATGATAGTTGGAAACTAGGGACGTACTAGTTCAACGCATTGAAACGGCTTTCAATACAATTAAGAAGGAAATACGACTTCGTACAACAACTGTCGAAATACGAAACAGATGTCGGGCCTGTATTCACAACAGAGGCCAACCATTCGAGCAGGTTTTGTAAAAATTATGAGATAAATGTTAAAAACGCATTTTTTTTCTTCTAGTAAAACCCACGAAAAGAGAGATGCGAGACAGATTTTACCATAAATGAGTGAGATAACATTTTTAATAGGTATTTCAGGTATCATTTAAGCAAAAAAAGTTTTTAGTCATAATTTTGAATATTAGTCTTATGTGACTCCATTCCCAAGCAAGAGGATTAACTTGAGAATTTTTGAGGAAGTTGGAAGATTCCGGTCGCTTTTGGTTTTTTTTTATTATAGCCATATAAATAGTTGTAACATGGACAGCTTTAATTTAAATCCAAAGCGAGTAAATTAAATATTAACTAGATAGCTATCGTCAATAATTTTAAATTTAAAAGTACTCTAATACGATACACATCTAAATAAAATTAAAATTCAGAGTCTACACCTCACATATTTTTTTAAATTTGTATTTGAATGAAAAATTTGGGTCTTATTTTCATAAAACAATAAAAAATCGATAAAAAAAAAACCACAGGGCATGAGAAGTGTTTAGGGGTCTGAAAGGAAAGCAGATGTCCCCTCCAGTCGACCATTTCTATTTGGCACACGATACACCAAACACCCTGTATTTTAAATAAATAAAAAAAACTAATTTAAATTTTTCAGTACACATCGGCAATTTCATACTTTAACCCCTATTATTACAGCGGAATGTATGCGCGATGTACGTATATTGCATAGAAAAATATCATTAATTAATTATATTACTAGCAGCTGCTAACCTAACTACTGATACAGTAGATTCTGATGATTTTATGCAAAGAAGTGAGTTTAAGAAAAATTGATAAGCGGTTATGGGATAGACAGTGGAATTAAGTCAATAGTGAAAGTATGGTATTATAATTTGATCTTGCATAACAGTGTCAACAGCCTGATTTTATATTCTTTATAACTTCACCATTCACATAATAAATTCTTAACCAATCCCTTTTTTGTCTACGAGAAACAAAACTCGAAGAATATTAGCAACATGCGCTTGACTACAATAAAAACATGCGATTTGGAATGTGTCGCAAGCGGAATAGTCCGTAATGATATCGATCTGGACAAGGCGATGTTTGGCCTGCCACTCCCGACCGCACCCACCCTAAGTTAATAAAAAAATCGACCAGCCCTCGTCTCCGACGACACACTGACACTATATTGTTTTACTTATAAGGTTGCGATCTGCTCCTACATAATGTACTTCATATTGCCGATGCCAACACTACATAATAATATTACAATATTAACACACCTACAAATTGGAAAGTAGTTTTAATGTCATCGTGCAAAGGAAAATAAAGTTTGAAAAAAAGAAAAAGGAGCTTCGTTCAATACTTCGTACTTTCTCAAAATTAATCAGAAAAAGTTATTTTTGCAAATTCGGCACACTTCACTTGTTAATTTAAAGCTGTATTTTAAATACTAGCTTCTGCCAGCGGCTTCGCACGCGTGAAAGTCGATTTCTCCATACAAACTTTGGACCCCAGAATATCGGAAAATCCGTTCTTATCGGATGTCTACCTATAAGGAATCTATCTGCCAAATGTCAATGAGTGGTATTTCACTTTTATATATATTTATATATATATAGAGAGAGATTTTACACAATGCCGATGAAACATTTATAATACAGTAATATTACTATAATTGCATATGGCAACTATGAATCTTGAATACTCTACTTCTTGAAACCCAGATTCAGGGCTACAAAACTTGTCCTACCACTGGCAATGAAAGTTTCAAATAGAAATCGTAAATCTTAGACAGAACCCAATGCCTAAGTAAGAAGCTGCGGTTCCGTACAGCATTGATGAGAATAGAACTTTCGAATAAAGTAAGTAGTGCGCCAAACCATTATACTTAATATAACAAAACAAAAGAAGAAAAGAACAAACGAAGACTGGAAGATTTACGGCGATCATGGAAACAAGAATACTATGATTCTCTGCATGCTTACCTACATAATACTCATTATTAATTCTCTTGCCTTTATCGCAATTTATTAAGGGGCCACGCAATGTCTTTTTCGACATAGGTCCTTCTCTATTAGTCGTCGTCTCATTGGTTTTACTTAAGATACTTTACTATTTTATTTTTTTCGATGGCAAAATCATCTAATGACATCCCCCGTCTTGGGCGGAGCGGGAGAGTGTGTCACACACTACAATCAGTAAATGATTAAAAACCCACTCCTGTTCCTTCGTTGCCTTTCATACCAGGGCCGAGTCTTCCTTTCAGAAGCAGACCCTTGGGCCCAGTAGGCTTCGACCCTGCTGGGCCCTTACGGTTTGCTGACATCTCCTTGAGGCGCATGTGGAACAGTACCACCGCTCATTGTGACACCCTATTAATTTTAAGTTCCTATTGTACTTTTATTATTGGTGTATAATAAAGAATATATATATATCTACGCACCGTCGACGACTTGGGCTCGGTCCGGACGGTTATTGTACGGCGAGCTACTCAATGCTCGTCGTCCGCAAGCCCGAGCCCACGGTGGCCGGAAATCGGGATCGGGATCCCGGAAGCAAGGGCGTATGAGCCGCGCCCTCGCGCGTGCATGTGCGGCCTCCTCCTTTGCTAACATTATTGCTTCGCAGAAGGAGGTGACCGTCTGCCACTCCTCCTCGCTTCCGACCATGGCCAGTTCCAATGCCCGGCGCGAGAGATCGTTGCCGCCGATCTCCCCCATGAGGACACGGCAGTGCTCTGCCCAAGAGGGGCACGCCACTACCGTGTGCTCCACCGTGCCCTCCGGGCGTTCCACACAGTGGTGACATCCGGGCGATGCTTCCGCACGATTCCGGTGGAGGAACTTCTCGAACTGACCATGTTCGGTGAGAGCCTTCATCATGCGGAAGGTGAGCACGCCGTGAGGTCATTCCAGACACGCCTCAAAGAGGGGACTCACCGCTATAATTATGGCGTGCTTTACCATAACAATTGTTTTGGATTGTTTCGGATTTAGTGGGTAGAAACCCCTGGGTACTATCATTGCGCGAAAATACCCGGAGGACACGGTGGAGGTCTACCCTGTTTGGACGGAACACCGCGATCGTCTTGTGGAAGCTATCATCGGCGGCGAATTCAGCAGACTCATGATATGGTTCCGTAGAACCAGTGGGCATGGAAAACAATCACCTTCTGTGAAACAGTAATGCGAACGGATGAAGGGACAGAAAGCCTGAGTCTTCTTTACGTCCTGGCCACCACAGAAGACGCCATAGGTGTCAGGAGTCGCCGGACGATTCCCAGCCACCGTAGGAGCAGATTTACAGACGGCAAGCAATGGCTAGCTTGCCATCCGATAAGAACCTGGGTCAAGTTCAGTCCGACGCCAAGTTGTCAGCCTGTCGGTTTTCTAGCGGTTTCAGGGAGTGTGCGTCTGAATTGCAATTCAATTCCACCAAGTCCGTTACATCATCGAGCGACAAGACGTAAAGAGATGCGCCACCGGTAGGTACATGGTGGACAACTATTTGTGCGGGGTAAGTAAGAAGCAATACGCTCATAACATGCTAAGAAGTGGAAAACATAAATATATCTATTTCAGTTTTCCTTATTCACATGCTTATTTATAAATGTTTTAAAATAAGACAATTTAAATTATTATGTAGCATAGTAAAATATTAGTTGCTATAAATAGCTTTACTTCGCAACATAAATAAATTATACATCAAAAATGTTAGGTGCAATTCCATAATTTTCCTTGATGTGTTTATAAATAAGTATCTACTTTATGAATAGAAAAATACAATAAGAATTCATTTAGTGATTTTAATCGTCATCTTCCTGCTCTTGTTACTTGAGTTCGGTGCAACACGGTTTTTTCTTCTATTCTGTCCTGTCACCTGACGGGTGGCTATCACTCTCTTTTCTTTCATATCACTCCTCACACAATTCATCCATCTTTTCTTTGGTCTCCCCCTTCCTCTTTATCCATCCACATAAATGCACATAACTCTTAGTAACATGCGTTTCATCCCTCCTCTTCACATGACCATACCTATAAGACAAACGATTTCCTTTCAACTTTTCTGTCACAGGCGCTACTTTCAAACTTTAGAGGAAGTTTGTTATGATAAGTATGAGTTCATCGCAAGAAATTGGGAAAAATTGAAGAACTCAAATATGAGCAAAATTGAAGAACTGGATTCTATTTTCGTTCACAGTTCGTAAATAATAATTTAATAATTTCTCGTAATTTTAAAAATTTCTTGTTTTGCTCACCATAATAATTCTTCGATTTGACAGTATAAATATTTATAAATATTTATTATTTATTTATTTATTTATTTATTTTATTATAACACCTTTACAGATAAGTCCAAGGCGATGTTATAACTAACACTTAATATATGTACATGGTTATGATATTCTATTAATTAGGATGTAATGTCCAGACCTTTCTCAATAATTATTTGAGCTGCTTCCAAAAATTGACGTGACGTCGTTACCAGGCAATCGATTCTATTCTTATTTGGAACGCATTGTACAAAATACTCTGTGATTACAACCGGCTCTTAATCTATGCGCCATCGACGATTCGAGCACTGTCTTTATAGGACGAGCAGACGGCGAGCTACCCTTTGCTCGTCGTCCGCAAGGCCGCGCCTACGTTGGTCGGATATCGCTCACCGCTGCGATTCCCAACGGTCGGGGCGTCTCCTATCGCTGCGTCTGGGCATCAGGATGTTGGTGCAACCACCTCCTTCGTTGGCATTATTGCTTCGCAAAGGATTGCGACCGCATCCCATTCCCTCTCGCTCCGGACCATGGCCTGAACGAGAGTCCGGCGCGATAGGTTGCCAACGACGATCGCCTCCACTAGAACAAGACGGCGGTGCTCCACCCAAGCAAGGCAGACCTCCACTGCATACTCCACCATGTCCTAGAGTCTGTCTTTTTAAATTCTGACCTTTTGTTATTAAAATTCTGTTAATAATATTCTGTTCTAAATATGTAATTCAATTTCCAACAAGTTTGTAATTTGTGAAGATAACAGTGATTTCATAAACTACAGCAAAAAGAAGCCATCAAAGCTTACTATTGTGTCTCTAACTACTATATTCGAAAGGCTAATTTCTAAAGCAATCATTCTTTTTGGTAAAAATTATAAAACAGAATAAACTTTATTATACACCAAAATAGTAATTATATGGTCATATATAACAATGATGGTCGTATAAACTTAAAAAATATTTAGCATGTTCCTAAATATTTTTGAGTTCCTATGACCATGATTTTTATAATTTTATTTTATACACAATACTGATAGAACGCATATAAAACAAATGAAATTATTTCTAATGATGCACATGTGAGGGCTTTCTTTAGTTATTCATTGTATTTCTTTTTATAGCAAATAAACCTTATAAAATCCTGCAAATCAGGATTTGATGTAAACTATTATTAAATGCAATAATTATAATATATCCATGCTAGTATTTTCTAAGTTTATATGCAACCATTATTTTGCTTGAAAACTGTACAAAGTTGTCACTCATTCCGTTTATTGAGGTGCCTTCTGACCTTTGTAATCTTGAATTAACCAGATCACTGCAGAATTTAATATAATCTAAAGTACAAAATGATTTTGAGTACCATTAACCTTTTGAGTACCGTAATTAGAGAAACAATAGAAAAACAATGAGAGAGTGAATCGAAGCGTTTGCTTGGGGTTTAATGAATTAACCTGATTTAATAAGTAATTTTACATCATTAAGACCACATAACTTCAGAATAAACTTACATGTGTATTGTATAAATTCAATCATTCAGGTGTGCAGGCAACTTAAGATCCACCATTGATAATGTTTTTGGATTTAGATGGTATTGAAATTAATTTAATACCAGAGTACGAAAACCTGCTTACACAAACTTGTTTTTTCTTTATAACAATTGAGTTGGCAGCGAGATGGTTAATATAAATTGTTGTACTCATATGTCTTATTTTTTAAGTAAAACCCCCATCAAAATGAATTCTCCAAAAATTTGTCCCGGCAATAAACAAAAACCAGCTCAGGCTAGTTTCTGATATTTGAATCCAATTTATAGTTGATGGCAACTATAAATTGAATTTTATTTATTTAAAATAATCTATACCAGCTTAATTATGATAGTTTTCATCAAGCAAAAAAAAGGACAACACACTAAAAAGTAAAAAATGGGAGGAGGTGACTAAACAAGAAAGCATAATCATGCAAATCAACTGTAATAAAATCCTAAAGGAAATTCTGCCACAATATCAGTTTGATATGAACAATTTGAATATTGATTGCATATATCATAACAATTCATCAGTACAGATTTAAAAGGTACACTATTCCAGATGGACATAGGCTAAATAATATAAATGTTTAACCTGGGTAAAGCGGGGTGGGCTCATAATCAACAATATTATATTTACAGACGATAATCAAAGGATTGCAATAGAATAAGAGTCAGGCAAAAGAATTTCTGTCACCAACAATTTTCATTACCATGGTAACTTCCGAAAGTGAGAACCAACTATGGCTACCAGAAAAGTAATAAAGATCAACAATTCAACAAGAAGTGATTTAACTGTCTTGGAACAAAAATAATCAGAAAAGAATAGGTGATGACAGGTGTAAGCAAAAAAAGAAGCTATCAAATGAAGCTGAGAACCCTAAAGAAATTTAGAGAAACATAGGATTATATGGCAATAGTAGATATTATATGGTAATAAAAGCATAGTTTTTAATTAAATATTTTTTTTTAGTACACAAAGAATCATCAATGCAAATGTTTTAACCCAAAGTTCAAGCAATGAATCACAGTTGTACTATTATTAAGTACAGATCACTCATGAATAGATTATAAAAAAATGTTTATAAAAAAAAACAAATGGCATAGTAATCCCACACAAAATTCATAAGAAATTATTATTGCTACATTAACTTTTAAAGACCAAAATAAGCATTTTAACAAAACATTTACTACTCACCATGAATGTCAAATTATCCTGTTTGAATTGTCCTGACAGTTCCTTCATAGAATCATATTCAATCAGTCTTATAAGAGTCATTCAATATGTAAAACCACTGTATATCTATATTTCATTTCACATGTACACAAACTGAATATAAACTTCAAAAATGTTTACAAAGGAATCAAGCTTGAATAGCATAGTAGGTTGGATTCTAAAAATACATCAACATGATAAAACAGTATGAATGTGTTTAACATAAAGCAACACAATGATGACAATATGTAATATGGATTGTGAATCCGGATTAACCGCTTCACGTGCGTGATAGGGTAGTAATAGTGATAGGCTGGAGCTAATGATAATACCAAAATAGATACATAAGCATAATGAAAAAAAAATTAAATGCAAGTCAAAATTTCTGATAGTTAAATTTAATTACACCAAATTCTGCAATTTACTAACACTGAGTTCACAGGTAATATAGGGTACAAACGAATTAATCAAAATAATAACACTGGTAATAAAATCGAATATAATTTAGCACTGGACTTTAGAAAGTCGTAGGTACTCATGAATTGACCTGTATACTCAGTAAATATGTTACGGAATTACACTACCGATGTACAAAAGAATCCAAAACCTTTTAGTCGATAAAATCACTGTATTACAACAAGAAACGCAAAAACTCGAAGCTTAGAAAAGTATACAAATAAAATATCTTCCCGTCCACCATCACATAACCACCACTACTTGACAAGCACAGCACCATCACAAAAGTATCGGTAAAAAGCGAGACAACACTACTATGCCAATAACCGTAAATTAGCTGCGTATCGTACAAGTTAGTTAGTCGAATGAAAGAAAATCATTGTCAAAATAGTTGAATGACGGAATTTTATCGCCATTATTAGGCGTCCGTACACGTCAGTCATGCAGGCTAAGGGGCCCATTACACAATCATGCAAGCGTCAATTAAAACCATCAATCATGAATGAAGCTTGACTGAGGCGTCCAGTACACGGTCATGCAAGCGTCAATCAAAACCATCAATCATGAATGAAGCTTGACTGACGGAATTTTATCGCCATTGGCGTCCAGTACACGGTCATGCACGCGTCAGTCAAAACCATCAATAATGAATGAAACTCGACTGATAATGAGTGAACTTCATTCACGATTGATGGTTTTGACTGACGCTTGCATGACCGTGTACTAGACGCCATACATTTTTCGTCATGCAAACGTCAGTCATCGCATTACACGGTAGGTTTTTCGTCAGTCAAGATATTGATTGTGGCAAAACTGACAACAAAACCTATCGTGTAATGGACCCCTTAAGGTAACATAAACAAGACAAGGCACACCGAATGTGAATAAAACATACGTAACGCACGCACATGCCCGCTCTCTTCGGACGCGAGCTCAGACTGAATGGTTAGATCTCATATTACACTACTCGATATTCAGACTGTAAGACAGTAAGCGTCGCCGAGCCCGATCTTGCTGTCGGAATTCAGAGTAAGACAGTCTGACCTTTAAATTTACACTACGCAACATAGACTAAGACTGTCTGAATATCGAATGAGTAATAGGCCCTTAAGTGCTTTGGGCACACCACAATTATGGCGGTAAGTCCCCTCTTTGACGAGTGGCTGGAAAGACCTCACGGCGTCCATAACTTTCGCATAACGCAGGTCCTCACCGGATATGGTAAGTACGGGAGGTTCCTAGCAAGGTGTTCTAGCACGGTGTTCTAGCATGGCAGCGATGAGGCATGAACCCATTATGCTGCTCTTCTTCAGATACTTACCACAAATCTGGTAAGGAAATGTACCAAAGATATATACTGCAAACTGTAGGTAGACCGTAGTAAATGTAGGTAAGTAATGGGTTTTTTACCCTCCATTGATAGCTGTTTCACGAAATAGGCCCTACGACTGACTAAACTATAGTTGCATAAAGTTACAACTGGCCAAGGCCCACGGGTCCTTTAATAAGCACTGTGATGTATATAGAGAGTATGCCGTTATTGAAAAGAGTGTCCATGGAGTTTCTTGCACATTCTTCTCCTTAAAGATCTACGCTTTGGAATGTGCAATTAGCATCATTTTTTCTGACTGACTGACTTCTTGACATTTCAAAAGTGCCTGTAAATGGTTTATTTGAAATAAAATCCTTTGAATCTTTGAATCTTCAATGGTTGCATAGACTGGCAGCTCGGAGGCGAGGATAGTCGGCCGGTCGACTCTCATTTGTAAGCTAGCCACCGAGCGAGTTGGACGTGTCAACCCATAACTCCACACATCGTAATAAATAGCATAGTATAGTTGGCCTTATAATGTTCCCACTGTTGGGACTCAGGCCTCCTCTCTAAGAGATGGAATGGGCCGTAATCCACCACGCGGGCCCAGTGCGGGTTGGTGGATATCACATGTCTTCGAATTTTTGGTTCTAGGACATGCCGGTTTCCTTACGATGTTTTCCTTTAACGTTTTGAGAGCAGTGGTGATGAAATTAATTATACAAAGTAATGCGCCTGGCTGGGTTTGAACCCGCGACGTACAACTCGTAAGTCGGGGCTGTTACCATTCGGCCACTACTACTCAAAATAAATATAATGTGTTTTATTCCGTAACCCCCTCTCTGTGGGCCTACATGGAGGAGGACAAAATAGCAGTTCATCTGAGTCCAAGCTATCCAGTGGTCATTGGACACAGAACAGAATACTTCAGAAACCCAGGTTCCCTTCGCGAAATAATAATTGTCTCACTCGTACGCAAAATATACACCCTGGACATGAAGTTGGAGATACCATCCCTACATTATTGCCTTATTTGGCTATTAAGAGCCTATTCACTCTAGCCTTGAAGGAACAACGATCGACTTGCATTCTGACGCTAATCCTTTAGACTATGGCATTTTATGATCAATTTAAATAAAAGCGTCTAAAATCATAGGGATTTTTTTTTTAGTTAGGAAAATATATTATAACAAATCTCGCTCTTGGGCGGAGCGAGAGATAGTGTCAGACTTTTACTGACTAAAAACCCACTCCTGTTCCTTCGTTGCCTTCGTCCCAGGATCCGGGTTTTGTTTTCACACTACCCATGGAAAATTATAGGGTAAGGTAGACAACATTAAGTTATCGGTGGTAATTGTGTGTGTGTGGTAACTGGTAGTACCTTCAAGGGCTTATTACACTACGCGATATTCAGCTCACGAGATAGTCTTATTTTTTGGTCCGAGTAAGACCGGTGTTACCCTTAATACACTACGAGACATCGACTAAGACTGTCTGAATATCGAGTAGTGTAATAGGCCCTTTACCTGCATCATTAGTCCACAGAGTACTTTTTGTTATAAACTAAAAATATAGTCTATGGTACCTGCATATCTGTGCTTGTGTACAGTCACTGCAATATTTACTATACTCTTTGCTCACTGCTGCATAGAAGATGGCATAGAGGAATATAACTGCATAGCTTAGCTTGCTTAATCTTGAAAAATACTAAATAAATACTTTACTTCATTATTGTGTTCATAAGCTTTACAAATACTTAGGCAAAATGGGTAAAGGATTCAACAATTACATGTGTAAAAAGTTCTTTCATCCTGCTTCAAGGGACAATTTGAAGAGGGTAAGTAATACGCAGCTGTGACATTTTTTCATTGTGTTTACGATGGCTTGTGATCAGCTGTATCGCTTGTGGTTTACTTTAGGTACTCATTATTTATTTATATCGGTAGGTATGGATGGCAGAACAGAAAACAGAGGCTTACAAAAAGAAACAGGAGGAATTACGCGTGCAATATGAGAAGGAACAAGAACTTCATGAAAACAAGTAAGGGATAGTCATGATAGTGTCATTTCTTTATGTATAATTTATTTACCTTTGAACGATAACGAGGTGTTTTCTTTTTAGGGCTCTGCTGAGCAAAGACAGTAAGGACAAATTAAGTTTGAACTTTATGTACGAGCCACCTCCTGGTGTCAAGAAAGAAAGAGAACGCGAGGATAATGAGCCTGAATACAAATTCGAGTGGCAACGCAAGTATAACGCGCCCAGAGAGAGTTATTGCAAAGGGGACAATGAAATCAGAGATCAACCTTTTGGTATACTAGTCCGCAATGTCAGATGCATCAAATGCCACAAATGGGGTCACATAAATACAGGTGGGTCCCTATTTTATTTTACTGGCAGATTATAGCAACAATTGGAACAATAATATGTTCAAGAGTTGAGGTTTATCTTAATGAAACTTAATCTGATACTAAACCTTGATCCTTCATGGAACCTTCATTAACAAACTAATAACATTTATTTATATGGTTGCTTCCTTTTTTACAGACAAGGAATGTTCAATGTATTCTTTATCAATGAGTGAGGCTCGTGCCTTGCAAGCTTCCACTTCAACTCCTGAAGAAGAAGAAGAAAAACCTGATGTTCCAACACTGATGCAACAAATGAGAGATACTGGTCTTGTGATGAAGGCTGGAGCTCTGCCTTTATCTGCCACCAAGATTGAAGAAAATGATTCGTCAAATCTCACTGAAATGGATCTGATCAGTCAATTAACAAAAAAGCAAAAAAAGAAGTTGCTGAAGTAAGTACAAAGAAATAAGATTTAAATTGGTCTTATCAAATCTTTGGATTTTTTGTTTTGCATGGCCCATTGTCATATGATCATATGGGTCATGGTGGCTGTCTTTACATCCAGCTCACCTCTCACCATTAGCAGATTAGGCCTCCCAGCTTGTTCAGGGCGTCTATGAAGGAATAAAGAAATCTCAATGACCACTTAGAACTTAAGGCGAGTCACTGCTCAATGGTAAATTCATGTGACAGCGGTACCATATAATGGGGGTGGAGTAATGGACCGAGAAGTGAAACTCAGAGAAGTCTTTCTGTTTGAATTGACTTATCTAATTCTACTGACTTACACAAAAACATCTTCCTAAATTCAACTTGTAAGAAACAAAATATTTTACTTTTTTCTTATTTGTTTATTTTGTTGACAGAAAGTTGGAGAAAATGGAAAAAAAGAAGGATAAAAAACATAAGAAATCTAAGCATTAAGAATCCATGCATACATAATGGTACCAGGTTGTGATAGTCAGCATTTGAGCAATTAGTATATGGTAAAGGTTTTTGTTAGTTACTACAAAAGCTACTAGAAGCGTCAAGATCTTAGCCTAGTTGATCTAATATAGCGTGCCTACAATGTAACATCAACAATAGACAGCAACCAAGAGGTGTTGGTACTTTGTATATTACTATTATTAGTCTCTAATTTCATTCTCTGATAAATAATCAACCTATCCGTACAATTTTCTCTGAATTCACTTTAAATTTAGATTAAGATCATGCACTAAAAACTGGCCATAATTTTCCTTAACAAGTATTTCTTGTGTCAATTAACAGATATGTTCTTTGAAATTTGTGTTTATCAGATAATGATAGTCATGAAAAAATATATAATGGCCAACTAAGTATTTAATTATGTATTGGTCATAATACTTTTTTTTTCCACACAATTGTTATAATTTATCCACTAGGGTAGCCTGCAATTTTATTATGCCATTCACTGGTGTAAAACAAACTGACAGATTGTATTGACGATTTAAATGATTATAATTTCATAAATAAATATGTATTATGCCCACGAATTATATTTTAATTATATAACATACAATTGACTAACCTGCAAAATGCAAAAAACATTTTAAAAAATTGTACTTCATGGGCTAACTGTGCATGCATCCTCATTAAATAAGGTTTTCTATTATTACTTTTTAAGTTATGCAACTATCAAGTACATTATAAAAACTATAATTGCCAAGCATGTTTTTTCTAAATTAAACACATTAAAGTAATATAATTATTTTACTTCCATTCTCTTCCTTGTGATAGTTAGCATTAAACTTCATAATTGTATCACAGTAACTTTATCAATAACTACAAAACTATATTTTACATAAATTCCAATTATCTGATTCCTAATGTAAATCACACTGTATGCTGGTCAACAAAAACAAATTATATTTTAATAACAAAAAAAAGTTCCATCTATTTTATAGCAGATCACATATGTAATATCTTACAAGTAATTATTCATTAATTAGGTATAGGTACTTAATGATTTACAAAACTAACTAAATAACAAAATTAAATCTTAACATAAGTCTTCTCATCAATTTCTATAATATCTTGTCGGTCATTTCTTTCTTTCCAATGCAAATATAAGACACACCCAGTGATGATAACTATAATAGCAGTCAATACAAACACACTCTTAAGAATAACTTTGCTTGGCGTCACAAACAATTGAGCTTTCCATTGAGATGGGTCACTAGGTGGAGCTGGAATCACTACTATCTGAGAATTTGGTATTATTTGAGTCCAACTTTTAGAATACCCTGATAGTCCAACATTCAAAGTATCAACAAAATTTGGTGTGCGATCCAAACCAAATATGGAGTAAGGTAACTGTAGAGCAAAGTATGCAGACTGTGGTAATTGAGCACAAACACCAGTCCTGTAAGTACCTTCTTGTGACCATGTGTTGTAACCTATTTTAGGTCCAGGGAGATTGGTTCCTGCAAGAATAAGACATAAATTAGTACTTGTCAAAAAAATTATCAAAAGCAACTACTATAATTATGATGTAAATGCTTACCAAATGTAACTTTTCTATTGTATAAAGTTCTATTATTGACTGGCATTCTTTCATTGGTCAAACCAGTAACAACAATGACTTTGATGAAGTTTGTGTCATATTCCAACTCATTTCTGAAGGAATTCATTGTATGTTTTAGTGTTGTTACATTTTTCTTTACATATATTATGTCAAGAACACCATCCATGTAGAAATCATAGAAAGTCGCCATTATGACATCATTACCAAAGGAATCAAACAAATCCCACTGCACTTCAAATGTTCTGTGAAATTTGCATCCTGGCAAGTTGCATGGACTGTTGTGAAGCAGAAAAGCCCTGGTTTCATTACTATTAACAGGACTTAGAGTCATCAAGATGTCTGGGTAACCATCCATGTTATAATCACCACTTCTCATAGTGATTGTATCTAAATAAATTTCATCTCTTGGTGGCACAAATCGCCATAATGTTCCCTTGCCATCATTGAAATCCACTTGAAGGTCATGCCACTTCTGGTTATCATATATTAAAATAGTACTATTAAAACATTGTATATCATAACACACAGGTATGACTAAAAAGAATTGTCCAGATAGAGCAACATCGAGAAACAGAGCTTGGCCATAGATAGTTGGATGGCCCACTAGTAGTTCAATACTGTTGTTATATCTAAATCCGTCAGGTTCATCATTCAACCAAACTTCAACATTGGAAGTGGTTGTAACTAGAAGATCTGCAGCATCATCTTCATTGACATCTAAAAATGAGTGAGAATGTGGCAGCTTTATCATCTTAGACATATCATCACCCATCTGTTTTTCAACTGGAGTGTTTCTGGTATTGTCAAATATCCAAAACACCTTTTGGTTTTGGGTATTCAAACCAAAAAGGTCAAGAATCATATCTCGATTATAGTCCAAAACTAATGGCTGACCTAATGATATAGCTTTTATAAACAAAGCATCAGAGCAGTTCAATGTGGCCTCGCCACCCCACAATATCCTTACAGTATGTAAATCAGAAGTATCATTTAAATTTTGAGTGGTCAGCATAATGTCCATGTATGCATCTCCATCAAAATCACCTGGTACTACACTCGTTATTATTATGTTGCTGAAATTACAAGCATATATAGAAGGCCGCATAAAAGGTTCTTTGTCGTAAGCAAGATAAACTTCCACGCTTGAGAAATTTTTAATGACAAATGCATCAGTCAATTCATCTGAATTAAAATCTCCAAATGCAGCAATAACACCCTCTTTATGTTTTCCAAATGAACTCTCGGACATATCACTTATTGCAAAACTACCACTAATCATTAAAACACAAACTATACTCGATATTATTGCAAGGGCCATTTTGCTTCGAAATCCTTATCTAACCACTCACGCGCCATCGGAGACTATAGTCCCCAGATAAAAAAACGAGTTGTCCGCCAGTTGGTACTATGGTACCCAGCACGACACAGGTTAAAAAATGCCATGAAAAATCGACTAACGCGTCTTGTGCTTGGAAATAGTTTCATAGAGCTGTTCTCTATGAAATCCTTCAACGTTTGAATCACGGCTGGCAGCCCTATTCAAGCGGAATGACCAACAAAAAAATTTGTAAACAAACCGTGATTTCGAAGTGAAGTGCAGTGTGTTTCGTGCTACAAATATGTCGTATTTTTGTTATTATCTTATACTATTATACATCAAAATGATTGTAAAGAATAGTGCTACAATATTATGTTAAAGCTAAGTTGTTTTAGAATTCCAAAATTGCAATATTTCGCCTCTGAAATAGTTATTGTTTGCTACAAGAGCAATGGCTGCCGGTTGATAGCCTAAATACAAAGAACTACGTGTTTATTTTGACTTAAAAATGTGTGAAATCAGAAGAATAGTTTTTAATTAATACATTATAATAATATTGTAGAGAAAAACGAATAGTTTCGTAAAGATTTTGTTACTTAATTAACTGTGTTCAACAGGTTTCCAATATACAATGCGCGCGAGTCCGCATCGAAATCAGCGGGGAGTAGCTAACTTCTTTTAAGATTTTATCCATGATCGTATATAATAAATTAAAACATTTTGGTATTGTTGGAAAGAAAATTTAATGTAGTTTATATTGATATTTTTAAAATGGAAAAATAATTACAAGATTTTCATCAAATAAACATTTTTATAGAGAAATATCAGTTTTCGTCACTATTTTTCAAGTTTAAACTTTTTTTTTAGTTTTGTATTAAAGTCATATGTCTTGAAGTTTAGATAAGTAGTTTTCCTAACTATTCAGCTTTACAACTGTATTTTTTATTTTGATCTATCACTTCTCGTTCGCGATCGACAGGTGTTTTTATCGCCAAGGTCGGAAGTGGTTAGAAAAAGATTTTAGAGACGCGAGCGCGCTGGCGGTTGACGAAAAGTTAGCCGCGCGGGCTTGGCGGGTGAGTGGTTAATTTATAAGAAACAAAACTGAACAAAACATTTTCAGATGTTATCTGACTGACAGTCAAATCCACAGATAACTATATATCACAGAGTACTTTGTAATATACTGTAAGTCGTCAAAAGTCTTAAAATGTCATCATTTTGTCTAATGACATTTGCGTATTTGAATGAGTCGATTAAAACTCATTTAGTCGATTTTACAAGGACAAAACAAACACAATTGGAGTTCCAGTTGAGAGGTGACTAGGACCCTTCCTGGGACCACCACGCGCCGCGATTATAGGTCACCAGCCCCCCTAGCCAAGTTACAACCGTTTCGTTTCGATTATCTTTTCGTTGATCGCCTCGAGTCGGCCATGCCTCCTATTCCTTTGTTCTGACTACGTAACTGAGCGTTAAGATGACGTTAGAACAAAGGAATCGGAGGCGTGGCCAACTCGAGGCGATCGACGAAAAGAGAATCGAAACGAAATTGTTGTAACTTGGCTATAATCGTTTACAGTCACCCTGAAGCTTCATTAATGATTGATGATTTTGATTGACGCTTGCATGACCGTGTATTGGACTCCTAATAGGCGCTTCAGTCTTCTTAGCAAGCTTCACTGAGGTAGCCAGTCAGTTATCAATTCTATTTTTTATAATGCGTTTATCAAAATGTGCTCGCCATTCGCGCGAATGTGTAAACTCGGCTTCAGGATGACTATAAACGATTATAGCCAAGTTACAACCATGAAGTTTATTCTTTATCAGTCAAGTTTCATTCATTATCAGTCAAGTTTCGTTCATGATTGATGGTTTTGACTGACGCTTGCATGACTGTGTACTGGACGCCTAAAATTCCGTCAGTCAAGCTTCATTCATGATTGATGGTTTTGATTGACGCTTGCATGACCGTGTAATGGACGCCATACATTTTTCGACATGCAAACGTCAGTCATCGCATTACACGGTAGGTTTTTTCGTCAGTCAAAATATTAGACTATGGCAAAACTGACAGCAAAACCTATCGTGTAATGGACGCCATACATTTTTCGTCATGCAAACGTCAGTCATCGCATTACACGGTAGGTTTTTCGTTAGTCAAGATATTTGACGCCAGCAAAACCTATCGTGTAATAGACCCAGAATGGACCCCTATGTTTATCTACTCATCGTTCATGGAGTTTCTTGCACATTCTTCTCCATAGAGATCTACGCTTTGGAATGTGCAATTAGCATCATTTTTTTTTCTGACTAACTGACTTCTTGACATTTCAAAAGTGCCTGTAAATGGTTTATTTGAAATAAATGCTTTTGAATCTTTTGTTCTGTTTCATTCGTTTTCACGACATTGCATCCGTATTATACTATTAAACAATAACAAATTATACTATATTGGAAAATAAAAAGATGCTTAACCTATATCTAATTGTTACCAGATCACAAAATCACCAAAAAAAAACTTGTGTCAAAAAATTTGACAACTGAAAACGTAATGGCGAATAGGCGTCAAATGGGAATATAATAAATAAAGTTTCTTCGTCATAATTTTATTGTAATCGTAATCCTAAAGCCACAATTAATCTGCTGGTATTGTTTAAATTTTTTTCTCAACTAAGGTTCCCATTCGAAATGGCCGTCGAAGCTGTTCAAATATTAAGACGAAATCGACCCGGTTCGAAAGCAAAGGTATAAAAGTTTAATACTGATTATTTTAAGTCTTTTTTTAATATGTATCTTGTAACTTCCTGCTAATACTTCTTCGTAGGATTTTTGTCGCTGGCCAGACGAACCCTTTGAGGAAATGGACAGCACCCTTGCCGTTCAACAATTCATACAACAAACCATACGACGAGATCCCTCCAATCTCGAAGCTATTCTTAAAATGCCTGAAGCTCAAGATGAGGGAGTTTGGAAATATGAACATTTGAGGTACGTTGGAAAATTGACAAAGCGCATTGTCTAAATCTGTTTTTTTTTTGTATTTGTCATTACTTATTAATTAACGAGCATTTACCTTGTTATTTACTAATTTAGTTTATGGTCTACCTGTATCGGCTGTATTCCGAGATTCATCCTAATTTGTTTAACCATGATTGTTTTTTGATAAAAAAAGATTTTTATGTTTGTTGATAATATAAAATAATAAACCTGTTTTTAATTTGCAGACAGTTTTGCATGGAACTAAATGGCCTGGCAGTCAAATTACAAGCTGAATGTAAGCCGGAAACATGCACACAGATGACTGCTACTGAACAGTGGATTTTCCTATGTGCTGCTCATAAAACTCCTAAAGAATGTCCTGCTATTGACTACACAAGACATACCCTTGATGGGGCAGCTTGCTTGCTCAACAGCAATAAATACTTTCCTAGCAGGTATGTTTACTTCTTACATCATCAAACTTAGAATCTTTAAATAGTATTTACTTATAATTTCACTGTTGTTACAGGGTCAGCATCAAGGAATCCTCAGTAGCAAAACTGGGATCAGTTTGTAGACGAGTTTACCGAATATTTTCTCATGCATATTTCCACCACAGGGCAATATTTGACGCCTTTGAGAAGGAAACTCATCTATGTAAAAGATTTACTTATTTTGTTACGAAATACTCAATTATTTCAAAGGAAATTCTGATCCTGCCTAAATTAGATGATGAAACACCAGTGGGTGAATCAGAAGCATGAGGTCTAAAGAAATAATTTGGTTCTCCACTATGAACCAAATTATAAGACATTACTGACTGTTGTGTTCACATTGATTTGTGATGATAACTGAAAAAGTAATAATATTTACTCTCCGCGCTCCCAGTAACAAGGTAGCGCCTTAAAAACATCCTTACTTTAAAGTGTCATTTGTCTCATTTTTAAAATATGTAATAAAAATATTATCTAGGCAAATAATAATAATCCCAGTTAACCAAGCAAAAAAATCTATATTATCTTATTGTTACTTAGATAACGAGATGTATGTAATCATTGCATTTACTGCTTAATGTGTAGATTTATTATAGATGTCTAAGGACCGGTTTCTAGGACAAAAATATTTTAAAAAATGTGACAAATCATCAAATGTGTCTTAAGGTGGATACAGATATTGCGAGGCATAAACTGCACAAACCTCAATATAAATCTCATTGCTAAGCAAATAATGAGTGTATCTATATATATTTGTATCTGCCTTTAGCTGCTGTTAAATTGGTTGAATGAATTTTTATCAACCAGTCAAAACTTGTGTTTGATTTGTGATGCATCTATAAAATTTATTTCTAGAAATCAGGTATTGAAGTAAAAGAAACCCTATTTTGAATGCATAGTACCTAGTATTTAAATTATATAATGTGACTAGATCATGTTTATTATTATTGTAAACATGCAAAATGCTCTCAAATATTAGGATGTGTAATATTTCATGTGTCAAGTATTTAACTATGTGTTATTTATAAAATAGTTCTAAGAAAAATTGTGAGTTTATTTATAATCTCCAACTATCTTATTTACTATGCACAATAAAACAAGTTAATTAAAAAAGATATTGTTTTATGATTTCTTCTGTTTAAAAGGTTTCTTAGATTTATATGATTGGTGTTGTTTAGAGTTGCTGCTCTGTTCCTTTTGCCAAAACTTCTTTCCTTTTAGACTTTGGTACCTGCAAAAATATAAAACAGATACCAGGATTACAAATCAAGGTCTGGCTTTCCTCAAAGACCAATGCAATAAAATATCATTATTGTTACTATAATGGTAGGAATACAATGTTTAAAACCAAATAAATGTTAGGTCTCTGTCTATGAAATTGCTATACTTTTTGATTAAAAAATCTTTAGAATAGAATAAACTTTATTGTACATCAAAATGACACATACAAATCTTTAAGATGTGATTTCTTCATTAAAACTAAAAAAGCTTCTAAAGAAACTATCAGTCAATGTTAAAACACTTACCCAATTTGGTTACTATCTGGAAGAGCATCCACTGACAGTAAAATGTGTATGATGGGTATTTGTCTTTTTACTACTAGTGTTTCAAGACCATCCACTTTAGGCTCCCAAAATTCCTCAACCCTGAAAGTGGTCAAAATATTGATTCATATAACATTTAAAATATGTTAATTCATTAAACCCCAAGCGAATGCATTGTCTTTCTATTGTCTCTAATTATGCTACTCAAAAGGTTAATGTAGTCAAATAGAATTTTGGTTCTTACATTTTGTAGGATAGTTTGGTTACTTGATGTTCAATAGAAAACTGCCTTTTCAATATTTCAGCACATGAAATAGCTTTAGATATAGCAGCACCTGCTCCACTCCAAACCACTGCAGTGGCTGCCTTGTCTTCAAAGATACCTGAGGCATGGGATAATAGGTTTGCCATTTTGCTCCCACCTTTTACCTTAAATAAATAGAAAATTAAAGGTATTTTACGTACATCGTTAAGATTGTGCAATATCAGTAAATTCTAACAGTTATGCAGTTCTATTTAGATTATTTATCAAGAAGTATCTAGAGGTTCCAAGGATATTTGTGTTAATACAAAATAGGAATACAGAAACATTTAATAACTCACTTGCATCCATAGGAAATTCTCAGGCAGGTCCTTGATAGGTATTTTATCGCGTTCTAGTTCCTCTTCTACATTTTTACCTTTGCTATAATTCTCCATTTTATATACATTTATCTCAGAGGCCAGTAATTTATTTAAATACCATTATGGAAAAAATAAACTTTGTTTTCTAACCTCTGCTTCGGTCTTGTTGTCAGTGCTGACACTAGTGACACTTGTATTGACTATGACATTTGTCATTTTTCTTTGGGGATTTTATAACCTGGTAAATGAGACGTCTTTATTTTCATTGAATACAGTTACTTTTTTTACCATTAGAACACGGGTGTAACACATTCCAATGTTTTTATAGTACCTTTGTGAACCTAGCCGTTACCAAGGAGAGTAGGCTTCAGAAGGTCACTGTTTTATATGGTTTTATAGCACTGCTCGGGCGCTTGGTCCTTAAATTCTTATTTAGTCCCTCGAAGCATTGGCAACCTCACTACGCTCGGACGCAGACTCCTTCTCGGGACTAAATAAGTTACTTTCACCCTAGGGTAACAATGTACTATTTTTCCTCCATAATTATGTACCTATTTGTTTTTAATTTTCAGGTATACTTAGGTGATGTTTATTTAGCACATTGGGATTTATTTTTATAGCACACATATTTATAATACATAATTTAAAATTGAATAAACTTTTTTACCCGACTGCAAGAAGGGTTATGTTTTTCGCGCATGTATGTATGTATGTAATATTCTTTATTACCTCATATCTTCCAAACCGCAGAACGGATTTACATAATAATTAAGATATCGTAAGATTCGTCGTGATAACCCAAGTGTTCTTAGATAGGTGACGTTAAAAAAAACCCAACATAACGACTGAGATGCCATAGTTTAAGGTAAACTATTTTTTTTTTTTTGTATACTGCGATATGGGTATCAAATTAAAGGGCTCATCATGAGGATTTCAAAATGGTATATATCATGACCACATTAAAAATAAATGCAATAGGAAATATATTATTTATTATCTGCTTACCACGCGACTACGGTACTCCCCTTTTTATATCTCCCTGGGAATTAAGTCCAGTTACCGCGGGAAAATAAAAAGTAGCCTACGTTACTCCTTGTAAAACAACGACGAATTACGGACGACGTACAATATGTAGCTCGCATTCCGACCATCCGGCTGTTGTCCGGACCGAGTCCAAATCGTCGACAGCGCGTCGTGTACTAAGCGTTCCTCAAAAAGTTGTCAGCAAAACCATAGGGACCAGCAGAGCCGATGCCTACTAAGGCCATGGGGAAACTTCTGAATAGGTAACCCGTGGTCCTGGAACGCAAAGGGCAAATGAAGGAGCCTACGTGTGGTTTTGCAGTAAAAGTAAAAGTCTGGCATGCTCTCCCTCTCCGCCCCAGAGCGGGAGAAGTCATTAGATGATTACCCACATAAAAAAGCTTTCTGTCAGTGAAATTCCCGACAAAATCGGTTCAGCCGGTTCTAAAATTCCACTGGAATTAAGTCCCATTCCAGCGAGAATATAAAAAGTAGCTTATGGTACTCATTATAATATCATCTATATCCCAATTAAAGTTCCGTCAAAAAGAAGCTCAAGTTACTCCTTGTAAAATCAGCTATCGGTCAGTGAAAGTCCTTCTAAGTCGGTCCAGCCGTTTGGAGGATGTCCATTATCCCCGGTAATTAAGATAAACTAAGTACCTCCAGCGAGAATCAATATGCCCCACCACCCAGCCACCACCCCTCGAAAACTTAGCCGAGAAATAAGTCCCGTCCCGCAGAAATATAAAAATTAAATTAGATTAAGTTACTCATTATAACAGCTATATCCCATTAAAAAGTAGCCTAAGTAACTCCTTGTAACATTTGCTATCCGTCAGTGAATGTCCTGTCAAAATCAGTCTAGTCGTTTGGGATGTCAGTCGGAACAAACCGATAACTAATCAACAATTTCAATGTTCACGTTTTTTGGTTATAGGTATCGAATACACTTTGATATACATTTAGTAAACAAATGTTTTTTTGATAATACAAACAGACATTTCAATTTTATTAAAGATATAAAAAAGCGAGGCGTATGACAAGGTAGGTTTGTGAACATCTACGTGATAAATATACGCCTAAAATAGAGTGAATAAATAGTGATATCAGATTATAATAACTAAAAAGAATAAAATAAAAAAATAAATAAAAAAAACCCGACTGCTAAAAAAGTAACTTTTTACACCACCTGCTCGATAATGGCCTTTTCATACAACCATCACTTAAAGCAAGTCATTCTGTCCTTATGGAGATAATGCAGTATGGGCGATCCATAGGGAATAATAAGATTTGAATTTGGAACGTCAGAAACGTGAATACAAACGTACGTGCATCATAAAAGTTTATTCAAAATTCAAACTGGCCACTAACAAAAACAATTAAACGTGGTTACCAACTGACGAGTTTCTAAAAAAAAACTATTGAAAGAGCGGGAGCGCTAGGGAAAATTGAAACTATAAAATCATAGAGTAGTGAATTTTGTGTGTTTCAAATATCAAAACATGTTGAGTGATAGTTAAGATTAACAAAAACAGTAAATAATACTTATATTTCTCTAGTGTATGATTTTTTTGACTAAATTGTATTTTAATTACCTCACAGAAGGTGTAAAAAGTAGAGTATCCAACACGGGAATAAACTTGTCTTTGTCTTGGGCGGCTTGAATTCCTCACTTCACTCAGGTTTTTTTATTAACTCCCTCGCGATGCTCAGGAGTTAATTATATAAATCCCTCACTGACGTTCGGGATTAAAATTAGCAACCTTCGTTTCGTTCGGAATTCAATATGCCACCCGCGAATTAAAGACACTGCTTTATCCCCTAGTCGCATAATCTACTATTAAATAAAAACTGAAAAGAAAAAAAACAAGTACAGTCTAGTAGCGTAGAAACAAAACTGCAACATTCGGGACCCATTAAAATAATCTGGACTTAAATCATTCCATATAATATGGGTCCCGACAGTTATAACAATCCCAATTAACCCAAACACTGCTAGGTTACATTGTTTTATTATGAAGTTCCTGTGTCTATCTTCCACCTTAGGGTTCAACATCAGATCAGTTCGATAGTACCTTATAGCCAAAGAACATCTCATGACAATTCTAATAAGCCCAAACACGGCTAGGTTACATTGATTAATTACGGAGTTCCAATGTCTACCTTCTGGCTCCATCATTATCATCAGATCAATCACTTCGATGATACCATTTTAACGTAACTATTCAGAACCATTTATTTATTTGTATTGACATAGTCGCTTAACTATCTTCATTGTGATATCTATGTGAGTATGAAGTTCCGTTGACCATTTCTGGTCTTCTTCATCAGTTCCACTTCATCAAATATTACTTTTTGACTGTAAATACTTAAGTTCTCGATAAAAATACCAAAATCACTATATGGTTACCCTTAATATTTAAGGAATTCCCTCGATTCCTCATGGAACCCATCATTAGAACTGGATTTTGAGAAACGTGGGACCAATCTGGAAGCATAGGTATCGGTTTAGGGGAAAAAAATCGAATCGGTCCATAAACGACGGAGTTCTGAGGTAACAAACATAAAAAAAAATAATGATGATAAAAAAAATACAACCGAATTGATAACCTCCTCCTTTTTTTTGAAGGTTAAAAAAATTGCAGTCTCCAGTTCGTTGTCTGGACCAGGGAAGTTATGGATATGAAATTTTGGATCTGGGTACGGATATGGATATGTGTAGGAATAATGTTGCCGGATACCGTTACGGATATGAAATTATTTCGGTCTATTCGCTAGTTTCGGAAAAAATTAGATACAGATATTAAAAATATAATAAAGTAAAATATCAGTAGCAAGTATTGACTTTAATTTCCAGTCTAGATTATGATTTCTTTGGCTGGGCAAAACGAACTAAAACCTATCGTAACCATTGAGTATAAAAAGTACCTCTCGTTTGTTGATATAATTTTCCGAAGTTATTCGCTAGGGAATGCCAGTCAAGTCGGTGTCCAGTAACATTTAAATTTCCAGTCCAGTAAGCTTTTCCGGCTGCGAATTTCTACAGGCGTAACAGACAATAACCCTAAGCCCGGTTCCAGACGTTCATCACCCGGGTATCCGGCGGCAACTGTAGGTAAACCGGGTGAACGCTACCAGCCGGTAAGTGTAAAGGCTTTCATAGTACACCCCTCCCGGTACCGAATCGGCAACCCGGCAGGCTGAGCGTGTGAAAGGGACTTGAAATGAACTGGAATGGACCAGTACACTCGGAAGTTGAAGCTTCCGCTTGAGTTTTCGCAATAAGATAAGAGAAGGTTTTAGGATTAATATAAATACCTACGTATTATACATAGGTAGGTACTTAAAGTTGCTTATCTACTACTGTCAAAACTTTCGTTTTAAGACATCTTTATAATTTTAGATAGGCATAGACTTAGTATGATCAATGATGACTTATTTATGACTTCTCTAGTAATGGTAAGGTACCTTTATTGAAGTGGAAAATCATCAATTGATTTCTCGGACTCTAAGGTGGAGAAAGAGGGCGTGTCAGACTTTTACTGACTACTTACTATCAGTTGTTTTAGAGTATTTACCTACTCGTAAGCCGTATCAAGATAGTTTTCATAAAAGATTTTGACTGTTTTTTTTAATAAGAAAAAAATCAAATGCTTAAAAAAAATGGTGCCCTTGGAACATAACACACTTTATACTGTCTGAAAATGTATCGCTTGTCGCTACGCTACAGCATACATCGATGACGTCCCTCAAAAACCTTTTCATTTTTAATATAGCATAATCAGCCTTTTAATGTTCCTACTGCTGGGACTCAGGCCTCCTCTCTCTAGGAGAGGGAATGGGCCGTAATCAACCACGCGGGTCCAGTGTGAATGTCACATGTCTTCGAATTTTTGGTCCTAGGACATGCCGGTTTCCTCACGATGTTTTCCTTCACCGTTTTGATAGCAGTGGTGATGAAATAAATTACACAAAGTAGGTAATGCTGGGTTTGAACCCGCGATCTACAACTCGTTAGTCGGGGCCGTTACCACTTGGCTACCACTGCTCTCATTTAATAAGCATATAATGACTCAAAATATCTAATTAAATTATTGCATTCAAATTTTTTCTGGTGTACTTGGTAAAGGAACAACGTCGTGTTCAAAAACTTTTGCCAGTCGGTTTTGTAAGTCACTTTGCCATACTATCCAGTTCCCCAGGCAGAAAACTGTTTGAAGAAGTGTATGGGTATCTTTAAACAAAATGTATCTGATTCTTTTATTTAAGATCATGGAAAGTTCATTATACGCTATAAGCGGTATATTATGTCTGATGGCCTATGTTTTAATTTCTTCCAGCCACTGTATTTTTTTTTCATTATTCATATTGTTTGAATAATCAAATTCGTTAGAACTATAGTAGTTAGTACGGAACCATCAAATAATTTGCTACTTCTAATATTCTCCTTTTTCGTAATGGCTTGCAACGATTTTGCTAATTCCGAGTATTTTTTATGTACTTTCTTTCAATATGCTCCACTTGTTTTGTATCGCTTCCATTTTTGTAAATCCAGTTTATACAACAATTTTGTCAATTCCATTTATGTTAAATCAGTTATTAATAATGCCATAAGACTCTTGACAAATCAATTTGTTCTTATGAAAGTCTTCGAAAATTATTCTATCCTTTAATGTAACTTAAATAAGACAAATTACAATCGATTCGGGAACTGAACTGTTTTCATAGACAAGTTTGTACGGAACCCTCAGTGCTTGAGTCCGACTCGCACTTGCCCGGTTTTTTCTTTTATTCCAAATTACCCACAGTATCCCAAATAGCCTAACCGTACTCCTGTTCTCAATGCGAAATAGAGTCAGAGTAACCAACCCACCTACCTGTTCCATTTATTTAATTTAAGGAAATTAATTAATTAATTTAATTACATCCTATTTACAAAGCAAAGCACGATTCTGAAAGATTTTTTTCAATGAATAACATGAAAAAGAAAATGTCTGATAATTTTAATGATTTCGTTTCAGGTCCCACTTTGTGTGCCGCAGGACTTCTTTATGAATGAATCTGTATTCTATGGAATTTTAAAAATTCTATTTTTGCGCGATCCCGAGCAGCCGACTCGTATCTAAGTACCGACCCGACTGCAAATTTCTTTCTTTATCTGGGTAGATACTGTAGAAGATATATTTATATTTAATTAAACTAAATAATAGAGTAAACAATTTTTTTGAGGTGGAAAATCATCTAATGTCTTCTCGCGCTCTACGGTGGAGCGAGAGGGCGTGTCGGACTTTTGCTGACTAAAGCCCACCTGTGTCCTTCAGATACTCATCAATAAGTGTGTTTACATAATCTATTTCTTGTTTAATATACAGAGGTCGGAATTAGGTAGAGTTAAACATATACTTACACCGATTTCATACAGCTAAAGAATAAAGTGGATATGCCTCAAATCCCGAGATTAATTTTAAAGAGTAATTTTTTTTTATAACAGTATCAGAAACAGCACTAAAAATCTTTCTGCATTAAAAACGAGGAGGAGGAAGTGTATAAATTTGTTAACTTAACCTCATTTGACGTAGAGAGATCTTTCATCTTTTTCAATGAAAAATACTATATACTATAAAAAAATTATGTTAATTATCTTTGTTTTATTTGTCTTTTAAATCTCTGAGGTTTTTATTATTATTAATTGTAATGTTGTTGGCCACACGGGATTTATCATTAGAAATCCCAGGAAGATCCATATTAATATCAACATTTCGTTGCAAGTACATGAATAACTACCTAATTCCGACCCCTGTTAATAAAATATTGGTTAAAATAGAGGAATGAATTTCAAGACATATAAGGTAAATACTAACCTAAGTTGCTGCATTGAAAGAATCATATGTAGAATATAAGTACAAACACGAAGGAACTTTTACTCTACTTTGAGCTTTGGATCTGACTACATTCAATATTTCACCTTCAAACATCTTAGAACTATAAACTTGGATATGTTAGTATCGATATGAAACGGGAGCATTACTAATTTCCACAGAAGTAAAGGTTATCACTTGCGATGTAAATGCGTATTACATGTCATGGTTAAGCAGATGATATCTTTAATTAGACATACGCACAGCTAGTAGGTACCAGTACAAATAACCAGTAGACACTGAGCCGCACTTTATGTAACACGGTAGTGAGGATATAAAGTAACAATGTTTATTTACTTGCTTTGTTTTTCTTTCGTGGTAGTAAGTGCTCGAAATGCCTTCATCATTGATGAACGCTATGTATGTAATGTCAAAATGTCGTGCTTCGAATGCTTGAAGTTATCTCAATGCTCATGGTGCCCAACGGAAAGCAAGTGTTTCTCAAAGAACCTGCCGAAGTTTGAGGATTACTGTTCAAATAACACGATTGCTCACGTAAATTACGGCTGTGAGTTTTATAAGTTACTTTTAGATCATTATTAGTAAGTATAGGTACCTACTTAGGCCCGCTTGTTCATACTAGGGCCATTAAAATTCTTGTTTAAACTCGTCTAAGCAATTAGCTCGGAGTTATCGCAAGTTAATACATAAGTTCCCGCAAGTAGCATCACTATGCTTACCATCAGGTGGTATTGCAGTCAAGCGCTAGTTTAAATTATTTAAAATAAAAAAAGTTGTTTTTTTTTGTTTGCGGTGGAAAATAATCAAATAACTTCTCCCGCTCTGAGTAGAACGAGAGGTAGTGTCAGACTTTTATTGACTTAAACTCACTGGCCTGGGCGTTCCTTCAGTTGCCCTTTGCGTTCCAGGCCCATTGTAACTCTTTCGAATAACCTCGTAGCCCTAGCAGGCATCGGCCCTTCTACGCCGAAATCTATATTTTGATGACATATCTTTGAGACGCGCATTCCATACGGCCAGACAGGGAGCTACCCATTGCTTGTCATCCGCAAGTGGGCCTTTGTTATCTAAATAAACGGCCAATACAAAATTACCGAGCTTCTCTAGTACATTTTTCTTCTGGTAACCTATCAAGTCAGGTTCGTGCTCTCCAAGAGAAGGAGATGTTGAAACTGATACCTGTCAACATGATAACAGCTTTATAATCTCCGTATTACCGTTACAGTGAGTTTCGACGAGAATGCAGAGTGTTCATGTAGCAAGGGCGATGTTGGGCGGAGCTGCTACCCGCCTGGCGTCACCGAGGGCCTGCTGTGCTCTGGCCGAGGTACCTGCGTGTGTGGCCAGTGCCTCTGCAACCCTAACCCTGATCCTGAATTCCCAACCAAGGTAATTAGGATTAGGTATTCTACCAAACACGCATAGTTAATTTCAAAGCTTGGTCAATCGCCAGTTCTTGAAGTAGGCTCCATTCAACTTATCGATCATATAATAACAGAACTACCTGCAAACAATGACATATAAATTATATATGGACGTGGTGACGTGCCCCAGCTTTGCACGGGTGTTACAAATCTTTGAAACTCAAAAACTACTTAATGGCTTGTTATGCGGATTTCACACAGGTAGACGTACCTAGTAGATAGGAGAGAAAACCTTGGTTTTCTTTACTATAATTATGCGTGTTTCATACACATAACCCTTCCTCTTGAATCATTTTGTCTATTGGTGAAAACCCGTATAACAAACCATTCTGTAGTTTTTAAGTTTATTACTAACAGACTTCGTTTTATAATATGTAAAGATAAGAAGAAGAAGTCAATACATTTGTAAGGATATGGGCATCCTTATTACCTATTACATTTTTTTTTACCTTTACTGTTTCCAATTTTTTTAACCATTTTTTTATATCGATTTAAAAAAAAACCTTTGTGCGACGAAGTTATGTCCAAACATTTTTATTTATCCATCAAGTACAAATGTAGAAAGTTATTTCAAAGACATTAAAACTCTTTTAACTCATGTAACACCTAGCATTTACTAGGCCTAGCATTTTCTAGACTTCATTGTAGACCTTATTTTAGATATTTACACTGACTACTTTATGAAGAACTTCTTATTTACGTTCTTGGACAAATTTTCTACAAATAGAACGCGTAATATTTTATAATCTACGCGGATGCGGTGTTCGCTATGACGCGAAATCACGCGCGGACGCTTGGATTATGACCAGAGTGGACTCTAATAGCAAAAGATTAAGAATTAATGATTTTTTTATCAAACACAAGTTATAAGGTTGCCTGAAATTAGCCATGAGCGGTTTAAGCCAATATAGGGACGACACACCTGTTAAAAAAAAAAAAAAACATTTTAATTTTAGAAGCAGATGATCGGTCCGGACTCAGCGTTTCGCTTCGTCGTTTATACCGCGTACATCGAAGGACTGGAACAATTTGGCAGTTGCGGTCTTCCCATCCAACCATAATTTAGGTGTCTTCAAGGCTAGAGTAAATAGGCTCTTAATAAACTAAGTGTGTAACCTCACCATCAATGATTGCATCACTGCTTACCATCAGGTGGGATCGCAGTCAAGCACTGGTTATATCAATTTAAAAAAAATATATATATATGCGTCTGCAAATTACAATTTCTGTTTGAATGACATAGTAATTATTTTTCAAAACCATAAATGTCACACTGTTCCTGTGCGGGCTTGCGGACGGCGAGCCACCCATTGCGATCGTCCGGTAACCGTCCGGACCAAGCCCAAGTCGTCGACGGCGCGTGCTGTTCCACGCGCGCCTCAAGGAGATGTCAGCAAATCGTAGGGGCCCAATAGGGTCGAAGCCTACTGGGGCCACCGGTAGTGTGAAAGTGAAACACCCCGGGTTCCCTGGGACGAAGGCAAAGAAGGAACGGGTGTGGGTTTTTAGTCAGTAAAAATCTGACACTATTTCTCGCTCCGCCCAAGAATTTCCAAAAATGGGATTTGTCATTGTAAGATGATTTTCCAAAAAAAAAAACTAAAAAAAAAAAACACTGTTCCTGTAATATGAGCATAACATGGTGTGTTTGCTTCTTACAGATGGTGATGGGGGAGTACTGCGAATATGACAACTTCTCGTGTGACGGTCCCAAATGTAACGAAGGACCATATTCTCTGGCCAACCTAACTGTCATCGAGAAATCTGTCAAAACTGCCGATGTCGACATACCGGCCTCATAGCGCTAAAACGATTAAATAATTTAACTAGTAAATGTTATTTAAATTAAAAAAATCAATAGCAACTTAGCATATTTTATTTGTACATATATTATGTGTTGCGTTTATTATTGCTTCCGAAGATAATTTTAGAACATGCAATCATACCTAATCGTGTTTTTGTTATTCAGCTACAATATCGTATCGATTGCGAAATAATTATAGTTAAAGGTCTGTACACAGTAATCATGTCAGTCAATATCACACTATTTCACTACATTACACATAATATGTATATTACACTATATCACCTATATTATATTACCGTTCGTTGTGGCGACATTTAGGGGTGGCGTCTGGACAGTGGACGTATTTCGGCTGAAATGATGATGATGATATTACATTACACTAATATTATAAAGTTGGTGTGTACGTTTGTTATTCCTGCACGCTCAAAGGGCTAAACAGATTTGGATGAAATTTGGTACACGAGTAAACCTTGTCCTATAATAGCACATAGGATATAGGGATTTTTATCCCGAGACTATGTTGATATGTTCCCTTGGATTACCTAACATTCTACTTTGACGCGAGCAAAGCCACTGGTAGAAACTAGTAAATAGGTAGTATGTGCGACATAGTTCTTACGATCCATCCTAAGGTTGTCTGGCAGATATCGCTGTTAGCGATAAGACCGCCATTGTACCCATAGATTTAAGTTTGTGTATAAGTTGTGTTACTTTTTTTGTGTACAATAAAGTTTATTCTATTCTATTCTATTCTATTCTATTCTATTCTATTCTATTCTATTCTATTCTATTCTATTCTATTCTATTCTATTCAATTCTATTCTATTCTATTCTATTCTATTCTATTCTATTCTATTCTATTCTATTCTATTCTACTCTACTCTACTCTACTCTACTCTACTCTACTCTACTCTACTCTACTCTACTCTACTCTATTCTATTCTATTCTATCTGCGATTTAAAACAATGCTGTAAACAAATAGTAAAACATGAACCAAGTTCTGACCTCTATTGTAAAATAAAATAACTTATTTCAATTTTGTACGTAGGTATCTTAACTCGACCTGAGTTAAGATTTCTGTGTGGAGTGAAAAGTTCGCAGAATTTCTTTATAGCCAGCTATGCTTAGTTATGTTATGAAGAATGCTCGGGTGGATGGCTGTGAACCGTGGTGGGGGCAATGAGGGTTTTCAGGAGGAGCGGTGGAGCGAAGAAGCCGCGGCTCAATTAAGAAATTGATATGAGTCGGGCGTCTGTCGCGGATGGCTCATCGCTCTCAAGTGCTGCCCGTTATGGTTACGCGAAATTAGATTTCAACGAGTCTATTTTCTCTCCCACAACGAGTTCACCTTTTATTTCCTCGATATTTATTGAACGCCTGCCTTAGATGTCGGGCGTCGAAGTCGCTCGCCATGCTTTGTATAGCGCAGCGTTTTTAATTGAAACGTCAAATAATAGGTGAGTTAATTAGGTAGATACTGATTACAAACATAATAGTTTTTGTGATACTACGTTTTAATCAAGGGTTAGCCTCGTAGTATTTTACACATCTATCAACTTAACAACAAATTTGTACCTAAACAATTTTCCGTGGTAACTCTACCACGGAAAATTGTTTACAAAGTTGATTTTTACACTATTTCGTTTGTGTCATATTCGTTTTGTATACTACCTACCTATTTAATTAAATGCGAAAACATAATTTTAAGTTATGACAACAAAATACACATTGCAGACTTTATCTTACAAAAATATTTCTTTTGTTGTTACAATACTTTGTTTCTTAGATTTTTGACCATTCTATCACTAACGAACTCTTTAATTACCTAGTCTGTGGGTGAAGTTGGATTGCGTCCCCGTTTCCCGAGGTAGTCCCACGCATACTGGCCTGCTGGGTATTCCATGCTAGTAATACCTTCGTCCTTGACTAAGTGGATCGTGCATAAAAATAATATTTGTAGCCATTTTTACTAAAAAAAACCATGTTCGTTTAAAATGCCCTCTGCGTATCTGACAGCGGTCACAGAACTGTTTTCTATCTCCACTCAGTGCCGTAACTAGCCTTTCCTACACCCGGTGCCAGTTTTTGTAACTGCGCCCCTAAAAAAGTCCGTGCTGGGTAAATTTCGTCCACCTGACGCAGGTCTTCACCGGACATGTGTTTTTCGGTAGGTAACTGTTTCAGATCTGGCGGGAAGAAACACTCGGTTGTCACCTAAGACATCCATAGAGCTAGAGAATTTTTGCATCTCACTTCTAAAGATGGGTCACCACAGGTTGGGGTAGGAAGTGAGATGCAAAAATTCACTAGCTCGCTTAGCTTGCTCTCTCATAGAAACTGAGTTGTCTTTTTTAACCCAAAGGTTGGCTGGCAGAGAATGCCTTGTTGGATTAAGTGGTACCATTATTGTACATGAAGTTTAAATAAATAATAAATAAAAAGTGGTGTCCCGGTCCGAATAACCGGGGCGCCAAATCATTAAATAGGCCACTGCATGACATGTACCAATCGTTGTTGAGAATATATGACCACGAAACTTACATTCAGTTCCAGCCTTGCAGCCGTTTTGTTCGCACTTAGAACTTATTTCTCAAAGTAAAGTCTGTTCGGTTTCCGACAACTTATTGAACTTATTGTGCCATATGTCTAGACTGTGGTCAGTCGCAACTGCAAGTCGAGAAAAAAACCTATAAGTGCCGTTGTATGGAATGACCTAAATTGTACTAGATGAAAGATACAGATTAGATCGAAATCATAGACTATGAGAGCACAGTCAGCCGTGTTTCGAATAAAGGTATCTGCTACTCTTATTTAAAGTGTATGTTCGAATTCGTTGTTGTCTACTTACATACTATATTATTAAACTGGGCTGCAAAAATAACAAGTCATTTAGAAAAACTGCGATGACTTCCAAAGTCGAGATTTTGCTCGTGAGCGTGAATATCTATAGGCTCTTAATAAACTAGTGTACCTCACCATCAACGATTGCATCACTGCATACCGTCAGGTGGGATCGCAGTCAAGCACTGATTAATTCAATTTTTTCTATTTTTGTGTAATAAATCTTAATGCGGTTCACGGAATACATCTACCAAGTTTCAACAGTATAATTAAGAATTATACTGTTTCAGAAAAAAGTGGCTGTGACATACGGACGGACAGACAGACAGACATTCCGTTTTTTGCCATTAGGCTACGAAACCCTAAAAACGAAACGATAATAATATGGAGTTGAAAAGTTTTTAGGTGAAATGAAATTCGATCAGGCATTTTTCGAACTTATGATACGTAACCGAGACTTATAAAAACTTAAGAAATATGCAACAAAGTAAGAAAAAAAAAACAAATTGAAAGTAACTGTTTTTTTTTAATAATTAACATTTTCGTTTACCACTCTAAATATTCACAAAAGTTAGGTTGACTTCTATTGTTCGCACGTACCTGGTTGACACCCTAGTTTTCACCCACACTATTATTAGATGTCAAAATCTAGTGAAAATGTGGCCTGCAAACGTAAGTCGAAGTAAGGTATGTCGTGTCAGTCACACCATTGTCCGGCGTGACCTGAAAGAAAATTTATGGGCAATGATCATTGTCCGACATGGCAACTTACGACTAACGTATTAAGAAAAGTATGAGTAAAAACCAAATTTCCTCTTCGTTTTGGGTAAACGGCCAAAGATACTCGATACTTTAAATACCTCCTTAATAAAATAAAACTGTCACCACCGTAACCGAATTTGTGTTCAATAATTGTGGCGGAATGCGGTTGTCGAGGAGCTCGGAGAAGATTCGATTATGGAGGAGCGCTTAAATTGTTTTAGTGTCGATCAGCGCCATATACAAGATGGTAGGTAGGTACCACGAGCTGCGTACCACCAGTAAATTACACTACGTCCTGTTCATGGAGACATTTATACTAATGTGTTATCACAAGGAATTGTGTGATGTGACTCACTGCATTTAGTAGTGGCAGTGCCCGAAAGAATCTTCGAAAATAAACATTTTAGTTGTAGTATTCCAGTTTATCTCTTCCCCTAAAAGTACAAGTCCTCTGGTAAAGTATCTTTTTTGTAGTGGGAAATCATTAAATGACTTTTCCGCCTCTGGGTTGGAGCGACAGGGCATGTAAGACTTTTATTGAATAAAACCTACCTGTTCCTTCAGTTGCTCTTTGCGTTTTAAGGCACTAGATTGAAAAAGTTATCGTGTTACCTCTTTCAACCGTTTGCGCAGCCCTAGCAGGCATCGACCTTCAGACTTGCTAATATCTCTTTGAGGCACGCGTGGAAATTTACTGCACGCTGTCGAGTCGGGCTTGGGCGTTACTGGATGGGCGGACGGCGAAACTAATGGTTTGGTTATTGCTCGTCGTCCGTAAGCGCCGAAAGCTGCTACTAATTCAGCTGTAGATTGAGAATCATCAGCTTCCATGATCGCCTTTCGACAACATTTTTTGGTCGACCACGGGGTTTATTTCTTAGGTCGAAATTTCCAGAGCGGAAGCGGGCACACCAATAACGGGTGGTGTGATCGTTAGTAGTGTTTGCTGCGATACACGTCGTTGATGTTGCGAGCTGCTTCGGCCGCTTTGCTGCCACGACGGTACTCATACTTCATAATCACTCGAATGTTTAACGTTATATGATGAGGAAAAACGTACAAATACGATGAAAATAGAACGCTAACCATTAAACACTACTGAATTAATTTTCAAAAAAATAATTCTATATTAAAAAAAACTGGGTAAGTGACGGACTCGCTCACTGAGGGTTCCATACAAATTAACCTATGTAAGTAAATAGTTCAATTCTCGAATCGAGTTTCGAAGATTTTTCCGAATCAAAAAAAGATTTTTATTTTGTGACGTAACTACAAATTTACAGTTTTCAGATTTATTCCTATATTTGTGCTACAAAATCTCGCCCCATGCCAAATTTCAAGGTTCTACGTCAACAGGAAGTACCCTATTTTCATTCCTTTGAGAGTGTCGAAATATACGTTTTTTGCGACATAAACGGCCTTTTCTTTTTTTTCGTAACTTAGAAGTTTGATTTTTTCACAGCTTCGATTTTCGGCTTAGTTTCGGTTTCGGCGGTAAACCTGCCGAAACTACGACCGAAACTACTAACTGCATTCGGGAGTTCTCGCGCTGTGATCGGTCATGTTCGGCGAGTTAAATTCCATCAAAGTGATTAAGCGATGAAGATATTTTTTTCGCGTTCACGTGCCTAATCATGTCGTGACTGGCTTGTGTTTGCAGTTTGTTATGTTTGTTGTGAGTTTTCATGTGATTTATTTTGAATTCAGTAAGTTTTATTACGTGATATGTCGATGAATGAGCGCATCCCTAATGTTGTTGCGCAACATCGCCTCCGCACTAGCATCTTTGACAGTCGAACAGAGAATTACGCGCCCTTTTCACGATGTTTAATATGTTAAGAGTAATTAAAATTAAGTTTATCTCAAATAGTAGGTAGAAAACATAAAAATAATAATTCATTATAACAAATTAATACATAGATTTTAGTAGAATCAAGTTTAACCTAATTATCTAAATATATTCTCGGTTGATTTAACTCTCTCGCTAATGCTATACCTAAACAAACATTAGTTATGTACTTGGTACTTTCATTATAGTTCAATAGTGGTGATTATATTATGGATTCAGAGTTTCAAAATGGCAAATAGGGTGAGGTGTCCAACAGTGAACCATGAAAAAGTTGCACATTCAAAGCTCAGCTGTTTTAAACATAATGAAGATTTTTTTACTAGAGGACTGCTCATTTATCTGTCTTTAATTGTGAATATTAATTTGGGACCCAAACGTAAGATGGGAAATGGCTCACTGAGTCCACCGCGTGGACGCGACTCACTGGACCGTGTGCTAAGTCAATATGTATACAGTAAACCATCCTATCTATTTTCCAGTAAACTATTACTAACAGTGGATCATTGTGTACTAGACCTACCAGGTTTTGTTAAAAACAAACGAAAAGAGTTACCATGTTAACTTCAGTTTCATACGATACCCCAATAAAAACTTTAGTAAGTATAATTAACGACACACAGAAAAACTACACATAACAGAAGTAAAAGGAAAAAATAGATCTTATAATTTATGTTGTTTTTTCATCGAAAATCACAAAGCGCTCCGCCACACTGGCGTCTTTGGTGCTAGCTAGTTTGCAACTTAGGAGCGGGTGGCGCGGTAAAATCCGAATACTTTCGTGTCCAAGGCACGGATTGGCAACGTCACGTTTACAAAGTAAGAGGGGTGGCTCAACGTGTACCACTGGTTCACTGTTGGACATCTCACCATACAGTTAGGTACTTACATTGGTACCTACTAAGTATCCGTATAATAAAATTAATATTTCCTTCCTACCTTTTTACCTACAGACAAACTAATATCGAATGCAATGAAATTCACGCACGATAGTCAAAGAATATAAATATCTAAATTAATAACGTTTTCTATCTTTTTCCTTCAAACATGATCCTTGTTAGAAAGTTTCGGTTTAGGCCGAAACTGAGACTTGCTGAAATTTGGTTTCGTTTTCGGTCGTAAAACCAGTTCCGGGCGGACACTAAAAATTATAAATCGTATAGTAATCTAGAGTCTATGATTTTCACAGCCAGTAGTTAAATTATTAAAAATATGGTAGATTTTAATCTCAATTATTATTATGATTAATATTTGTGTAACAATGTCCGCTTACGTTATAGTTTGTAATGATCATACAACAGCAACATACAACAGCAACAAACAATTATAAATTTAGAAATTGACTTTACGAACGCATATTCTATTAATATACATAATTATTTGTATCTCAAAACTAACACAATGCTCTCTTCAAAACAGATTATTATTTTAAGGTGTTCAATATTATACAATATTCAAGCAAAACTAATGTTGCTGTTGCTACCGCTATGAGCGTGCTACGGCGTAGCACGTAGCAAGGTACTTTAGAATTATTGTAAATATAAAAATAAATATTTTCAATCCTTTATTGTGGCTTTGAAACAAAATACCAATAAATAAAACCAGTAATTTTTTCTTTGCATTTATTGTCATTAAATTGTTAAAATTAATTTATAAAACTTCCATATCAACAAGTTACGGTGTAACACCTATCATGCATGACGTAAAGGGTATAGTCCAATACTTCAGGCATTACTTGAATTTCCCAAATTCTTGAAACTTATCAACGATCATCACAGCGAATAAAATTTTAAAGTTAGACTTCCAGCAGACTGAATAGGTTAAATATCTGAAAACGAATTTTACTATTGAATAATTCGCGTGGAAACGTGATCGGACTTTTAAGCACGGAATAAGATGTCAATGGAGGCGGGCGGTGGATATATATTGCACAATAGGAGCCGAGATCACACATAATAATATGGCATTGGTATTCTGGAGTGGGGAAGAATGTGCGTTCCCCGGCGAGGCGGCGACTTCTTGGCGTGCCGCGTGCCCGCGCGCTAGCGTCATCGGCGGCGGCGGCGCGTGGCGGCCGGGCCCGGGACCCCACAGCCCGCCACCCTTCACTTCCTAATTGTTTCTCACGCGAATCTACTTATGAACTATGTATTAGATATCAACGCGGGCAAATTGGTTTCCTTACACATTTGAACTGAAATAAAGGGCCCGTCATGAAATAAACTTTATTTTTAGCAAGCTTTCACGTATTACTTTTCAGGCATTGGAGACATTGATAGACGATTGGGTTGGTAACGTGTTTATTTAGAATGTAAATAAATACCTTTAAAGAAAAAGACAAAGCAAATGAAACTGAAAAATGATTGTTTGATTTTATATTACTTAGTGGATGGATGATGAATAATTTATTATGGTAGAGTGCACTGAACGTGGTACGAGCGTGAGCTTTATGGGCAAGGATATATTAAATTATATTAAGTAATGCAGAATAATGCTTTCAGTTGGTGAGTCATCACAAGAGGCAACTTCATTCCTTTTATGAAAATCTAGAGAAACAATTGAAGCTGCTTTCCTGATTCATCTTTGCTCGTTCCTCGTTCATAATCACATTAAAGTGTCACCTCAGAAGCCAGAAGTAGACACAAGTGTCAATCTCAGAGCCCAATTCTGAGGAATATTTAGGAGGGATGAACCTTGAATATTCATGTCGCCACTCTTGACTCTTGGACGACAACGAGTTCTCTTTCACCTATTTGGCAAGATTTAAATTATTTATAACAAACCGTGTGAGCCGGGCCGCGCGGCTTTTCCTCTATAATTTGGTAAGCGTTTGTACGAAGCAGCCGACATGCGAGGCACGTAGGGAAGTATCCTTTATACTGCTGAACATTCTATTAATACACGATGAATAATTTTGTTTTAATAAAGGCCACGATAAAACAGCCTTCTTTGGATTTTGTTTATAAAATACTATTTTGTTACGATATTGTGCCACGTAGATACCTTCTTACAAGCAAGTAGTAGGTAGATAGTAGGTATATTCTTTCTACTTATTTTTGTAGATCAAAGCATAATCTTAAAAACTAAGCTTTAAATTTTTCTAGAATATAATACAAGACTAAAAAGTCAATGTGTGACAAAGATGAGTCACAAAGAGACGTCTCTTATCTAAGATTTTAGTGTTTGGTGCTTGAAACCCTTCAGGTCCGTAGAGCGAGCAGTGACAGTAAATATACCAAACTGGTGTTATGTACCTTACTGTTGAATTCATAACTACAGCAGGACTCTCTAGTCATGATTCTGGGGCTACATTTATTTTTAAAGGGGTAAGCAGAGATATATAGTACGACCACATTTCGATAGTTATGATAAAGGCTTCGGGGTTGTTCTTGAGAGTCACCGCGGCCCTGGAATGCAAAGGGCAAATGTAAGAACAGGTGGGTTTTAGTCAGAAAAAGGGCAAATGTGAGAACACAGGTGGATTTTAGTCAGAAAAAGCCTGACACCCGCTTCGTTTCGTTACCTAGAGCGGAAGAAGTTATTTGATCATTTTCCGCCAAAAAAAGTTAATAAATCATTTTAATATTGTTAAATTAATAAATTAATGATAGGCAAATAGCTCATGAAATGTCGAAGAAACCTACATTCAAACTGACTACAGTAAACAATACTTCAATTACACTTATTAGCTAGGAACAACAATTTAATGAACGACACCATAATAATCTATGTACTTAATAGACGTGAACAAAGGATACAGTTCCAACTGATCCAATTAGTTGGTTCTTAATTAATTCTTGAATGCACCTCTCTCATTTTATGTATGAATAGAAATTCTACTTAATTACAAGTAGATATGGATGTAGCAAGTACATATGTATGCATTAGGGAATCTGAAGAAATTTTGCCCATGATATCTAAACTAAGATTTTGTAGTTAAGTATTTGTCAAATGTACTTTAGCCTGAAAACCTATTAGTATTTGGCATTAGTAAAAGATTTGACTCTAACTCCATTTTAATATAAAAGTGCAAAAGTTGTGTCTGTGTTTGTTACTCCCTCTCGCTCAAACGGCACAACGGATTTGGATATAATTTGCAACATGGGTAGAGCACGTCCTGGAATAGCACACAAGATACTTTTTATCTCGAGAGTGCGGGCGAAGCCGCTGGTAGAAGCTAGTGATTCTGTATACTATTTATTTATTAAAACTTTATGTTCAGTAGTGGTAGTGTGTAATGGTGGTAGTCTCTCTAGAGAGGCCTGAGTCCTAGCAGTGGAAATATTAGAAGGCTGATTATGCTTATGCTTATGTATAGTAGTAATACATAAGCGGACCAATGTAACAAGGCATTCTCTATCAGTCAACCTTTGGGTTGAAAGAGAGTTCAGAAGCCGGCCTTAGCTTAAGTTTTCTTTTTAGCCTTTTATTTTAGAAATGAGAGCCTAGTGATCGATAACCCATTACGGAAGGTGTTTAAGTACCTAAGTACTGCTCCGTTTAACAGGAAACCTTATAGTACCTAAAGCGCCTTTGTCCGTGTCATCGATCGGCTGCACCGGCTGTTAATGCATCGCCGGTGCAGGTTCGATTCCATTATCCTTCAACTACAATATCTTAAGAAATATCAGTTTACAAGATTGTATTAAGATTATTTTTGACGGACAAAACTTCATGGTTCATAAGCAACGGATGTCAGAATCGAATTAGCCAGTTAAAATCCACAGGCGTGTGTGAGTTAAGACAATATTAATAAAAATTACTTGCAAAGTACCGTACGACTGCAGCGCTGCCGTCGCGCTGCAACCGCTAGGCTCGAGCATGATAATGTTGTTGAACTGAAGCGCGGTTGCAGCGCGGGAGTAGTGTTGCAGTCGCGCGTCTTTTATTTATATGGAATAACAAAGCAGTGCTGAAATCGCGCTGGCCGCCGTTGCCGCCCTTTGCTGCAAATTTGAAAGCGCCCTTAGGTCAATGAGGATAAATTAAAAACCACAGCTTTTTCATATATGTTATTACAGTCGACTACACGGAAAGTGTTCGCTAATAGGTTAGGTAAAATTAATAAAAAAATATGAGAATAATTTAACTGTTTTTCTGTAATTTAACTGTCTGTTTTTGTTTTGTCGTCATTTGAATATCAATTCCCAAGTTGTGAAAGCGCGCAATTGCGGACTTTCAGTAGTTTATTTAATTTTGTCTCGTATATTTTGGCGTTATTATAAGTTACCTGAAAAACAGTAGGAACTTATTAAAGATAGACATGTGGTGGTCCGAAAAAGCTCTTTGTAATTATTTCCTATCGATTTTTGTCACAACTGAGTATGATTTTAGCTTCTCAAACTGTAAAACAAAAATACTAAAACAAAGTTTCTACGAAGATCCTTAACTTTTTTGCAACTGTAAAAGTGAATTGTGAGAAACTATGCTGAGGAGTACTCTATGGGATAGCTGAAGTCGATCGCTACTTAGAATTAGAAGGAGCGTGATCGTTCAGCTGACACAATGAAGTGGCGAGGAGGGCGGAACGGCGCGACTCGCGACGTATCATTGGCCGCGGCGGACGTACGACGCGGCCCAAGTGAACAGCGGCTAGCGGGATCGAGTACTTTTGGAGCCGGTCCCAATAACCTCAATGAATGTACCTAGATTTATCCCGACATTGTTGGTGTCGACTTCCAGTCAAGCCGGATGCACCAATATGTTACTTTTTTTTTCTTTTGGGTTCACACTGTGCATAGCCAGTGTCAAGTTTAGTCAGTATTTAGTCCCTGATACAGAACACAGCAGTCATTGTGTTTCACATTAGAATGCGAATGTTGGCAGCCTTCTTGGGAAGTTTCACTGAGGTAGTAAATACTACAATAAAATTCTTAGCTCCATTTTATCGAGATCGTGTCTGTTTTGATGATTTCACATAATATATTGTCTAATTGTAAACACACTTGAGATACAAATTACGTCACTATTACATCGCAAAATTCACTAGGAATTAATTTGTGAATAATTAAAACAGCCACTGAAATTCACTCGAAAGAATCTCGCCAAAAACTCCAGTATGTGATTTTTGGAGAGTTCACAAACACTGCGACACGAGATTTTTATGTAGATATAAGAAGCTAACTAACTCGATTAGTGTTTATTAGAACTTGATTATACGAGCAGAAGAAGATCTTCTAAACTATCTGAAGAGGTCCTGATGAAAGAGTCACTGTACCTAGAAGCCCGTGATTTTCATTGCACAGATATTAATTTCCTACTTCTACGTCGAATTAAAAAAAAATTTGAATGAGCGAGTAATATATGAAATCGCTAATCGCGTGTATCGAAGACACGTTCGGCATGACTACGAGCGAAAGCCTTCACGCTCGCATCCGCCCCCTGCGCGCACCCCCCCCGTGCCCTCCTCTCAGCCGCAAGAGTGCTGGCTGCGGACGTCGAGTCAGCCGCAGGCCGCCGCGCCGCTGACATCGCACCGTCCCATGCAACACCACTCGTTGCTTTCATAACAGAAGTTTTGCTAAGTGACTACCAGCCGTAACCATGGACGTGGAGGAATTCCGTATCCGCGGCAAGGAGATGGTGGACTACATCTGCACGTACATGAACACGCTGCAGACCAGGCGTGTGATCCCGTCCGTGGAGCCGGGCTACCTGCGGGCCGCATTGCCAGCGGAGGCTCCGCATCTCCCGGAGGCATGGGACGACGTGATGAGCGACGTGGAGAACAAGATCATGCCGGGCGTGACGCACTGGCAGCACCCTCGCTTCCACGCGTACTTCCCGTCCGGCAACGGCTTCCCTTCGATCCTGGGTGATATGCTGTCTGCTGGGATCGGATGCATCGGATTCTCCTGGGTAATTTACGTTGCGCACTAATTCCTAGATTTAGACCAAAAATACCCGATTTACTAAATAAGCTTAAATGAAATTATCTTTTTAGCAACCTCTAAAAGTTTTCAAAGCCGGTAGGCAATAAGTATCTAACTTATTGCTGAAGTTATTAGTTCTAAACCAGCACTTTATTGCTTCGCCAACCAATAATTGAAAAATCGTAATTTATCTAACACTACCATATTAACTTTAATATAACCTTTTTGTTAATCGTTGATTAGGAGAAAATAAGTAAGCAGCGATGGCAGCGATGTAATAGAAAATGCTGCATGTAAAAAATTCCCAGAGAAATAATTATAAACAACTAATAGCGAAAAAAAACATGCCTTAAATATAAAGTTTATTTAAAGTTAGAATTCCAAGTCGATCCAAAGTTATCACAATTCAAAGTGTCCCGTTTTATAAAACAGCAATTTCACAGGCTAGGACCTAATAAAATAAATCGGACTAAAACGAAAACGATCTAGCAATATGTAAGATCACATTAAAGCAATCGACAGATTTGATTGGCGTGCAGTGAGAATGATGGATCGACTGATAATAGTGAGTGAAGTGACGTTTATTAACTACGTCTATCATTACATCACTATCCTTGCAAAACGAACTAATTTACTTGATTACGCTCAGCTGATCTCTTAGGTATTTAGATATGAGGTAAGGCTTATTGGACCAGGAAAAGAAAAAAGAATCGCATTCGTAAAATTTCTGAATAAAACATATTAGCAAGATTTAAGTAGGCATAGGACGCACAGGATCGGTCCTTGTGGCGACACTTGGGGGAGGCCTATGTTCATCAGTGGACGTCTTTCGGCTGAAATTATGAAGTAGGCATATTGCAAAATTTAATTTCTTTGCGTAAAAAAAATTGCCTTATTTATTTAGAAATGGCTTGACCTTTTAAAAGTTTAGTAGATTGGCTGTCAAGCCATCACTCACCGTAGCTGCACAGCTTTGTATTAAACGAAAATGTAGTTTTAATTAGATTTCTTATTAATTATTTTTAAGCTTTATTAGTTAGGTAAAAGTTAATTGAATAAGATGAATTTGGTTCTAAACTTTTATTATTTGTTACGTACAAGTTATCACTTATAAGTTATAGCGGACATAGAACGGACTGAGTCGAATACACCGATTGCAACAGTATTGATTGTCCTGTAATTGGTGTTTTAAATAACTTATAATGCTGACCTTTTTGAGTCTAACTGAAATACTACATTCATTTCAAACGTGAAATTACAAGTTATTATTATTGAATAACATGGTTTTTTTTTGTAAAACCAAATTTAATAAATTGTGACGTATTAAATGTTACAATAACTGAAGAAAAAATATATTCTTATGTTCAAAAAAATTATTTTTAAAAGTTAAACTAAACAGATAGACACATAATATATAAAATTACTAAAAATACCTATATAGGAACTGTTTCCTAGTAGCATTATCGCTCAATATGTCAACGGATCAACTTATGACCTTAAATAATGGCCCAACATGCATCATTTAGCTACTTCGAATTGTTAACCGTTTTCTTTCCTCCCTAAAGTTATTGTACCAATTACACGAATTGGCGTTATCTCCAGGTAACTTTGAGAACTGGCAGAATGGTATGATACCAAGCACAGTGAGTTCCGTAGCTGGAAAGAAAATTTAGGGGAGCTCAATCGGACAGTAGGAAGATATTGGTTTTATCTTGTGCAAAAATATGTTTGTAATTAAAATATATATATATATATATATATATATTACCGGCAATCTGTATAATCCGGTATTCGGCATTGTATTGAATACCTAAAACGTCTAGGTAATTTATGAAATATTATATATTTTACACTTTGCTTAGGTATTCTATACAATACCGAATGTGCAGCCGGTAATGTGTGTAAAAGAAGAGAGCAGGCACCCCGACACGGACAGGTTAGGCTAGGATTATTTTTTTATCACCATCCGGAAATAAAAACCTTACTTTAAACCCCGCAGACAGATAGGACCTGAGTACTTGTATGTAAGCAAATTACATTATGTTTCTTATAGCCAGAAGAATTTTTAATTTTACTTCAATTTTATTATGTGTTTTTAATTCCTATTTCTTGTGCGCGGGGACCGGGTGGATTTAAAAAAAATAACCATTACCTAACCTGTCCGTGTCGGATTCCCTAAAATTACATCAATTTCTGCCCTGCTCACGTCTTTTACACACATTGATTTTAAGTAATAAATAGAACATGTTCCATTCGCCCATCATTATAGGTAGGTCGGAATAAATAAATAGATTTTGGTCTAAATTTATCAATATTAACATTGATAAACATATAGAATATAGAGTACAGTAATGTGTAAAATAAATAGTTATTTTACACATTGCTGGCGTGGACCAGCAGGTACTCGATACAATCCCTAGGAATTATAAACATTATCTAGGTAAAGTATGTAATGGACAATAATAATCATATTTTGGAGGTACCTACACCATAAATGAAGTCATATTTTTTGTTTTATTGATTAATATAGATTATTAATTAACAAAACAAAAATAAATTTCAAAAAAAAATTATTGACGTCAATAGAAGATACATGATGGATAAATAGATTGGGTGCATTATGGAAGAATAGAGAAGAATAGAAGCCTTGCACATTTAATCGAGATTCTGAATGACGAATAGTTTTCTGATTTTTTTTAATAGTTAAAAAAAATACGTATTTCCTGGAACAAATATTTTGAAATATTCGAGTAAATCACGGAATTAACCGAATGCCAACAGAGTTTTCAGGCGTTATCTCTCTTTTTTCGCATTGCATCTTCATTAATCATCGCGTTGGATTGCGTTAGATGAAGCAAAAAGCTTGGAAACCATGCTTGATGTTGACGATAGGCGAGTGGAAAAGGACCCTCTTAAGTACCTAATATCAAAGTTGTAGCAACATCTATGGCATCACATAAGAACTAATCCTGCATCGCGCAATCATAGTTCTCCGCGCGATTAGAATATATACGACAGCCCGAAATCATCTATCGGGCAGTAGCCCCGCCAGACATAACACCCGTCTGGTTGGAGGATCCTCCCTTTTCAACGGAGGTATGTGGGGCTTTACTCTCTGTTCCACATACCCTTAAAAAGTTATCAAGGAATAGTATTACGAAAAAATTCTTTTTTCATAAAAACACAACTGACTTCCAGATTAGGAAAACTGAAAATGACAAAATAACTTGATTTTTTTCACAGCTTCAAGGGACTGTAGACCTGAGTATATGGTTTTAATTTCAACGATGCCTCTACGCGTTCGCGAGATAAAGGGCCTTGACAGATAGACAGACAGACGGACAGCAAAGCGATCCCATAAGGGTTCCGTACCAAAAGGGTAAAACGGGACCCCATTTCCAAGACTCCGCTGTCTGTCCGTTAGTCACGGCTGTATCTCATGAACCGTAATAGCTTGACAGTTGATTTTCACCATCGATATATATTTAAATGGGGCTCCCATACAACAAACATGATTTTTTTGCCGTTTTTTTTGCTACGCATGGCACGGAACCCTTCGTGCGCGAGTCCGACTTGCACTTGGGTGGATTTTTCTTTTAAGGTACAGAACCCTAAAAAAATCATACAGCCGATTTTTTTACCAAAGGAGGAGATTCTCACTATCATCTTTTGAAGTTGGTTAAAAAATTAAGGTAAATTAATCATATTAATTTGGTACTTTTGAAGCATAACCGTTACGGGCAGTTTGATGACGAAGAATTAAAAGTAGGAAGTAATACCAGAATAGTTAATCAGCATCGGAACCTATCTGTACTAAATTACTTGTCAGACTAAAGCCACAGCTGAGCCTTGAATTGTTAACCTTACCATTATAGTCTATACCGCAAATCTTTATTTACCCGCTTCAATTCTTTACTCCATGAAAAAAAAATCAAGAGGATATGATACGATATATGCAGATTACAATAGGAAATAACATCTCGATGATTGAACCACATTATTGGCCTATTTCACCATTTTCTAATAGCTATTTTGCGGTTTACTTTTTTATTCGGTGTTTGATACAAAGGTATCCATGTCGTGGCAAAACCTTAGAATTGATTACCTCATGATATAGCCAATCATTACTGGCCAGATTGTTTAAACGTTAACGTCTAATGATTTGTCTATCCACGATTGTCCATATCATTAGGACGTAGGATTTCTATGATACTTTAATACAAAAGTCTACAGAAAGTACTTATGTAATGCTCTTTAAGAACATTTAATATAGCTTAAAATTTAGATTAAAAACTCTGCATTTTAAATAAAAAGCCAATTGCAATTAAAAGGGGTCATTTTAATTTCATCAATAATCTTATTCTTCACTAAAATCCTTATTGTACACAAAATATTAATAGACTTTTTACAATTATTAAGGGTCTTTGGGGCACCCCAACTCGGACAGATTGGGATAGAAGGGGATTGCGGGGTCTAATGAGCTTTGTAGTTGCTCAAGCTTGTTTAATAGCTCCTCAGTAGTATCCAGGTAGCAGGCGTTGGCATAATCTATAATCGGCTGAATAAGTGTATGGGCTAAACTGATTTTTGTTTTCAAAGGCAGGCTCTAGAGGCATTTTGAATTATTTTCATTTTCTTGTTTTTTTTTTTTCTATTTTAGAATATGAAACTTATCGATTAATACAGTGGGCCGAAAAAATAACGGGTCACAAAGATAAACTGCGATATCTCCCAAAGTTATGTAGTTATGTAGGTACTCTACATAGATCGCTCGTATAAATAAAATGTTATAAACAGATTAGTAATGGTAAGAAAAGGTGTCATTTATACAAATTATAGCTTAAAAAATAGATGTTCATAATTTTGTTGAATAACACAATTCTAAATTAAGAAATAACATCTTTTCAGTTTTGTTTCAAACTGAGCTGTCATTATATAGAATTTATTGAATTGATCCCAATGTACAATCCAACATGATGTCGTTAACACCCGAAGAATGTACACGAATTATTATCATCATACAAGAAGTCGGCGTGTATTGCTATAACAGCATTGGTATCTTTATCTGCGATCCAAAGAGTAAACCAGCGATTTCAGGAGACCGATATGAAGATAAGAGGACAGGAAAAGGCAGGACAAGGTGTACAACTATACGAAAAGACCTATTTATCGTGAGCAAGAAATCGACACTCACAACTGTTCAAGTCCAAAACAGCCTTTTAAGAAATTTACCACAACAATGGGAGCTCTTTCCTCTGAAACGATCCTGCAATTATTTTGTGAAACTGATAAGGGCTTAGACTGGTCATTTCTTAACTGCCAGTAGCTTATATCAATTAATATTTTTGAATTCCTTTTTTTTTCATTATTCATTTACAATAGGCTCACATAATAGAAGCGACAAGAAATATCCAAGATTTTTGTAGCTCATAACATGATTTTAAAGAGTGTCCATGGAGTTTCTTGCACGTTCTTCTCCATAGAGAAGTTTTGTTAACGTTTTGATATGTACAATTAGCTTCACTTTTCTGACCGACCGACCTTTTGACAATTCAAAAGTGCCTGTAAACGAGATTAATTGAAATAAATTTGATTTGATAGGCCAGCAAACGGCCCAAACTGGAGAACATCAAGTTGGTAGGTTACAGTTTTACATTTTCTTTTATTTTTTCATGAATTTATCTTATGTATTTTGCTTATTCATTCCGCTACTTGATAGACTAAAAAGTATCACGTTCCTAGAACCATGTATCACAAGCATCAAGAACTACGTCACTGATTGCCTTTACAATTGATCGTTTTCATAAACAGTCAGTATCACCTAGCGTTGCCAGGTATCCCGAATGAACAGTAGATGTTTTACACGTCTGTCGTATTTTTTAAGTAGACAATGCAATTACGTTTTTATTACCCACTTTAAGTACGTAATATTCATTAAGTATTAAAAATCCAAAAGGAAACAAAAATACAATAAACAATTAATACTGCATAAAAAATAGTTTTACTATTAATTTTCTTAGCTTTTTTATTTCTTAGTTTTTTTTCATCATTTATTTAGCATTAATACAAAAGAATACAGGATTGTCTAAGTTATATAGCAACCAAAAACCACTAAGGTTTAAACTTGTTCTTGTTGATCTGCCTCAAAATGATGTGATTCGATTTATTTTAAGTTCCGAGTTTTTAAACATATTGACAACCGACACACACCATTTTAATACAGACTTACGTGTGACCCTACAAGAGTACACATGCCTACTCCTAACACGATTCGTAGCAGTCGTAGCAAATGTTCCTAACATGTGAAGAGTTCGATTCTCACAATAGCCAAACTCCTAGGAAACCTAGACTGTGGTCCGTACCTTGCCTTTCTTTCGATATTGGTTATGTTTTGATTACTCGAAGCAAAAAAAACTTGTTTAGATATTATACTGTTGGTTAATTTTTATTAAACTTGCTGTTATTTTTCACAGGCGGCAAGTCCAGCTTGTACAGAACTGGAAATCATAATGCTGGACTGGATGGGTACGTACACTTGTAGATAGATCGCTAGTATGACGGTTTAGTAACCAAACGACAATTTAAAATAAAACACTGATGACAGTTTAGACAGCCCAAATAAAAATGTAAATTAAAATTTAATTTGAAGTAAATTACATGACAAAATATTAATAATATTAAGAAATACTTCAGCGAAGGACTGTTCTTGCCTCATGAGTAAGTACTTTTATTTTTATCCCGTAGCGTAGTTCGTAGCAAAGCGTTCGTAGCCGCGTAGCCTCACACGCACCCGTGCCCGTAGCACTTAATTCGTAGCAATTATAAGGGGATGTATGTCACGATTCACGCATTTAAAATTACACATAGTAACGATAATTTTAGCAAAATTTGACACCACAATACAAGACCAATACAAGACTTTTAAAACTACGCATTTCGTATTGTAAACTAATATAATAATGAGGTATAATTGTTTGAAAGAAGAAATATCTGGTCTGAAAATTATTTTACTGATCTATAAGTCCAGCCCTATGACGGACATACTATCTCATACTTTGATCACAGAAAAATACAGAGTTTCAGTAGCATAAGCCCCATAGCTAATCCTACATCAACCCACCACTCGCTATCATGAGGCAAGCCGCGAGAAAAAGCTAGTAATTAATTTTACCAATCAATCAACCTTAGAGCAACTTAAGTAGATGAAATTAACCAAAATAACGTTGAAAAATATTAAATGAACTAATTAATTCCAGGTAAAGCAATTGGTTTACCACCAAGCTTTTTAGCACTCGAAGAGGGAAGCAAAGGTGGCGGCGTTATTGAGGTAAAATATCTAACGATTATTGAGACACGTTATTTATTACGAGAGAATATTTGATTGAACTTTTAAAACTTTTTAATCTGACGATGATGAAACGCATGCGTTTCAATCGTGATGTAGAGTAGGCTTATAAAAGGTCGTAAACTTTTTCTGGCCTGTTTAAAAAACTATCTTTCTCTTTGTACGGGCAAGCCCTGCAAATACGTTGAAATAAGACTGTAATTAGTAATTATATTTAAGTTCGTTGCAGTAATCTACCACAGACGATCACTGAGTAGAAAAACACGATCGATCGTTAATTTTAGGAGACCAAAATTTAAGTCTTGATTAAATTAATATCATAAGTTGACCTAATTGTTATATCATTTGTAGGGATCCGCTAGCGAATGCGTGCTAGTGTCAATGTTGGCTGCCCGAGCCAACGGCATCAAGCGACTCAAGCATCAATTCCCCAACGTAGACGAGGGGCTATTACTCTCCAAACTAATCGCCTACTGCTCCAAGGAGGCGCATTCCTGTGTCGAAAAAGCTGCCATGATCTGTTTTGTTAAGCTGCGCATCTTACAACCGGACGACAACGGGTCTCTTCGAGGGGACACTCTAAAAGAAGTAAGTGTTAGAGTTTTTTTTTTATAATATTCATCTTTTTATGCTATTGAATATTGAGGTAGATCACTCGTTTTTATGCAACTTTAGCTTAGATACTTAGTTAATTCGGCGGATTTGCGGAGTACAATTTTATTTTATTTTCAATAAAAGTTTTATGGATCTTCATTTAGGATCTAGAAAGAAAAAAAAACGACGACACAAGTTAGTAACATTTCAATGAACAGCACAGCAACCTTTCATTTGGTTACCGTTATTGTTTTTAAATGGAATTGGGTCATGCTATGGAGTGCAGGCTATGCAGGAGAGGTGCAGATAGGCAGGCGGTAATTGAAGATACAAGACGGCACGGAGCGGCCGGCGCACGGCGGCGAGGCGACGGTGTCCCGCGTTTAATGACTCGCCCGTGGATGCCGGAAATACGTAGCGAGCCGAGCGGTAATGGAGCCGCATTGTGTGCCACTTTCTATGCCGCAAATATTGAAATTTCACGATACCATCCTCTTATGAGAGGTCTCTTTAATTGCGAGCTTCAGAATACGTTCAAGAGTTTTAAGAATGCCCTTTCGATTTACAGGATATCTATTCAGGTTTATGCTAAGTTTTATTATTTGTTTTATGTGCAATGTTAATAAAGATTTTATTCTTATAGGCTATGGAGGAGGATGAGGACGCCGGTCGTGTTCCATTCTTCGTTTCGATAACTTTGGGAACCACATCGTGCTGCTCCTTTGATAATCTCCCAGAGATCGGTCCAGTCGCCCGAAAATTTCCAAGTGTGTGGCTTCACGTAGATGCTGCCTATGCTGGCAGCTCCTTCCTATGCCCTGAACACAAATATCATCTCGCTGGGATCGAGTACGCAGACTCCTTCAACACTAACCCTAACAAGCTGATGCTCACCAGCTTCGATTGTTCTCTTCTGTGGGTTACTAACCGATATCTATTGACATCGGCCCTCGTCGTCGACCCACTTTACTTACAACATTGCTATGACCATACGGCCATCGATTATAGGCACTGGGGTGTGCCATTGAGCCGCCGCTTCCGTTCACTCAAGCTGTGGTTTATGTTACGAAGCTACGGAATCAGCGGCCTACAGAAATACGTGCGCCGCCATTGCGAACTTGCTAAATATTTCGAACAACTTGTGAAAAAAGACGATAGATTTCAAGTCTGCAATCAAGTTAAGGTAAGACGTTTATCGATCTTTGGGCTTGATAATACCTACCTATTATAAATTAATGCCGCTCGCGCGGACACGGCAAAGATAGGACAAGGTGAGTTCAAACAAAGCAATGCACCCTTGAATACTACCTGCTTTTGACTACGAATGAAGTACGAATTCAAGATTTTAACAGTACCTATTTAATCCTGTAAATTCCCTTAGGTTTACAGTTATTTAAAATTACCCTGTGTACTATATGTACCTATATGTCTTGACTATTCTTGTTTGACTGGAGCAAACGTTCTGTTTTCAGTTGGGACTGGTTTGCTTCCGTCTTGTAGGAAGTTCCGAGGACCCAGGAGAACAAATAGACGAGCTCAACAAGAAACTGTTGACCAATATAAACGCGTCCGGCAAACTGCACATGGTGCCGGCTTCGGTCGGCGATCGATTTGTTATCCGCTTCTGTGTTGTGCAGCAACACGCCACGCGTGAGGACATCGGTAAGCGCGGACTACTTATAGACTTGTAAATATTTTAGTTAGGCCATCTACCTACATGGAAAGAGGTTAGCAGCTATGCACCTATATTTTTTTCATACACCTGGCTGTGTGTCTCAAGTGAGCCCTGTTTGTATAAAATGAATACTTTTTCAATATACTCGAAAACCCGCTTTTATCCCACCGCTTTTAGGCACGCAATAGACTGTTTTCCGCACTAGTTCAGAAAAGTACGCGCGTTCTCCCTCGCCACAATGTTATTGTTCATGTATTGCGTGCGCGTCGACCTCCACGGGTCGCCGGTCTACCCCCGATTATTCATTTCTTCGTAAGTGTATTGAAAAAAGTCGTTTGATACACGTGCAAATTTATCACTGCAGCCCTCGGCTCCATAACACACTCGCCTGCGGCTCGTGCGGAGTCCGTCTCGGTCGCAATGACCAACTTTCTGCACTTGTATCAAAATGTACTATTCCTACATCCCACCTTTTTATTTTATCAACATGGTATATGTTATCAGGGATAACCTCCTTTAATAAAACCAGCTTATTGCAACTTAGATATATTATCGGCGTCTACCATTCTGCATAGTGCAGTTTTTTTTAAAGTCGGATAATAATATTATAAAGATGCAGTTTGCTTTTTTGTTTGTAGGAGGTAATCTCTAAAAGTGCTGGTCCGATAGCGAAAAATTTTCACTGATAGAAAGCTGCTTTATTCTTGAGTGATATAGGCTATATTTCATGTATGTATGCGGGCGAAGCCACGAGCAAAAGCTAGTCTATTATAAGTAAGGTATGCTAATAAGAGTATCAAATAGAACTAAATATACTACAATGGTTTGGTAACTTGAAATTATAAGGGTAAATACACAATGTGATGAGATTTTAAGTAAATTTGTTCTATAACGGCTTATTCCAAGAGTAAGAGTATTTTGTTTAATTGAGGAACTGTCGAAAACTATTACAATCTTATCACGTTTATAAAGGTTCTCGTGAAGTCCCGTATAAGAGTACAATTGATATTAACGGTCTCACAAAACTAATATTATTATAGTCTTCTCGCGGACAATTTATTTTGTTGTGTCGTGGTTGTTGGAATAATTCTTAAAATTATGGCGATGCCACGGTTCTAATGCAAACCGTTTTGAAACCAAGTAGCGGTTTTGTAATGATTTTCAAAAAGCCAGCTAGAAAAAAAAGTTTACATGCATTATTAAAACCAATATTATTTTCAAATGCAACTTATAAAATACGCTATTTTTAAGAAGTGCGTAAAAAATTAGAACTAAACTGTAGTACCTATACCTACTTCAGCGAAAATATACTTTTGCCATGCGAAAGCATCTTATTATTATATGAAACTTTACACTTTATTGTTAAAGAGCATTAACTAAGATAAACCTTTTTATTAAATATTTTTATTATTAGGGTTCCGTACCTGGAAAGGAAAAAACGGAACCCTTATAGGATCACTTTGCTGTCCTTCTGTCTGTCTATCTGTCTGACAAGACCCTTTATCTCAGAAACGCGTGGAGGCATCGAGTTGAAATTAAAACCTATACTCAAGTCTGCGGTCCCTTGAAGCTGTGAAAAAATCAAACTTCTAAGTTAATGGAAAAAATATACGGCTATTTGTATGGCAAAAAAACGTTTTAACACTCTCAAAGGAATCAAAATTCATAGGGTACTTCTCGTTGACCCAGAATCCTGAAATTTGGCATAAAGCAAGGTCTTATAGTATAGATATAGGAATAAATCTGAAAACAGTAAATTTGTAGCTACGCCACAAAAAAAAAACTTTTTTACAATTTGGAAAAATCTTCGTAATTCAATTCGGAAATCGAACTGTTTCCATAGGTAAATTTGTGCGAACCCTCAGCGCGCGAGTCCGACTTGCACTTGCCCTGTTTTTTTTAATAATATACCTACACAGTGACGCCATTTGCAAATTCCCAACTGTTTTTGAAAAAACCTTTTAACAGAAGCACGGAGTACGTTAGGGTCGTGTATGGTTCTATTAAGCGCTTAGTTAGTTGGCTTTACGGGGAACAGTAAGTTCTGCATAGACCAACTATACGGATACTGTGTGATACGGTCGAAGTGGTAGTCACCAAGTCCACTAAGGGTGTCTTAGAAGAAAGAATAGGTACACCTATATTGGGCCCTTTTCCGTTGTTATAAGAACTATACTAGGTATTCCGTTATAGTCCTAAAACATAGTGGTTCCAGGATTATTATAAAACCCCATTTTTGTTGCTTGGCCGTCGCAGGTCTGCTGGAGAAGACATTTCTTTTGAGATAAGCAGCACCTTTGTGCTTTTCTTTTTCTTCATTTTAAGAATTTGTGTACATCTCTATATATATAATTCTTCTGTACATGTGTTTGTCGCCTAACTGCTCCTTTAACGGCTTGACCGATTTGGATAAAATTTTATGTGTAAGGTATATTTAAGTGGGTCCCTGGATGGTTTGAAAATGCAATTGAACCTAGTAGGTGGCGCTGCAATCGGGTTCCTATTTTTTTTTCTATCGAATAGCTAGCTTTCGGGCAAGACAACGTCTGCCGAGACCGCTAGTAAACAAATAAATATCTACCTCGTATTTCTACAAAAGTATTTAATTTCATAATTTCAGAAATAGCTTGGGATATTATAAGTGACTTCGCTACGGAGCTCCTGGAAGGACCGGACAAGGAACGGGTATGTCATGATAATATTTTTTTTGTTGCTCCATTATTGCACAAAAAATGTTCACAGACGTGTGTCTCAAACCGATGGCACTCGTGCTCACACTGGTTCCAACCCCGGCTGAGATATTGTGTCCATGACCGGTGTCTGTGTGTGCGTTGCTCGAGCACGCTTTTTATATAGATTGGCTTCTGTACCTATCTATTTTGTGGTGCAGTCGACGTCAAAACGTAAGGCTATGGGGAAGACCTTTGGCCATAGCATAGCATAGCCGGCCTTATAATGTTCCCACTGTTGGGACTACGGCCTTCTCTCTAGGAGACCACGCGTAATCCACCACTGCTCCAACCTTTGCCCAAACCTATACGTATAAATACATACATTTAACAAAATAGAACAACATTTGCAATTTTCTGTTTAAATATTTTCAGGATTTGAACGAGGAGCGCGCTCGTCGCAACAGGTCGGCGCTGGCACATAAGCGGTCGTTCTTCGTGCGCATGGTCAGTGACCCCAAGATTTACAACCCGGCCATCAACAAGACGCCGCCACCTGTACCCACCACGCCTTGCTCCCCGCCACCCTCCGCGGCTGCCCCCGCCACGCCTGACACGCCCATTGATCTGGAGAAGCTTCAGCCATCTACTCCGTGAGTGACTTATTATTTATTTATGCCACAGAATTTTAGCTCTGGTCAAATTAAAGCAAATACCGCTCGCGATGTTGGTCGAAATTCGGTATCTACCGCTGATTGTGTTAACAAATTGGATGGATATACTGAACCTGACGTGAATCGCAATGTGATCAATCTATTCGCCTCATCATTTCCAAGTGAACTTAGATGGTAGATTTACATTTACCTACATGTAGGGGGAACCAGAGGCGTCGGCTTTTAGAAAATCGCTTAGAAGCTCAGCTTGTGCCCATTTGACGACTCGTACTTTATAATGATGCGCAAAGTGCGTGGGTGCTGAAGGGCTGGAACCCGCGAGTACCCGCGTAGTCGGCGCCTCTGAGAGGCGTGCGAACAGTAACTGCTGTAGTTCTTGCTTATTATTGATTGCTAGTGACGAGATATGTTTGGTTAGCCAGCCAGCCCCAACAGCCCGGCTCAGAGACTGGCAGCAGACCTGCTTGTGTTGTCGAAAAACTGCGTGCAAAGCGTGGTGATTGGTGAGTGCTTTCTATGACCAGTAGACGACTGCGTAGAAGTAGGGTAGTTGCTTAGATATCTTCACCCAATTGACATCTATAGAAAATACTAAGTTTTACCTTCGTTCAAATATTGAAACATTGCTTATTGTTTATTGCAGGAAACAATCGTCTTGGATCAGCTGGCCACTCGGGTTCTTCTTCCAGAGTGTGGATAATGATGCTAACGATTTGCCATTGAGGTAAGCACTAACATTCAGACACGTCTGGCGGATAAAAAAAGACCATTTGGTACCTCTAGCAAAAAATAGGTAACGGAGAGAACAGAGCCCGAAATGACATAGGATACCGAAGTTGAATTGACATAGTGAAAGTTTCGTACTTATCTTAATAATTATAAAATGCTTTTGCTTTTACCAGGTTCCGACACCTGGACACGATGGTGCGCCTCAAGAGCCCCGGCACGACCAGCCGACGAGGCTCCTCTCCGTGCGCGTCGCCCGAGCACCGCGCGCCCTCCCCCTACCATTGACCGACCCCATTATGTAGCCCTCACTCTCATCACTATCACTTATCGCAGAAATAAATTATTATGTGAGCATTGAAAATTATGGTTTATTTTTCTTGAAAAATATAGGCATTTAATTTAATGAATGCATCACATTCTAAACGGAATAAACTACCTTACTAGCTCTCCAGAGAAGTAGTTAATTTGAATTTAGATAATATAACATGTTTTGGCAAGACATCCTCCATGAATATAAAATTCAACTTCTGTTGCAATGAACAATTATTTTAAGATGTTTATATTCGATACTCACTTGGAAATTAGTTAAGTAAACGACTTAATGCTGAAATACGCAACTACATGACTATTTACCAATGATATCCATTTACGGTTGCATATGCAGAATTACCAATTAATGGTAAATTGAAGATTCCCCCATGCATGGGTATCAACTTACCTTGCCTTGCTGATCAGAAACACTATCTGTTTCCAATTTTCCATAGATAACTCAAGATAGAAAAATTAAGGGTTGATAAATGCAGGAGGCAATATTATTACCCAACTGCAAAGATGAGGAGTGTATACCACTCACAGTTACAATTAATTTGTTAATTCAATCACTAAATAATATTATTAACTTCTTGTACACTCATCAAACCTTCATTAAAATCTCTCGATTAAGGTAAAATGGATTTCATGAAAAACTAGTCAGTTATTTTGAATTAAAAATTATATTTTCAAATTCTTATCAATCAAATGATACAGTATGCGATTTAAATTCACCATTCCATCCGACAGTATGGAGAGCAGTCTTATCTTCTATATCCCAAACTGCTCCTCTTACAAAATTGCTATGCATATGTCTATCATGGTAAATAACTTTTGGTTCCGAGTTCTCCTCTACTTGACAAACTGTGACAATTTTAGTGTCACAACAAACTGCTACCTTGTCACCACTGCAACAAAAGAACATGCCTACATGAAAACGAGCTTAAAAAAATGTGACATGATTGGTTCATCATCACTGTGCAGAAGCAGCAGCAATGAGGAATCACGGAAATAGAAAAACGTATTAAACACTGTAAAGATTTATAGTTGTATATGTTACCGGCAATCTGTATAATTCAGGTATTCTATAAAATACCTAGGCAATGTATATAATACCTGCCCCCCTAGCTAAGTTACAATCGTAACGTTCGAGTCGAACGCCTCGAGTAGGCCACGCCTCCGATTCCTATGTTCTGACGTCATCTCAACGCTCAGTCACGTGATCAGAATAAAGGATTCGGAGGCGTGGCCTACTCTAGGCGTTCGGCGCGACGTCCAGACATTGAATGAAATATTATGAATATTATTGTCCATTACATATTTTACCTAGGTAATGTATCCAATTCCTAGGGATAGTATAGAGTACCTGCTGGTCAACCGGCAATGTGTAAAATAAATAGATTTTGGTCTATTTCCGTCAATGTTAACCGACCTACCTATAAAATGACGGGCAAATGAAAAATGTTCTATGACTTAAAATCAATCTATGTAAAAGATGAGAACAGGGAATAAGTTGACGTCATTTATTATTTGCACCCTTATTTTTTATAACCACACGGAAATAGGAGCCTATCTTCAAACCGCGCAGAAATAGATCCTAATTACTTAGGTATACATAATAAAATTAACGTGAAATTGAAATTTCTGGCTTTATGTGACATACTACTACTACTTTGTTACTATTTTGGTGTACAATAAAGTTTATTCTGTTCTATTCTATAATGTAATTTGCTTACCTACAAGTACCGAGGGGTCCTAATTCTGTCTGCGAGGTTTAAAGTAAGGCTCCTATTCCGGGTGGTTAATAAAAAAAATAAACTAACTTTAGCTGTCTGTGTCGGAATGCCCTAAAATTACGTCAATTCCGTCCCTTCTTTCGTCTTTTACCCACATTTTAAGTAATAGAACATGTTTCATTTGCTATTTCCTCGCTCCTCTATGCTCTCGTCTTTTCACACATTACCGGCTACGCATTCGGTATTGTATAGAATACCTACCTGGGCAAAGTATAAAATAAATATGTTTTTCTTACATTACCTACGCGTTTTAGGTATTTTATAAATTACCTAGGTATTGTATAGAACACCGGATTATACAGATTGCCGGTAACTACAAAAATTCGAGATAATTTCAATCTATCGCCACCAATTCAAATATCGACTTCAGCTCTGTGTATTTTAAGTTGAATTTTAAGTGACACTTTGTATTCTATCGAGTTTCTATTTCAAATATTTGCGACATTTTTCGTGTAAAAAGTCAATGACCTTAATATAATAATAATAAATTGTTTAATATCAGACAACAATGGAACCATTTTTGTTAGTAACTTGCTAAAACTTAAACACTAGGATTAGTAATTATAAAAAGTTAAAGATCATTTAATATAAGTAGACCTCTCAGTACATCTTACAAAATGTTAATTATTATGTATAATATCGTCTTAAATGGCCTACCATCTTGTAAAAATTACATATGAACGCAAAGCTTACTCACACACAAAACCAATAGAGTTATAGGTATCCACTTACTTTAATTTTATTTAATTTTTTTATATACCTAACTAAATGTAAACAATCTTTGAAGATGTTTTTTTTTAATACATTTTAAAGTATGGATATAAGTACATAGGTACAAATCAATTAGGTACCTACCGGAGTACGTAGCTATTTGACTAACCTCACCTAACCCTAAAGCAAGAGCGGCCTGTTCAAAGGTGCATAACGGGCATAACAAAAGAGACTCTCGGTGCATGAATAAGTGCATGATGATTCGTTAAGAACGCGGCTATACCCCCTAGGCAAATATAATGAAGGTCACGTCCGTGTCGTGCAATGTATTATGAACATTATGAACGTTGTTAGTACATTTATATTCTCATATTTTCTTCCAACAAGTGACATTTCTGTACTTGTACTACTACTTATTCTGTGGTATTACAAGACGCGCCGGATTAAAAAACGTTGCTCTAATGTAATCTACCGTTCAGTCGGATCGTGGTGGCTACAAAACGAAAACCAACGCTTTATTTTCAATATAGGGTGATTATAAATTACGAAGTAGCGAGAAATAGGGAGGCTCTTGTCTGTCTGTAAGGTTTAAAATAACCTAATATGAAAGGGATAACTAATTCTAACCTAACTTGCCTGTGTTGGGATACTCTATAATTCTGAGTTCGCTCACTAACTCTTGGTCTAAGTATATTAGATGTCTAAAGTGATACATCTGCTATTTTATTGTTTTTTTTTTGCAAAGCTCTTCCTCTTATAGGTTCATTCTAAAACCCAGAGTTCAGAATTCCTCCCTATAAACCAATAGGAGCTAGGAATTTATTTGTGATGTGAACTTGACAGTGATAAATTCCACATCCAGGTTCATAAAACCAATAATAATTTAAAAGCGGACAACACACGTGAAATCTCAGTCTGTTGTCTCCATTCTCCATATGTACGTAAATGGGACAATGTTAAGGAAATTTTATGATAAATCCATTTCCCTGTGATAGGGGGCACAGATAATAGGAACAAGGGGATGCGGAAAACGGTACTCACTCTGGATGCACAGCCAACTTGTGTACTGGAGCAGGGAATTCAGTTATTTTGATATCAGTTTCTAAGTTTCTTATATCTAATAAGCGCAACACTCCAGCTTCATCTCCCACAACTAAGCGGTTTTCGTCCATCCATGATAAACAACGAATACAGCAGTCATTTTTCAATACATCTGTAACAAATATACATTGCAATTGACTATTTATAGACTGTTTTAATATCTCCAAATAAGTTCTCCAAATAAGTAAATCTGGTAGATTTTTCATTTATAATATAATTAACATATCTAGACACTGGAACAGGAGTTCCTTACACAAAAATGATGTGACTAATTATTTCAATGGCTATTGACCTTTTAACCGCTTACATCCGATATATCCAGCAAACACTCTCACATTTATTCTGCCACAGTCCCACATCCACAACCAAATATTCCATCTCGTTGTAGTAACCGGTCGCAAACACACAACCCTGACGCATAGGACGAAAACACTCGTCTTGTTTAATAATATATGGACTAATCCAATGCGGACGGTTAAAGGGTTAATAAATTTATGGTAATATCAGGATAGGTTGTCTTTGCCAAACATTTTCATAGATTTAGAACACATCTATTGCAATGGTTTAATATAGAAGTTTTCTTTGTTTTACCTAGAACAGGCTTATCCACATTATCATCCCACAAAGTGACATATTGGTCCATGGAGCCTGTTGCGAAGTTTGTGGTAGACTTAGGTCTCACTGCTAACGCATTTATCAACATGCTATGTGCTGCACTGTAGTTCCTTATACAGATCATGTCAGTTACATCCCATACCTGGAAATATTGTTTAATTATAGGACAGAAACATTATGTCTAAAACTAACTGGGATCTAGGGGATCTAGTTTTCACCAGCAAGTTCTCCTGCAAGTTGAAAATGTCTTGAGGGAATGTACAGTCAATGAAGGAGATGATAAGTAACCAGGGTGGTCAGATTTAGTTGAAATTTTCATAGAAAACAATGGATGGACATGAATTAATTTTAATTTGATTAATAAAGAAAGAAAGATAAACATTTATTTGTACCTCACACAATCATATACATTATAATATATATACAAGTATACATGGAAAAATGAGATTAATGAGTTGTTTATAAATTTTTACTGGACTGCAAGAAGGGTTATTTGTTTAATTATGTTTCTCTCGTATCCATCCATAAAACTTAAAACCCTAGTTACTTATCTCCTTTGCTGCCTGTACTACTGCAATAAAAAGTATCATGGGTCACACTCTGGGTCATGTGCCAAATTACATCAAAATTCATTCAGGAGAGGTTAGATCTAAACATAGACTTTTGTATAATGTAATATTCTAAGGAAGTAAGAATAAGATTCAAGAAGCAATGAGTTAGGGTAGCTCCTGACAGCATCTATGAACAAAACCATAATATGCAGAGGGTATTTTGTAACAGTTTTATAGAAGAGCATTAAAACAGAAGTTCATAAAAATTTATAACGTTTCACTTCTTTCCAAATCTGATGGTCATAAGACCCACAGGACTGGTTGTTATGGCAATGCTGGGAGGCCTATGTCCAAAAGTGGACATCTTTCGGCTGATATAATGATGATGACTATTCTTTCCCACATGTTTTAATAAGAAAGTGGTAGACTTCCTTTATACACTCATGTTTGATGGTGTTAGGTATAAAATTATTTCAGGGACTAACCTTGACATTACCGTCAGCTCCTGCTGTGACATACAGTCGGTCAGGCTCAAGACAATCGACTGCCAAGGCAGCATTATCATGTTCTGCCACAGATATTTCTTCCTTCCATTGGTTCCATGCATCATTTTTATTGGTCCACACAGTAACTGCACCACTGTCCTCACAAGTTAACACCTGTAATGAAATTGGATTTGGAGCTGGCTCATCTAGTCATCGCGCGATTTACAGGTTACAGTTCATGCAGCATACCTTGGTAGAAGTTCCAATAAAACATCCATCAGCAGTTCCACTACTAAGGGGAATACTTCTCTTTTCCTCGTTTTGTACACATTTAGCATTGGCTATACTTTTATAGACACTCACACCACCATTCCAGTATCGACCAGTTAGCTCTGATGAACCAACTAAGACGCTGCCATCTATAAAATGTATTTGAAAACAATTCAAATAGGATACGATAAAAAAGTCATTAAAGAATCTGAATGGATATTGTTACTTTTAAATAAATACTTACCCGAATGAATGGCAATATAGTCTAAATACGATATGGTATTGGTACCGGTGGTATCAGTTCTGTAAATCTCAGCGTTGAGATGTGGTGGGACGATTTTATTACTATTATCCATGGCTTAAACTTATATTTTGGTAATTACTTAAAATCCTATTACAACTAAGACGTAAAGCAAAGCAGCAATCACAAATCAGAAAACATGTATAAACAAATCAAACACGCATTGTTTTCGTTATTTTCCTGTATTTTTCTAACCTACAAAAACTTGGATTTTTTGGCAGTTGGTCAATGAATGCTGCCATATTATAAATTTCTAATGTCCCTATCCCTATCCTACATTTTTATTTTTTATACCTCGATTTTCGTGATTCTTTGTTTCAAAAATATATTGGGCAATAACAAATTGAGTAGGTACACCAAACTAATACTTGAACGGATGAATAGAGGGATAGAAGCCCTAAATTATTATTAGTTTTCTTTTTTCCACTATTTTTGATTTGATACACTTCATCCCGTCCGCCGTCGTCATCTCATTTCTTTCATTTATCTAACAGATTAGGCCACTACACTACAAGTCAGTAATACTGGTAACATTTTGACCTTGACTTTTAGCTGGTCTAGCGCAATATGTGGAGTGATGTGGAGTCTAAGAATACGTGTTGTTAATATGGATTCATGAGAGAAGAGTATATTCGGAATAATCTTAGCCAGAGAGAAGGGATTTAGATAAAGCTTTATCTATTCTATTCTTTATTAATGGCAAGTCGAGCCGATTTCGACTTTTCTGCCAATGTCAAAAATAAATTGGAAAAGCAAGTGTGCTTATGTAATTATAATTTCAGAAAATGGAAAGAAACGGTAGACCAAAAATCCTTCGGTTGATAAAGTTAAATTTGATGGGTTAGTATAGGACTGAAACAAACAAAAATTAAAAATAAATAAATATTATAATTGTTAAAACATTACTCATTAGACATATTTAAGTAAACCACAACTATACAGACGGAATATTTAGAGCTATGACAATAGACAATGACATAATTTTATATTATTGAGGCGAATAAATTCATCATCGCCACAAGCAGTTCTGGAGAAGGGTATGTAAAATCTTAAACTGAAATAAACAGTGAAATTACCATGTTAAGAGGCGGCTGTATAAATCTAGAGAAGGAACGTTGTTTGTGCATTTAAAAAATATGTGCTCCATTGTGCCTTCCTCCAAGCCGCACTCATATAAAGAGGAGTCGCGAGCACGGTTTTTTTCCAAACAAAACAGGCGTACAACAAAAGCCTAAGCATATTCTACAAAGGAAAGATATAAAAGTTTTGGTTATTTTTTTGTACGTGAAGAACCAAGGTTTTGATTTTATGGTTAGTTGTACTAAATACTGCGGAATTTACCATTGCCGATATTGATGCCACAATGACCAGGTATCCAAACTAACTGAACTTCACTTTGACTGTTAGCACAAGACAGTAAGGATTTTTTTATTTCTAAAAGAAACGAGCTGTGCAATTTATTTTTGAAGGGATTCTGGACTAAAGCTTGTAGTAGACAGCTAAGGGAGTCTGTGAAGATTACGGCTTTGCCGATATCATGGTGCCCCGAGGTACCGAAAGCCAGAGCAGATCGGTATGGGCGTTCCAGCAAGAGCTAAAGGCACTGGATTGGAGAGACCGCCGAAATCGCAGAACAAGTATTCCGTTTTGGTTCTACTCAATTTCAGGCCAACACTCTCCAGTCTGTGCCACCACACCTCCAATCTGTTCTGGACCTCTAGGCCACTCTCGGCAACCAACACAATGTCATCGGCAAACAGCATACACCAGGGAGTCTCTTCCTGAATGTCCGACGTCAGAGCGTCCATTATCATCAGGAAGGGGTAAGGGCTGAGAGCCGACCCTTGATGTAAGCCGACAGCCACATCAAAGCTGCCAGTAGTGCCCACTTGCCAGCCCAGTTGCCCACTGTAGACAGGACTTGGGTACTGCATCGACTGTACATCGCTCGGATCAACTGCACAATTATATATATAATATATATTAAAACCGTTATAATCACGAAGATCGACCACATAAAATAATATAAAAATCTATTTAATAAATATGATATTTATGTGATCGATCTTCGTAATTATAATTATTTGTTTTCTACTATTTAGTCAAATAATAGTGTGCCAGGTGCATTGAGATAGATACATGGAGGCGCCGTGTTATTTTAGGCATATACATAGTTATACAAATATGAGCGATATATGAAACAAACTATGAAATATCGTTTTGTCTCACTCTCTTCAAGAAAAAAATGTATTTGACAAAAGGGACAACGATATTTAAGTTGTTACTTATTATGACAACATTTCGTTGTGACATCAACACAGTTGTAGGTAAGTGCCATGTCCGCCATCTTTATTGCCGAGTTTTGTGGTAGTTGTGCTGTCAAACGGGTGTTTATGTTTTAAAATATTGCGATTTTCAAAAAAAATTACGAAGTGATAAATTTTTAAAACTTCATTATATATATAGTGAAACCAAAAACGATATGCCTTCGTGTTGCATTGTGAAGTGTAGTGCAAGAAAGAACGAAAATCAACCTCAATTGTCTTTGCACAGGTTAATAGCCAGTTTTCACGAAATATTACATAGAATAATTCATATAGGGTGAAAAAAATATTACGGGTGCATAAATCTATTGCCTAAGTACTGATATTTACCTTTGTCTCTGTCTATGAGACTGTTTTAGTAAAAAATAATTGATTACAATAATATGTCATATGGCGTAGTAGCAATGGCCAGGTACCACTGTTTAAAAGTACTAAAAGAGAAGTGAATTGTAAGAGTGGTGCCACATAGGTGTGGGAAAAGTGTGTCATCTTTGCGATTGTGCCGCACCACGGTGCGTCGTCTTGCTTTTGTTCAACTGTCTCCTGTACCACTACCGAGTTACTGACTAAGTAAACTCAAGTTGAAGGAAAAAGCATCTCTAGTTGACTCGATCTCTAAATCGAAAATCAAATGTTCGACTCGAGCAACTTGATTAAAATAACACGACTCACATCTCTAATGTCAAACACATGTGATTCTGCAAACGTCACTGTCAGTGATAATTCTGATTATTATTTTATCCGTGTTTTATCCTATTTTCAAAGATACGTATTATTAACACATCTTAATTGATATTCTAAAATCAGAAAGGTAAGTGCATATGTGTTATTTGGTAAACAAATATCGGTGAAGCCTATCCCCCATCTGCCAAATAGTTGCCGAAACTGATAAAAATTTCTTTTATAAAACGACGGTTCTACACAGTCACACAAATTATTACATGAATTTCAATTTTTTATGTAGTACTTAGTTATATTAATGATCGACAGCTTAAATAACAGAACGACCTTATTGATAAAATAATACTTAATGATTTCATTGTAAAGTGATAAATTATTTTCATTTGAAGAAATGCCCAATTTGGAATTGATACAAACCTTGTCTGGCCATAAAGGCATTGTCTGGAATGTGTCTTGGCATCCTCAAGGGAAAATATTTGCATCATGTGGTGAAGATAAAACTATAAAGCTATGGAGCAAAGAAGGCCAGGATTGGACAATAAAAACTGTTCTTGTCGACGGCCACCAGCGAACCATAAGAGAGGTGGCATGGTCTCCGTGTGGCAACTACTTGGCGTCAGCTAGCTTTGATGCAACAACAGCTATTTGGGACAAGAAAAGTGGTGTGTATCTATGTTGTCTGTTGTGAGAACATGAAATATTGTTATACAAAAGTATTCTAAAGTACCAAATACTGTGTTCTTAGGTCAGTTTGAATGCAATGCAACATTGGAGGGCCATGAGAATGAAGTAAAGAGTGTTGCATGGTCACCCTCTGGTAACCTGTTGGCAACTTGTGGCCGTGACAAATCTGTCTGGGTTTGGGAGGTTGCTGGAGAAGATGAATATGAATGTGAATCTGTACTCAATGCTCACAACCAAGATGTCAAGAAAGTTTGTAAAGATACCTGAAAAAATATTTTAATTTATCAAAAAAGGCTATATTTTTATTCATAAACTATTCTTTTTATAGGTAGCTTGGCATCCTTCACTAGACATCTTGGCCTCTGCATCATATGACAACTCAGTGAAGTTGTACAAAGAGGATCCAGCTGACAATGACTGGAGTTGTATTGCAACCCTGCAGTCTCATGAGTCCACTGTATGGAGCTTAGCCTTTGACAAGACAGGGGAGAGACTTGCCACTTGCAGTGATGACAGAACTGTCAAAATTTGGAAGGAATACAAGCCTGACAACCAGGAAGGTGTCATAGTGACTGATAGAGAGTCCGTATGGAAATGCGTCTGTACATTATCAGGATTCCACACTAGATGCATTTATGATATTGCTTGGTGTCATCACACTGGTTTCTTAGCAACCGCATCGGGTGATGACATTATTAGAATATTCAAAGAAAGTGAAGACTCTGATCCTAATTCCCCAACATTTGACCTTGTCAGCACCAAGCTGAATGCACATTCCCAGGATGTGAACAGTGTGAGATGGAATCCAACAGGAAACAAAGAACTGCTCTCTTGTAGTGATGACGGTGAAATCAAAATATGGAGATTTTCTTCTGACTAGACCACATCAGTTGATAAGAATAAGTGTTATAATTTGTTGATCAACAATCAAGTTACTGCATCAAATATGGTTGATATATTGTTTAGATATGTAGGCTTTAAAAATATTGGGGTTTCATATTAAATAATTATTATATTTTATGAAATTGTTTTCTTTAAATTAGGTTAGTGTTAAATTAGGGCTTATAAATGGCAAAAAGGGTTCTGGTTTCCCAATATTACATTTTCTGTAATCCATAATGGGCTTTTCACAGTTATATGCATGGATTTCAGCTGATGATTTTAACAGTAGGAAAACACATCTTCTCACAGAAAAATCTCAGAAGGCTATATACAACATCAGCTTCATTCAAAATGTCTACTGGAGAAAAAGTTGGTGTGCCTCTGAAGAAAGTTACCTCAGTTTTGGAAAACTTTGCATCCAAACAGTTGTCGGAAAGTTGGGATAATACTGGTTTACTGGTGGAGCCTTATACTGCTAGGTAAGTTGACGTTTTCATGCAATTCATGGTTATACCTGCACAATATACCTAAATTTATGAAAATATTTGGTTATTTTTTCATAAGAGTCACCGCAACGCTGGATATGCAAACGGCAACTGAAGGAACACGGGTTTAGTCAGCAAAAGTCTGACATTCCCTTTCACTACAGCAACATTAGAGTGGGGGAGTTATTGTTTTTTCACCTTAAAAAACCCTACTGGGATAGCCCCAGTAGGGGTTCGCTTCTGAAAGAAAACCCAGGGTCCTGGAATGCAAGGCAAAGAAGGACCATAAGAGTGGGTTTTAGCTAGTAAAAGTCTGACATCCTAGTTTTCCTAGAGCGAGGGAAGTCATTGGACGATTTCCTACCTAAATAAATCCCTGTTCTTACTTAACCAAAGGCTTCGCATAAGTAGCTATTGTCTTTTTTCAGGAATATAACCAAGGTTCTATTAACAAATGACCTGACCGAAGATGTAGCACTTGAGGCTTATGGTTGTGGTTGTGAAATGATTATCTCCTATCACCCTCCTATATTTGCTCCAATCAAATCTGTAGTTCAAAGGTATGTTCAACTACTGCATATGTTTAAGATTTTAAAGTAACTACTGGGACTTATTGGTGCATTTCGCATTTCTATTTTGTATGACAAAATACACCCAATTTTTATAAAGCTAAAATTCATTTTACACTAGCTAAATACCTAAACCATTAAAATCATGTTTTGTCAAGTGTAAACATTATTATTGTTTTGGAGGATTAAAAAATATATTTAAACCTCCAACCTCTAAAACAATAATTTCGATCGAGTTTAAAAATATAAAATACTGTTTTTTTTTAGAGCTTGGAAAGAGCGTATTGTCTCATTCCTATTGGAGAAACAGATAAGTTTGTACTCGCCCCACACAAGCTGGGACAGCGTCCGCGGCGGAGTCAATGACTGGTTGGCTAGTGCATTTAGTGTAGAGGAATCGAAGCCCTTGATCCCTGCTGCCCTTAACCCCCAAGTTGGGGCTGGAAGGTAAACATAATTATATTATTCTTCTATTCATTCATATTTATATTTCTTTGGAGGTAAGTACTAGTTTTTTAAGTCGAAAATACTACCGGAATACAAGTGTCCCTATATCCTAAATTATTAATCCAGGTCATGACCTAAGTAGGTAGGTCAGGTAGACCATTGTCTACCGGACCACCGTCAGATAAGGATGAAACCCGGGTCGACGACGGCGCGTTGTGTTCCCGCGAACTTCAAAAAGATGTTAGCTAAATTGACAGGCCTAGTTAGGGCCGACATGACGCCTGCCAGAACTGCGGGTTGTTCGAAGAAGTTGTCGTAGCCCTCGCAAAAAGGGCAACTGCTGGTAAACTGTGGGTTTTTGTCAGTAAAAGTCTGATACTCCCTCCCGTTCTACCAAGAGCGTGAAAAGTCATTTGATGATGATTTCCCGCGTTATAAAAATCGTAATCTTGCTCGTGTGTCTAGTTATATCAAAATCCGATGAGCTGTTATATTGGTAGAAGTAAAATCCTATATGTATTTTGATAACAGTGCAAAGTAACACTCTGCAAAGTCTGTGTGTACACAAACTTTGCAGAGTTACGCACCCATACACAGTACTGTGTATGGGTGCGTGCGCCAAACGACTATTGACCTTATGAGTCATGATCGAGGTCCACTACAAGAGTTCAATTGCGCAAGTTTGACCGTTATTGATCTCGCATTAATTTGAATTATGAATATTACACCGTAAGACATTAAGTTGGGCAATATAACTTGACTTAACGGAATTCTCCAGTGCATCTATAAAATGAAGTTTTATTTGAGACGACCATGTATTCATGCCATGCACCTACTATACCATTGAGTATATGACATGAATATTTCGTTTCTCTTATAGTGTTTCGGAACAATTATTGTTCCGAAACAATGACGGTCAATTTACCTATTTACCAAATTACCCAGTCTAGTTCGAAATGACGAGATTCGAATTATTTCACAACTGATTGCAACTGTGATTTACAAATTGTTTCAGGTTGCTGCAACTTAAATCGGGTATTCCTTTGTCGGAGGCAGTTTCAAAAGTGAAGGAATTGACTGGATTACCGTATGTGCGGTTTGCTATTGGAAAGGGGAAAGATATGTCCAGTGAAATCGACTCGATAGCGCTGTGCGCTGGTTCCGGTAGTTCAGTGCTGAAAGGTGCCAATGCTGGTTTATACTTAACAGGTAAACAAATGTACTTTTATGTCAGCAGTAGCATTAAATTATGAAGGAAGGATCCATGGGTTGTCTAAAAGCGAACCCCGGGTTCCTGGAACGCAAGGCAGTTTTATTCAGTAAAAGTCTGACACGCCCTCCCGCTGTGTCTTACAGCCGGAGAAGTAATTGGATGATTTTACACCAAAAAAAAAAGATGGAAGGATAAATTACTAAGAATCTCTAGATTTACAGTAATACTTTTAAAGCAAGCATAACGACGGTGAAGTGCCAATACCTTCTAACTAACAAAATCACTTTTTAGCGCTTTTAATTCAAATGTGTTTTCGCATGTTTTTTTGAAATCTCTGAAGCGGATATTTAGTTGCAACTGCACCAAATTAAATTGTGGAAACACTTCCTAACCAAACCAACATGTATCCTAATGTTTTTAAGACAAAAATGTTTTGACTTCGACAGTTAGGAGTTCTTGTCACTTCGCCGTCGATAAGTAGAGGCATTTACTAATCATATATTATGTATCCAATTTACTGGGGTACTCTTGATGATATAGACTTCCTGACATGCAGAAATGAAGGAATGAAAATAATCTTTCATTTTTGATCATAAGAAAATCATAATTAGCCTTATAATGTTTCCATTTTCTGGGACTCGGGCCTACTCTGTATGAGAGTGAATGGACTGTAATTCAACAAGCAGGCCCAGTGCGAGTTGGTGGATGTCATATATCTTCGTATTTTTTATTCTGGGGCATGCCGGTTTTCTTCACCCTTTTGAGAGCAGTAATAATTAAATAAATCACAGTAAAGTAAAGCGCCTGCTTGGGTTTAATTTGTAAGTCGGGGCCATAACTACTGGGCCACCACTCCTGTGAAAAATGCGAACCCATTAAAAGATTCAGAAAAAATCCTTACTTGATTTAAATCAAATTACAATTAAACTACTTCCTGATGTCTAACAATATAAAACTTTGCAGGAGAAATGCTTCACCACGATGTACTGGATGCTGCTCAAAAAGGCATCAGTGTCATATTAACTAATCACTCCGATTCCGAAAGAGGTTTCCTAAAAGGGTTTTCAACTAATCTTCAGAATTTATTAGATAACGAGGTGCAAGTGCTTGTTAGTAAAGTAGACAGAGATCCTCTTATTACAGTGTAAGTTGTCTTAAGTTTAAAATAAATTGCATTTATTTACAAAAATAAAACAACTGAATAAGTTCATTAATTACGTACGTTTTATTATCATGTACCAACTGTTATTTCAATTGTTAGAACAACGAAAATACATTTATGTTATTTATTTTAAATTACTGTTACATGTGAGATCATCGTTATCTTATTCTATCTATCTCAGAACACGAAATTACATAGCGCAAATAGGATTCAAAATGTTTAGTTAATTTCTATGGTTCTTACGACTAGTAAAAGTAGTATCTACAATACTTGGCAAGACCTTCGTAAATGTACTTTCGTTTTCCATTTCCTATCTGCATAACTCAGTCCGTTTCGATCCTCTCGATGATCTTCGAGCTGCACTGAAAGATTTCCATTGTGTAAAGATGTAATCAGTTTATGTTTGTTAGAATTTTCGTTAGAGCATGCACACGACTTACTTACGCGGGACCGCTTTAATTTTAAACGCTTTATCGTTCTGACTATCTTTAAATATTTCTTTTGACGATTTCTTGTTCCTCTTCGGTGTCCCAAAGTTTGGAGCTATTTTGCATACAGAAGAAACGGTTCCGTTTTTATCATCATAATTAATAACGTATTCTTTACGCATATTTGTTTTATATCCGTTCGATTTTGTAGCATAATCTTTACCATTGCTCTTCGGTTGTGCTGGAGGGATTAGTACTGTGTAACTAGATTCTTGTTTTTGTGATAGTTTTACAGTTTCTTTTGCGGACTTATCCCTGGATGAGTTTCTCTTACGACTACTATTTACTCCGTGGTTGTCATCGAGGCTTTCTGCAACTTGATGGTCTGTTTTCTTAACAATCATGCGATTTTCTTTAGATTTTTCTTCAGGAATATCATTTGTTTTAGGTCTTTGCAATGATCGGCTTCTATGGTCTTTATTTTCAATTGTAGATTTTTTCTCGTTTGAAGATTTGCCTTCTCGAGCTTTGCGTGTTTGGCTGGATGTATTCAGCTCCTCATTTACCTTACCTCGCCTATCACTAACCTGACGTGATTTATCACTCTTCTCCGCTCGTTTTGTTAACGTATCGTTGTAGGCTGAGCGTGAAAGCGTATCTCTATTTGCCGAATGTTTAGTTCGGAGGCTATTATCGGTTCCAGAATCAGATCGACGTTCTTTTGTGCGATTATTGTTACTTACATCAGAAGCTTGCGCGTTGGCTACACGTTCAGTTTTGTTTTTACTTAAATCTGTTTTATGCAATCTTCTTTGAAACGAATTGAGCGAATTTGTTTTTTGTTTAGGGGTTTCTTGTTTCTCCAAAGTGTTGGACTTTTCCTTGTTAACGTTAAGATTGACATATAATGGATTTTCGTCTTCAGATAGTTGTTTTTCGATAATATAACTAATCTTTTCCACAGCGTTTCTAGGGTTTCCGTTTTTTGATCGACTCGAACTAAAATGTAATCAAAATAGTTTGTATTCATTATTGTTAACTAGGCCATAATTAGAAAATATTTCTTAAAATGGGTTATTACTTTCGCAGTAAATATTTTGAAATACATACCGTGTCGAAAGATCTTCGCGTTCGGGAGACTTTTCCATTATTTCACGTTCACGTCTAAAAGCCTTCGGTGGTGCAGATATACTCCTGCTTGTTGTAACCTCCTCATGTCTACGATACTTTGTTCGTCGCGTGGAAGACGCAACATCTTTTGTTTTTTGGATTTCCTTTTCAATAATCGGTTTAAAAACCTGAATTTCGTGGATTTCATTGGGTTTATCTTCATACTTAGAACGTAGTCTTGGCGTGGGTACCGGAGCATAGTTAATATTTAAAGGAATGTTTTGATACTCAGGCGTCTCATCTGAATCGTGTTCACTATTGCTCACGCTGTTTGAGACTTGTTGAATTAATTTGACGGACTGAAATATATTCTCAACGACATTATCATTGCGTCCCAATTTACTTTTCACATGGTTTCGGCTTTTGTATGAATCAGTTCTACCGTGATCAACACCGAAGTATGTCAGTTCACTGTCTCGTAGTTGTCTGGTTTTGGGCTTCCTTTGCGCTGGCGACACTTGTAAACCATTGAATTTAGATTTAACATCATCGATAGGATCTTCAGTGACCTTATTGATTTTGATATGTGTCACAACCTGCTTCTCACGTTTTAAACTGTCTTGTTGAGTTGGACCTGCAACATAATAATAACTTATATTTTAGCTTATTTTTATAAAGGTTTTGATTAATAAAATGTCACAATACTAAGTCATTGGTCAGGCCAAATCACGTCTACAATAAACAAAAATGCTAAATTAAATAAAAAGTACATACCTGCTTTAATTGTCCGTACAACGTTAGGTTTCATTACAGATTCGACTGTTTCTCTAGGGAATGCAGATTTCACTTCGGGGTTGTAGTGGTGCTCTGATTTTAATTGCTTATTTACTAAAGACACTGCCGACAGCACGGAATCATTAGAGGGCTCGTTATTCAAAAGATCATCTGACATCCCAAATGCCATGTTCTCTCCTAAAAGATATGGTTTGGGTTTCGGAATTTTGTTTTTGAGAATACTCTTTGTAGCTGCTGTATTCTCATCGGATTCACCAAACTCACTAACATTAAAATTAATAGGAGTCTCAACTCCATTAGTTGTTGCGAAATCATTCTTTTCACCAAACAATGTTATTGGTTTGTCAATAATTTCTTGCATGGGCACAAAAGCACTTCTTCGTTTTCTAAAATCATTTGAGGGTGGAGGTTTCTCATCTGTTGCAATTATATTCACTTTACCCGAATCAGCGGTGAAATGAACTTCAGTTTTACAGAATCCGACTCTTTTAACTCTCTTGTCACCTTCTTCGCTCGTTTGGGCCTTTTTGTGATACTCATCTCCATCAGCTTCTATAGTAATAGGCAAGGTTATTGACACTTTTCCAGATGATTGCAGAGTTATATTGTTTTCTAATGGGTCCTCCATTACAATATCATGTTCTCGATAAGTCTTGAACTTAGTTCCTCTGTAGTGTGAATTCGGCCGGTTTTTGGACAGCCAATCTCTAAAAGATTCTTCATTATTATTCGTCTTTCTTTCATCTCTAGACAAGTATTTAGTATGTGTGTTGTCATCCATTTGATCGTTTACAATTTCCGTCGATTTACAAATACCGCTATCAGTGGAAGATTCCATGGCTAATGTGTCATTACTGTGTGTAATAGTTTCGTTCAATGGGGATGTGTCTTCAAAACTGTAACTTTTTCTTCTTGTGTTCCATTCATTACTGCTGTTTAAAAGTGATTTATATTTAAGAGTACTTAAAGTTACGGGCGTGTCTAAGAGTGGTGAGTTCCGGCTATTACTTCTACTACCAAATTGAATATCACTGCTTTCTGAATCGTAGGAGTATTTTCTGTGAAGGTTTCTACCTAGTCTCGAATCAAGATCGATGATACTGGCATTGTCAGTTGAGGATGATTCTTCACTGGGCATTCGAATCGAACTTCCTTTTGTAGAACCTCTCCACTTAGAAGGTTCGGATATCTCGAAATCGTCTGGTTCGGTTACTTTATAATTTTCTGATTCTGCGATAGGTTCAGGCGATGATTCAAACGGAGTAGACGATATTTCCAAAGGTTTCATAGGGGATGTTGGTGACTCCAGCATATTGAAACCGGAGGATATTACCTGAAAAAGAAAAGATTGATTTAAATTAACAAATAACAGTGGAGAAACCTTGATAAACATTCCCTGTTCCTCATCCGATTTGTACAGCTCACACGGATTGATAAGGCGCTAGTTAATGCCATTTGTTTTACGTTCAGGATTAATGTGCAAATATCGCTATCTCAACAGTTAGTAACATTGACCGAATAATCTAGAAATATAGCAACTCCCTAGGCACTCCTGAATTAGTCACAACTTGAAAACTGTCTATCAGGATTGTAGATTTAACATTTCAGCTTTGTCTTTGGGTTGACTAAACCGGAGTCATTGTGACGATTAGTGGCGTGACGAGACGCCGTTCTACACCAATACGTAAGTAGAGCTTACCCTTCGTGAAGAGTGCAGCATGAAGGAGGCCGCGGGTGCGCCTGGGACTGCAGACGAGTGGTAAGCAGCACGCATGACGCGTACGCGTGCTCCCGGCCCGCTCGCATGTAGCACTTCCATGGCGCGTGCAATGCGCCGCGTTACGCCTCCTTCGGTCACCTGAAGTTAAAGACAGCTTCATTTAGTCGAGCTGATTACTGTAGTCACAATATTAATTATGGTCACAGATAGCTTAGGTAGTATTTACACCTTGGGGTAGTAGACAGCAACAGGAGTTAGGGGGTTTAAGAGCAATCGATCTTATTTTCACATTCCTAAACTTTGTTGGAGAGCATGACGTAGTAAAAAGACTGATTAAAAACACAATTTAAAAAAATCTATCATGATTTTAGAATGCTTTTAGACAGATAAGGCATGAACACCTGAGCAGTCACTTGTACTTGCATTGATGACTAACCTACCAGTCCCCAAAGTAATCGTGTTTGTGAATGTTCTACAAATGGAAATATACCTCAAATATTTAATAACAACGTGTTGAGTTAATCTTACCGTTGCTTTGCAATTGAACTTTCAAACTAGTGTATGAAATATTCATGACCAAGCATATGATGACCTCAACTAAGCTGTTATTATAACTGTGCGGCCAGTGGCTACAGTGCTTCGTAGACTTTGTTTGGCTGTAGTCAGTGTAAATCATTGTCAAATGTAATGTGTGCGTGCCCGAGAACTTCTTACTTAGTCGTCGTGACGAATGTTGTTCGACTACTTTCGTGTCCTGTGGAACTGCCCGAGTACTTGTTTTAGTATACGATACCTAAGTATATAGAACTTAAATTAGTAGCCAGCTATTTTTTAAACTGAAAGTCTAAACCCCTGCTCAACAACCTTTCAGAACAAAGATTTCTGAGCAACGGGCCGTGAGTTCGATCTCAGTACAAAAATATTTGTCTGGCACTGTGGCCTACTGCGCCTTCAGATTATATATGTTGCCGCAGTACAAAGATACCATAAGGCCAATATTTAATTTTGTTCCGGGTTGCGGTGTCTGCATGCAAGATTTGTTTACAAAGGTACCCAAGACAAAGAGGGCATGAGGCAGCGGTTTTTTACTAATATTTTTTTGTATTAATGTTACGTTTATTGGCAATCATTTATGATATAAATACGAAGCCATTTGCTAGTTAGTGTGTTACGCACAGTTGTTGTGGCCTTCGTTAAAGTATGTATTTATTGTTACTAGTGACGTGATCCTTCTTGCGGGGGCGAAATGAAATTGCGGAGTGTTGTGATTGCGATCTTTTCAATGATCACCTCACTTTTGAATACATAAGTGGGTGTCGAGAGACATTTAAATATTTGCATGTAGCCATAGGACGACCTATTAAACTTCAAGTTAAAGTACCATAACGTTTATACAGATAATTACGGAAAGAATGCGTGCTTGCCCTTGACTTTGAATAACAGGGCACAAAAGAATTATAACTGGCTGAACCTTTTTAAATCCAGTTTTGTTCGTTTTAACCCCCTTAATGGTTTTAGGTTAGGTTGTATATAATAGCAAAAAATCAACGGTCAACCTATGTAACACCTGGTCGTCTCTGTGGACAAATGTAGCATTACGGACAATTCCACTTAAATAAGTAGGTAATATGCGTACCTATGTTAATGTGTAAGCATTCAACAAAAGCATACAAAAATACCGAATTTACATATTTAATTTTATGAAGGCAATTTATCTGATGTTTTTTGTTCTTTTCGTTCCATTTACAGAAAAAGATAAAGCCTTATTGGCAGGGAGCAGTTAGTTTGGAACTGCGCAGCCTTTTACTATGACTCTGATCAAGGCGATTTATTTCAGAAGATAAACTGACGTCATCTGTATAATCGAACGTCAACTAAAACCAGAAGGCCGTATACGACCCACTATGATTAGCGCTCTACCAACTCTACAAGACTATAGATGTAGTAAGTATATGGTTATGGATACTTGTTTATTTAAATCGATACATGGTGGGCAAATGAAATCATACCTAGTTTTTTGATTAATGAAATAACCGTAATTACAAGTTACCAAAAGAGAATCAGTGCCTGTCAATTATTGTACAACCGGTTCCGTTGCCGCCACGGCCTAGTTTAATTAATTCATGAAGGTAATATCGAAGTAGAGGTTGTTCGTTATGGCTTAGAACCTGAAAACTGATCATTTACTTAGTGTTAGCGTGTTACTGGCTCTTCCTAGTAGAAACTAATAGAAATATAAAAATAGTTCTGCACACAGAATAACGATAATGGCACGATCTATTGACACTGAGACGATTAACGAGCGCACGTGGTTTTTGCACAGTTAACGGTAAACTTGACAGCCTTATTAGTATTAATCAGAACACGCGAATTAGTAACAAATGCATGTTTTGAATTGTGAGAATCTTTCCGAATGGGAGACGGAAGGCTTAATTTGGCAAAAGTGGAGGGGGAGGGGTCCGTGACGCTAGCGGTCGTCGACTCTCGCGCGGGCGTGCGGGGCATCGCGCAATATCGATGTTTTACGAGAAATGATGCAGGAAAATACGCAAATCTGTTCGTCTCAGTTTCTAGTGATTCACCTATCGTTCTCGTGAACATTGATTTTTATATAAAAGTAAAGCAGGTAAAGGACAGGAGGGGCGCGTCATTAACTCGTATCGATCTCATACGTAAACCGCGATTGGCAAGCCAGCATAGTCGTCGATTTTCCTAAAACTAATGAAGGCTGTGAAAGTTTTTGATTTCCAATTTGTTCTTGCTTTCGTTTTACCTGACTGCAAGAAGGGTTATGTTTTTCGCGCGTATCTTGTATGTTTTTTATATTTTCTATAAGATAAAGTATAAGGTACCTAAGTACATAGGTATAATAGATCTATATACCTTCCGAAAAAATCTAACTATCTCTTTTCCAGTGATTTCGTTCGCGAGAATGTTTTCATAAAACTTTTAACACTCCTTAAACCGTATTTTAAGGGTATTTTAAAAAAAGACTAATTATAACAGTCTTTATTATTCATTTTGATTAAAATTTGTGCCAAGTTTCAAGCTTATTAACCCAAAGAATCAAGACTCTCCTGTACAACCTTTAAACCTAAATCGTTTTATAGGGTAGTTTTGAATAATGAAAACCCTTTTTTATATTCTTAGGTTAGGTACTATTTGTTAGAAGTTTCAAGTATATTGGCCCAAGGAATAATTTCTTTACCTTTTCACCCCCTTAAAAGTAGAAATTCCTAAAAGCCCTTCTTATTGCTAGTTCAAATCGCAAAAGGAAGTCTTGTGCAACATTTTCACGTTCCCAGGCTCAGTAGTTTCGGCTGTGCGTTGATGTCAGTTTCTCCTTTTATATCTATAGATAATTTAAATGAGGCGCTAAGGTAGTTGGACCAGGTAAATTAGAATGTATCTAATATTTTAAGCGTATGTGCAAAAAGCGTCGCTAACGTGTGCCTTTTACGTGAATAACATAATAGTTGCGTAGCCAAGCTCATCATTATGTGACAGTCACGTAAATGATGATAAGTTGGCGTATACAAATAACATGAGACAAACAGCGGATAGCGCGGTGCAGCACAGCCTCGCGAGCGACGGCCTTTGCGCAGGATTTCCGGCAGTCTGCACACGAACCCGAATAACCATGTTGAGCTAACAACGCTTCGTTAACTTTCAGTTTAATGTACCTACTCGAGTTATGTTAGAACGTCGTAGGTAAGAACCAGAAATTTCTGCTAACTTATAGGATATAAGTGAGACAGTAGGCAGTCGTTTTAATTAAGTTTTTAATCATCACTATCCAATGACTCATAGGTTTTATTAAAGTTCACAAGTAGAACCAGATTGTCTGTTTATTGTTTCCTGCTTGAAGATATAGGAAATGCGTTAAGCAAAACGATAAGTAGCTTCCTCACGTCTATTTGTTCACTTTCACTGTTCGATAATCAAGCGTTGGGATCGAGATTACCTACTATTGTGTTCGCATCACCTTGTTGTAATAGCATTTGTGATTTTTTTATAAGTTGCAATTACCTATTATCTTCTAGATAGTGTGATGCGGACTCTCTTACTCAATCAGTTGGATTCCTTCTTAATTTAAAAATAAATTCATAATTTCAAACATGTTGGTATATTTACATACCCTTGGCGGCGCGAAATCCAATTTAGTATTCGGTCTAATGGTACCGGTTTTTCGTAATAGATGCCCGGCGTTCCTTTATCCGCGACTGCCCAGAGTTTCAAGCGTGCTGTGGCTATAAGTCGTGCATACATGTTTATTGAGCACAGTTAAATGGCGTGATCAATCCTCTTTTGTAATTGATGGGTATACCCTTAACTCCTTCACTTGATAACTGTAAGAGTTGATCACAATAGGAGCATATTATTGACAGTGCATTGCGTTACAATAATTACAGTCCTACTTTTTGGGGGCATTATTCTAAATTGGGTTTTTCTAAGCTTTTGATAGTATAGCTAGATTCCCTATATATTTATCATACTCTTTGAGAGAGGTTGCAAAATGGCAATGTCGGTTGATATCGTTTGTTACACATGTCGTCATAGAGCTCGCACCGAATAATGAAAAGCATGTTGTTACGGAAACGCACAGGAACAATTTACGACAGTGACATAACTGTTACATACAGTTCTGCAAGACTTGCATTTTAGTTTATCTCTTCCACGCGAATTAAAGGAACACACTAAAAAAACTTACTGAACTAGCTCTCAGACAGGTTTGCTTGAACATTTCCCCTCAACATTAAACCTTATGCCGTGATACACAAGCCTCATTCTTTAAAATTTAATAAATATCCATAATATAGCTCGAACGTTTCGTCGTCGTCCTGAGTTTTAACACCGTAAAAGGAAATGACCACTTTAGCCTTTTGGCAATGACCTCTTGTTAATCGAAATGCCACAATCTTATTTACTTACATTATTCGATAGCTACTTCACTTTGTTTTATAACTTCATATATTTCTTTTATATAACAAATATGCAAATTCGAAAGCTTGCATAACGCGATACTGTCTAATTTATGCTGTTTTATTTGAACTTTTCTTTAAATTATACATTTAAATTATTTATGAGTTGTTGACAAACTTTGTGTGAAATTATAATATTTTATAATCAAAGCTAGAGCTTTTCAGTATTTAGGGGTTGTTTGACCTCACCTTTCCATATTCGGCGGTCCCAGCCCACTCTCGCCGCCATTGATCTGCCACTTCCATGTCAATGAGTTGGTGTGTGTCGTTTTTCGATAAATGCAGCTACACTCGGGAGCTCGGGCTCGTTCGATAGAAGCGCACACGCACGTTCTCGCTGCGCGCCGGCTCGATGCCTACTGCCAGTCACCTCCACTGCCTTCGGCGCGCGAGACGCGGTACAGCCTCAGCCCACAAAATAAATTTAAATATCGCCAATTCGTCATTGCCTTCCGTTGACAAAAACCGTACCTACTTAATATCAACGCCCACTGTCAGTATAAGGTACCTTTCGCGTAGGAAGCGGCCCACGCTTTACTAGAGATAGGTAGATACTGCAATGTGGAAACAAATGTTTTATACATTTGTTTGGTTCTAACTTAGAAATAGGTACAGAAAAACATTCATAATATTTTTTTGAGTGTAGATATCCAGGCAAACTAAATGCAAAATTTAAAAAAAAGAAACAAGTTACAGGGAGAGTTACAAGTTAGCTAAGTCAATCCTTCCTTGGCTACAATACAAGGAACGACCAAACAACCCCGGATAGGTTCGTTTCAGTCCTTCTTCCGACATTATTTGTCCAAATAATGGTCTTTCAGACCCCAGATGGAGTCTTCACATTACGCCATTATTGCCGCTAGTCAAAATAAGCAATTAAGTATAGGGATAAAATAGGAAGCGAAGTTTTTAATGGTTTGATGGAATCGGAGGCGGAGGCAGAAGCGATGAAAAACAAAATGAATTTGATGGCACGGTTGGCGCAGCGGTTGAGAAATATGCTGTTGCGCTACGTGTCGCGGGTTCGATTCCTTCATGGAAAAAATATTTGTATAGCCTACAGATTGTTGTTCCGAGTATAGGTGTCTTGTGTATGTGAAATATTATGTTTGTAAACGCACCCACGATGCAGTAGTTCCTAGTGTGTAGAAGTTTTTTTTTTTTTAATCTTCTAAAATTAATTAAAAACTTGGTAAGTACTTCCTATAAATGTACCGCGAACTTTTAACATGCCAAATACGAAACAAAACGACAAGTGAAAGAGTAATCGACAGAAGGCATGGGGGCAGGGAGGTTCCACGCCTGACTAGTAATATACGTAGACTGGTTTGTATCTCCGATATATGTTCCAATTCATTATCGGAACCTGAATCGGAATTGGGAGGTACAAAATCAATCGGAAGTTCCGAACTTTCGGAATAGAACCTTCGTAACATTTTAGCTACTAACTTATTGTTTTGGTTAAATTTTACTTTTTCCTTCAGTTCTATGATCACACATAACTAGTTACGGACTGGACGGGATTCCTTTGGTATCTAGGTTAGGTAATCTTAGAAATCATCGTCATCTGTAGACTAGATGAATCTAAATAAATAGATAATCCCAAGGAGATTTAACTCTAGCCTGGCTACCACGGCAGAATGGCACTAGATGAGCGGTATTGGATGCCCAAGAAATAGTAAAATTCGGGGCCAACAAAATATACAAATACTCATGTCAGTTGATTAAGATGATTTAAGCGCCTTTAATTTTTTTTTTTTTTTGTTGTAACAGGCAGAGGTAATGTCAGCTATAATAAAATTGCCATGAAGGACTTCAGTAAGTCTGATGTGCCCACATGAAGAAGTCATTGGATGTTTTCCCACCTTAAAAAAAGTTCAGGAATTACTGTAAAGTAAACTAACAATTGATAGAATGATTCTTTCAAACATTTTTTATTCAACATAATTTAATTACCTATTGTATATAGACAAGAAATTCATAACAAAATACATTTTATTATCTTAGATGAAATGTAAGTTTACCCACTTAATGTAGGTAAGTAAACTAACATCTGACAAAGATAGTTGTGAAACTTAAATAACATAAGAAATAGAAAGAATTAGTAGATAGCTTTGGCTTAGATGAATTTTTTGCCATATTTATTTCATTAAAAAAACAGTCTGTAAGCAAAATTAATCTAGTCCATAATTATGAATTATTTTTAGTAGAAATTTTAAAATGTTTACTGTCCATGTTGCACACAATGGATATTTTTACAATACTTAGTTTGTTAACTTGCCCATAGTTTATTTTCAAAACTAAATCGCAGTTGACTAATATATAAATCTAATACATTATTATCACATTTTCTTAATTCTAAAATGTCAAGAAAGGCATCACTTTTGAACTTATTCCTCATGTTCACACATCTTTGGTACTTGGCAACCAAAACATCATGCTTTTGGCTTGTCATACAAAAGTTATAAAAGATTTTTTGCTCAGTGTTATAACTTTTGTTGATGCCATTTTTGAAATATCTGTAGAATAGTTGTTGTTCATAGTTGCACATATTTTCAACTTCAGTCCATTGTGATTTAGTCAATCCAAACAGCAGACCAATTTGAGGACCTTTGACTGCACATGTTACTTGTCCTGATCTATCACTTATTCTTATAGTAGCACTTGACGTTACTTTTCCTTTAAAGTTACTGATCTTGACTGACTCCAGATAATATTCTGTCAGCAATCCCCATCCCTTTGAGTGAAGTTTAATTCGTTGTGCCTCCGTAAGTTTCAAGCAAACAACAGATTGGTAAAAACTATTGTCAACTTGTTTCTGATTCATGGGATGCTGTTTATATGGAACTGATAAAGTAAGGAGCCCGTATAAGTAGGTACCTACTTACTCAGTTCATTAGGAGAGAACTGCTGTATTTCGTATTTCTGCTTTCGCCACTTTATTCAGTAAAGCTGGCTGTTTAGCTTGCACAGCCAGAAGATATTTGTAATTTTGTATTCAACTACAAAATACATTTTTTAAAATTCAAATCCGAACGATATTACGATATTACTGAAGTTTAATCTTGCCGACGTCACTGTCAGTCACTGTCAAAGTGTCAAGTCATGAACTCAACCAACCATTATTCGCTGCGTTCCGAAATATAATGTATCAGCGCTGTTAGCGCGTCAACAAATCGCATGGTGATGATGATTCGACGTGGTCAGAACTGAAAATTCGTAGCCAAGTTTATATCGTTCAAAATGATATAATGAATTGTTATCGTTTCTTTGTAGAAATGGCATCAGCGACGAACATTGATGATAACGCTACATCCTTTGTTATTGTAGAACGAGCGACCGACTCAGGCGCGTCAACATGGCTACCAACTTATCTTTTTCTACAATTGCTGACACCGAGGCGGTAAATCAGAACCCAGTTCTTCAATTTTGCCCAATTTCTTGCGATTTGACAGTATGACGTGACGTCACAACATGGCAATCGATCCTATTCTTATTTGGAACGCATCATCATCTTCCTGCCCTTGTCCCGTGTTATTTGGGGTCGGCGCAACACGTTTTCTTCTTCCATTCTGCCCTGTCACTCGTCATACTATCACTAACTTCCTTTTCTTTCATATCACTCTTCACACAATCCATCCATCTTTTCATTGGTCTCCCTCTCCCTCTCCATCCATCCACATGTAAACTCATAAGTCTTTTAGTAACATGCGTTTCATCCCTCCTCTTCACATGACCATACCAAGACAATTCTATCGCTAACTTATTTGGAACGCATACTATATCGCACCTACGGTGCAATAACGTCACTTATGCAATTTTTGTCAAAACTTAACTGATTATGAGAAAATACTCCGAATCCACCTCTTTACTTGGTGCGTTATTGTCATTTGTGTAGTACGCAAACTTTCCTCGTGAGGGCATTAGTGTCGTTACGGTTTTGGGGCGAATCTGGATGGCACTGGGAGAAACAACGTTTCATTGTTCAGTTGCGCGCGGCCCCCCGCACGAATAGTTGTCTTCTAGAGCTACAACGTTACTAAGGTAATTGTGACAATTATTTTTTATGTTTTTGGAGCAATAACGACACTTGTGTAGTGAAGTAATGACGTTGTTTCCCCAATATTTGTATTTCATGATGTAAAGTTTTTAACGTTAGATTAACACTTGTGACGATATTGCTCCAATATAGTAGGATTATTGTTTTTGATTATTTTTTTATGATAATTATTCCAACATGATAAATAGATAGATAATAGTTTGATTATGACATCTTTTTTCTTTTTTATCCCGAATTTTCAAATAAGTTGTTTAGTTGATGTGAGATGTTTAGATTTTGAAATTACATTCCTGCGTTAAATTGAAAACTGGTATCGGCGGTCCCGCTAATTTTAAGACAATTTTATTTTATTGATTTTCTTTAATTTAAAGTGATCAATTTGTTTCGTTTGAAATTGTATTATAATTAGTATTTATTTGTTTTAATAATGTGGTGGTTTGGCGCACTAAAAGAACAGCCGTCACTGCTTTTAAGCAATCTAATATGTAATTATTTCACGGGAATTTAAAACCTTAATTTTGATAAATCAGTCAATAACTTATTTCGTTATCATATTTTTTTATTGAGCACCTATTTATTATCATTATTTTGTATTTTCTTTTTTTTTCAGAATGAACCAACGCAACCAAACTCGATTGAAGTTCAAAATTTAGCCAACTCTACAAAGTTACCAATTTCAAAACCAGAAAATGCATTGTCTCTTACGAATTCCGAGTGTCCATTATCACCATCCAACCTAGAAGACCCAACAACAACTACTCCAGAGCAGGATGATACTACTTTGGAGGACCCCGTTAACTCTCCATCGATTTTATTTGCGACTAATAAATCATATGAACAAGAGGGTATCGACTTTCAAACAGGCGATTTCTCCGGCACTGATTCAGGAGATGAATACAGGCCTGGCCCTCGTTCAAGATCGTCTTCATCCAGTAGCTCCAGTAGCAGTTCTACCAGGAGCTCCAGTAGCAGTAGCTCCAGTGGTTGTTCCAGTGATTCTGCTGCAGAAAACAATAATTCTAATAATGAGAGTCTAGTTCACGAGTATAACCAACCAGCGGAACCGATAACTAAACCGAGAGGCAAAAAGCGTACGCGTAATCCAACAATCTGGAAAAAGAATGTTGCTAAGCAATTGAAAAACACCAAAAAAAAACAAAGTAAAACAATAGGACCTACATGTACAACTAAATGTCGGTTTTCCTGTGCTGCTAAATTTACTGAACAAAAAAGGTCGGAAATCTTTGAGTCTTACTGGAAGTTGGAGATACCTACTGTTGATTATTAATTAATAAGATTTAAATAAGGGTACAATGACTGTGATTAATAGACTAATCAATAGTTAAGTTCTTTGGATAATTGCAATTACGATGATGTTGAACAATATATATATTGATAATCTGTCATTAAAAAGTCGGATTAATATTAATGTAAAAGTTACTATTTAGAATTCAGAAATTTTGTCACTCTTTTTCGCTATTTGAATAAATATTTTTTAGAAAAGCATGATGACGTGTTTTATTTGCTTTGACATAATTGACCGGTAAATTATTTTCTAGACCCATAACGTCACTTCTGCGAGGGTTGTAATTTTTAAACGTTTATATCTTCATAATAGGAAACAGTGAAATGTTTACTTTTATGTTAATTAAAGTAAGGTTTAATGGTTTAGTTTCAATATTATCAATTTATTTTTTTAGTCGAGTAAAACTATACAATTTAATAGGATGTTCAATTTTCAAACGCTTCTCCTGAAATAATACGTCAGATACATAAGTGACGTTATAGCACCGTAGGTGCGATATATAGATATTATCAGTGTGGCTACTTCAGTAAAGTGTCACACTGAAGAACTCTTCATGATGCACGCTAACAGGTTTATTACACTATTCAATTTTTAGATAATCTAACTAGGAAATTGGCAAATGTAATCGCAGTTAGAACAGGTTGGATCCGATTTAGGGCGGAATTTACCAATAAAACTAATCGCGTTTTAACGTTTGGCTCGTATAATCGCGTTTAGCCGCTGTCACTAGTGTAACTTTTAAAAATACAACGAAAGAAAAATACAGACAAGAGACACTAGTAACAGCGGCTAAACGTGACAAAGCCATAGTTTGAATCGAAGGTTCTGACCGTTCTGCTTCCTAAATTGTCTACGATTTAGGACAGTGTTATCACGGCGGGCGCTACATAATTAACTATTCATACGAAGAAGTTAAAAAAGACTTAATATCCAAACCAAATTATAAAAAAAAAGACTGATTTCAAGACGAAATATGTCATTTGAAGTGACATTAATATTTTGACATTTGGAGGTTATTTTGGACGTGTTGTGATCGTATTGTTTTTTCTAGCTTACATAATTTATATACGCTCAGCATCATTCGATTCGACGACCTTTCACACAATCGGAATCAATGCGAATAGGTTGGATTCACTCATTAGTTAACAAATGGCCCGGGAAAAACATCTTTGGGATGTATAGGTTTCTTCCCATGTTTTTTGTACTTGGAGCCGCTTTGGAGTTTTCTATGATTAACTGGAAAGTTGGAGAAGTTAACTTTTACAGTTCTTTTAAGAGGCGGCAAGCTCACGATTTAGTTGAAGAGAAGATAAAGAAATACGCAGCAGCATAAAATGCCAGCCGGAGTTACTTGGGGTCAATATATAGCATTTTCTTCAGCAGCTATGCTGTCTATGTTTGCAGGATCGCAAATGGTGCATCAGTACTACAAGCCTTTAAGAGATTTGAATGAATACATTAACAGAGAACTGAGGAGTTTACCAGATAGTGTACAAGTAAAGATTAGACAAGAACTGCACGATGAAGGTGTGTTAAACAAATAATAGTGTCCCTGCTGTATGATTATGATCAATGCGTAAATAAAATTGTTATATAGAGAGAAGTAAGTCTTTCTTTACCATGAGTCATATTTGATAAAATAATGCAAGCTTTATATTTTTTAATTCGGAAGGAAAGCAATGCATTTGTAATCAAGTGGCCTGTTGGTCTAGTGGTTAGTGCCTCTGACTACTATGACGGAGGTTGTGATTTTGATTCCCTCCCATGATAAATGTTTGTGTGATGACCACAATCATTTGTTCTGTCTGGGTGTAATTTTATGTATATGTATTTATTCAGAAATATATGTATAAGTATGTTTATCAGTTGTTTAGTACCCATAGTACAAACGCTGCTTAGTTTGGGAATAGACAATGCGTGCAAGTTGTGGAATACCTATTATTATAATAATTGAGAATCAACCATTATCATCGCATACGTGGGGCACACTAAAAGTTTCTAGATCTGGCCACTTACAATTAAAGTATTAAAAAACAATTATGGAATCCGAAACTGGAACTCTGCGAGCATATTACTTTTTAATTTTTGAAAATGTCATTTGTTTTTTCATTGTGGCATCCTTTCGAAGATGTGTGTCGCTATCAAAATGAATTCAACTTGTGAACATTTTCATTAAATGATTTTTTTGAATTTTGTTGTGGCTTAAGTCAACAACAGAGTTGCCAGAACTCTGTGTATTTGTGGTAACAGACTCGAAAATTTACATCATACAACAACTTAATAAAACTGACAAAAAAAAATACTAGCCAGCAAATTCGTGCTTTGTTAGGTTGTAATGAGCCAAGTGCAAAACATTTTACATGGGCATCTGAAGGTTTGGAAGTTTTGCACTCAATGGATACCACATGACTTAACGGAGGACCAGAAACGACAGTGTGTCCAGTGGTGCCTTAAAATGATAAAAATGTTTAATGGAGGACAGTCATTGTGTGTCTACAATATCATGAAAGATGACAAAACCTGGGCATACTGCTTTGAACCCGAAAGAAAAAGCCAGTTGGCAGAGTGGGTCTTTCCTTTTGAAGATTTGCCGATGAAATTTGAGAAAAATTGAAGTGTTGGTAGGTAAAAAATGGTTGCTTCTTGCCATCAACACTTATATTATTGCTTAGCCAGAGTCTTAAAAAAGAAAAGTTCGCGAAAAGTGTCCACAAAGCAATGTACCTACTCCTCCAATACGATAACGCATCCTCACATTCCGCTAAAGTATTAGAAGCTTATTTGAAGGCTTCAGATGTGGAACTGATGACGCATCCAATTTCCAACCCGGACCTTGCACTCTACGACTTCTATTTGTTTCCAAAAATTAAAGACAAAACTTAGAGACACGTTTTACGAGCCCTGAATCGGCGGTGAAAGCGTTCCATAAAGCCTTTGAAGAGGTCCCTGAAGAAGACTGATTCAACTGCTTTGTACAGTGGTTTCAGCAAATGCAAAAATGCATTAATTGCGAGGGAAAATACTTTGGAAAACTATAACTGTAGGTAGCTATCGTAAGTCATATATCTCGTCTTATTTATCAGAATCCAGAAACTTTTAGTTTGCCCTAAGAACTAGTAAAATCATGGGATGTACACTGATGGAGACATAACCATTTTTCTCTGTCTCTTCGCCCTCATTTCCCGCCCAGCTCACTCCTCGAAACTCACCGGCATTATAAGGCAAAATCCATTTTTCACTTAAACTCTTTCTTAAAAAAGATAAAAGTTAGTTAAAATTAGGTGTACAATTAAGTTTATTCTATTGTATTCTTTATGGATGGTAAGACTACTCCTTTACCCTTTCATTCGCAGTGGTAGGCAAACATTAAAATTCTATTGAAGGAAAGTGGTATTTTTGTTGTTTTGATTGTTGGAGTGTAAATGATGCTTTTTTTGAGGTGGGATATCATCAAATGACTTCTCCTGTCTAGGGTGGAGTGAGAGTCGTGAGAGAGCGCGTCAGACTTTTACTGACTAAAACCTATCTAAGTTCCGTCATTTACCCTTTCCATTCTAAGGCCATGGTAACCATTCAAATATTCTCTCATAGCAAAGGGTGCATCAAAAGATAGTCTAAAAATCCTGGCTTTGTAAGCAGCTTGGTCTGGCTTTGTATCTGGCAGTAAATCTTTTAGAAACTATTATAGAAACATCGACTTCCGAAATTAAAGTTATTTTGCACTTCTCAGTGTTTTTTTATTTTACATTGAAGTTGGTTGTATTTTTTTTGTGTAAAATTTTACTGGCTAATCACCATACCATCAACACAAGACACAAAAAAAAAGCATATAATTATTTGAAAAATGTATTATAGCTAGCTATAAATTTTGGCTCCACTCTTATAATAATATTTACAATAGGTAGGTACATTAATTTTAACAATAAACTTTATATTCAATAAATTATCTTAAAATTTTATAACTACAATAAAATAGGCACTTACAAAAGTCATTTTTTATAGAAATTAGATTAACAACTTACTTTTCTTCCTAACAAAATATTATACATAGTTACTAACAACATACACTTTGTTACAAACCAAATACTACACCTAATATTAATGAAATCATCTTGGTCTCATTTTAATGAGTATTGTTAATAACATAATGTGCTACTTTTATCACATTAGGTACTAATTAGTTGATATACCTAATAATAAGTACATCATGTAGCTTGACTACTGTATTCTTGATTCCATCCCATCCCCAACAATATTATACTTGTAACTCTGAATCTTAAACTTAGATAAAACCCATTTCTGACCATCTCTTTTTACAGTTAGTTTTGTATGGCGTATAAAGATACTATACAACCAAAGCATCAAATGCAGTCTTTTAAAATGTAAAAAATTGTACAACAATAGGTCATCTGGCCGAATTTGATATAGTTCGTCGAATCCAATCGACATGTGAGCTAATGGAATCGTATATCCGAGGTCTCCCCAATCCTATTTTTGTACAGGCAATGCGCCAACCACTGACTCCTTCCAATGACCATTGCTTAGTTTTATCGTTGAAGCACATCATTGAACTGCCCGCATATTCCTCCTCCTGTGAAAAATAAGCAAGCAGGTGTTATTATACTCACTTACGCACATAAGTAATTCTCGATTTTCCTTTCTCTAGCTAGATACTTACGTCACAGTCATCCTGGTCATACAAAGGTTCAGCGCATATTCCATTGACTGTGGCAATGCTTACATTCTCGCATGTGTTCATGGGACTGGTCACCACGTGGACTCTTTGCAGTTGGTCTTTGTTTCTGGTCCATCCGAGGGTGTTGCAAACATTTCGAGTGGCTTGTTCTGCGCCGTTTTCAGGTAGACAAATAGGTCTCACGAAGTCCGTCATCTCCACTGGTTCCTCGAGCCTTACTAGCGCGAGCATACTGCCTTCTACCGGGGAACGGACCATGCCGACTATTCGTCTTTCCTGTTGCCAAGGAGTCGTACTTTGTATGCGAACTGTGCCAAACCTGGCAGTCCATTCAGCTTTTGGCTGTCCCTGTGAAAAGATGGTAAATATTTCATAACTGTTCCTTGCTGGTAGCCCAAGATATAGAGAGTCTATTTGACACGACACCAAAGATATACGTACATAGATAAATCTACTTACTTGGAAGCAGGAGGCAGTAGTTATAAGCCAGGAGGGGTGTATGAGCGCGGCGTCACAGGCGTGCACATGTGTGCGCAGGAGCGCAGCGTGCCACGGCCAGTCGCCCGGCCGCGCCGAGCGTGGCAAGCCTTCCACGCCAGCAGCAGCACTACCGCCACGCGCAGATGTCACGCCACATTCTGTGCCGAGACGAAGTGATAAATTAATATTTTCTTTGATCCGCTTAACGTTGGGCGACAGCAATACCGGATTTTGTTTGGCGGTTTGGGATTTGACCTAGACCTGTACAGTGTGGGTAAGAGACAGAGCTATACAGGTTGTCTAGCGCCATCTCTTACCCACACTAGAAATAAGAATGAAACAATCTTACTTTAAACGTCATGGTAACCCCGCTAATCGTGATAAACTAACTAGGTACATAAGTAAATTGAGAATAAAACGCCAATTTGCAGGCATCGTAACGAAAAGTCCGCGATCGATACCAAGCGATAAATAAGCAGTAGCATCATTAACAACAGAACTCACCTAAATGATCACAAATGACTCGTATCACTTTTCGCTCGGGACATTCACTTTTAAGGAATGATATTTCTGCGGCAAAGGGGTCCACTATTTCTACATATTGTGGTTTCTCTTTCTTTTTATCAGTCTTTTCGTCCTGGTCCACATCTTCGGCATCTGGAACTACTTCTGCGCTAAATGAAGCCCTGGAATTGAAAGGATATCTCACATTACCTAATCATACATAGCCTATAGATTCAGTAGGCAGGTACCTACCTAATCATATATTTATAGAAAAGTAGGTAAGTAAATGCATCTTTTTCGTTATATCAAGGTCTTCAAGTCTGAGTTACTATCGATAGATATAGACTTCACTTCATACATATCTATGTATGAATATTAAACACCTACGCTTAGATCTTTACAGACGAAAGAAATAACAATACACATACAGTCATTGTGTTTTTACTACTTCTAATCACAATGGTCTGTACGTATGAATATAGACAAATACTTATTAATTGAGTACGTATCTATCTACCTACAACATACTACTGTATTGGTCGTGTATTTTTTTTAATGTTTACACACAACAACGTATGAATGAATTGGAATTTATATTAAGACGTAGTTATAGTCAGAGACAAAAGTGATTTATATGTTTTTTTTGTCGACCGTACCTTTTCATCCGTTATGCATATTAGAAATAGATGTTCATACATAATAGGTTATTTATTTATTTTTTAAGGTGGGAAATCATCTAATCACTTCTCTCGGGTGGAGCGAGAGGGCGTGTCACACTTTAACTGACTAAAACCACACCTATGTTCCTTGAGTTGCCTTTTGCGTTCTAGGACCACGTATCCTTTTCATACTTTTCCCCATGGTCCTAACAGGCATCGGCCATGCTGGGCCCCTACGGCTTGCTGACATCTCTTTGAGGCGCGCGTGGCGGTGGAACACTACGCGTCGTCGATGACAACAAGTGGACTGCGAGTTAATAGAGCTGCTCGTCGTCCGCAAGCCCACGCCTATGGTGGCAGGAGATCGCTCTGTGATCCCCGACGCCCGGGGCACAAAATAAGATTTGTGCCTGAGGCGTCCTCTATCGCGGCGGCTGGGGCGTGAGATCATATATGTAATTAATAGATATGGAGTTACCTGTTGAGTTTAGACAGTAGGTGGCCGAGATCTTAGTGTAAGTCGTACGAATAGGTACATACCTACCACTACCCATATAAAGTCTAGAACTTACGTGACAGACCTAAAGACTCCTGTATCACTATCACCCAACTTCTAGTGTCAAGAGGGTCCTAGAAAACATTAAAACACGATAAAGTAAGAGCATATACTCACTTGAAGGTGAGGGCTTTACAGAGCGAGGCAGCGACACTGGTGAGTGCACGCTTGTCGTGCTCGTAGGGCGCGGCGCAGATCTTGCCGTCGCGCCCCCCCTCCGCCCACACGGCGTACCCGTTTCGGCTTCGGACGGCACCCAGGGTTGACTCACTGTTTTCTCGTCGCCAGGATGACAGTGACCGAGCAATCCATACTGTGTTCAAAATGAATGTTAGTTGTGGTGAAGAATTGATGAACGACACTGAATTATGTTATCTACTTCAATTGCGACGCAAAACTTCATTTGTGCCTAACTGCTTTTGTTATAAATATGCATCAGTAGGTCTAACGACAGTGTTTTGTGATACTCCAATTTTGTTACAAAACATGATTTGTTTCTAACATTGTGCAACCTTTGTTAACCTAACCTAATGGTTTTTTTGGTAATAAAGGTTTATATAGGGCCCAAAATAGTGCCTTGTGGAACTCCAATTTTTTATCCCGAATTTGTGGTGTGTTTTATTATTAGGTATGAATGTCCATCTATTGTGAAAGCATTCCATCAGATTTTTTAACAAGACGCAAGATTTATATTTTGGAACCACTTTCGATTTTATATATTCGGTAAACACTTTGAAACAGCTTACGGCATCCAGCTTCGTCGCTACCATCAGGACAGTCGGGTGTGCCGTCACATCGCAGATGAGCGGGCAGACAGCGCGTGTGTAACGCACAGCGCAAACCTCCCGCACCTGCAGCAGAACAGTGCGCGCAACTGCGCTCGTCTTCTGCTGCCGCGCAGTCAGGGATGCCATCGCACTCTCTACGAGATAGGGCGAGCCTTTGTAGGCTGTTAGAGCAGCCTGTAGGTGGAATATAAAAACATTAGTCGGTACATTATTTCTGGAACAGTCAGTTAAAACGGAATTAAAAACCTATCCTACCAATGTAAATGGAGGCAGTAAATGCAGGAGCATTTAACGATAGTTTTGCAGTATATTTGCAGTTTCGAGACTCAACGTCAGAGAACCTTTGTACTAATTATATAAGTAATTAGTACAAAGCTTGTTGTGTAGTATTGACAATCACAACCTTCGAAAAATTTTGAGTTGGAACTGTCTTTCTACATTCATACAATTAACTACAAATTACCTGGTTCAGGACTACAGGAACCCGTGCCGAAGTAGTCGGGGAATCTTGCGCAATCAAAGTGCGGGCGCAGTCGGTCAGGCAGACGCGCGCCACAGCCAGCATGGAAAGCTCTGCAGTAGGCGCGACACGGCTTGACCAGGCGGTCCTCTGAACATTGAGGCTGAAGCATTTGGCACACGAAATCCTGCAACATAGATAAAAGAAAGTGAATATCATGATCGTGATCGGTGTGGCTCTCTGGAATCTCAAAAATATCTATGGTAAAATTTGTACCTTTGTCATCTAGAGGAACACCTGCGATATTAGATAGCCCGCCGGGTAATTATGGAGCCAGCCACTAAACCTAATCTTAGGTACGCAGACAGACCTCAAGGTCTCGCTTTGGCCTTAATCACAAGGAATTTTCTATTAACGCATACATATAATGCAATTGTAATCAATAGGTTACAGATTCAACCATTCGTCTTATTTCATGCACTATTGCGATAACAAATTTGAATTTTATTGCCATAGAGACCAAACAGTATCATTGCATTGGTATGGAATTCTCGTCCACGCGCCCGACGCTAATAAGGCAAATATTTGGGATCGACCCTAATTTTATTATATTACCTGTGCAAGATGTGAACATTCAGCGTCCAGGAGTTCTCTGAAAGCTACGAGGTCTCTCATTAGTGCATCTTTCGACGAGTGACCCACAAGGTTGGGGTACGAGGTGCTATTGTAAGGCAGATGTGAGCACAACGACAACGTGACTGGAGAGCACTCCCGGACTTCCTCCACGGCGTCTGCCGAAACTGCTTCCGTGGTTGGTGTCTCTATGGGTGTTGTATCTGTTTCCTTCAGCTCTAGCGATGATATTACTGAGTTTTCCTGTAATAAATACAAACATATTTACTATAATACGTATTGTAGGTTTATACGAAACTATAATGTATAAATGTACATAGAGATTTAACAATAGCTCAGAAGTGTTATTACAGTAGATATTTATTTACACTCGACCGTAGATATACCTGTATAATATTATATTATACATATATCGCTGTTCAGTAAGTGGCCATTTCAGAACACTTTAATAAAAAAAAATTCTTGTATTGTTCCTTGTAGGGATATCAAAACTGTTATACCAAAGCAATATCTACATTATTTTAGTGAATAATGTAGATACCATTGATAACAACCTAAAAACTTTTTACAAGAAAAAAATAACCGGCTTCATTGTTTTTAGGGTTTCGTACCCCAAAAGGAAAAGACAAGGTACCCTTATAGGATCACTTTGTTGTCCGTCCGTCTGTTCGTCCGTCTGTCTGTCTGTCTGTCCGTCTGTCAAGACCCTTTATCTCGGGAACGCGTGGAGGTATCGAATTGAAATTTAAGTCATATACTCAAATCTGTGGTCCCTTGAAGCTGTGAAAAAATCATATTTCTGAGTTAACGAACAAAAAAGATACAGCCGTTTATGTTGCAAGAAACGTATATTTCGTCATTCTCCAGGGAATCAAAATTCATAGGTTACTTCGTTACGTTACGTCACAAAAAAAAAACTTTTTTTGCGATATTAGTTTCCTCGATTCCTCATGGATCCCATCATCAGCACAGGATTTTGAAAAAAAAAATGGGTCTAATATGGAAGCATATCCTTTAAGAAGACATTTTTTTTTGCTAATCGGTCCATAACTCACACTCTATTAGCTACTGAGGGAGACGGTGTTGAGGCTGTGGCAGTAGCAAGTAAAACATTTTCGCTATTTCTGATACCGGATCAGTAGCACACTGAACGACAGAACACTTTCAGATACTTTTTTGAAATCGTTTATTCGTAAAATCTTTGTCCTTGTAAGCCATCTGCTCATCTTTTCCTTTGCTACCGGGTTATCTTCCATTAGTCATGATACGATTAATAGATATCTTGTCAACAAAGAAAAAAGATACCTACTACCGAACTAAATTACATCGAATTGTTTACGAAATGATCCTTTCAGAAGGCAGGTCTGTGCTCTCAAAACCTTGACGGTTGAAAATAGTAGCTAGGTTTATTTCCATTCTATTCATTTTAGGATTTGATATTTATTAACATATAAAGATATCATACTAGTATAATAATAGTGAAAGTTTATATGCATGTATATGTGCGTGTGTATTGTTTGCTTCTACTTCACGTTTAAAACAGTTGAACGGATTTGGATGAAAGTTAGCAAACGGGTAGACAAGGGATACTTTTTAACCCAAGAATATGTCCACTTTGGACAATTTTCTACTTACAGACAAAGGAAGCCGCTAAAAGAAGTAAGTTTCACTATATTTGTGACTAGGTTTTGTCCGCGGCTTCGTCCGCGTACATAAAATATAGCCTATGTCACTCAGGAGTATTAGATTATTATTATGATTATTATTATAATGGGACGTTGAGGCGTTAAGACGAAATGAACTTGTATAATTGCCTTTCGATTGATCGATCTGCGAGGTTACACTGCGCTTACCGAGGTCAGCTCGCGGCTAGGTGACATTTATACAAACATCGACACAGCTCCGAACTTCGGAAGATATTTTTAACTGTAGGTAGGTGTGCTGTGGGTCACGGTAGTTAACTCTACCTACTTATATGTTGTCAACATAGACATTCTAGCTACCGCATACCTGCCTAATCAAGGCTTTCAATCTCACAAAAATACCTATATTAAAGTTCATTGTTCCTCGCAAACAATATACAAGCGAATCAGATAGTTATGTTAATTCTGCGGGGTGACTGCCCCAGTGCAATGCAATTTCAAGAGCAAAATAAAAGAATAAATGTTAGTTAACATTCGCATGAAACAATAGAAGGTAAATCTGCCTAAAATGAACATTTAATCTAAAAAATAATTTCGTAACCGTGCTATTAGCATCATGTGAGATTAAAAACTTGCAATTTGATTGCATTTTGTTTACCTAATATGCTAACAGGATTTGGTAATAAAAAATATCTACAGCAAAGAAAAAGGAGAATATGAATTTACAAATAAAGATCATCTAACCGTAAAGACTGCAATGTTTCACAATGACTTGCTTGCCTTGCTATTTAGCGCTGAAATCTAGCTCGCTATGAGGAATTTGTGATGCTCACATTATTATCTCATAAATAATGTTCAACGAAATGCTTAACGAACGAACAGCGACATATTTACATTGACGGTTTTCGGTTGAATTAACATAAGACCGTAGAAAGGGGTTCGTTTGAGTTGACGGTTACGTGTCGAGAAGGATTCAACCAACGGACTGGAAAGACGAACACGTGCACATGTAAAGCAATAACAGGAGAAATTTGTTAAAATCTTACTGATTACCTAGGCAATACCTATTTGTTTTCATACGGTAGGTAAGTATCTACGCTACAAACTTTAACCGTTTACAGAGTAAAAAGAGCGTAAAGATGAACAAGAAGTAATGTTATAAGGTGCTAATTGAACTGCTTACCTCAATATGCAGTGTCTCCGGTAGCGTGGTTATCTTGCTCAGGAACGCAGTTGGCATGGCCAGCTCCCGGGCGAGTACGGCTATCACTTCTGCGGTGCTCACCGCGGTGAAGATCGGCTCGAAAGACACCTCGAAGTGGACGCGAATGCCTTCCGTAGAACTGGAATTTATATTTAGATTTAGTAGTTAGCCTAGTTATCTAATGGGTAGACAACAAAGCCATCGGTGCGAAACACAGCGGTCGGCGACCTGGGCTTATCCGTCAGACTAACACCGAAACATCTTATCTGGACTAAGGCCTAAGTATATCCGGCAAAAAAGCCTCCTATCCTCATTACCACAGCTTTACTAAATATGGACAAGGCGTTTCATAATAATGTCACCATCATTAGCTTCAGTTTTCTCTCGCGTTGCATGTCCACCTTGCTTTTCTTTAGCTTTGTTTTGATTGTCTCAAGAGTTGAGATAATGTCTTTAGAGAGTTGTGAGAAGCTAGTCACGTCGTCTCATCTCTGCCGAACTCTCTGAATTGAGTTTGCGTCAAAGTTGCAAGGACATCTTACTCCGAGTTCGCTATTTGCTTCATGGATCTAGATATTCTAGATATCATTTTCTATCTCATTAGGTTAATTACCTCATTAAAATTGTTAAATACATGTACTTAGGTATTTTAATAAGTTAAGCTTTAGCATTTTTTTCTATTTGAGGCTTCACAAGGTTTTTGTTTACGGTTGTTATGTTAATGTTAACGCTTAAATATTCATTGCGTAACAGTTACGGTCAGTAAATAACAATTATGCTAGAAAAGCATTAACAAGAGCAACAGAAGTGGAAGTCACGTAAGATATAATAAAAAATAAAAAGATCTGGGACAACTATTGGCACAACAAATCTGTTTTTAGTACTTCCGCCAGCTCAGTCTTAGTGGGAATGAGATTTTTTATATGTTTGAAATTTGAATAACATTTCAACAGCTTTAAGTTCTCAGGGATGTACCATCAAAGCAAAGTTGCTTTAAAGTTTATGAAATCATTTTTACAATTAACAACTTAATCAAATCGTTATTGTTACTTCACTTCATATGATTCACGTTTGAATGGAGCCATCAGTTTCTTATAATAGGATGTGCCTATTGTAAAGAAACTAATGAAACTAAGTAGGTTATCTCCGTCCATCTAATCCGGGAAAGTGGTCAGGATTTCCAGCAGTGAAAGGATTCACGGCTGCCATTGTAACATTACAATTTTCGATTTGAATTCAGGTCGCAAAAAGAAAGGGCCGGAACATAAAACATCAGGATCAACCTTCAATGTGGATTACCTACATAGTAAGTACAGACAACGTGCACCGCATAGAAAGTACTTATAACTTAAGACTAAGAAGCTCTGAAACAAAGCACGTATACAACTTTCTTGTGTCAAATAGGTACATACATAGCAATGTAGCACTATGAAATCGCATGACACTTTATTTATTAGGATCGACGACGTTTTAAAGCATATAAAAGTAAAAGTTGTTTTATATAAAAATGGTCTCGATTTCTACAACATCTAACCTACCTATAGTGAAACTTTGTATATGACTAAGATATAAAAACTAAATTCCTATGTCGACTCGATTCCTAACTCGACTGAGTTGTGTGTCTAGTCAATGCTACCGGTAAAAATTAAATGGGCACAAAAACCAATAAGGTCAGATCAAATAATTAAATGAACACGATATTGACCAGTCTATAGCTTAGAATTTTTAATTAAATATTAAAACATAGTAATATCATGAAGTGACTGGCTGTCAACTGATTGTATAACGAGCACCATCATAACTTCATAAGACACAACTTGAAATTGTAGCGTTTTACTAAAACATGGCATGCGCACGCTCGATTACAGACCTCGGAGATTTTGAGAAAGTGTACTTTCTCCATCCATCGGTAAAGACATTACCAGTCAGCACCCATTAACATAATATTAATATACATGTTAATAAAAACTTTGAATGATTTTAGTTGGCTTAACGAAGTATGTGTTCTTAGCCTGATAGGATTTTGTTTGACCGTGATTCTAGTTGACACTGAACAGGTTTTGAATGAAATGTTTTTGTACCTATAAAGTAGATTTAAAGAGGTCAGCTTGTGAGTTCGTCACCGCCAATGTTTACTAGTGTAATTAATTATTCAGGACAGCTTTGAGGCTTGAACTCATTAATGTTTCAGTAAGTTTTGCCTTTAAAATAATTTGTTTTACAACTAGAAGTCTCGGATGCAAGATAACAATTAATCAATGTTGCGTTTCAACGAAGCGAGGCTGCAATTAAAAGCTGACTAATTGTGATGCGTGTATCGTTTGTTAATCATTAAATTGCATTGTTATTTCCTGCCATTTCGCTTTCAATAACCTTTTCTTTTAGTTACGACTTTTGTCTTATATTTGTTATATTTAGCTTGACTTCCGACTGTCTGTTAAACAGTAGGTTCCCAGTTACTGCGTCTATTAACTTCTAAAGAGGACTCTATGTTTTATAACGGTAGACTTTTTCTTGTGATTGTAGATATTTTCCTCAATACATAATTTTTAGTTTTGTATTATAAATTTATGTATTGAGTTATGTTATATAAGTAAGTCTATTAAATTGCTTTCATGCTTGTTTCCACTATTTTTATAGGTAAGAATGTTTTTTTCAGTCATCGATCATTTAATGCCGGAACCAAGCTGTGAGACGTGCATGACTTACAAACGGCACACAATACTAATCTTACCTGTCCAAAGCTAGTATGTCGGCAGAGACAAAACAGGATTTCAATTCCGAGTTTAAATATAGATTGAATAGCGCCTGCTGCAGTTCATTTTCACGTGTCCGGTTGGCTCTGGAGTCAAGATCGTTGCCCTTCTCGCCCTCTCCTTCGGCTCCCCACGAGGTAACGACGAACGAGCCCCGGAACGTTTGCCGGTTCAGGGGATCTCCGAACAGGTACATGTCTGTAAATACAACATTACTGCTTAGAAAACTAGAATCCGATTTATAACGGGTTGATCAAAGGTGACTATATCATGTTATTATGGAGATATGTAAATAGGTACATCACACTAATCACACTTATGATATTATAAAGGCGATAGTTTGTGTGTATGTTTTTTCTTCTTCACACTCGAATGACTGAACGGATTTGGATGAAATTTTACACACGGGTAGACCATGTCCTGGAATAGCACATAGGATTTTTTATACCGAGAGTACATGTTCCCTTGGGACGATTTTTTCCTTTCACGCGGGCGAATCCCCTGGCAGCAGCTAGTCTTTGTTTTGGCAGTATAATGTTGAATCGATTACGGTACCTCTATGTATAGGCAACTGAGTGTTTGTGTAACACTCATGTGTGTTTTCGTTCTTTCGTGCCAAATACTTGTGTTTTCTCCAATTAGTATTTTCTGTAAACTTTAGGTAGTGATTCATTCGAGCATTTGGCAGTAACACGAACTTAATAGGTCAACTGAGAGAAGCACGCCAAGAAATTCTGAATAAAAAAGTAAACAAGTGTTTGGAAAGCCTGCCCAATCACTTGGAAGATATACCTGGTACCTAGAAGACCATGCTGGGAAGAGTGAGTACTTGACAATTTTTTTTGTGTTAGGTACCGTGTTACTCCTGACGAGGCGAGTTTGCTTAATTTTGTATTATTTGGACAGTTGGGGCCCAAAACAACAAAGGGGCGGTTTGTGGGCTGAAAAAAGGACCTTGTGGCATCTTAAATTAAGGTCTTTTTTGAGGTATTTTTTAAAGTTAGGTAGTCATCCAATGCCTTCTCCGGTCCTAGGGCGTTTTTTTTTTTTATTGCCTTGCGTTCCAGTAGAAGCAAACCCATGGCCCCAGTAGGTCATGGCCCTGCTGGGCCCCTACGGTTTTGCTGACATCGCCTTGAGGCGCGTGTGGAACACTACGCGCCACGCCGTTGACGACTCGGGCTCGAACCGGACGGTTAGCTACCTCCCATTGCTCACCGTCCGCAAGACCACGCCTACGATGGCTGGAAATCGGGGTCGGGATCCCGGCGGCTGGGGCGCAAGGAAGTCCCTTTCCTCACGCGCGCCCAAAAAGACCTCATGGTGGAATGGCGACAGCGACTGTCGAAAATGGTCGTAACCCAGTGCTGGGCACGCCATAATTTTGGCGGTAAGTCCTCTCTTTGAGGAGTGGCTGGTAAGACCACACGGCGTCCTCACCTTCCGCATGACGCAGGTTCTCATAGGATATGGTCAGTTCGGGATTTTCCTGCACCGGATTCGTGCGAAAGAATCGGCCGGGTGTCACCACTGTGTCGACCGCCCGGAGGACACGGTGGAGCATACAGTAGAGTTGCAAGGCAACAAAGGAACTAGGAGTGGGTTTCAGTCAGTAAAAGACCGACACGCCCTCTCGCTCCGCCCAAGGGCGCGAGATGTCATTAGACGATTTCCTAACTAAAAAAAAACATCATGGCATGACGGAGGCAAAGGAAATAGATTGGTAGCCTATTCGTTCAGAAGCAAACAACCATGAAAGATTAACGATAACGTGATACGGACACATGGTTATATAAATTCAATAACACCTTTTGAAACCGATATTTACAACAAAGTTTTGGAGTAACATTTACAAGTCACGAAACTCGCGGAAGTACAATCTCTTTTCTTTATCGATTACTCTCAGATTTTAATTGAGTTATATTTTCGTGAGTTCAGTCAATATAACATAAGCTTGTTGATGTGGCTGAAGCACATGAGGTTTCCAATAAACTTTCAAATCCATTGTGTTACGCCAATTGGGTCTAATTAGAAGCAAAATAGATATTTAGGCCTTCAAGATAATGATCATTTAATATGCCAGCATTGTTAATAACATGAGCCAGTTATAAGGAGTGCACTTGTCTCCGCGGCGTGCTGCGCATGCGCAAGGCCACACAGCTTACTGGCCTTTGCTCGCTGGTGACGGGCAAATGTCGCTCAGTTTACGCCTCAACTCGAACTATGAATACTCCTGTTTACTAACAAAAGAATCTTAATCAGATGATAGTTATATTGCTTGATCGAATAGTGAAATAGAATTACGACACAGTAAGTTACTTGTGGCGAATCTATTACTGATCGATATCGATTGGATTGTAATAATAACTGTAATGAATGAATATTATTTTCGCTCCAATTAAAAATATGTATTACGAAACTTTGGTTTCCGCATGTTTTATACTCAACTTATGGTTGTTAACCACAGAACTCCGTGTTGTTAACTAACAGTATGAATGGTAGATAGGTTCTACCTAAGCTCGCCATGGCTCAAGTCTACACTTCATCTAGCTCCTAAGATGTTTTGCAACACAGTCCTTTAGGTCAGACGTTGAGTAATGTTACCATTTATGGTTGTAACTTAAAATTACTCGGAATGCCTGACAAAATTGCTGCAACATTCGCTTAAATCCATGGTCAATTTATATATTTTTGAGACTGTACAACTGCAGCAGGTGTTTTGTGTTGCTTTGTGAATAATAACGTGTGTAGGAAAGGAACCCCATCTTTTCACGTACCATTTCACATTGAATCGGTATGCAAAGTGTGCATTGCACGTGCCTTTGGAAACCATGCTGGCAAAAACTTGAGCTAGTGAGCTCAACAGAAATGTTTACCTAGATTGCAAAAGGTAGCACTCGCTGACAGAGAATTTCTGTTGATCGATAGAGGAATTTTATCTTGAGATACTCTAGAAGATACCTTATAAATGTCAAAGTAGAACTGTAGAAAACATTAAAGTTCGAGGTTTAATTATAGAGCAATGTGCGCTATATGACACTAATACTACTCATGGCCCACTATTTGCTGGTGGCGGGCTTTGTAAATGACACATACATCTGTGGCAGCCAGTGAGGACCGCAGGGCTGGCACAGCTTGCGTCGCGGAAACTTGATATCCCTGCTAGTGCTAATGCTCATTGACACAATAATGATACGTACGTCCGAGGTACACTGCCACTGCAGCCAGCAGCAGTAACACAAGCAGCGACGCTAGCGCCGCGCAGCAGCCGCGGCAGGGCCGGCTGAGCTTACGGCGCGTGAACCTGATGTCACTGCTCACTGACATCGTCGACTCCGGCGCACGGTGACGTACACATCGCTGATTGCCGTTACGGGTCCAGCCGTATTCCAGCTAAGCAAACAAAAAAAAATTACATTTATTAAAATCAAACAGTTTTCACCAACAGTAACAAACGTGCAAAGGAAACAATAGTATATTGTTACCTAACGAGTAAAAGTAACTTATTTAGTCCCGAGAAGGGAGTTGGCGCCCGAGTATAGCGAGTGCGCCAATAGGTCAAGAGACTAAATAAGTCTTTAACCTGGGGTAAACACTGTACTATTCATTACAAATACAAGAAAAGTAAAAATAAAAACATCAATCGTCGTACAATTTTAAGTATCTTTCTTTAGATTTAGGCTGTAATAGGTTATCCACTACAGCTTTATCCTCTTCACTTATGAAATCCATATCTGAATCTGATGAACTTATCGTATTATACAAATCTCTGCTATTCGGAAGTATTAAACAAAACTTTAAAAAACAAATAATCTAAAGCTTTTTTTTTGAGTGAATTGAGTGGCTACACCACTGTGTGCAAAGCTTTTTTTTTGAGTGAATTGAGTGGCTACATCACTACACAATGTGGCTGTCGGCTTACTTCAAGGGTCGGCTCTTAGCCCTTACCTCTTCCTGATGATTATGGATGCTCTGACGTCGGACATTCAGGAAGAGGCTCCCTGGTGTATGCTGTTTACCGATGACATTGTGTTGGTTGCCGAGAGTGGCGTAGAGGTCCAGAACAGATTGGAGGTGTGGTGGCACAGACTGGAGAGTGTTGGCCTGAAATTGAGTACAACCAAAACGGAATACTTGTTCTGCGATTTCGGCGGTCTCTCCAATCCAGTGCATTTAGCTCTCGCTGGAACGCCCATACCGATCTGCTCCGACTTTCGGTACCTCGGGTCACTCGTCCAAGGGGATGGTGAGGTAGACCGGGACGTAACACATCGGATCAACGCAGGATGGATGAAATGGCGACAGGTCACGGGAACAACTTGTGACCCATGGATGCCCCTCAAGTTGAAGGGTAAAATCTACAAGTCCGTGATAAGGGCTGTCATACTGTATGGATCAGAATGTAGGGCTGTAAAAAAGACGGATGAAAAAAGATTGCACGTAGCGGAGATGAGAATGTTAAGATGGATGTGTGGTGTGACGAGAATGGATAAAGGGAGAAATGAGTATATTTGGGGAAGTTTGAAAGTGGCGCCAGTGATTGAAAAGTTGAAAGGGAATCGTTTATCTTGGTATGGTCATGTGAAGAGGAGGGATGTGACGCATGTTACTAAAAGAGTTATGAGTTTACATGTGGATGGATGGAGAGGGAGAGGGAGACCAAAGAAAAGATGGATGGATTGTGTGAAGAGTGATATGAAAGAAAAGGAAGTTAGTGATAGTATGACGAGTGACAGGGCAGAATGGAAGAAAAAAACGTGTTGCGTCGACCCCAAATAACACGGGACAAGGGCAGGAAGATAATGATGATGACAGCTGTCAGTTGAAAGCGTCTCCAGGACTGAAAAGTATTTCTTTCAACCTGCTCCTCAGGCAACTTCAACTTACTGCTACCTTCAGAGAATGAGGGAATCGCTTTCAACTGACAGCTGTCAAATTATTTAAAAAGAAATAGTTCTACACATTTTAAATGATTTTAAATGACTTATTTTATTCAATTATTTACAAATATTTACTATTTTTTAATAACGAAAATGAAAAATAATGTCAGAATAGCTGGCCGGCCACAGAAAAAAAAAACAAAATAGGCAGGAAAGTGGCAATCAGGCAATCCGATCTTCATTTGTTTTTTCGAGTTGTAGATACATTTCCCTACAGCAGCGATTAGTATTAACACGATATGTTCATCAGATTCCAATATGGATTTAACGCCTGATTTCATAAAAGAGGCCAAAGCAGTAGTGGAAAACCTTTTACAGCAAAAAAAAAACCCTAAAATTATACGACTCAGGTTTTACAAGCTTTTTATTTTATTTTTACCTTGTATTTGTGATGAAAAGCAGTGTTTACCTCGGGCTAGACTTATTTAGTCCCTCGAACTATTGGCGACCTCGCTACGCTCGGACGCCAAACTTCTTCTCGGGACTAAATTAGTTACTTTCACCTCTAGGGTAACAATGTACTATTTCATCTCATGCCTTATTTTAAAGTCAACGGAGGGTACAAACGGCAAACACCAGGAAATTCAAACTTCATGTGAAAGCGTGATATAACGACACATCAAGATTACTACAACAACCACTATAGTAACACATAATGTGTATAATTAACGCTACACGCGGAATGTCTCTCTAGATACCTATGTACTGCGTAGAGGCACAAAAGAACAATTTACCGCCTTGTGTATATGTCGCTTATGTTACTCTCTATCTTATCAAGGAAGAATTCCTGAAACGTATGACTATAAATACATTTAAATTCCATTGCAACGACCATAACAAATTAGCAAGGTTTGAGCCAATTCTTCACCAGAGATTTCGAGCAATATCGTTAGTGTAAATTCAGCGTTCAACGTTGGCATTCATTTGGCACAATAGGTTTCAACTTGGAAGATTGAATGATACGCTCCATCACCTTTTGTGATCTACATAATGTCGAAGCACGTAAGTAGGTACCTACTGAAGTAATTCTTTGTTAAACAAATTACGTCAACAATCTTGTACAACACTGATAGAAAACACGGAACGTAAAAAATAAAACATATAGCCGAACATAACCTCCTCCTTTTTGAAATCGGTTAGAAATAAAGTTAAATCTAAATATAAATAAAATTTGATTTGTGGTTAAATCCCATAGTCAAGCATTTATTGCAGACATTGTTCCGCAAGAAAGTTCACAACGGAAACAGTGACAGACTGCCATACAGATGACTGCTCAAGCTTAACATAATTGCTCCCCATTTCCTGATAATTAATAAATAATTACATACACTCATTATTTTGCGGATTATTACGGCAGACACATTGATTTGTCGTACTTATCTCTTAATTACACGTTACGTGTTGTGATATAACTTCACATAAGTGCCAAGTGTCTGTTATCTATCTACATATATAAAAGGAGAAACTGACTGGCTGACATATCAACGCATAGCTGAAACAACTGGGACTAGGCGTGAAATGTAGCACAAGGCATCCTTTTATGACGTAGGCGAGCAATAAGAGAGGATTTTCTAAAATTCAGCTCATATGGAGATGAAACGGGGTTCTAAAGTTTGTATGAAGAAATCTACTTTCACGCGGGCGAAGCTGCAGGCAAAAGCTAGTAACATAATACATGGGACTTCCTACATCTTTAATCAAATTCATAATATTAACATAGCTCCCACATAAAGTGAAATTATATTAGTCTAGTAAGTAAGTATACGAAGACCAAGTAAAATGTCACCTATATCAGAATAATCAATATCAGTTTTCTTTACAAAAATGGAGTGGTAAATTAAAATTAAATCAGAAGTTTTGACTTTGAATAATATTATCTATACTAATATTATAAAGAGGTAAAGTATGTTTTTTTGTTTGTAGGAGGTAATCTCTGAAAGTAGGTACTGGTCCGATTGCTAAAATTTTTTCTACGATAGAAAGCTGCTTTATTTCTGAGTGAAATGGGCTATATTTTATGTACGTAATACGTACATGTACATAATAATATTTTATGGAGGCAAATACAATAAGCGGTAATTTTCTGACCTAATTATAAAAGGCGTAGCCATTTCCGCTACGAGTGCTACGACCTACGTAGCGTACCTGGCGTAGCGGTTACGATCTATGGAGACTACGAAAAAACTTCAAAGGACTAATCAAATTTTTTGGCCGGTTTATTTAGTTTAACTATGAGGCGGTACGAAGTTCGCTGGGTCAGTTAGTCTCTAATATATAAGAAAGTATTTATAAACAAAACTCTTTAAAACTGAAAAAAAAAACAAATGAAGATCGGATTGCCGCTTTACCGCGAATTTTGTTTTTTTTCTTGGACCAGCCAGCTATTCCACCATTATTTTTTATTTTCATTATTGAAATGGAAAATATGTTGCGCAAATCTGTTATTTAAAAAAAAATGTTTCAAGTAAATTATAATAAAGTCATTTACAAAAATATATTTATAATTAATATTATATTTCAATTTTATAGGCTGTATAGAAAGTTAGGACATGGTTTAATAGAAATGTGAAAATAAAACTAGTTCTTTTTTAAATAATTTTGAAAGCGAGTCTCCCAAGAGCTGAAAAGTACTTTCAACCCGCTCCCCAGGCAACTTCAGATATACTTTCAGAGCATGAGTAATGAAATAGTACATTTTGATACAAGTGCAGAAAGTTTGTCATTGCGACCGAGGCGGAATTCACACGAGCCGTAGCGCTATTTCTACACTAGTGCGGAAAGCAGTCTATTGCGTGTCTAAAACGGTGGGATAAGAGCGGGTTTCCGAGTAAGTGTATTGAAAAATGTTTTTTATCATTATCTTTTTATTTGAGATAAACAGCTATGTGTATTTTTGTTATCATAAGTTAGAAGTGTTTTTTTTTTATAACTGTTAGTATTTTATTTAAATTAACTGTTTCACATAAAGCCTACTAAAATAAACCGTTTTTAATAAAGTCGCGCAGTCCCACTCCCACTGTAGCTACAATAAGTAGGTAAGCAATAAATAACAGTTATGGCATTTATTCGTAACTAATAGGCATGTAGGTAATTATTTTCTGTGATTATGGTATGGCCAAATAGTGTGTTACACGCACATCGTTCTTTTTATTGAACGTACTTACTTATCGCCATGTCGAAGGAGGCACGTTTGTCTACCACGGTAACTGCATGCATTTGAATAAATTATAAGTAGGTAGCTATTGATTGAAATAGCAAGATATTGTTCGCATAGAATAATTTCGTTAGTAAACGCTTCCGGCATTGGACTACAATCAGTTCGAATTATAATCAATTTTCAATATCTAATGGTGATTTTGTATTCCAAATCGTGATAGACGCCTTTTTTTAATAAAAAATATACAATTTATCATTAAGCTACATATCAATTATATGGAAATCCTCACAAGGATTAAATGAGCCTCACACGAGAACAACCTTCAACCTTGTTCCTACGCATGATACGTTCACTATTCAGACAAGTCATAACACATTAGTAAATATCACCAACGGTAAATTACTTAATTTATGTTACGTGCCTAACCTAAGTGTTAACTGTACTTACATTATAATTAATTTTTACTTGAAATCAGAAACTATTTCGTAATAATAACGTTGATTACTGGCGATGTTGTCTCATGTAATGTCGTAAGGTGCATTACCTACTGAGTATTTCTACGTAGTCTCGTGCACTCGAGCTCTAGATTTCCAACAGCGAGAAAATAGTTCAGTTCGGTTGCGTCAATGGAATATGGCTGCAGTTTAACATTCGAACTTTTAAATGCCATTTCAGATTCAATTACTTACCCCATTGTGTTTATGTTTGTTGTAAAGGTTACTAGACACCGTCTATTTACAATTAACATTCGAGTTATTAGTTCAAGTTATCATAGGCGTGGTTCTAAGGTAGAACAGCACTAATAGCTCTACGGCACAGGCAGCGGCGTAAACTTACATATTTAAAAAGTTAACTTTGTTTATAAATTATTGTTTAGTTATTAAATCAGTCGTCTTGCCTGATCGCCCTCACAGCTTGACCTTAACGCAATACCGTGAATTCTGTGATTGACTCTATTTGAGCGTGCAACAAAAAACATGGAAACTGTCGTATTCAATTACTGTAATTTTGCAACTGAAAAATTCGAATATTAGGTAAATACCAACTATAAAATATGGCTCCGACGAATTTTGAATGACAATTCAATAAACTCTACTGAAAGGAAAGGAACGTTGCTGTCACAAGACACTTTAAAATTATGTTTCTATGAAAATTATCACAAGATTTCAGGGTAAATAAGGCTTAGTTATGCGGGCCCATTTAGCGACCACAAAAGCGTGACAAGCCTGACATACAACTGGCATTTGGACACAAACGTGCAGAACAAAGAGAATATTTGGAAGCATTTCGAGCGAACAGTTCCTTCTCTCAGGCAGTAGTACTAGCAAGGTCAGCTGAGCGAATGAGGAAAGCTTTGCATGATGAAACTTTAAATAATCAACATTGGCAATTATTGATGTATCAACTGAAGTTTATTAGCAGTTTTTAACAGACTTCCATGTAAAGAGAGAGTTTTGTGTCGTGTTCTATGATATCTTCGGCGAATGTTAATCGATTTTGATGATTCTTTTTTTTGTTTAGAAGAGTTTTGCCCCCAAGTGGTCCCATTTAGATAGATCATGCAACATTTCAATAAATGTTCGTAAATCATCTGGGATTGCTACAATCGCATGTTAACTATAGTTACTTAGGGCATACTAAAAGTTTCTGGATTCAGATAAGTAAGACTAGATAATTATAAGACTTACGATACATTTATTGTCTTTCAAATTATATTCTCTCGCAATTGATGCATTTTTGCAGTCTTCTTAAGGGACCTCTTCTATGGCTTTATGAAACGCATTGACCGCCGATTCAGGGCTTGTAAAACGTGTGCCTCTAAGTTTGTCTTTAATTTTTGGAAACAAATAGAATTCGCAGGGTGCGAGGTCCGGGCTGTGAGGCTGCGACATGGTGCTTCATCACCAAATCCCAATGGAAATCTCTAGCAACTCTCTTCTTGAATTAAGCCACAACGAAAATTAAAAAAAAAAAAAACATTAAACGAAAATGTTCACGAGTTAAATTCATTTTGATAGCGACACACAATTTCCGGAAGGATGCCACAATGAAAAAACAAATGACAATCTCGCAAATTAAAAAGTAACATGCTCGCATCGCAGAGGTCAATTTTCGAATTCCATAATTGTTTTTTTTTCATTTTTTTGTTGTAAGTGGCCAGATCCAGAGACTTTCAGTATGCCCCACGGAATACCATTTTTTATAACGTAATATGACACCAATATGCTCTGAAGGGGTACGCAGATGTGTAAAGTTTACACTGGCATACCCTCATTTCATCAATTATCCGCGAATAATCCAGTGGAATGTGTAAAATGAGTAGGTAATTATGGGTACCTATTTTTTTATTTTGTCAATACAATAGTAACTTACCAGAGAACTTAATCGCTACTTAGATTCTAGAAAACCATACAACCAACTTCAAAAAGAAATAAAAAATAACTTTATGTTCCAAAGGTAGGCGTTTCTAGTATTGTTTTTGACACCGAATTCCGAAAATAAACTTTTGTAATGAGCATATTAGCTCTTTTGTGTACACTGTTGTCACTAAAATTTGGTTTGTTGCATGTGTTTTCGTGGGGGATAAATACTTAGTATAAAACCGGTGATTAAATATTGGTATTGTAACTATTTACCTACACTTCAGTTACCTGTAGGAATATTTTCTTGTAATTAACCTTAGTTTCAGAAGAGAGCACAGAACATGCTGTGCTACTATGCTGGCCTATTGCAATTTTTGCGTAGCTCACGTATTTACTCAGGTACATGTTACATACTTAGTTGTATTTATTTTGATTTTTCTTCATAAGTCAAGAACGTGGTTATTTTAAATTGCTTCTGCCAGCGGCTTCACCATGGTGGAAGCAGAAAATATATAGCCTATACTCAGTGACAAAATAGCATTTCATAGACTAGAAATAATTTTTAAAATAGGTCCTGTAGTTTTTGAGTTTATTAATCACAAATAAAAATATAATAGTTATTTGTGCAACAAGAGAGCAAAGTTGTTTTTTGCTGCGAGTGCTAATTTTGAGTCCCGAGCAAGCGAAGGATTCTTTGATTGAATCACGAGCGTTAGCGAGTGATTCTAAAGTAGAATCCTGAGCGAGGGGAGGGATTCAAAGGCACGAGATCCAAAAAGTTTTGCTCTCGTGTTACACACATAATTTTCACTTCAGCAGCGAGAACACATATTACTTGGAAAATAAAGTAATTAACAGTAATAGATTTAATAATTATTTCAATTAAAACAAATACTATCTCTGTCGCTAGTTTTGCTCATATTTTACAATAATTTTAACATTCTTAATCTTATTTGCCACTATTTTATTTCCGTTGTTTTTTTAAAGCACGTTCTAAAACAGTCAATGTTGAAACCCGAAATAATTATTTAAAGGTTAAATGCCAGTTTTATCTGCTGCTATAAGTACTCAGGTACTAATATTTTTTTTATAAAAAAAAAAACAATTTTATATTTTACAAATATTTTCTATTACGCATTTCCGAACGCGTTTTTGTTTGTAGTGGAATTTTAAAATCTTGGCAAATTGGGCGAGAAAGAGACAGAGTACAGTGCAGTTCGAATATTTCGAATAGCATGGCTAAAAAAAACAAAAAGTTACTTTGTCTCACGCAGTGAGCAAAATCGAGTTTTGCTCACTGTTTTCAAGCAGAAAAACCTACTTGTTTGAGCTGCTGTGGTGAAAAAATCTTTCCTTCTTGTAATATTATGTATCTGTAGATTTACTTGAAATTATGCACAATGTCGTTTCGTAAGTACCAAACAATGATGTTGACCTATATAACTTGATATAGCCTGGCTAAAAATAAATTCTGTTTTCATTATACTCTTTGAACATTTTTCGGTCGCTGTTCCGCTCGTACGGCCTTCATTAAAAGCTGCAAGTAATTTTCGCACCCCCACGAATTCATACATTAGGTTATTATAAACGCTAACGAAAGGTAACGTCTGTTTAATTTAGCTGTACAATGTTGACCGGACTACACTGTCCTATTTATAGTCCTATTAATATTGTAATATTATAAAACCATTTTTTTTTTTTTAATTGAATTAATCCTTTTTTTTTTTTAAAAGTTACCATGTAGTTTGATGCCGTTTCTTCCCCATAGAAAACGACCAATTAGAACCGTGCTTCTGACGTTTTATAAATGCCCCTGTAGGGTTATGTGAAATAAAATTATTTGAATTGAATTCGACGAGGTATTAGACAGATGTTATTTCTTATATTTCACAAGAAGGTAAGCATGCCCTATGGTCTGGTAAATCTCAGCTCATACTAAAAGTGACTAAAACTATGAATATCTAGACTTGTTGCAGTTGATTAAATTAGTCATAAGCAATTTCTTATTAAGCATCTAACGACTCGCCCAGCTTCACACTGGTATTAGAAATCTTTGAATCTCAGTTTTTCTCTACATTAATAGGTATGCATGTATTATACACCTTAACCTTCCTCATGAATTACTTTGTCTGTTGCTAAAAACTGCATGGAAATCCGTTCAGGAGTTTGTTAAGTTTATCGGGTTCATACAGACAGACGCGGTGGGGGCCTTGGTTTTATTACAAGTAAGAATTGAATTGGTATTGAACAACTTACCATACATGGTTGTTGTTTGTAATATTAATGGCATCTTTGGTTGCTAGTTAGGTACACCTAACTAGCAACCAAAGATGCCATTAATATTTAAAACAATTGAGGCAAAATAGGATTACATCCGAAATCAAACCGCTGCAGTAACAGAACATAAAAATAATAACAAGACATAAAAACAAACAATAGGATATTAGACAGTAAGAACCAAATAAACTGATAACAAACTACAGAACAACTTCATCACTAATCTCATTGTTACAAGAGCGGGAGCCGAATAAAGTATATGCGTTTGAGTTCAGCGTTACTTTAGTGTTACTACTGGTATCAATCTGGTATTAACTTCCCCTGTATAATGAGTTGTTATTGGTCAGCGTAAAAAATGAATATCTAAAAGATTTTTTGCAAAATCTTCCATTGTTTGACAAAAATATTTGTAAACAATTTTCCCTATAGATAAATGAGAAAAAACTGCGTGTTTTGATATAACATCATGTTTTGAAAGGTCAATAGTTACGGAAAACCTGCTAGATAGTCCTGCATCGCGCAAGTGAAGTTTTCCTGCGCTGTTGCATATATTCGGCCGGTGATAACTGACCATTGGTCTTCCTCTGGGGTCTCTTCATCGACTGACCCACCGGCCGTGACCTACCGTATATAGGTTGACCTGGTTGGCCTTGGAAGTCTTTCTATTATCAATTCCAAACTCTAGATAAAGAAAGATTATCACACAACACCATCCTCTCTCTGGGTATAGTTAAACATCCAAGGCGCTTCTCAGTCACCTGCTTGGCGGGGGCTGTAGAGTAGCTGGTTGGGGGCTAATAAGCCCGCAGTGGCGCAGGCGGAGGGCTAGCTACATCACGAATGACCTCTGCAAGTGCGACACTGCGCTTAGGAGACGAAGACCCCCAGGGGAGGCATCCGCTGAAAAACGACAGCGTACAATAAATATGTTCAAGTCCAAAAACAAAAATAACCAAACACATACAACCTTTTGTTTTTCGAAGGAGAAAAATACTTTTATTGCAACAAAAATCTTTAGTCTCTGGCGTTAATTAATTGATAACACATAACATCACCCCTGTTTCCTCTGCACTAAAGTACTCTTCTCTGCCTAAGCCTTCTTGTCTAAGCTATACTTATTTTTAGAGTATTGCATTAAAAAAAAATATCAAAGAATCTGCATGCCCATATATATGACGTTCATTTAATTCATCGTACCGCAAACCACCAATTACTTTCATCTCTCCAGGAAATCCATCCCTTACCATCATCAATTTATTCTATTCCATCTCCATAAATCCATTCATCCATCCATCCATTCTCGCCATCGGAAAGAAGTGGTACCTAAGTACCACTCTATTATTTCGTATTTTGTTCTCCACGGCTGAAGGAGGACTGCTTACAGAATACCAGTATGCTGCGTACAATGCGCGTGCAGCGAGCGGCGTCCACTTGTCGCGACCTACATCCCGCCTCACTCCTCAGCCTCACGTTTTTGCTCGGCACTGCAACAACAAAGCCGCCTCGGGCGCGCTCGCACACGCCGCAGCCTTTTCGCTGGTTTCTATTAAGATCTCTAACTTTAACAATGCGGACGCCCTCACTTTCGTTCGGTACGTGCTCATTTGCAAATAATGGCGCTTGTGACGACGACCGCTAATTTGGACGTGAATCAGTCCCGTCCGCGGCGACAGGTGACATCTTGTTGACAGAAACCAGCAAAAAAAAATATACTTGAATAATTATTCGGGATAATTTCAATCCATCGCCATAAACTCAAGTACCTATTATTAGAATTTAGCGTTTTACTTATTAAGCGAATTGATTTTAAAAATTCAAAAGATATTAAAAAAGTATGGGTTGAGCCTGTTATTAAGTTTAAGTCTATTTTATATTTTTAATGGGTGTATTTGTGATGCATACGGTATCTACCTACATTCTACGCTACGCGCAGTAGTTTTTTTAGACCACTAATAAAATCGATGCAGTCAGTCATAAACAAAATGGATTCCGATTAGGAGGTAAAATCAGATCAACAGGACTTATCCATAATCCATGGGCACCATTTAAGATTTTATTAACCAAAAGAATGGCTTTAATTAAACAAGCTTAAAATTTCTGTGAAATTGATTCATCTGACTCCCATTGTTATATAAATTGGTGATTAATTAATTAACCTCTAGCGTGAAAAATCACGTAACAGCCGGTATTTCTAGTAGTCGGCAGTTGACAAAATATAACACTTGTTCAACTTTCACAGCGACACCTTTCTGTTTCAATTACTGCTTTCTTTACGGGTAATGCCAATTTATTTCGTACCTATTCACAATTTACGAATGTAGCGGTAACGCTAAAGCTGTCTGTCAAGTTCTAAGTAGCCAATAAAACTAGGCGTGCCCCAGATTTTAAGAATAAACCGATTAGGTATGTAGGCAGATTTCCGTTAATCTATGCTTGAGTTAAGAGCGTATAACCCGGAATAAATTTTCATTATTTTTCATACAACCGCTCTTACGGGATTATGACGTTATTACACATTTTCCTCTAGCTGTTTTGGAAACAGGTATCTCATGGGTTGTCGTATGACGAGTCGGCCCCCAAATGAGTAAACACGATTTATGCAAAATTTTCCATCAGTTTTCGCTTTGACCTTGAGATATGGGAAAAAATAACTGTACGCATGACTTTTATTCAAAGTACGAGTAATATATCTCAAAAACTGATTAAACTAGAGGAGTGAAACCAATGCGGGGCTGTAGGTTACATTACAGAGTTTTTAGATATATATATTTTTTAACTTTTAGTAACTTTGACATTGAAAATATACAACTCTACAAGACCGCTCGTAGCAGTCGGGTCATAAAATGTCTTCGTGGCCATTGCAAATACATAGGTAGGCACGTAACCCTTTTGTTATAACCCTGGTCAAACCAGCCCAAGTCTGTACAAGTATTTTTCCATTAGGTATTGTCGAGGGATTTATCAGAATAACACTAATATTATAAAGGCAAATATTTGCTTGTATGTAATAGTAGATTATGCGATTAGGGGATAAAGCAGTGTCTTTAAGTCACGGGTGACATGTTGAATTCCGAACGAAACGAAGGTTGCTAATTTTAATCCCGAACGTGACTGAGGGATTTATATAATTACCTGACTCCCGAACATTGCGAGGGAGTTAATAAAGAAACCTGAGTGAAGTGAGGAATTCAAGCCGCCCAAGACAAAGACAGCTTTATCCCCGTGTTGGATACTCTACTTTTTACACCATCTGTGAGATAATTAAAAGACAATTTAGTCAAACAATATACATTTGAGAAATATAAGTATTATTTAAAAATTAATCTTAACTATCACTCAAAATGTTTTGAGATTTGAAACAAACAAAATTCACCACTCTAAGATTCTATAGTTTCAATTTTCTATAATTCTCCCGCTTTTTCATTTCTTTTTTTTTTTCGTTAGTGTCCAGTTTGAATTTTGAATAAACTTGTTTGATGCACGTACAGGTTTTGACGTTCCAAATTCAAATCTCATAATTTCCTAGGGATCGCCCATACTGCATTATTTCCCTAGTGATGGTTGTACGTGTGACGTATAAAAGGGCATTATCGAGCAGGTGGTGTAAAATAGTACATTTTGATACAAGTGCAGAAAGTTTGCCATTGCGACCGAGAGGCGGGATTCGCACGAGCCGTAGGCGAGTGTGTTATGGAGCTGAGGGCTGCAGTGACAAATTTGCACGTGTATCAAACGACATTTTTCAATACACTTACGAAGAAAAATAATACGAAAATACTTTTTCTGAAAATGATGACGCGTTTTTGTTAATTTTTCACTGAAGAAAATTATCCAAAGTTGCCATATATTTCCGTTTAGATTTAGATGGCAGCTATCGCAAGCATTTTGTGCCTCAATCACAATATCTGGAGGCGTAACATCTAAATAATTGTCTTCAAAACTTAAATTCGCCATTTTTTTCACCAAATCAACAATAACACCAATAATGTGATTTAATTTACTTTTTTCCCGCGAGCCGATATACATCCTAAAATTAAAAATATCAAATTCAAATATTTTTGAATTTAGAACACGGATAAATGTTAATTTATTGGTATATAACCAATTATTGTGTAAGTAATCATGTTTATTTATATTATTCTGATCAAAAACACAATTTAAATTTTCATTAGATATTAAAACCTTAAAAATATTTGCCTTTTTGCTTAAAAAAAAAACAATAATCACCGTTGACCGTGACGAAATAGGAATGAAAAAAGCCCTTGTTGTGATGAATTAAAAAAAAACACGGGGGTGATAAACATGCCATGTTAAACCTAAACGTTGTGCGATAAGAGCCAGTTTTCGAGTGAGAGTATTGAAAATATATTTAAGTGTGTGTCTATGTATGTTAGTTACAGTATCACGTTAAAAGGAACAAACGGCATGGCACAAATGCAAACCATCCAGTCCAGGAATAATAAAGGATACTTTTTATCCCGGGGCCGGGTAAGATATTCCCTTGGGAGAAACTTTCTACTCAAAAATATGTTAGTTATCTATATGATAATTATGTTGCCTCTTTTATATGAATGAGCAATTTAAATAATGACTAGGTGATGTCATTGGACGATTTTTCAACCGGAATAGAAAAAGTTAGCACATAAGCAGGCATTCGCACATCACTCAGCCTCTTCTATCTATGTATGTGTTCACGAGGTTGTAACTGAACCGTTGACCGATCGTTTTGAAATTCTACCTGCGAACAACCTGTATATGGATCTATTTTAAACCAAGTGGTACGCATATCTATGTCCGTCTATTCAAAGCTCACCTAGTTCTCAGTAAGTAATACCCAGTAACTAGTCTCCGTTTATCTGTGTGCCTACATTTAGCATTTCGTAAAAGTGACAGAATTTTCGTTGCGATAAAAAAAATTATTACTTCTTAGGTGTTGTGATGAACTTCGTGACAAACGAAACTGCAGAAGGTCGTGAACTTTTAAAATTTGTTCACCTTGCTTATTACTAGTTTTTATTGTAAGTATTTGAATGTCGTAAGGCAATACTTATTTTTAGGTATATGTGTAATTTGAATGATGAAGTTCAGTACTAATTATGATCTTATGCCAAGCCAAGTAAACAAGCTCTACCTAGTTTTAGAAACTTATGTAAGTACCTACCTACGTAGTTTGTTGATGCATCTTTTATTTATATTTTATTTTATTTAAAAAGTGTTTTCATGAAATTATTACCATACAAACTCTGGGCACGCCACAATTATGGCGGTAAGTCCCCTCTTTGAGGCGTGGTTGGAAAGACCTCACGGCGTCCTCACCTACCGTATGACGCAGGTTCTCACCGAACACGGTAAGTTCGGGAAGTTCCTGCACCGGATTCGTGCGGAAGCGACGCCCGGGTGTCGCCACTGTGTGGACCGCCCGGAGGACACGGTGGAGCATACGGTGGAGGTGTGCCCCGCTTGGGCAGAGCAACGCCGTGTCCTCGTGGGGGCGATCGGCGGCGGCGATCTCTCGCGTCGGGCCTTGGTACAGGCCATGGTCCGTAGCGAGGAGGAGTGGCAGGCGGTCGCTTCCTTCTGCGAAGCAGTAATGCTAGCAAAGGAGGCGGCCGATCGCGTGAGGCAACGCTCCTCACGCCCAAGTCGCCGCCGGGATTCCGATCCCGATTTCCGGCCACCGTAGGCGCGGGCTTGCGGACGGCGAGCAATGGGTAGCCCGCCGTCCGACCGTCCGGTAACCGTCCGGACCGAGTCTAAGTCGTCGACGGCGCGTATTGTTCCACGCGCGCCTCAGGGAGATGTCAGCAAATCGTAGGGGCCCAGCAGGGTCGAAGCCTACTGGGGCCTTGGGTAGTGTGAAAGCGAAACCCGGGGTCTTGGGACGAAGGCAACGAAGGAACAGGAGTGGGTTTTTAGTCAGTAAAAGTCTGACACTATCTCCCGCCCCGCCCAAGGGCGGGGGATGTCATAAGATGATTTTCCCACCGAAAAAAAAAAAAAAAAAAAAAAAAAAAAAACCATACAAACTCAGATGAATAAAAACATACAAATGGCTACTTAATGACGGAAGAAAACGATCGAAGTGGTTTGTAACTTTTGAAAGTTTATTAATTCATTATTAGCTCACCAATTATTACAAATTATTCATAGATTATTTTTGAATTAGTATATATGAATAAATGCTACTTGTACATGTATGATACATGTGTGGTCTGAATGGGTGACCAGTGACAAATTCTAATTATTTATTTGTCTCGTAGACTGTAGAAGCGCGCTGGCCGCTGTTGGCTTGTGCGGTCAGCCAACACTGGTCGGTGGCCGGCGGCGACCCGGATCACGGATGACATCGCTGCGCCCGCGCCGTTAATATCAACACTGACACACTTCCCTCTCACTCAATTCACAACATTCGCCAAAAAGTCAGAAAAGGCTTTTAAAGTATAGAAAGATATTCCTAATCTGATTCACTTTCGCAGTGCCTGATATAGTTTCTCGATTTCTAAACTCTACTAAAGTTACTTTTATTGTTGTTGTTCCAATGTATTTTCTAACGCTTTTTTTAAATTTTGTTTATTATCTAAGGTAGTGATAGCATTCTACAGGATATCAGAAGACAATTTGTAAAGATAGGTAGGTATTAGATTAGAGTAAGTTGCTAAGTATTCTTAATAAAGTCACTATAGACTTAGAAAAAAAAATCCTACTTATGCCAGTATACCTAAGTAACAAGTTGGGTAGATACCTATCATCTGTCGTCTAACTCTAAAACACTATATAACGTCACTATACACTATACATCGTGTTGCTCTAACCTCGCAAAAAGAACATTACTAAAGAAATAGATGTATTTTTTTATCGTAATAAAAACCCAATAAAACAAGCCGTAGTAATTATTTAAGATGCAATATATTCGAGTAGTACGTGGGGCATACTGAAAGTCTCCGGATCTGGCCATGATCTGGCCACTTACAATAAAATAAAGAAAAAAAAACAATGATAGAATTCGAAAATCTAACTCTTTGCGAGCATGTCACTTTTTAATTTGAGAGACTGTCATTTGTTTTTCATTGTGGCGTCCTTTTGAAGATTGTGTGTCGCTATCAAAATGAATTTAAATCGTGGATATTTTCGTTCAATGTTTTATAACCGACTTCAAAAAGGAGGAGGTTATATGTTCAGCTGAATGTATGTTTATTTTATTACTTATCAATTTGACATTAATAATACTCTTACTGACACAATTAATTGGCTTAATATGAATAATTTAATAATAAACCTTAAGAAAACGAAAGTAATGCATTTCCACCAAAGAATTGAAGCTCCAAAAACTTGTGTTAATTAAATGGAACTGAAATAGAAGAAGTAAAAGTAAGTGTATTTTTAGGTAGGTATCCATATTGATAATAACCTTAATTGGCTAGAAAAGTAAATATAGATGCGTTACTTGTTGCCTATAAAGCACGGTCTAGTCGCCTCACTTCTAAGATACGGAATAATTTTTTGGGGTAATTCCCCGGATAAGGCACAAAACAGATGCATTAGAGCCATGTGTGGCCTAAAAACAGACGACAGCTGTGTTCCGTACTTTAAATCAATAAATATACTTACGCTACCGGCACTATACATACTAGAAATTAGTATATTCGTCAAAACAAATCCTAACCTTTTTGAAAAAGTACGAAATGTTCCAATTCGTAGTCAGTACAAACATTCTTAAAGTAATTATAAATGTAAAACTGCATTAGTAAAAAAAGTGTCTTGGGTTAGTACCGTCCATTTATTATAAAATTCCAGACTCCATAAAAGAATTGAATTTTACACAATTTAAGAAAAAAGAGAAATTGTTCCGAACTGATAAATGTTATTATATTATACTATTGACGAATACGTAGATAACGAATTACTAAAGAATAACATGTTGTCAATACGAGTACTAAACAATTTAGACAATTTAATTATTTGGCGATTTTGGTTATTTTAACATTATAATTATTTGGACATTTTAACTATTTGGACATTTTAATAATTTTGAAACTTTATTATTTTGAGATTTTAACTGTATTGATATTTTATTTGTATTAACATTTTGATCGTATTGACACTTTAATAGTATTGACATTTAATTGATTTGCAAATTATTTAAATTAATTATTAGAGAAATATGTATTTGTTAAAAGTATTTTCCAATTAAATACCATGAATTATGCATATTTTTTTTCTTTGTAAACCTCAACGACAATTGCACCCCATATTTGTACACCTCGAGGCACAACATAGCGCTCTGTTTATTAAAAATAAGTCCTGTATCTCTTTACCTATGTTAACAAATAAATTATTATGATTATGATTTTCGTTGTGGCTTAAGTCAACAAGAGAATTGCCAGAGACTTCATTTAGCATTTGGTGATGAAGCGCCATGTCGCAGCTGTGTATTCGTGGTTTTCAGAATTTAGACGTGGACGTGATCATCTCTATGATGAGGTACCAACGTAAACTGTAGTGACTCGAATATTGACACCGTACGACAACTTATTGAAAGGCATTGGAATAAGCCAAGTGCAAAACATTTTACATGTGCATTGAAGGTTCGGAAGCTTTGCACTCGATGGATATCACATGACTTAATGGAGGACCAGTACAATGATAAAAAAGTTTAATGCAGGACAGTCATTGGCTGTCTATAATATCGTGATAGGTGACGAAACCTGGGTGTACTGCTTTGAACCCGAAAGAAAAAGCCGGTCGGCAGAGTGGATAAGGACCCACTAAAAAAAATGCCTTTTGAAGATTTGCCAACGAAAGTTAAGAAAAGTCGAAGTGTTGGTATAAAAGTAGTTGCTTCTTTTTTCGGCAAATCAGGACATTACACTACAGTATCGCTTGAAGATGAAAAGACAGTGACTGCAGATTGGTACGTCAACACTTGCTTGCCCAGAGTCATAGAAAAAGTTCGCGAATAGCGTCCTCGAAGCAATGTACTCCTCAACCACGATAACGCATCCTCACATTCCGCTAAGGTAACAGAAGCCAAGGCTTTAAATGTGGAACTGATGACGCATCCGCCTTACAGCCCGGACCTCGCACCCTGCGACTTCATTCATAAAGCCATTGAAGAGGTCCCAAAAGAAGACTGGTCCAACTGCTTTGTACATTGGTTTCAGCGTGCATTAATTGCGAGCGATATACTTTGTAAATTAACATATAGTAAGTCTTAATTATATCTAGTCTTATTTATCAGAATCTAGAAACTTTCAGTATGCCTTTAGTATATTACCACGCAAAATCTGCATCAGTAGCATAATTTCTAAAAACCGATGCTATCTGTATAGGTCGTTAATCATCGTAGTCACCTATCTGAGCGAATCTATCCAATTATGCGTTTAGACAAGAATATAATGCTATATAGGCATTACGTGAGACTAAACCCGTTTCAGTTAAAGATTCGAAAACAAATTTAAATCACTGCGAGATTCACCTACCGAACTCTAATTTACGACAGGTGCATTACCTGTGTTCATTCTACATGTTACTGCAATAGTTACGAGTATCTATAGGCAGTTTGGAATCGCCAATGTTCAATCATTTTTCCTACCAAGGCTGCTAAGGAATGGAGTTTGCAACCTTACCGTCTGTAAAACTCGTTTGACCAAGCCTTTGAAGATGATTACCTACGTGTTTTTGCTCGTTTTGAGAGAAAATTTACCCATGCACAGTAGTAGGCATGGTGTATTTGACCTATAGCTTTATCCACGAAAGAGTACGATAGAGAAGTTATAGATTAGGAAACACTGCTCACCTGATGGTAAGTGATTACCGTTACTTATAGACATCTGCAGAAACCATTGAGTTCTGAGGTAGGTAGTAGGTATACATATACTAGCAGATGTTTTGCCATCACACAAAGCTGAAATATCCTGTTGTACTTAGTGACACCTGCAGCCATGTAGGTATCCTTCAAAACGTAACAAAAAATCTGATGAGCTTCTTCACGAGGAGCTCTACTATCTCTACTTTAACTATTAATATCATAGAGACCAAAATTCATATGTCTATTGCAGATGGAACCACATATAAGCATATAGCATAATCAGCCTTTTAATGTTCCCACTGCTGGGATTCAGGCCTCCTCTCCATGAGAGGGAATGAGCCGTAATCCACCACGCGGGCACAGTGCGTGTTGATGGATGTCACATGTCATCGAATTTTTAGGTTCTGGGACAAGTCGATTTCCTCACGATGTTTTCCTTCACCGTTTCGAGAGCATTGGTGATGAAATAAATTACACAAAGTAATGCGCCTGGCTCAGATTGAATCAGCTACCTACAACTCGTAAGTCGGGGTCGTTACCACTGGGCCACCACTGGGCCGGATCCACAATTTTAAGAAAACAGTCACTTTACTTAATCGTCACATAAATACATAGATCTTCTTTTCTAGATTAATTTCAGACTTATCTAGCTCTCTATTCCTAAGTAGCTACATCTGATAATGTTAAGTTCCAACATAGCAAAACTTGTCCTGTTTTACAAGGTCTACGTACTCATTAAGTGAAAGACGGTAAATGTAATGCTGGGAAGGAAGTGAAAATACTGAGACGACAGCAGATCTTTGCATAGAAAATAAACGACATGCAACACCGATTTTAAAAGCCGCGCACTGCGAGTTTTAAGAGCAAAAGTAATCCCTAAAGCGTAGCTTAGGTATTTGATGATAGATACTGCTTGAATGAAACGCATGATAATTAGTTTCTACGAGTACCTATCGCTATCAATCAAGTTTTCCAATTAATGAAAATAGTACCTCTAGGTACCTTACCTACTGTACAACTGCCGTGGTTCTAAATTGATCGACTGCTGATCGGTGGTTTCTGGGTTTGATTTTCCAGCCCAGCAGGTTCTTACTTATGAAACTCACGTTTTTTAAAACGGGATACTTTATACTCCCGTATCTTCGGATTGAGTTGGAATAAAAAGTTTAAATAAACTTTCAAAATTAGTTATGTAGGGGTTGTCTGTGCCGGTGTCGACGAAATGGTAGGTCGCTGGATGATACACAACACGATGTTTATTCATAGCAATGAAAGTTTTATACAATCCCAGGTAAGACAAAGGCCGCGATTTCAGTCTTTTAGCTGTAGCGACATCTATGGCGTCACATAAGAACTAATCCTGCATCGCACAATCAAAGTTCTCCGCGCGTTTAGAACATATAGAACAGCCCGAAATCATCTATCGGGCAGTAGTAGCCCACCAGACATAACACCCGTCTGGTCGGAGGATCCTCCCTTTTCAACGGAGGTTTGCGGGACGTTACCCTCTGTTCCACATACCTCTAAACTGGTGACCCTCGACAAAGAACGTCAGCGCAGCCTTCGTACAGCAACTACTTCGTGACGTCATCATCACTTCCTCAAGCTTTCGAGCACCGAGCCATACAGCCAGCACCCACGGCTTTAAAGGGTATCCTGACCACCAGCATGCCTACCTAGTCATACCTGGTCATCACCCTCAGCCTCATCAGCGACCTTGGCTAATCACACCGCACCTTCGGCCAGTCACATGAAGAGCCATGAAGAACCTCTCCTGGTCGACGCTAGCAGTCAAGCCACTACGTCGCACAGCACCGCTCCGACTCACTGGAGCCAGCAGCACTACTCCGACTCACTGGAGCCAGCAGCACTACTCCGACTCACTGGAGCCTGCAGCATCATCCCGACTCACTGGGACAGCAACACCCCGACTCACTGGGGCATCACCGCAGACAGTTCCGACTCACCGAGAACTATGCGGCATTCGGTTCCGACTCACTGGAACCAATCTACCACTGGCCTGGCACGCATCAAGAAGCATCAAGAACCATCGATCTCCGATCTCCGGAGGGGAGTGATGTAGCGACATCTATGGCGTCACATAAGAACTAATCCTGCATCGCACAATCAAAGTTCTCCGCGCGTTTAGAACATATAGAACAGCCCGAAATCATCTATCGGGCAGTAGTAGCCCACCAGACATAACACCCGTCTGGTCGGAGGATCCTCCCTTTTCAACGGAGGTTTGCGGGACTTTACTCTCTGTTCCGTCTACCTCCAAACTGGTGACCCTCGACAAAGAATGTCAGCGCAGCCTTCGTGCAGCCACTACTTCGTGACGTCATCATCACTTCCTGAAGCTTTCGAGCAGCGAGCCATACAGCCAGCACCCACGGCTTTAAAGGGTATCCTGACCACCAGCATGCCTACCTGGTCATACCTGGTCATCACCCTCAGCCTCATCAGAGACCTTGGCTAATCACACCGTACCTTCGGCCAGTCACATGAAGAGCTATGAAGAACCTCTCCTGGTCGACGCAAGCGGTCAAGCCACTACATCGCACAGCACCGCTCCGACTCACTGGAGCCAGCAGCACTACTCCGACTCACTGGAGCCTGCAGCATCATCCCGACTCACTGGGACATCATCACCCCGACTCACTGGGGCATCATCCCGACTCACTGGGACAGCAACACCCCGACTCACTGGGGCATCACCGCAAACAGTTCCGACTCACCGAGAACTATGCGGCATTCGGTTCCGACCCACTGGAACCAACCTACCACTGGCCTGGCACGCATCAAGAAGCATCAAGAACCATGGGCGTACCCAGGGGGGGGCAGGGGAGGGCAGCTGCCCCCCCCTTGTAAATATCGCAAAACATGTTCAACTCGCCTAATTACTAATTAAAGTGCAAACGAGGCCTAATGCTCTAACTTTTAAATAAACCGCGCAGTAGACACTGGCAAAATGCACGATGCAAGTGCCAAAAAACCGCGCGCGACGATGGCGGACGTACATTACCGAATCTAGCCGAGCGCTCGAATGCTCGGCTGTATTCGGTAATCTTCGATAGGTAGTTGCGAGCAACTAACATTTATTTGATTTGACATAGTAAAATTTACTTTTATTTATTTAACTACCTATAAAGCAGGATCATTTGCGGCTGTTTGCCCTACACACTACACTACATAAACCTAATGTTTCATGTAGGTGTGTTTGTGTAGTGTGTATGACAAAACAGCCGCGGACGACACGACCAAAAAAATCTGACTTGCCCCCTCCTACGCCAGAAGCTGGGTACGCCCATGTCAAGAACCATCGATCTCCGATCTCCGGAGGGGAGTGATGTAGCGACATCTATGGCGTCACATAAGAACTAATCCTGCATCGCGCAATCAAAGTTCTCCGCACGTTTAGAACATATAGAACAGCCCGAAATCATCTATCGGGCAGTAGTAGCCCACCAGACATAACACCCGTCTGGTCGGAGGATCCTCCCTTTTCAACGGAGGTTTGCGGGACTTTACTCACTGTTCCGTCTACCTCTAAATAGCCAAAAATAAGCAAAATTATTGAGTAATCCGTAAATATCTATTTACCCATTTACGGGGCACGAGTCGAATCTCTGGGAATTTAAGATTCCTACTGTAGTGTCTATCCGTAGATACTCGAACTTAAAATTAACAAGTGACATAAATAACTGTTATAGGTAAAAGAAAAATCCAGGCAATATAATAAGTAGCTTAGGCATAGCATTATAGACACATGCATCCTCATCCTCATTTTGCCTATTGGTATCAACCGGGCACAATCTCATTTTACTAGATTATCTAGCTACTCATAGATCACAAAATAAAAGTGCCATTATTTATTATTAATTAATTTACATACAATACTATTAGTATCTTTGTCAGGACCCCATTGTTGAATATATTTCTCATTACTCATACTCTGAAAGTAGGTCTGAAGTTGCCTGAGGAGCGGGTTGAAAGTAATACTTTCATCCCTAGGGAGAGACGCTTTCAATTGACAGCTGTCAAATTATTAAAAAAAAAACTAGTTTTATCTTCACATTTCTATGAACCATGGTACGACTTTCTATATAGCGAGTCAACTACAACGATGTAAAATTAAAATAACTTAAAGACAAGTATTAATTTAAAAAATATTTTTAGAAATGACTTATTTTATTCTTCAATTTTTTTAAATACTTTATTTTTAAAATTTTAGAAAAAATATTTACGATTTTTTTATTAATGAAAATGAAAAATAACGACTAAATCGCTGGCCGGCCACAGAAAAAACAAAATAGGTGGGAAAGTGGCAATCCGATCTATAATTCTTTTTCGAGTTGTAGAGTTTACATTTCCGTACAGCAGAGATTTGTATTAACACGATAAATTCATCAGATTCAAGCAGTAGTGGAAAATCTTTTACCGCCTAAATCAGAAGAAAGATACCTAAAATCATACGACTCAGGTTTTACATAAGCTTTTTGTTTTATTTTTACTTGTACCTATTCGTAATGAAAATCAGTGTTTACCTCGGGCTAAAGACTTATTTAGTCCCTCGAACTCTATTGGCGACCTCGCGACGTTCGGAAGCCAAACTTCTTCTCGGGATTAAATAAGTTACTTTCACCCCTAGGGTAACAATGTACCTACTATACATTTATGAACACTCATTGCGAAATGCGGACACATCCAATAATAAGTTTTGTATTTATATTAAATACAATTAAAGATCAGGCCATAACAAACGCATGTAATTTTTTAATCTTTGTCATGTTATTATTGCGGTTCCAAACGTAAATCGGTACCTAATTACTTTTCACTTCAATCTTACCCACGATCTTGCCGGCAGTCATAGTACTACTTACTTACCTAATGTTAAAGTGCACGACTTGAGCAATTTAGTAATTACCATTTGTTTTAAAATATTGGATTGAAGCAATAATAAAAAGTTTTTTAGGTACTTTTGAAACTAAAGTGAACTAAAGTTTTCTACCGGTTGAGAGAGTAGTTTTCTAACATTAGGACCCGAATTAAAGGCTTTTTTGGGCCTTTCTAGTCTTGTGCAGTTCAGTGTTTTTGTGCAATTTTTGTACAAAATTGCAACCAAAAAAAAGGAGAAGGTTTACAAGTATTTAGGATACAGGTATCATCATCATGCATTCTGTTTTAAAAAGTAAGACTATTTATATCAATTGCATTTCACCGTTGCAAAAGACAATAGACATACAAGCTTCGCACAATAAGCTCCTGAAGATATCTGTTTCATCTAATAATAAAGAGAAAGTGCTGATTAAATACAGATAAATGTCACACGAATAATTAAGCGAGATGAAATCTATGATACCATAACAATACCATTGGTCCCACGCGTGCCAATAAAATTAACCGCTGCGACACATGCACGAGATATTAGAAATCATGTTGTGTTACACTCACCTCTGACTCCCATGCGTCTTTCACGGGTCGCGGTTTACTCTCCTTCATGTTCCCAGAGAACGTCATGGCAATGATCCTTTGTTCCGGCTGTTGCACTTTCACACTGTGACCCCTGGCACTGGACTCATGGGCTATAGGCACAACTCACTTTATTCACGTTTTCTGTATAAGCTTTGTTATTGAACACTGTCACTTTCTGTTATGTTTTTGCGAGCTCGTCGGTTGCGAGGTAAACATGGCTCGGCGCGGAGTGCGGCTCGTCGCTGAGCGGGCCGGCGCGGACTGAGCGCGCCGAGTCGCGGTAACGGGCACGCACTACAGTTAACTTTCTCTCAGCCCAGTCGCACGACCATAAGTTAGCGCCATCGAAAGTCGACACCGGCACAGCCTCACGGGTCAAAGCCTTCATTAATATTTCATTAAACCTCCCCAAAACAATAGTTCGCTTCGCTTGGCTACACACTACATTTGTGTTTCCATGTTTTAGTTCTTTGTATGAAAAAATGTCCTTATTGTTTTTTGTTGTTTGAATTACAAAAAAAAAACTGGGTTAGGTGGGGTAGAAACAAAAACAATTTTGTATAAAACTTAATGTATAATTATGATATTTACAGACTTACTTTATATAAAACAAGTAATTTTATAGCTATCAATATATACTCATTACAACAAGTCATTAATAATTTACACGATGTTTAAAATAAAAGCAACAGTATACAGATTACTGAAGATTAGCAATTATAAATCGTAATAGCACAAAAATTTATGAACGATATTATTGGAAATTGAGAGATTCCATAATTTACATTATAATAAAATTATATACAGACATAATTTTAAAAGAATGTTTATCGATATAAGTAATTGCTTTAAAATCACTACCGCATTACGTGGATAATGTCGTACTTGATATTAGATCTTCATCAATTAATGTGCTTACAGATTCGCTCTACTGTAGTCGATGGGTAGAATAGAACAAATGTGTAAGCAGACCTGTCATTTTCAACCAGCTTGTATTTGCCTTCAGCGTCACATAAATATAAAAGGTTTTATTAAACACTAGTACATTATTACGAACACCGTAAGTGTAAACATGGAAAAATATTTCAAGTCAACATTTCTGCAGTTTGCCTGCGCTTGTTATCAAAATACTTTGTGAGATATATTAAATAATTAATTACACGAAGAACCTACGCTTCGACGCTTGCTAAACGAAACATTTCAGCGTCTGTGATGTTATTTGGACTTTAATAAAAAGTTATCTAGGTATTGTTTTATTGTGAACCAACAGAAGTGTTTACTCTTGAGAGTCTGGCTAATAATTATTTTCTCATAGGAAATTATTGAATAATATAAAATGAATGTAAAAAAAAATGTGTAATCATATTTAACACTAGAAATAAAAATAATTATATCACATTTATTTTATAAAAAATAATATCGCAAGTTACACACCTGTGGAGTGTATCGCAGGGGGAGGCTTATCTTTGTCGATAACTTTGTTTCACATACATACACAGTGGATGTCACAATATGCACGCTAGTTAAAAGAATTTAGTTGAGCCTTAGATCTTTGGAAAATCTGAATGTCTTATTAAATAATATTATATATCGATAAACATCTATACATTACCTTATTAGTTTTAATTGCAAATCTAACAAAATCGTTTAGAAAAATAAGTCGTCATTTTGGCTTCCACTTTATTCTACAATGGAATGGTCTCAAGAATAACCATTATATCAACATTTTTGTAGCTTGTTATAAATTTTGTATAATGTACTGTAATTACTCATTGACTTAACATAACAGAATAATCGCTATATAAAAACACGTGTAATGAAAACATTCTTCAGACTGATGCAAAGTTCGTGTTACCAAATTGACTTCAGCACTGCGAACACTGACTGCGCCGCCAGCACTGACCACACGGACTCGCGTCCTTCGCAACCAGAACCCGCCTGACTTACTCATGAAACACGTCACACCAAATGGCACCTCTACTGATCAATACATCGCTTTAAAAAATATTTTTAAACTGATTCCTATCTATTAGTTACACTAAGAAGAATTAATCTATACGGTAATATAAAAAGTTTTCAACGCTACTTCAAATAATGTCACTCGTCTGCCAAACAAGCCGATAGTTATTGCTCTGTGGTGGTCAAGAGTCGACCAGGAAAGTCTCGACGTGAAACAATACGTATCGACACGTTATGAAATAATCAGTTTAATCTCAGAAGGCGTATAATAATGTATTTAACAGCTACAGCCTTATAATAGCTTATTGAATCATTAATTAGTGATTTATTTCGTTCAACGTTTGAGTAGCTTACACTAAGCTAGGCTAGAGCGCCACGATGTAACAACTTGTTCCCGCCGAGGTTGCTCGTCACGCACGATGGACACAATAAAGCCTAACAATTTAACACGCTTTACATTGAGCTCAATATTCAGTGTTATTTTAATAACAACAGTTTTCTATTAGTGCGTTATAATCACTGAGTTCTTCCCTGTACTTAGGAATCTCATAACTGGACCAGTAGTCTTATTGAATAATCACAAATTAATTGCCTCTGATCTGGTGGTTAACGTATACTTCGCTATTGTTTCATTTATTAGTAATTATGGAATTATTCACCTATTCAGTAAATTATATTTACTACAAATTCATATTTTCTGGAAAACTATGTCTTGATTATTTTAATGATACCAAGTAAACTTTACAAGAATTAGTATTAACATGTAACTTGGGGAGTGTGATAGGTGGTATATTAGTGGCAGGACACAATTTTGTGTTCAGCTACGTTTGAGCAAATAAACACGGCACGTGTAACTGATAACCATAACAAATAGCAATAATGCCGGCGCGAGTTTTTTCGCAATTTAGAAAACAAAGTTTATTCACATATTTGGAAGCACTTTAAGAACATCAATTGAACATTCCAAAGTAGTTACCTACATCGCAGACACGCGCTTTCATCAAAATGTTTCAAACCAATATAACACCTATAGTCACATCTCAACTAAATTATATAAAATTTATTAGAAAACCCAGTCAATGATGAGAATTCAAATTATACGTTTTCAAATTCACAAATTAGAAATGGAAAATAAATTACTGAAAATCTGTGGTAGTATCTCCAAAGTCCAAACTCTATATCAAAGAAATGCCGCAACTTGTAAAATTGATTAAGAAAGATACAACATTTTATCGGAAAGTATAAAAAGATCTTTACTTATTATAAAACCTTGCAGTTAGCGCCGCTTTCGGCGAAAAATTGTGTTGTGATTGAGTCTACCTTATAAAATACGACACACAAAGAAAAGATACAATTTGTGACCGTAACATAATACAGTATAAATTTTATGCCAAATAAATAGTTAAAAGTTGAAATCTAGCTTAAAGACTACGGAGCTAAGAGCTAGCAATATAAGAAAAATCACAAGTTTACAAAAAATACAATATGTCGGATACGTCACACATATCAAAATAATTCACTTGTAAACGTTACATACAATTCACATAGTTTGAAAGCGCATAATCTCCACCACAATAAACAGTATCACTAACCTTTCTCGAAGGTCAATTCAAAGAATGTATAGTTATGCTTAGAATACGTCAACTTAATTATAATAAACGATACCATAATGACAATAATTGTACTCGGCAATAACTACGATACATAGTAGGTAAATTAAAAAACAAATTGCACTCTCGGTACGCATGTACAAACGTAACGTCAAACGGCGGTACAACGCAACTTTAGAATATTCAACACTTTACCGATGCGTTCTGGTAAGTTATTGCATACAAATCTTCCAGAAAACGGAAGAAGTCAATATAAATAACATTAAAAATCACAGGTGCGGCCGCGGCCGGTGAGGAAGAGTCGCTCCGTGTGAGTAGCGCGTGGCGGCCCGCTCCGGCTCCCAGCCACAGCCGTCATGGTCTGTGGAATCTGCGGACACGCCCACAAATCAGGGAATCGCACACAACTTACACGTTCGTAGAGAAACAATCTTCAAACTTCGAACCAGCAATTTATTTATTGCCTTTAAAGCTTTCGGAGTCTCATTTTATTGCAACTCGAGAGAAGAAATAAAAGCTGAGTGAGACTAGAGTAAAAAAATCTGTTTCAGAAAAAATATATCTGTAGAATATATAAACGGACATACCTGGTGAGGTGCTTGCTTTCCTCGTGAACGGCCATCTCCGAGCTTTTAAATTCGTTAAGCTCGCGTCTAATGGCAGCCTTGTCCCGCGGAGTCAGGCGAGTCCACGGCTTGTCCGCGCGACGGTCGTAGTCATGCGCCTGAATAAACACGCCCGTTAATCGTTGAAAACAGACATCATATAATATGGGTTGAATAGTTGATAAAAGTCAGAAAGGAAGGAATGCATATTTTTTTAGTAATTATACTTGTTAACGTGCATCGAAAGGGATATTCGTCTGCAGAATAGTAAATAGGTACGAAAAATTGTTTTGATGACAGAAAAAAAATCCCGGAAATAATAGGGGTTTAAGTATGAAATTGCCGTTTTATTGTAATAGGTACTTCGAATTGACATAGGACCTTCCTGGTTTGAAATTTTGAGTGAAACTTTTTTCACACACATGGTACCAATGAAATTCTACTTTTAAAAAATGTACAACATTCGATTATTACTATTACTTTCAGTTATTTTTTTTTTTATTCAGCTTAGACAAGAAAGATGGATACTTCGAAAATTCGAGTGATTTTTGAATACGTGTTCCGACACGGAACTAACGCGGCAGAAACAGCTCGCAATATCAATGTTGCGTTTAAAGACTATTTATGAACGCACCGTGCGATATTGGTTTAAACACTTTCGTGATGGAAACTTTGATTAAAAGAACGAACCACGTGGAAGACCAGGAGACACAGGTGAATAACAATTAATTGAAAGAGATGGTGAAAGCCGATCTGAGCTAAACTACCCAGGAATTAGCGGCATGGTTTAACGTTACCTTACCAACAATACTGACTCATTTGTGTCAAATCAATAAAATAAAAAATATGAAAAATGGGTGCCTCATGTTTGACTGATCTGCAGAAAGAAACGCGTGTTGAAACTGGTGTTACCTTGTTGAATCGATACAGATATGAAGGAATATTGGATCTAATTGTGACATGTTTACGATAACCGTAAGCGAAAAATGCAATGGCTGACCCCAGGTCAAACGCCGCAATAATGTCCTAAAGCAAATCTTGCCAATAAAGAGGTAATGGTAACTGTTTAGTGATCTCAGCATGGTGTTATTCACTATAGCTTTCTCGGATCTGTTCAAGCAATAACAGCAGATGTCTAATGTGCTGAACTCCGAACAACGATAGCAAAACTAACAGTGAAACAGCCCCGACTCATGAATCGATCTTCACCATTATTGCTCCATGATAACGCGAGACATCATACAGCACGAGAAAACGTTTTAACTCTACAGAAACTGTAATTAGAAACCATTCGTCACCCTCCGTATTTGTCAGACCTTGCTCCAATGGACTACCATTTTTTTCGTGGTTTGGGTAATTTTCTACGTGATAAAAAGTTTTCTTCTCAGGAGGCAGTACAAAATACTTTAACACAGTTTGTCGAATCTAGATCACCAGAGTTCTATCGCAAATGACCTTCCTATTAGATGTCAGCAATGTATAGATAATAATGGTCATTATTTTAATTAAATGTACAAATCGGCAATTTCATACTTTAACCCCTAATATATCCATCAAGGTCGACAAGGTTGACATATCTTGCGCATGTCTCTCTATTGAACTCATTATATCAAATGAAATGGATTTAGCTGAATGCTTCTTTTTTCGTGCTAAAAGCTTTTAATAATAATTATTATTTATTTCACTAGCAGACAACAAAGATCTACTAGGATATTATTATGGATTTCTATTTTTTAAGATTATCTTTTGGGTTTTTTGGTTCTTCTATTATTCTATTCTTTTTTATTGTAGTCCTCTTAGTTTGTACCTGTGTGACTTCGATGTAATCACTGAAGCGGATGATCTTCTTCTCCTTGAGTTCCTCGACAGTGGGTCGGAAGCTGAGCTTGCGCAACAAGTAGCGCTTCTTCTCTTCCTTCTGCTTCTTCTCTTCGGCGGGTGACTGGCCTGTAATGTTACGTTATTTAATATTGTGTGTAATGCAAGTCAAAGTAAAAAGTTGAATGAGTAGCGCCACAAATCGAATGTGAAAGCTACAAGTAGTTATCTAAGTTTAACATAATAAGCTAAACAAATTGCTTAAAGCGATAACTGCTCAAAACAACCGATAGTCTGACACGTGAAGTAAAAACAAGTGAATACTATAATGAATATGGATTAACAAAGTAAGAAAAAGTACTTTTACACCTTATTCCGTAGCTTATCTATTTTATTTATTATAATTATCATATTATTATCTACTCTAGCTAAGAGAAAATAATATAATATGATAAACAAAATAAAGTTAAGCATATAGTAAACTTGTGCACATAGTATGATTTATGTAACTGATTAACGCAATGCACTCGTACATGCGATATTGCTATACCTTTCATAATACATAAGAAGCAAACGGCAGAGGCCATCAAGATATACTAGCCGATAATTGATTTAAGTACTGACAAGAGAATTAGCAAGAAGTGCGTGCTTACTTTTGAGTATATTCCTCTCGACGAGCTCCTCGGCGGTGGGCCGCATGGACAGGCGGCGAATGAGGCGCGCGCCGATGGCCTCCCACGACTCCTGGCGTTCGTGCTCACTCTGCACCACCAGGATGTTCCTGCGCACACATCACCATCACATAACTAGCGAAGACAGTAGATACACTTCCTAACGTAGTCTCTGATGTTTCTTAATTTTTTTTCCAGCACTAACAACGTCAATTTTGCGCACCTACTCCTACCAACTGACATAAAAATTGCAAAAGCTAACGTGAATATGTTTTCATAATATCAGATTTACATACACACTTGGCTAATTCCCAAGACCCGTAATTTAGCTCACAGGTTCAATTAATAAATTAGGGTTGTTCTAGAAAAGTGCTGACTTATTTATGAAGTTGGTTTAGGATTCAGTTTCTAAGATAAACGAATTGAAGGAAATGTAGTAAATAGTTATTCAATAGCTATTACTGAAAATTGCAACAATGCCAATGCCAAGAGCGAGCTCTTAGAAACAGGAAGAAATAAAACGGTGATAACAATGACTTTGACGGTGCTGACTAAAATAACGCTCCCAGGCGTGCATTGTGTCCGCCTGCCAGGCGGCGTGGAGTGGACTATTACTGTGCCGAACTGTGTCTTGCGTAACACACACGTGCATGTGTTGATGTGCGGCCCGTGCGAATTTTGATTCGCAAAATAATGCACCTGTTCATATTTAGGAAGGCGTAAAACCAGTGCAAAAAATATATTTTATAAATATGATAGACACATGAGTATCTACTCCTACTAAACCATATTTCAAAACGTTTAATATTTACCTATACAACTTTGTAAATGAATAAGCGCGATTAATTATAGTTATATTGTTCAGCGATTTTTCCTTATTATTTCGCTACCAAATTAGTAATAAAAGTTTCAGCTAGTATTATTTTCCTGTTGATTGTTTAAAGATAATAATAAAATTATGTTGGATGATGCAGGTACACATTAGTCATAAATAAATATCGTTGTAAATATTAATGAACACGTAATACTGCCAACCCTCATTAGCTAGAACGTAGGCAGTGACATTGACAATGTTGTGACTATGATATCATACAGAGGAATTTGTGTAATTTTACGTAATTTCTTACAAACAGTTATGAGTGTTACTATTTGGCAGACGCACCTGAAGTTTTGAATGATTCTGTTACTTTTGCAAGTTGACTTCCGCAACCAACTTTCACAGTGGACACATTCACAGCAGTTCAACATGCTTAGATTAACCACTCCTTAATTATTATTTTTAACGTTTTCTTTCTTTACTTTTAACTTCTAACTTTATGGTAAACATAACTAATCAGCGGGTTTTCCATCCAGCAACTTCTATGTACGCATATCATAATGATAGTTCCGGGATCATTTTAGCCAAAATAATGTCTGTCATCGTCAGTATAGTGCCAAAACACATGTTACGCCATCAACAGGAAGCAATTTCCAATACAATAGAAACGCAGCTAGTTATGCGAAGGTCAATACTAGATAGTAGACAATCGGTCAGATTGATAACCAGCTTAGTTTGAACAAGGCTAAGTTAGGTTTCTGTTAAGAATGGATTACCTATGATGATTATAATGATTAACTAAATTGCTTAGATTAAATAATACCTAATTAAGGACGCTGTCTTATCACTCAATGGCATTGCTGATATGATTATCTGTTAATCTACCACTGTTTTACAGGCATATTTTTACTCTGCCGCAAAAATCATTCCAACGTTATGATTGAGGATTCGTTAGCAGTATAATATTACTAACCCCTACGGTTTCGACTGGCGTCTTTGGTTACAGCTGCCCTCCTTTTGGCCTTTATATTTTTATAGCCTACAGTCTTCCTCGATAAATGGGCTATCCAACACTACAGTAATTTGTCAACACGAACTAGTAGTTCCTGAGATTAGCGTGTTCAAACGAACAAACTCTGCAACTTTATAATATAATAATAATAATAATAACTCTTTATTTCAGGCTACAAAGGCCCATAGACACTACAAACAACTACTACAACAACACACAATATTACAATATCAGTACAAACTAGTTTCTGCCAGCGGCTTCACCGGCGTCCCCATGTCATTCAGTGATAAAGTAACATTCTACTCGTGAAATACAATTCGATCCAAAAGTTTCACTACAAAGAAAAATACAAATCTTTCCTCTTTATATTAGCATGTATAGATTCGGTAGGAAGGTTGAAAATACTATGAGAATCCCGCGTGTTGCGATAAAACATTAGCTGGCTGACTGTTTGTTTTACTATGATATGCTAGAAATCGGATTATATGCAAAAAAAAAGCTTGCTATATGCATGAAAAATGCTTGAAATATGCACGTAAATTGGCAGAATATGCGAAATTAAATGATAAATTTTAGGAACCCAAAAAAGAAGAAAAGTAAATTTTCATTTTTTTTTTACTTCAAAATTAGCAAAGAATTTGTAAATTATCCTTTTATAGGCGATAATAGGTACATAACATTACACGACATTAAAATTATTTAATAAACGACGCGCGCTGCTACTGAGTACTGACCCTGCGTTTCGAAATACGATAAAAGTAATAATATAGCGAATCCGACAAAAGTCACAATTATTACTCAATAGCCCTATTTTGTAACTATTAAATTTGGTCGGGTTTGCGATATGATCACTTTTATCACATTTCAGAACGCAGAGTGAGTGCAATGCACTCGGAAAAATATTGTAAATGTACCTATAATATGCATCATAACTAGATGTTAGGTAAAATACCGCTGATGCTGGAAGGCTTAAATATGCAAATGCATATAATCCGGTCCCTAGACATGACGGTCCTTAGCGCGCCATCTGACGAACATTTTTGTATCGCCAGTACACACACACACACACACAGTACATTGGTATTTCTCACAACGAGAAATTCCTGACTCGGTCCTTACAACTTCAGTAACTTCTGTAGTTAGGGGCTGATAAGACGCCACTAACCACTAAGTATTCGCAGTGATAAAATGTAATCATAGACTAGAGTTTCTAGTCCCGAAAAATGAGGGATAGGCCGCAGCCAGCGAAGCCCCCGGGGCAGGAAAATATCTTATTTCTATCAAAAACTATAAAGTGATTTGTGCCATCTCACTCTCCTGACGCCTGGTTTTGGTGGCGACTATAATATATAACATCGTGTAACATAGGTACCTGTTGATAAGCTCCTGGCGGTCAGGGCGCAGCGCTAGCTTGATGTTGAGGCTCTCCTTGCGCGCCAGCTTGGCGGCCACGCGGTCCGACTCGTTGCAGGTCTCGTACTCTTCCCAAGGCTGCGCATTCTCCTTATTCTCCACCCCGTTGCCCACGCGCACCGGTCGAGTACTAAACGTAACGAACGTGTTAAAAAAACGAGTTTTTAAGATAATATATAGGCTACCATGTGCGTTTGCATGTGTAAGCTAATAATGCAGAAAATAAAAGTAATAAGGGGTCTATGACAGGCATTCGAGTTGCTAATTGGACTTGCATTTCAGAATTAACTGTTTTCATTCGTTTTTTTGACAGTCTATGTCGATATTCGAGGCGGTGTTTTTTCTTCATCTAAGAATTGGATTTAGTATGTAGCGGTAAGTGTTGTTTGATTTTATTAGCACTTTATTGTAATTACCGAACGTGCCGACCAGCACCGTTGCCATGCATGTGCTCCACAATTTATTGAAATTAGTACAATACATTGGTATTAATCTTTCGTTAGCCACAGAAGTAAAATACACTTTCAAATTAGGCTGTTGGCCTTACATAATTCAATACAACAACAATACGGAGAAAAATATATGCATCTGACACATTTGTAACTACTTAAGAAAATAAAATAAAAATTAACATTAATTTTAAAACAATGAACTAATACTAATTGGATTCATGTAATGTCCTTAATGTAAACTAAGAAACAAAAATGAATCTTCAAAATAATCAAAACTCTATGATCGTCAAACTATAATGAAAAGTACACGTACATGCAACATAGATACGTTCAGAGCAAGAGAACAAGAGAAAACAGCCATAATTTCATCAACAGCACGCGTGACACGTATGTAGATTGTTGCTCCAGAGATTTCATTAAACATTTCTGCTTTAAAATTTCGGCTCTTTGCACTTTTATTTGATAACTATAATTTATTTTGAGTTCAAAGCATCACAATCGTATATCATTATCATATGCATCTATAATGGCGTTAGTGTGTAGACAGAAACGTCGACTGTTAAATAAGAGAGATGAGATTCGGAAGCGTGCATAGCACGATGCATGGACTAAAGGCGAAGCGGACCGTCGGGAGGTCGGTGGCGATGGCGTGGTTCAACAACACATAACGTATGGGACTGTTACCATATGCGGATCCTCGGTTTAGGCGGCGGCCGCCTGCTCGCCGACGCATGGTGAAAATAAACGTAACTTTCACTATCACGCCCATCATTTTACATGAACATCAAATAAACTGTAGCTGTACTACCTCCTCGCTCACAATCACGTCAAAATGAAAAATATAAGTAAAATAAAATACTGAAAACTTCAAACTAAAAGTTGAAGTAGGTATTGCGGGGCCAGCGATTCGGGATCACAGCGGGTGTTTTAAAAGCTGAATAACTAGTATCATTTTGACAACATCGTGATCAAAGAGTAAATAATACGTGTAATTTATAACTGCAGATGGATGGATACAGTTAAGCAAGGAATTCTTCGCTATTGATCATACTTAAATTCAGAATTTTTGGCTCAACTAGCTTCAATTGTGTAGTTTTAGTCGATTTTTTAGAAACCATATGTAATTATTTTTAATGATCTGTAGTAAGCTCTGGTTGCAATAAAAGAAGCATGATAAAGAGTTGATATTTATAAGAGATTCTGAATTAAAGTAAATGAATGTCGGTATGGAAGTGTACAAGAAGTTAAGGGGTTTTGTACCAATGGGATACTGACTTGAAGCTAGTATGGTGATGGTCCTGCCTGGGCGCGAGCGGCGTGGCCAGCGGCGTGGCGGCGGGCGACGCGGACGGCGCGGCTCTCTTCTTGAGCGCCGACTTCAGCGGCACCGCGTTGAAGATGGGCTCCTTCGGCGGGATCTCCTCCACGCGTGACGTGTCGGCGAGAGTCAGAGGCTCCACGTCATCGTCCTCTTGTTCGTCCTCCTCTTCGGCTGATAAATGAGACCAATAAAAAAATTAATGAAACACTCACAATAAATACTATCATTATTAAAACCGAAAATATGTATATATTTTATTTTATTTTATTTTTTATTTTACTTTATTGGAACATATAACAGTTACACATTACAATTATTAAGGTATTCCAGAATTAACATGTAAACTAAGTGAACGTGTAACCCACACAAATGTTCGCGAAATAATGGTGTCGAACTATTATGTTATTATATAAGTAAGTATATCACCTTCTTCTATCTGCATAACTTCGGTGCATGACATACCCGACACAAAGGTAAAGCTGGCTGCAACGCTTACCTTGGTTTAAATGTAATTTTTACCAGTTTAAAGTAATTCTGTATGAGCCATCTCATAGTGGCCTATAAGGTTGACTCTATATGAAACCTAGTTTCATTTTATTTACTAGCATGAACCAGGAAAACAGTTCAGTCATTAGTGTAAGCAATTACTTTAGAGTTCGCATGATCGAAATTGCAAACTTGGAAAAGGATAGGTCCTAACACACTACCTTGTGGAACTCCATCAGTCTTGTGTAACATACTTCCTTAATAGTATAGCCATATATTTTGATGATTTGCAACCAATCAGTAAAGTAACGCTTAAACATATAAAGCAGTAGACCTCTTATACCAGTTCCTTCCACTTATTAAGAAGAAGGCGGACATAGGCAGTGTCAAATGCTTTAGATAGATCAATCAAATATACTATAGATCAAAGCAGTTTAAAGTAATAGAATATACATCAGTTCTTACAGTCGGAGAGAGGATGTTGCGCGAGAGGGTGTAGGTTGTGGCTGTGCGCGTGTTGGTGTTGGTGCTGGTGCTGGTGCTGGTGCTGCTGGTGCTGGTGCTGGTGGTGGCGCGTGGGGCTGGGCGAGCTGAACATTGGCGGCGGCGGGATGGGCCCAATCTCCGACAGCGCGATAGGCGGCTCGGGCAGCTCTGACAGCATCAGCTGCTCCTCCGCGTCGCCATGCGAGTGCGTGTGGCCGCCGCCGTCGCCCGTCGAGCCGTAGCCACCCACTGGAACATTTGTGTCGTATTTATACTCTATGTTTCTTTTTGTACGTTCGTTTTATTCAAATTATTTATCGTTCTGTCCATAAAGTCTACGGTTGCCGTTGCGGTAAGAGCCCCCAATGTTTCATCTTTATTTTTTAAACTGACCCGTTTAGTATATTTTTGTGCTTTTTGTTTTAACATGGTGCACAATAGTGTTCAAAACATAAATATATAATAATAATATATAAACTTTAGTGCAAAGCAGTTTAAGTGTAAGCCAAGTGAAAGTGACAGTTGCACCTCACATTATTCGAAATAGCTTGACACCATGACGTTATGTTAAATATTGACCTGCTTAAGACGGCATCGGCATGACAGCATAAAGTAAAATAAATCTATTTACAGGACATAGCCCCTCTACACACAATAAAATTCAAAGTAATTTGGGTTTCATTTACTAATTAGCTAACCCTGTAAATTGTAATCCCCAAGGCTGACATTTTGGCGTTATTAATTACCAATGTGTTAACGCTAGCCAAGCCTTTGTACATTTATGGGTCAATCCATTTACATTACGATTGTCCGTTAAAAGGTCGCAGTAAACACTGCATCAGCTGTATCATAGCCATTTAGAATAATGTTTGGGGCTTTAAGTACCATAATAGATGATACCTCTTGACACGAGTTTGACCTGTACTTACCTACTCATATGTAAGTATAACAAATTGTCTATAACAATACATACCGACATCTCCTTGGTAGCATACTCGTCGTGGGATCTTGCCAGTCAAGGAGTTGGGTCGCTCGGGCCTCATTAGCTCACCTCCATTTTCCAATTTGTCCTTCTTTGATTCTGGAAAGAAAGAAAAACAATCTTTAAAGAACTTTAATTCTACTTTTTCATTTATTAAATATGAAGTTAATTGTAATAACAAGCTTGTTAGTCTATATTTTAATAAAATAAATAAATAAACCCTAAGAAAACATTTTTTTGTTTGACTTTTAATAATTGCCTGTCAGGCTGTAGTTTAGCTTGTTAGGCAAATCGTAAGTCATAACTTGAGTAGGTACGTCAACGTTTTCTCAAAACAAAAATGAACATGTATAGTTAAAATAACAATCATAACATCTTCAAGTTTCAAGAACCGTAAAATTTTGTAAATACATTACGGTTCTGTATCCTCATTTCCGTGACAGAAAGACAGTATCCAAAAAAAATTTTCCAGACTTAAGAAAAGTGTTTTGTACCGTCTCCGTAGGTACAACAATACTGAATTTTCAATAACAATCATCGATCTTAGTATTTTACAAATAAAAGCATATTCAACAAGGCAACAAGAATTTGACAGTTAGCCAAGAGCTCAAATGCTCGAAGTAAGGCATAAACATTTCAGAGCGTGCGTAATATTTTGTCTATATGTAGTCTACGTCATTGTATAGGTAGCGTTGTTTGTATAGCACAAATTAACAATTCCGTTACGCGTACGAGCGTGTGGCGGTGAGCAATATATAATTCTTAGGTGCACTATGGCTATATTCTAATAATAGTCGATAAACGAGTGACGGCGTGGCACGCGCCTCCATTCACCGCGCGACGACGTCGGCGTCGGCCTTGGCCTCGCCATGGAACTGTGTTATTGACGCATCTCCGACGCTATCATACCCGAGATAAAAGTATGCATAACTTACTTTGTTAAATCACGCATGAAACGCGGGTGCAGGTGGCAGTTTATTAACCCCCACATTTGTACATAGATTTCTGAATGAACTTACACATTTTGAAAACCTTAGATACTCTAGTATCTAAGAAATAGCTCTCAATAAAGAGATGTGTGGATGAAGGACAGGAGAGAAAAGATATGAAGGAAAAAGTAGAAAATGACAGTATGACGGTTGACAGCCGGGCAAGTAGTAACCCGGGAAAAGAGCATGAAAGTCAAGTATTAAATGCTATATCAGAAAGAGTTTAGATCATAACTAGAAAAAGATTACAAAACTAAATTGTAGACTCATACTTGAAATATTTCCAATACCGATCATACCATTTTGGCGCTTTAGCCAGCTAGCCCTATATGTATGTGCATGTGTACAGTGAAGTACCTACATATATATATAATGAGCAGAGCTATTAGACCCTCGCCCATGTGAGGCAACATTTTACATAGCGCACCAGGCACCGCCAGCCTCGCAATTTTCGTGACCGTATGCGGCTTAGTTAGCTATTGCGACATAGATCAGCTATGCAAAAACTATGTTTCGACAGATTCTATGCTTTGTGTAAATCATTTAAAGGTCTTAGGCCCCGAAATCTGAAAACAATGTTACGCTAATATTCTTTTGTTATGCTTTGTGTAAAGATGAACTAAATATTTTCGTGGTCAGGTCGCCAGAAAATCTTTAACAATAAATCAAACAAAATATGACCGTGACATCTGTGAGTGTTGAAATATTAGTGGGTACTATAGTAGGTATATAAATAGTACCTACTTTAAGATGTTATTTTAAGAATATGAGTAATTAAACCAATTACTAAACAAACATTCATAAAAGTATATTAATAGTACTTTTGATGCTATTTTAAGGTTGCGAGTAAATAAAGGAATGACTGAATAAACAAAATCCTATATTTTTAGGATTTTGTTTGCCTCTGCCCGTATAAATGATGAGTAACGGTTCCGCACTGTGAACGTAGAAGTTACAAACAGGTAATAAACAAACGTTTACTACCGTTTCTGATTGATTCATGAATTTCGCACGCCAAAAACTGTTGTATTATACACTATTTGTATTTTCAATAATGATTGACCTCTTGATAGTGACTTAGATCATTGTATATCTGAACACGTTTAGTTAAAACTAAAAAAAAAACAACAATTTACAAAAACATTCAACCGACTTCAATGTAAAAAAAAAACATGAAAAGTGCAATATAACTTTAATTTCGGCGATTTCCGAAATTAAAGTTATTTTGCACTTTTCAGTGTTTCTTTACATTGTAGTCGGTTGTATTTTTTTGTAAAAAGTTTTTTATTTTACATTTTTTAGTTATAATACCACCACTAAAAAGTATCCCTCAGCCATACTTAAATACCTTATAGCCAGAGTGCATCTCATGACAATTATTCTTATAATACCAAACACGGTTAGAATAAATTAATTTATTACAGTGTTTCAGTACCTAACTTCAGGCTTCATCATCAGTTCGATATATTCTTCTTTCAGTCAGTCATCGACTACACGTATAAATAAAGCAATTTTACTTGTTACGACAGTTCTGCAGTGATCCTATGAGGAGTTCTGTTCCATATCTTCGAAGTTCGTGATCAGATCACAACAATATTTCTATGGGACCAATTTGGAAACATAACCTTTCAATCAAGAAAAAATAAAAATTTCGAAATCGTTCCACAATTGACCGAGAAATCGGTGAACATACGTAAAAAGAAAAAAAAACATATATTCAGCCGAACATAGAACCTCCTTTTTGAAGTCGGTTAAAAAACAAACCAGTCACCTAATCATCAACAGGTGACTTTTAATTCCTTAAAAAGAAACTGTTGTTAACACTCAAATTACACCTTCACAATCTTTTAAGAGTTACTATCAGGTATGTACAGATAGATATAGAAAGCTCAAGATGGCACCCTGAGAAAACTTCTTATTCTCGATAAAAGTGCTACATTGCTGCGGCCAAGGTCGATCTCGATCGATTGTCGCAACCTTCCTTCGTTTATTTAAGCTGAGAATCGGACATGACCATGAAATCCCAAATAAAGCTTTAACGTTACATTATTTCGTCATAAAACAGACCAAACAAGTTGAACTGGCTGTTTGATTTATCATTTATTACTGATCGGAAGTGCGTCTCTATAGAATTACATAATATATGTTAACGTGAGAGGTTGCGCTAGCGCTGGAGCGTTGAGGGAGGCGGTTAGTCCGGGACCTGCGGATCGATGCCGCCCGCCCTTGGCCGCCCGCCTTCGCTCCGACAGCCCGAGGACGTCGCTCGTTGCAGCGTTATGTAACCTCGGTCGTCCTTCACTCCCACAGACCCACAGCTCTGAAGGTTAACCGCTATCTCAGGCACGTGTATTGCAGGTACCCAACTCCCTTATTGACCAAGAACATTTCAGTAGGTACTTTTAAAAAAGGAGGACAACGTCTTTTCAATGACACCATTTGAAAGAAATCCATAATTTTGATTTGATTGTCTCTGACCGTGCTTAAAAATCTTGGCAAGACTTTGGGTGCGACAATCTAGTAACTCTAGTGAAATCAACAAACAACATAATAAATAAGTTCCAGCACATACAAGGCTTGTAAACAAACATTTTGCCTGCACATTAAAGATGCCATGTATCGTCTTGCTCACAATTTTCCTGCCAAATGGAGGCCATTAAGTACATTCTTAATGCTGGCGACGTGCAACATCAAACGAACGGGATAGAGCGATGACATCGCTGCAAATGCTCACAGGCGTGATTGGAATTTTCCCAATTTCGATTTGGGACAAATAAAGTTATTCATTTATTCATCACTATTCAATCTTTTAGAATAATTCCGCGAAAATTTAGAGTCGTGACAAAGCCAAAGTAAATTATTTGCATAACCCAGTAATGTCACAAGACATATCGTTATCAGCTGCCATCGTTTCTATACAGAAAAACAAAATCTGTTTAATTGCTCTACTTTCAATGTTATATTACTCTGCCGGCTAGAACATTATGTAAATAATCATCCTATTTAACCTCTAATTACAAAATCATTGGAAACATAATTATGTTGTAAAATTAGAATTTTTAGTGAAGAATAAGATTTTTGATGCTCATTTAAAAATATCGCATTGTAATTTAGTTACTGTTGTCAATCAACACAGTCCGAAGGATATAATAGACTAGCTTCTACCAGCGGCTTTGCCCGCGTGAAATTCAGTTTCTCCATACAAACTTTGGACCCAAATTTCATCCCCTTAGGGAGTGAATTTTGGAAAATCCTTTCTTAGTGCTCACCTACGTCATAAAAGGAAACCTTATGCAAAATTTCACACTCCTAATCCCAGTAGTTTCGGCTGTGCGTTGATATGTCAGTCAGTCAGTTTCCCCTTTTATATATATAGATAATAATTATTATTTATTTATTTCAAGTAACATAAAGACGCCAACACCGACAAGACAAAGACACCAACTTGTATCACAACATGTGGACAATGTCAAGAGTACGCACAGCAATCGCGAACTGGCCACATGCTCGACTTGTCATGTCGCGGAAAACGAAGAGAGACCACACTCGTTAAAACTACATTTAGCACGATAAAAACAGAAAACACTCATCGACACGTCAGGTAGGTATTTGGCCTGTTTACGCTACACATAATCTTAAACGAATACTTTATTACACGTTACAGTTTTTTCAAACGATTCACGCGCCCACATATATAAAAATTCCACAGGTCTTTAGTGCAGCCTTCCATTAAATTAACAATTTGAAAACTTCAATCAAGCCTTCTAGAAACTGATTATATATATAATAATAGCTGAAGCAAAACTTTTAAATCCGTCATCATTTCCACAACACAAAAGCAGAATTTTACTTTTCAGAAGCATATATTGTGATTGTTGCGGATATGATTAGCTAAGACTGCACAGACATCGAGATATACGGACAAATTATGTTAAGCAAGATCAACAAACTGGGTCGCACGCGATAAGTACGCCAAGAGGAATTTAGCGACGAACATAAGAAAGCATTTGCGACATTGACGTACGTGGGCGGGCGGTGACGGGAGAAATAACATCTCTTTCAGCAATTCTTCAGCAGTTTATTGCAAAATGAAAAAAGTTAAGACAGCGGAAACTTCAAAGAATTCTTTTGAGTTTAGTCTGTGAAGCATTCTTAGTCTCAAACACAAACTTTTGTTATATGTAGATAAATAGATACGTTAAGACTATATAATTCTATTTATGCCTAAAATTACTCTTACTCAACGGGGCTCTTTACACGAGTACGTTTTTATTAGACTAAGTATCATAAAAATATTAGACACCGTCACATCGTTTTTTTGGGCCACCAAGATAGTTTGGGGCCCACGGCCACCTCTGATGTGTTTTCTATTTATTTTCTTCATATTTGTATATTTTTCTTTCAAACTCGTGTGTGTGCTAATAAAAATTATTATTATTATTAATGATTAAAAAATATTATAAGTTAATCATTCTGTAATCAAGCCACTTCGAGTATTTAAGCTTAGTCATTCCGTAATAACTTTCTACATTTCCTGGGCTTCGATTACAAGTCACACACACACACTGTTTGCACAATTAATCTCATCTGAGTCATTTTGGACGAATACAGTCGCGTCCATAGTACTCGTACTAAAGATATTTCAAATGCTCTCATTCGTCACCCACTAGTACCCTGCCCTAAAAATGCGAAAGTATGAAATAAAACCTTACATTTGTTGTGCTCAATTCTAATATTAAAATGTAATCGAAAATCATGGTGCAACACCTAGTCGATCGAATCAATTTGGTTTATATTTGAAGCCCGCGCATGTGTAATTGAGTTTATCCGCCTAAGAAGCGGAAATCGTAAGCTTATGTTCACACTTGTGGAACAGGTTTTTACAACCATATATGAATGTACCATATATGTAAGTACATTCGTTGTTCTGCTCTTTCAGTAACTGCGCCTTTACATTTTGAATCTAAATGCAGAAATGATTTGTTTATCTCAAAACATAATATTGAATTGAACACGGCCTTTGGAAAATTTAATGGCAAGGTTAAAGAGAAAACTGTATTTAATGGAAAACAAACAAACAGTTAACGATTTCGACATTGGAGTGGAGACGCAGTGCAGCGATAAATATTCAGTCAGAGTCAGCTCAGCGGTAACGGTAGGTCAAGGGCAGACCGCGATAGCGTACGCTCGCATTTCAGGAAGCTGCCTTCTCCAAATTCTGCGGATTATTTCTCTCCCCTTTGATGTAATTTCTCTACCATTAAGAGATTATGTATAAGTACTTTACTTTTTTGGGCAGATAGGAAATGCAACACAAACAATTTTTTTAAAGCTTTTCCGTATTTCTATCTGAACACAAAAGGCTGACAGGTTTTAATACAACAACGAACAGCATAGTTTCTTGGTGAAATAGGAAGTAAGTGTGACATTGCTCTCTAAATAGAAGTTTAGCGTGACTGACGAGGTTATCTATATTAAACGGACGTCATTATTGGAGGAACGTGTTGATTGACATTCGACGGTGGAGCAATTAAAATGGCATGTGTATGTGCTTGCATCGGCGACGGCTCCGCTCACAAGCACGCCGCTGCCGCAAATAGTTACGCAAGGCCACAAGACGCCTTCTCCGTTATTTATCGACATCGACGTCGGCGGCGCCTATCTCACCACGTTACATTCTTACAAACATCCGCTATCCTTCGACACTTTATTTAATACGAATCGTTTCCCAAAACCACTTTGCTACTTAAGCCACTTTGTCGTACTGACCTGGCTTGTGACTCCAAGCCAGGTCAGTACGACAAAGTGGCTCTACTCGCGTTTCAAATCAATATTTTCAGAGCTGAATTTTCTGCCCGTTACCCGATCCATTGTCTTTATATTTGTATCGATTTCTTTACAATTAATTACCTTTGTCGTATGATATAAATGAAAAATAGAAACTTAATCATATATGTAGAATTGTAGAACATACGATGTATGAAATTGTACAAACTTTTGGCCATAATTTCGTGGAACTATATGTGTATATAAAATGGATAAATGTAAATTCCTCAAGATGATCGATTGCCATAAAGCATGAATACTACGATAGAAATAAACTTGAGAAATGAAGATTCGATGTGAAGACAAATAATAGGTATTACAAGATTTCTAAGTATGATTAGTCATGTTATTAACACATACCATGAAGAATATAGCAGTGTTAGTAGTATAGCAAGATTCCTATCAAATAGTAAGATGGTTTAGCCAACCAGTGAGAAGAAAGATCGATTATCGTAACATAGATAAAATTAAATGAGAAAAACTACTGAAAGAATTGAAATGAGAATGAATCTAAGGAAGGACACTTCACAGTTACGAAATAGTTTGCAAGAACAAAAGATGACTTAAAAGTGTTGACACGCTGAAATCGACTCCAACCTTGTCTGTTACTTCATGACTTTCACTCCTCAATGAATAAGTAAGGGTAATCTAAGTCTAGCTTGTTTCACTATGTATACGAGCACTTTAGCTTATTTAGTATAGTTTCATGATTATTGATAAATTAATTATGTATTTCGGAATAATAACTAAATATCTAGTAATCAAAGATCACTTGAAGTACGGTATTAGAGAAGAGAATTGATGAATGACAAAATAATTTCTACTGAATGATGTAGAACAATGGTTGAAAAGGAACCGATAGTAATAATAAGATCCTAAATGCCAAAAGGGTACATGCAACGAGGGGAGCGTGACATTGACATTGGTAATGCACGTGCCGGCCGGCTGTAGGCACGAGCTGGGAAGGTGAACAGATAGGTGCGAGCATGGTCGTGCATGCGGAGGACTGGTGCTGGGGTACCATTGCAACGCGCGAACAGCGTCAGGTTCGCAGCGTGGCGCGGGATAGGAGACTTGCGGCGCACGTAGTAGTGGTCGTGGCGCTGCGGCGGCGGCGGCGGCACGAAGGGCGGAGGCGGCGGCAGGCGCGCGGGCCTGCGCCTGGCGCCGCCCGCGAACGCGTCCATGGCGGCGAGCGTGCCCACGTCGCTCATGCTCGCGGCGCGCTCGCGGCTGGAAGACTGCGGCCGGCCGCACGATCGTTACTGCTCCCCCCAGCCCCCGGCACCGCGCGCGCTCTTCGATCGCCGCCCGCCCTCCGCGTTTGCCGTCCGCCCGCCCACGAGCTGTTTCGCTTTGTTTTGAATTTTTAATTTATCGCCATTCATCTAGCTCTCGTTGAGAGTATAACAAGAAAATGAGCAACCCTAGGGCTTATAGAGTGCAATGACCTATAGGTTTGAGGGTTACACCCCGTGCAGCGTCTGATATACGCCACGGTGTGCTGGTAACCCTCATTTATGTTACAATATTACATGAAAACGCACTTACATGACACGATAGTTTGGTCGTTACAATATCTAAACATTAAAATGAGTTTGTTTTTTTGAAGTCAAGTTTTTTATATCTACAACTAGCCTCCAAAGACCAAATGCGGGTAGTTATATAATTTAAACCGAAGATTCTAAAAGATATCTCAAAATAAATAAAACCTTTATTCGCCTTCTGTAGAATGTGTATATGTATTATAATATTAATTATATCCTAGGCAAAACTACGGTCGCAAGCTTGTTTGTTAAACTTCAATACTCCCTAAGCTTATTAAAATATTAAAGTCCTGAGTTAAATATTTAACGGATATTTTTAATTCTATGTGGGCGAAGCTTTGAGTAAATTGTACCAACTCAGCCGTATCTACCTACACACTGCAGTGGTTCAGCGCCTTTGACATTTACACAAGGTTCATATAATTTTAAAAATGTTTAAAAATAAAAAATAAACATTTTTTTTTTTACTAAATTAATACACAAGGCCCTCTAAGGAGGTAAAGTTTCGAGCCACTGAACTACAGCTAATGCTTTCATACTCGCATCCCGACTCTACGGCATCTTATTAAAAAACCGAGCATTTGAGCAAACTTAAACAATGGAAATACAAATAATAGTTACTGAAAGTACACAATGCTACTATGGTTTATTCATATTCATAAGTTTTCGTAGCACAGGTATCAGAGCTTGCCTGAATGACAACAAACTGCAAACACTACATATTATCATGTATTTATGCATACGTTGTCGTGAGCTTACCTATAAACACAAACATACCAGAATATATGTACACACATAGGTGCTATCATTCATCAATTTTGTTATTGCCAGTTTTATTTCTAAGTTTATGTTCAATTTAACTCCCGTTAACGTTTATGTATGTTTCGCTATCTTTACGATGATGGTAGCATATATTTTAGACACACGCCCTTTTGATAAAAACATGGTGTTTTACTAAATATGTTGTGTGCATTTTCTCTGATAACTGGCATCGTTTCAAACAGCTCACACTCTATAATCCTAGCTTAAATCAAAGAGCTGAGGGCATGATTGTATTCGGTTTACTTTTTACTGAAATTATAATACACATTGGAAGCGATTGCGTTAGTGTCGAAAATTGTCCAACGAGAACGTACCACCGTGACATTAACTACCCGTGTTCCAAATAACATACAGTTCAGCATTTAAAGCATGATTCCTTAAGATCCTTGCGCTCCTGATTATTTAAAACTATATTTTGGTGTTGACCAGTTCTCATAATCTCAACCTTCGAACATTCAAAAACTTACTTCTTTATATTCCTTCTCACAGCATTGCGTTTTGTGTCTAAACAGAAACACAACCAGAGTTTTACTGGAATGTGCTACCCACACATTCCAGTTAAACTCTGGTTCTGAACATCAAAAAAGCTTTTATTTATTTATATATACTTTATTGCATACCAAGATTCAAAAAATTAAAAAATGGAAATAATAATACAAAAGAAACACAATTGGCGGCCTTATCGCACTCGGCGATTTCTTCCAGGCAACCTAGAATGGTTAGAGATTGCCTGGACACAAAATGGGGTTGCACTTGGTGCAAATATAAAAGTAAAAAAATAAAATAATTTATTGATACTTAATACTAAAATAGATACACATACACATACATACAAAATATAAATATATAAGCAAGAGAATAAGTGATGAAACGAAGACATGATCACAGTGACAAGTAATGATCCTTCCCAAGCCTTTTAAATACAGGCAATGTTAGCGCACGTTTTACTGCCACAGGCAGGTTCTTTTATAAGGTGGCAAATCATCCAATGACTTCTCCCGGTCTGGGCAGAGCGGGAGAGCGTGTCAGACTTTTTACTGACTAAAACCACACCTGTGTCCAGAAAATCCTATCGGTCCTAGCGTGCATCAGCCCTGTTAGGGTTTGTAGGGGCCCCCTACGGTTTGCTGACATCTCTTTCGACGACTGGGTCTCGGTCCGGTCGATTACCGGACTGCCGGGCGGCGAGCTACTCTTTGCTCGACGCCCGCAAGCCTGCGTCTAATGGATCTCGACTGAACGTATAATGGATCTCGGCGGCTGGGGGGTGAGGATATTCGTTCCCTCACGCGTGCGACCGCCTCCTTCGCTAGCATTACTGCTTCGAAGAAGGAGGCGACCGCCATTCCTTCTCGCTCCGGACCATAGCCTGAACCAAGGCCCGGCGCGAGAGGTCGTTGCCACCGATTGCCTCGACGAGGACACGGCGGCACTTCGCCCAAGCGGGGCACACCTCCTCCGTATGCTCCACCGTGTCTTCCGGGCGGTCCACACAATGGTGACACTCGGGCGTTTCTTCCACCTGAATCCGGTGCAGGAACCTCCCGAAGTTACCATGTCCGGTGAGGACCTGCGTCATGCAGAAAGTGATGACGCCGAGATTTACTCGAATATTTTAGAAAACTTGTTCCAGGACATACGGTTTTTTTTTTAAACCATTGAAAGTTTTTGAAAAAAAGTGTTATCATTTAGAATCTTGATTTAATTTGCAAGGCTTCAATTGTTATACTTTTTTAACTTTTTAAATTTTTGAGTAAATTATGAAGTGTCAAAATTCATGCAAAATAGCAGATTTTCAGAGGTCTTTACTGGATTACTTTTACATAAATTTGTAAATTTATTTTAATAGAAGCCTACATAATATTCACAAGCTACCTACTTTGTTTCCAAATTATCTAATGAAAAAAACTTTTTACAAAAAAAAAACCGACTTCACTAAAAAAAAAACACTAAAAGGATCAAAATAACTTTAGTTTCGGAAGTCCGTGTTTCTCGATATTGAATCGCGTAAGAGCGGTTGTATGAAAAACAGTGAAAATGTATGTCGAGTAGCATCCCCTTAACTAACAATATTGTGCTTACGATTAATTCCCGTCAAATTTTGTTCAACCGTTTCGAATATACAATGTGTTACTTAGTTCCCGTTCGGTCCAGAAATTTCGGAAATTAACCGGAACAAACAGACAGAAAAAAAATTCAAAATTTCATATTTTATAGGTACCTATCGATTCCCTATACTTTCAAATGCATTTAGTAAAAATATGTTTTTTTTTTGTTATTACAAAGAGACACTTCAATTTTAATTTATACGTATCTATGGATTTTTTTAATATTTGAAGATTTTTTAATACTAATTTTAACATTACGGACTCTCCCTAATCTAAATGATAATATATTCTATTTGATATACCTGTTTTTGGGGTTCCGTACCCAAAGGGTAAAACGGGACCCTATTACTAAGACTCAGTGGACTCTTAGTAATAAACTAAAAAATAATAAAAAACAAAAAAATATTGCACACCTACCACAGTGTAGTCTTAGTGTAAAATGCCTTGTTGCATTATTTCCGCATACGTACCACTTCTATACATAAAGTTTAAATAAATAAATAAATTATTGATTAACAAACAAACAGACTTTCATTTAGACAAATAGGAAGTCATTAAGAGCGTCCAACCTGTGATACATTTCCATACAACCACTATTGCGTGATTATGACGTTATAACACATCTTTCTCTCGATATTTTGGAAATAAAGATGTCTTGTGGATATTATCTAGGTTTCTATTGAATTCAAAACTTAAATTTATGTAGAACCAATCAAGGAAAGGCCTCTGAAAATCCGTTATTTTGCGTGAGTTTAGGCCCTGTATATAAAAAAATATATGCAGGAATAGAAACCTTTTTCGTTTAACACATTTAATCGAGATTCCGAATGACGAAAACTTAAAAAACAAACATGTTGTTCCTGGAACCAGTTTTTGAGAAATATTCGAGTGAGTGACAGAATACCGAATGCCAACAGAGCGTTCAGGCGTTATCTATCTTTTTTCACGTTACCTCTATAACAAACATTGCATTGGATTGCGTTGGATGGAACAGTGTTTAAACAGTTTAACGTTGATGATAGACGAATCGGGAAGGGCACTCTTAAAAATCTCGGGTACGTAAAATAGTACTTGTAAATCATTAAATGTCTGTAAAACAATTGCAAAGAAGACCATACTGGAGAGTAAAAAACTAAGAAAAAAAAGCCACAAAAAAAATTGTTAAACTTCACAAGAAAGTAGAAAAAAAAAAGACAGCAACGAGAGCATTGCAGTTGAAAAGACTTGTTCATTGATGCAGACTCACACTTCACTGGAAAATGTCTGCCGCCTGAGCTGCGCATTACATACAGGAAACACGAGTAGATATAGGTAGAGATACTTTTTTTATCAGCTACTAGCAGTGGGAACGTGCTAGAAGAACTTTGGTTGGGAATATACTAAAACGACGCTGACATTCTTATAGGAATATTGTTTAAATACACTATAAAATCATTTTAACACTAAAATACATTATACAACTTTAGTTCTAGTATATGCGAACCCCGAAACACGTGTCTAGTATTTTTAACCGACTTCAAAAAGGAGGAGGTTATATGGTGGGTTGAATGTATGTTTTTTTTTATGTATGTTCACCGATTTCTCGGTCAATTGTGGACCGATTTTGAAAATTTTCTTTTTGATAAGGTTATACTTCCGCGTTGGTCCCATATAAATATTGTTATGATCTGATCATGAACTTCGCAGATATGGAACAAAACTCCTTATGAGAAGTTTTGAGGATCACAGCAGAACCGTCGTAACAAGTAAAATTGCTTTGTTTATACGAGTAGTCGATGACTGAAAGTAGAGGGGGAATATCGAACTGATCTGATGATGAAGGCTGAAGTTAGGCACCGGAACTCTGTAAAAAATTAATATAATCTAACCGTGTTTGGCATTATTAGAATTGTCATGAGATGCACTCTGACTATAAGGTATTTAAGTTTGGCTGAGGGGTACTTTTTAGTGGTGGTACCATAACTAAAAAGTGTAAAATAAAAATCTTTTTACAAAAAAAAATACAACCGACTTCAAAGTAAAAAAACACTGAAAAGTGCAAAATAACTTCGGAAGTCGGTGTTTCTATAATAGTTTTGTCTCTTCGTTATTTAACACCGACTTCCGATATTAAAGTTATTTTGCACTTTTCAGTGTTTTTTTTACTTTGAAGTCGGTTGTATTCTTTTTTGTAAAAAGATTTTTTATTAAGTAAAGAATCTATGAACAAAATTTCATAACTGTATCATGAAAAATCACAAAGTTATAATTATTATTGTGCGGACAACCAGGTAACATAATAAGCATTATGTTACCTGGTTGTACCACTTCTTTACATAAAGTTTAAATAAATAAATAAATTATTGATTAACAAACATACAGACTTTCATTTAGACAAATAGGAAGTCATTAAGAGCGTCCAACCTGAGTATCGGCAGCCCGATACGAACCCTCCCGCATCTCTAAGGTTCGCCGTCCTAGGCACACTCTCGTCACCCCAGATGACCCCACTACCCTGCTCCAAGAGAGCCGTAAGGAAACAAGTACAGTTCGTAGACAATACAGACCGCCGTCCTTCCGTCCTCGCCGCCGAGGCCCGCCGCGACATTCCCGTAAACGTCCTCCCCGTCCCTTGCTCGAGCCAGCCCGCGTCGCTGAGCCGTAGTTTTAAAATTCCCCGATAATAATAATAAAATCTTTGTTCGATCCAGCCCGTCCCTTGCTGTCCCCCCCCAGCGACGCCCTAAGCCGAGGTCCGTACCCCACAGGGGGTGCCCTTAGCGTGTAGTCGCTTAGTTTTTAAGTTTAGTTAAATAAGCCCTGGCTGGAGGCTTTGATTCTCGAATTGAGGCCGCCACAGGCAAGTCCGGTTAAGCAGCCGACAACCTCCTAGGTTGACCTGCGAGAGGCCACACAAAAAAAAAAAAAAAAAAAAAAAAAAAAAAAAAAAAAAAAAAAAAAAAAAAAAAAAAAAAGCGTCCAACCTGAGATACATTTCCATACAACCACTATTACGTGATTATGACGTTATAACACATCTTTCTCTCGATATTTTGGAAATAAAGATGTCTTGTGGATATTATCTAGGTTTCTATTGAATTCAAAACTTAAATTTATGTAGAACCAATCAAGTAAAGGCCTCTGAAAATCTGTTATTTTGCGTGAACTTAGGCCCTTTATATACTTAAACTCTTTACTCATAAACTGAAAAATAAAAAAATATATGCAGGAATAGAAACCTTGCACATTTAATCGGGATTCCGAATGACGAAAACTTAAAAAACAAACATGTTGTTCCTGGAACCAGTTTTTGAGAAATATTCGAGAAAGTGACAGAATACCGAATGCCAACAGAGCGTTCAGGCGTTCTCTCTTTTTTCACGTTACCTCTATAAAAACATTACATTGGATTACGTTGGATGAAACAGTGTTTAAACAGTTTAACGTTGATGATAGACGAATCGGGAAGGGCACTCTTAAAAATCCCGGGTACGCAAAACAGTACTTGTAAATCATTAAATGTCTGTAAAACAATTGCTAAGAAGACCATACTGGAGAGTAAAAAACTAAGAAAAAAGAGCCACAAAAAAAATGTTAAACTTAACTTCACAAGAAAGTAGAAAAAAAAAGACAGCAACGAGAGCATCGCAGTTGAAAAGACTTGTTCATTGATGCAGACTCACACTTCACTGGAAAATGTCTGCCGCCTGAGCTGCGCATTACATACAGGAAACACGAGTAGATATAGGTAGAGATACTTTTTATCAGCTACTAGCAGTGGGAACGTGCTAGAAGAACTTTGGTTGGGAATATACTAAAACGACGCTGACATTCTTATAGGAATATTGTTTAAATACACTATAAAATCCTTTTAACACTAAAGTACATTATACAACTTTAGTTTTAGTATATGCGAAACCCGAAACACGTGTCTAGTATTTTTAACCGACTTCAAAAAGGAGGAGGTTATATAGTGGGTTGAATGTATGTTTTTTTTTATGTATGTTCACCGATTTCTCGGTCAATTGAGGACCGATTTTGAAAATTTTCTTTTTGATAAGGTTTTACTTCCGAGTTGGTCCCATATAAATATTGTTATGATCTGATCATGAACTTCGCAGATATGGAACAAAACTCCTTATGAGAAGTTTTGAGGATCACAGCAGAACCGTCGTAACAAGTAAAATTGCTTTGTTTATACGTGTAGTCGATGACTGACTGAAAGTAGAGGGGGAATATCGAACTGATCTGATGATGAAGGCTGAAGTTAGGCACCGGAACTCTGTAATAAATTAATATAATCTAACCGTGTTGGGCATTATTAGAATTGTCACGAGATGCACTCTGACTATAAGGTATTTAAGTTTGGCTGAGGGGTACTTTTTAGTGGTGGTACCATAACTAAAAAGTGTAAAATAAAAATGTTTTTACAAAAAAAAATACAACCGACTTCAAAGTAAAAAAAAACACTGAAAAGTGCAAAATAACTTTAATATCGGAAGTCGGTGTTAAATAACGAAGAGACAAAACTATTATAGAAACACCGACTTCCGAAGTTATTTTGCACTTTTCAGTGTTTTTTTTTTACTTTGAAGTCGGTTGTATTTTTTTTTTTTTGTAAAAAGTTTTTTAATAAAGTAAAGAATCTATGAACAAAATTTCATAACTGTATCATGAAAAATCACAAAGTTATAATTATTATTGTGCGGACAACCAGGTAACATAATAAGCATTATGTTATCTGGTTGTACCACTTCTATACATAAAGTTTAAATAAATAAATAAATTATTGATTAACAAACATACAGACTTTCATTTAGACAAATAGGAAGTCATTAAAAGCGTCCAACCTGAGATACATTTCCATACAACCACTATTACGTGGTTAAGACGTTATAACACATCTTTCTCTCGATATTTTGGAAATAAAGATGTCTTGTGGATATTATCTAGGTTTCTATTGAATTCAAAACTTAAATTTATATAGAACCAATCAAGTAAAGGCCTCTGAAAATCTGTTATTTTGCGTGAACTTAGGCCCTTTATACTTAAACTCTTTACTCATAAACTGAAAAATAAAAAAATATATGCAGGAATAGAAACCTTGCACATTTAATCGAGATTCCGAATGACGAAAACTTAAAAAACAAACATGTTGTTCCTGGAACCAGTTTTTGAGAAATATTTGAGAAAGTGACAGAATACCGAATGCCAACAGAGCGTTCAGGCGTTATCTCTCTTTTTTCACGTTACCTCTATAACAAACATTGCATTGGATTACGTTGGATGAAACAGTGTTTAAACAGTTTAACGTTGATGATAGACGAATCGGGAAGGGCACTCTTAAAAATCCCGGGTACGCAAAACAGTACTTGTAAATCATTAAATGTCTGTAAAACAATTGCTAAGAAGACCATACTGGAGAGTAAAAAACTAAGAAAAAAGAGCCACAAAAAAAATGTTAAACTGAACTTCACAAGAAAGTAGAAAAAAAAAGACAGCAACGAGAGCATCGCAGTTGAAAAGACTTGTTCATTGATGCAGACTCACATTTCACTGGCAAATGTCTGTCGCCTGAGCTGCGCATTACATACAGGAAACACGAGTAGATATAGGTAGAGATACTTTTTATCAGCTACTAGCAGTGGGAACGTGCTAGAAGAACTTTGGTTGGGAATATACTAAAACGACGCTGACATTCTTATAGGAATATTGTTTAAATACACTATAAAATCCTTTTAACACTAAAGTACATTATACAACTTTAGTTTTAGTATATGCGAAACTCGAAACACGTGTCTAGTATTTTTAACCGACTTCAAAAAGGAGGAGGTTATATGTTCGGTTGAATGTATGTTTTTTTTTATGTATGTTCACCGATTTCTCGGTCAATTGTGGACCGATTTTGAAAATTTTCTTTTTGATAAGGTTATACTTCCGAGTTGGTCCCATATAAATATTGTTATGATCTGATCATGAACTTCGCAGATATGGAACAAAACTCCTTATGAGAAGTTTTGAGGATCACAGCAGAACCGTCGTAACAAGTAAAATTGCTTTGTTTATACGTGTAGTCGATGACTGACTGAAAGTAGAGGGGGAATATCGAACTGATCTGATGATGAAGGCTGAAGTTAGGCACCGGAACTCTGTAATAAATTAATATAATCTAACCGTGTTTGGCATTATTAGAATTGTCATGAGGTAGAGGGGGAATATCGAACTGATCTGATGATGAAGGCTGAAGTTAGGCACCGGAACTCTGTAATAAATTAATATAATCTAACCGTGTTTGGCATTATTAGAATTGTCATGAGATGCACTCTGACTATAAGTTTGGCTGAGGGGTACTTTTTAGTGGTGGTACCATAACTAAAAAGTGTAAAATAAAAATCTTTTTACAAAAAAAAAATACAACCGACTTCAAAGTAAAAAAAAACACTGAAAAGTACAAAATAACTTCGGAAGTCGGTGTTTCTATAATAGTTTTGTCTCTTCGTTATTTAACACCGACTTACGATATTAAAGTTATTTTGCACTTTTCAGTGTTTTTTTTTACTTTGAAGTCGGTTGTATTCTTTTTTGTAAAAAGATTTTTTATTAAGTAAAGAATCTATGAACAAAATTTCATAACTGTATCATGAAAAATCACAAAGTTATAATTATTATTGTGCGGACAACCAGGTAACATAATAAGCATTATGTTACCTGGTTGTCCGCACAAATATCCGGGTTGTTTTACTCCGGCACCCAGCTGTGCGCTGATGCCTCACCCCTGCCGTGACCCGTTTTTTACTTAGTGTCGAAAAAATACAACATAGTGTAAACATTTTTGGAATCGATTCAGTTACTGATTCTGAACAAACTATTTTCAGGTTTCACATATACTAAAAATAATGTTATCGTGTATTGATGAAGAACTATAAGAACACCAAAAAAAAGAGCGTAGAAAGCTACACAAACCAACTCTTTGCAAACGATCGACAGTTTTAAACTAATAACCAAGACTTTTTAATTTTGTCTAACCTTCCCAATGATGCAGTTCAACTTCCAGTCTAACCGGATGATGGGCAGAATACCACAACCTAGAAAGTGGTTAACACAATATCATTTGATAAGTCTGCTTTTTAAACTACCCGTAATGATTGTCAAAGATCTTCAAATCACAGCCGGCAAAAGGCAACGTGCCTTTTGCTCGGAGGCTTTCGGTGAAATGGATAATCACCCATACGTTACCGTAGCCCTGGAACGTAAAGGACAACTGAAGGCACACAGGTGGGTTTTAGTCAATAAAAGTCTGACACTCCCTCTTGCTCAACACAGAGCGCTAACAGTTTCTTGATGATTTCGAAGCTCATATCGATCTATGTGGCAATTATTTATAAAAACCAAAATTTAATGTAGTTAAATACCGTAAATTCAGCACAGTCATTTTACGTACCATTGCGACAAGTTTCGTCCATTGCTCGTCTCTATGAACGTCATATCCTCAAGCAAACGTCATCTCGAGTCAAAAGGAGCATCTTATTTACCTCATGTGTTATCTGCGACCGCATGGCGTGACGTCAGACTGTTAGCAGCAAGTATCAACTAAAACTGCATCGTGAACGGTTAAACGCCTCGTAAATTATTAACTGTGTAGTTAGTAGTTGCTCCGTGGAGATAACACAGGTTCTGAATTAAAGTGCAAGTAGTTTACACTTACAATTTAGTGTTCCATGAAATATTGAAGATAGTAAGTGATGAGTTACACAAAATATAATTTCCCCATTATTTATTAGAAAGAGACCATTCGATTTGAAATTGACAGTTGCTTATTTAATTTTCCGGAACCTAGGCAATAAAACAGCTTAAACTGTACTGGCGTAATTTCCTAGATAAAATTTATTTTTTAATTTATTATTTCTTTTGTAGAGTGGCTTTTGATGTTTACAAGCTTTATATAGCAACGTAAGATGAAGAGTATAATTATTCTTAATTCTTTTTTGTACACAAATACTTTACATAGTACAGAGTGATTAGACAATTCATGTACAATAGTGAGCTTAACTCAACAATAAGTTTTCTCCCAGCAAACGTTTGAGGGATAGAGATGCTAATCTTTCGTCTTACGCGTTTATATCTTCTGCACTACTTCATTTGCAATAAAACCAGGTACACGTCCAAAGGCTAAGCTTCTGAATGCAATAAGTAAGTTTTTGATATGAATTGGTTTTGTTAACCATAGTCGTTCTAAATTTAAACAACGTTATTTTTCTTTTAAATTGAGCATCAAAATCTGCCAACGAACGACATGAAAGTTAAAAAAATAAACAACAAATAAACTACTCTCACGGTGCGATAATGGACCACTATTTGGGTGACCAACATTATCTTTTAGCACTCATATTGAGATCAGAACGATCCGATTTCACAGTTTATTTTTTTATGAGTTTTAGATACGACGCCATGTTTAAATTAGTCGGTTATGTAACTGAAAAACTGGTTCAATTTTCAGGGTTTAATTTTGTAAAGTTAAGTTTCTAGGGTAAGTTAGTAGTAACGGTAAGCTTTTGAGGTGGGAAATCATCCAATGACTTCAGCCGTTCTAGGGTGAAGAGGGCGAGTCTGACTTTTACTGACTCAAACCACACCTGTGTCCTTCAGTTGCTCTTTACGTTCCAGGACCACAGTTTCCCTTTCAGAAATTCCCCATGGCTCTAACGGGCATCTGCCCTGCTGGGTCCCGGTTTACTGACGACTATTTGAGGCACGCGTGGAAAACTACACACCGCCAACGTCGCGTCGCGGCGGCTGGATTGAGTCTCATCATCTCCTTCATAGGCATTACTGCTTCGTAGGTGGCGACTGCATCCCATTCCCTCTCAATCCGGACCATGGCCTAGCGCGAAAAGTCGCCGCCGCTGATAGCCTCAATTGTGAAGGAAATGTATGAGAAACTGTCATAATTAAATACAAATTACATAGTGCTATAAATCTGTTTAACAGAAGACTTCGTTGTTTTTTTTTTGTATCGCAATTAAAAAGAATAGTCATTTCTTGTTGACATCTGTTTTATTAATTATTTATCCATTAGCGACCGTGCGGGATACGCGGCACCTACGCTGTATCAGCACCTACGCTTGACAAACGCCCAGTGCCAAATTACTTTGGTAGAATGGTTGTTCATTTGCGGTAATTACTACGTAATAATTACAATTGCTCCGCACGCCACTGATTTTGGTCGTCGGCCACTCTCATCTATTGGTCGGGACAGGATGAGTGAGCCTACAATCTTTATTACGGATCGTTGATTAGCCCACCCTGAGCTGACACTGTCATTATCTATTAGAGAGCACGTCTACCCTAAGAGTCAATAGCTGGCCCATCGTAGGGGACTATTTACGTAGTTTTCTGTCTGCTCATCTCCAATGAGCGAGTTAAATAGCTTTTTTGATAGTCCACCAATGGCAATGGTCTTGGATTAAGTTCTGTTTCGCAGAAATATTTTCTAATCCTAGGCATTCAGTGAACGTGAACGTGTAAAAAAGGCTTATGTGGGCTAATTCCATTCCCAAAGGAATTGCAAAGTTGTTGATAAAAAATCTAAAAAAAGAAACACATTTGTCTGAACGAAAACTGTTTGTACGAACGAAAAGTACGAACCTCTCAGGCAGGCACATCCCATGATGAAACCCATCATGGAGACGCGCTGCGCAGGCGGTGGCGGTGGCGGCGGCGGCGGCGGCGGAGGCGGCGGCACGCGCCTGCCGCGCGGAGGCACTCGCGACACCTCGCCAGCTATTACCCACCACTTTTAACCCTCCCCAGCCCGCTCATTCTCACTACGTCATACCTCATCAAGGCATTTTAACGATCAAAGAAATGTGTGTAAGGAATCCCAAAATTCTTGAGCATTGTTTTAGTAACAACGAATATGACATTTAATTTACTGTAATCTAACTTCCAATTTACACTGGAAAATGCCAAAAATGTTACTCAACATCCCTGCAAATAATAATCTACCTTCAAGCACTTTCTGTCTTTAGAACTGCACCACTGAAAAAACTTGGAAAGAAAATGTGCGCAATGCGGAAAGGTAAAGGTATATAAAAGGTTTCGAGTCCATAATGATGCTTTATGGCACAATAGCAGTTTGAAATAATTCAATTGAATATTTGATGTTGTTTTTAGTAGGACATATCGGGCAAGCGTCGCGGGGCAACGGGCGACGACGCCGGTGCAGCCGATGCGATCGCGTGCTGGTGCCGACCCGATCGATACAGCACGCAAAGTTCGCGCCTCAGACCTAACTACCATAACTAAAACATATGTCTAGCTCCACGGAAAAAATGCAATCGATACAATTGCACCAACTAAGAACGAGACGGGTTTTGCCCGTTTAACGTGGTAAACGTCAAAACAGTTAATTTTATTGCCAGGGAAATTCATACTTTATTTACGTGTAGTTCAGCGCTAATAAACCCTTGTTTTATATTGTTTGCCGCAAAAATGATATCTATATAACCACAGCAATATAACTGTTATCTTTTAAACTATTTATGGAATTAGCTCAATATGCCATCATGTCATTCGTTATGTTATAAATAAAAGATAAGGCATAACCTTAGCTACATTGAACATTATTGCTTGCAATTAACTTTATTGTATGTTTTTAAGCATTATAAGAAGACCTTAGACCTAACTGAAATGAAAATTTAGTAATAGTTGCGATTAGAACTAGGTAAGTTAGCTTAATCGTTTTCGCGCCGTCTCTAAATTTAATTACAAATGCTTTGTCTTGAATCTTTGAGCTGTATGTTTCCACGTCTATCTTCAACTAAAAGCGTTGTACTGTATCAGATTCATCAATTAAAAACAAACGGTACACTGCACCTCCAAAAGCTTTAAGTAATTTCGGTTCAAGTGATACAGTCATTCGTTTGTTGCAATGAATGAATGATCTTAACGAAGGGAGAGAAGAAAAACCATGAATGCTAGTTTTCACCGAGTGATTTGACAGGTGGTATATATGTGGGCAGGTATTCGAGTGAGGTTAGGGCAGGCAGACGCTCGGGTCGGTTTGCGGCAGGTCGCGGCCAGCGGCAGCGCGGGCGGGCGCGGGCGCGGGCGGGCCGACACTGAGGCGCGCGCCGCACGGCCGCACCGCACCCCGCGCGCACCCGGCCACGGTACCCGACTACCCAACCCCCAGTCGCCGGCTCCTCAATCTAGACTTCGACGACTGTCTCACACAATCGCCGCTACACTATTTTACCTAGACAAGATCCAAGGATCCCGAACATACGTATTTCAATTTTAGCCCACCGACCCATTTAGCGCTAACAGAACAGTAAAAGATTTCATAAATAAATTATAATGAGTTATGTAACCTCTCCATCTGTAAAGTAGAGCACCCATTTGTCTAGTTTTGAGATCTCAATGTCTTGTTGCCTAAGATACTGGACTGCACCAAAATGACTGGTGTAATAAGTCATTTACCAAAATAAACAGAAAAAATATTAGACAAAATAAACGGTTACAAAACTGAAATATATAAAAGATTAGTGTGAAATTTTGACAACTGAATTAAGTGCGATTCAATAAGTGTGCCAAAAATACTTTTTCTCGCGTGTTTAAAAATTGGGTTACATTAACAGCAACAGATAGGCAATGAATTAGCCAAAGTTCCCATTGAAAGTGGCAAAAATAAAAATAAATTAATATTATTACAGGTTAAAAACAATAATATTTTATAAAATTATGATATTCAAGATACTCCTGTTTATTATAATGTCATGTACAGTGATGTCACGTTGTTGCGGTGGCTCTGTGACAGCTAGACAGCTTGCGGTGGGTCAACGTTCGACGCCCGTCCTGTCAGGATGTCGTTAATTCCCGCCACGCGTCACTACCTATTCTCCAATTACATTTAATCCGATTCAATAATTTCAAGTACAATTATTTTTATTAAATATGCATTATATGATACGTAGCTTTGACATCAGTATTCACTAATACAAATTATTTGAATTATAATGGTATTATACCGTAGCTATTGAAAAATATTCAATGATCCAGCAATTGTTTTTCAATTACATTCAATCACTCAATAGAAACTGGTCCTTGTCGGCTGCAGTAGGTACACAGCCACTTAAGAAATACTGCAACTTCTAAATCATTTCTCGAACACGGTACTTCAAGTTGTTTATCTTGTAACTTAACCAGTAAACGATATTTATTACTTACAAATGCTTATGACTAAACGTTACAAATCTAATTGGCAAAATAAAAAAGATCAATGACCAATTTCTACACGCTATTTCGTCAAGCACAAAATGCATGGAGCAAATTTTTGTAAAAGTTCGTGTACGAAAAAATAATTTGATTGATACAAATCTGGAGCAGCTAATAATAATTACAACAGTCTCGAATTAGCCAGATGTGTAATAGACGAAAATACGGACAATGTTCTTCGGATAATACTGACCGGTGCTATGTAAGAGATAATACCGACTGTCTGTTCAATCTCGCTAAATTGTGTTTTTAATTCGAGTAAATACTGGATTTTGATTTTGGGATACAGTTTATTTATTTTTTTCTTTTTTATATAAACCAGTACTTGACTGCGATCCCACCTGATGGTAAGCAGTGATGCAATCATTGATGGTGAGGCGCACTAGTTTATTAAGAGCCTATTCAAACAAGAATCGATGGATTGTTATTTGTGGTTCCTACAACCAGGCTCAAAAAATAGTAGGCTCATTTAGATGCCAATGTATACACTTCTATAATAAACTTCGCAGTTATATTCAACAAGTAAGCCTTAATAAATTCAAATCATTTGTAAAGCGAAATATTTGCCAAAAGGCTTTTTACACTAGAAAGGACTATGTTGAGGACGAAAAGGCTTGGGATTGACCTGCTCCAGTACGCACTACAATTTCTGTCTTATTTTTTTTATTTTTTTTTTATTTTCAATTGTGCTTTTTTATTATTATTTTTTACAATTTGGATATTGTAGATTATTTTTATTTTGCAATTTGACATTTTTTCTATTAATTTTTGACATCAATATTTACTTTACTAAGTACAGTAACTACATTTTGTAAACTATATTTTTCTTTTTATTATTGTGAACGTGAGGACTATGTGGATTGCTTTTTTTTTCCTTTTCAGTATTTTTAACGTATGTCTGGCAATTTGAGTATTTTCTGCGGCCTACCCAAATGTCCTTTCTTTGGTATTGTTCGTCAAGTCGTTGAGCTCCTTAGTAGTCCTGAGTTGAGCTTTACGAATACTGACAAATGCTTGCACTGACTCATTTAGATGCCAATGTATACACTTCTATAATAAACTTCGCAGTTATATTCAACAAGTAAGCCTTAATAAATTCAAATCATTTGTAAAGCGAAATATTTGCCAAAAGGCTTTTTACACTAGAAAGGACTATGTTGAGGACGAAAAGGCTTGGGATTGACCTGCTCCAGTACGCACTACAATTTCTGTCTTATTTTTTTTATTTTTTTTTTTATTTTCAATTGTGCTTTTTTATTATTATTTTTTACAATTTGGATATTGTAGATTATTTTTATTTTGCAATTTGACATTTTTTCTATTAATTTTTGACATCAATATTTACTTTACTAAGTACAGTAACTACATTTTGTAAACTATATTTTTCTTTTTATTATTGTGAACGTGAGGACTATGTGGATTGCTTTTTTTTTCCTTTTCAGTATTTTTAACGTATGTCTGGCAATTTGAGTATTTTCTGCGGCCTACCCAAATGTCCTTTCTTTGGTATTGTTCGTCAAGTCGTTGAGCTCCTTAGTAGTCCTGAGTTGAGCTTTACGAATACTGACAAATGCTTGCACTGACTGGACAGGTCAACTCAAATCTGTATGGTTCTTTTTTCAAAAGACCATCTCAGATATGTCTGCATGGTTCTCATGTGATTTGACCATTACATATTTACTGTATACACTTTAAAAGAGACTTAGACCCCTGAGCTTGTTTTGGTGTTTCGTTTCAGGGTAGTCAGATTTGACTCAAATTTTGTAGGTTGTAGCTGCAATTTCCGAATTACAAAAAAAAAAAAATCGTTACAGTGAAGAAAATGCACTGAGAAGAATATAATATTTAATGGACACAGTTAACAACTTCGTAAACTCTTCTTTCGACAAATTATTTAAAAAACCATGATGAGTTGAGGAACTGCCATTTAAATGAAGTGCCCTTGGATGTGTTTGTGTACTGACTTATCTTGTCTCGTATCTCAAGTAGCATAATATTTAACAAGCTTTGCATAGCCAACCCTGTACGTGTATAATCAGTTTTACGCAGGTGTAACTAACAAATAGATGGCGAACGCTAATTTATTTATCATTTAATTATGCAAATAAAATATTACATAACATTGCTGGTATTTCCTTAGCGTTTATATATATATTGTGATATTTGTAAATTATTATAATGACAATGTATTATAGGTAGATAATTTAGATAATATATTTATGGCAAACTTCACGTGACTTACTGACTAGGTTATCATATATGTTTAATATTTATTTCCAATTCACTACTAGAAGAAATAAACACGAATTTAATAAACCTCCCCCAACCTAATACTGAGGAAATGCATGTTAACCCCAGTGTTTATGGTAAAAACCCATTATTCACACAACAAGCTTAATTGAAAAGTAAGAATACCATGTTTAGCGGAACCTGACGTAAGGGTGGGAATTTTCAGGGGGTTGTCTTTTGTGTAACGGATAGTTGTAGTAGCATATTAAAGGAAATTGTAAACTGTCCATTGAACTAAGAACTTTATGTACGAGTGATGTGGATGGTCTTTTAAAGCAAGATTTATATTTTTGTATACAGGGTCCGATGGATGCGAGACGCAAAAGACCGTTCGTTGTGGCGACACTTGAGGGAGGCCAATGTGCAACAGTGGACTTCTTTCAGATAAAATGATGATGATGATACAGAGTGAATTTTCCGGTTCGGTATTTCCGTTTATTACTTATGAAAAAAAAACGGGGCAAGTGCGAGTCGGACTCGCGCACTAAAGGTTCCGTACAAACATAACTACATATGTGAACAGTTCAATTCCCGAATGGAGTCTCGAAGATTTTTCGAATCGCAAAAATAGTTTTTTTTTTTGTGACGTAACAACAAATATTCTGTTTTCAGATTTATTCGTATATCTATACTATATGACCTTGCTTTATGCCAAATTTCAGGTTTCTGGGTAAACGGAAAGTACCCTATGAATTTGGATTTCTTTGAGAGTGTCGAAATGCACGTTTTTTGCGACTTATACGACCGTATCTTTTTTTTTCGTTAACTTAGAAGATTGATATTTTTTACAGCTTTAAGGGATCGCAGACCTTAGCATATCGTTTTAATTTCAACTCGATACCGCCACGCGTTTCTGAGATAAAGGGTCTTGACAGACAGATAAACAGACAAACAACAAAGTGATCCTATAAGGGTTCCGTTTTTTCCTTTTGAGGTACGAAACCCAAAAAAAATCATACCACTCGATAGCGTCGCTAATAAGGGTGGGACAAATTCTAAGAAGTAATGATACACGGCATTTTTTATTAAGCAATAGCCAGCCAGTTCATTAAATGTTGTATGAGTTGCATTGGCTGCTACATCATTCAGACCGCTAGATGAACGGCGCCGCTAAGTTATTAATTAGGCTAGGCTGTTAATAGAATAACAAATTACGCTAGTTGACTGCGACATATTATTTTATTATTCTTCTATTTTTTCGGCTCCGGGCCGTATCTTGCGAATTCCTAAGGAAGACATTTAAGTCGTCCCGCCATCTCCTACGTGGACTGCCACGACTCGTTGTGCGATTTCAGGGCATCAATTTTGTTTTATGGGCCTACGAAATGCGGCAGATATGTCCAACCCAGTCCCACTAAAACTGGGTAGCCCTAGGCGTCCATTACACGATAGGTTTTGCTGTCAGTTTTGCCACAGTCAAATATTTGAGTGACGAAAAATCTACCGTGTAATGCGATGACTGACGTTTGCATGACGAAAAACGTATGACGATAAAATTCCGTCATTCAAACATCATTCGTGATTGATGGTTTTGATTGACGCTTGCATGACCGTGTAATGGACGCCTTAAGCTGCAAAACTTACTGGAATATTTTTTTTTGGAGTGCCTGTATGGCTCCTAGTCGACCTTCACACAAATGTAGAGACGCTCAGACTGTCAAAGAGCCTGGTACTACTACTATCTAAAATTATATTATAATTCAATTATAATACAATTTTAGATAGTAGAATTACAATAATTCTCTCATTCATGCCACTAACATTGAAAAGCAAACGACGCATCTCGCCTCGCACAATAGAGCTGAACGGATTAATGGTCCTTACCATTAACTCGTTCAGCACTATTGTCAAAGCTTCCAAGAGGTTTTGCAAGACGAAACTGAAGTGGTTGTTCTTGTTCCTTCCAGTCTGCAGATTTTCACGTAACGGAACTATCTTTTCCAGACAAATTTCTGGATAGCTGCCTGGTATTTTTGAGGTAAGTCTGACTAATACTCTGACATAAATTCAGAAATTGTTCTCTATGTATTATTTTTTTAGTATATCCGGCTATCAGCATATACTTTAATGAAGTCTGTGTTATTCTTGACATTGGCTTTGATTGTTTTTTTTTTTTTTATACTAAGATAGATCATCTCATTATAATATATAAGCTATTACAAGATACAAGTAAGCACTGACCTATGACATTATTGTTTTGATGGTGGTGCGCGGCAGCGGCGGCGGCGACGGCGGCGGCCATCGCTGCCTGCTGGTGCTGGTGTTGGTGCTGCAGCTGCGACGCGAGTTGGGCCTGCAGTGCTGCGTGCATGCCCACTAGCCGGTCTTGAGCTGCCTGCGCCGCGCTCACATCACCCCGCGCCTCCTCACCGGAAGGTGGAGACACTGGTTCATCTGGAAGGGAAAATATTGTTAGTATTGACAGTAAAAATATAATATATAGGAGTAAATTTCGCACCTTTTACACCTTTGTGTAAGTAAAAACTATAAAACGCCACCTGCTACGATGTTTACATAAAGAGTATGCTTTGGTTACTTCATACACAGTAATGTTGGAATTTATCTAAGACACTAGCCTTTTGCCAAAGTTAAAGTCGTGTGATTTTTTTATAATTTATTTTGGTAAGTGTTCATTTATTAACACAATAAATAAGATTATTTTATAAAAACGTAACATTCCCTGAACTGTAATTTGAGGGTGCTTCTGCATGTTTATTTATTGTTTATTAAATTAGTAAAATTTAAAGTTTTTAAGCCCAAAAGTCTTTCATAAAATACCATGATAAGTTCAAAGGATTTCGGCTCTAAGTATAAAATTTTGCATATAAACGAAATCTTCCCCTTTCACTCCCTTAAAAATTGAATTTTCAAAATCCCATTTTAGTGCTGGCCTACATGATAAAAGGAAACCTGTAAAATTTCACATTCCTAGGCTCGGTAGTTTCGGCTGTTCGATGATATGCCAGTCAGTCAGTGTCTCCTTTTATTATATAGAAGAATTGATTTACTTAGATAGATCTAAGTCCTTGGTATTGGTTGACGGAAGTGTTCACGATTACTTGGCTTAGACATAGTTTAGATTGACCTTTCCTATCTGTTTAAAGAATTCCAAGTCCTACAAGGTTATGGTATTTTTTTTTCGAAAAAGCAAAAGCATTTATTGCCTGGATTAAGGACATTGTTCAAATTGACTTCTAGAGATGATTTATCAGCGAAAATTGTTCAAATTGACTTCTAGAGATGATTTATCAGCGAAAATTGTTCAAATTGACTTCTAGAGATGATTTATCAGCGAAAATTAGTCTATTTACCCCTGACCCTGACCACTTTAATACATTTTTGAGAAGTTGAACACGATTGCCTTTAGCTCAGTTTAGGCCATTGAACCACATCTGTAGTAATTGGATTGGCATTGTTGTCTACTTGAGACCGTGAATCACTCTCTTTGGAAACGGATGTCAAAAAACCAGGATCAAAAACTTACTGTCACCCAGTAGGTACAGGATCGCAGTTCTGTTGAAGAATCCACAGAACTTTGCGATACAGCACGGCATTTCCAACATAGAAAACCGATCGATAAGCGATAACGATAAGCGCATAGTAATTTAATATTATCTATCTTTCAAATCGGTATCGGAAGCCAAGTAGAACTGTTCTTGATTGGAAAAAAATGAGATATGATGACGTGCATTACAACTAATTACGAGATAATAATTAGGCTTCTCGTTAAGTACAAGTTCACATTTGAGGAATACGTTTTTTGTTGTTGTTTGAACGGTACCAGTCTCGGGTGTTTCACTAATTAAACATAATTATTATCTACTGTTACTTTATGCAACAGCTGCGTTAAATTAATGTTATGAATAATACGAATCAAATGTCTTTTGATAACAATAACATTGCTAACTAGTTCTTGCCCGACTCTTGTCATAGGAATATTACTTCATGTTTCGGGATATAAGTATCCTTGTCTTTCTTCGGTTTGTGTTGACAGCTAAACTGTAGCTGTCAAGAATAGAGATGTTATGGAGCTCCATAACCGAAACCGATATAAAAGTTTCGGATAGTTTCGGAAAAAGGTGCAGTCAAAACGACAGGTTTCTTTTGGTTTTGCTTGGCCAAACAAATGATAATCTAGAATTCGTAACCGAAACTATCCAAAACTAGCGGATAATCTGAAATAGTTTCAAATCCGTAACCGGTATAATATTATTATATATCCGTATCCAGATCCGAAATCATACCCATAAAATTTTTGGTCAAGAACATACAATATAATAATTCGTTCGTGCGTCCATAACTCGCTTCTCGAGCTATTGTTGACTTGTATTCATGTTCAAAACTCGACCAGCGAGATCCAAATCTAAGAATAATTTGTATATTTAGACTTTTTAAAGTTTTTAGGGTTCCGTACCCAAAAGGTAAAACGAGACCCTATTGCTATCACTTCGCTGTCCGTGTCTGTCACCAGGCCGTACTTATCTCATGAACCATGATAGCTAGAAAGTTGAAATTTTTACAGATATTAAAAACAGAATAAAATAAATAACTAAGTGGGACAAAAAAAAAACGGTTAAAAAAACACGTTTGTTGTATGGGAACAACAAACATGTTTTTTTAAAACATTATTTTTTGTTTTCGTACTCGAGTCCGACTCGCACTTAGTCGGTTTTTAGTTATTGTCCGACCTATATGCTGGGTCCTTGCCACCCAAACTATACAGGTCTGTGCCGATTTTATTCAAATCCGTTTAGTAGTCGAGAGAAGTTACGAACAAACCCTGATTTATTACGACAATGTTTTCAATTTTTGTTATATTGCTATAAATAATTAAAGCACTTTAATAATGACAATCAATTTAATATCTGTACTTCGGCAATCAAAGGCCTATGACTCATCATAAATTATCATTATAAATAAATCTTTTGTTTTCCGTTTGCCCGTGAGTTTTCTAAGAACAATAATTACATTAAGGAAAACCGACTTCAAAGGAATTTATGAGACCAACATTATCCTGTGTTACTTCTGCCATTAAAGTATAAATATTGATTTCGATAAACATCGTTAGTATCTACTAATACTGTTTTGATAACGATAGTGTTTATCTATCTCCTAAACGTGTTTACTCTATTTTTAGCACTTGCACTCTTGAACTCGATTTCTTTAAACATGTGTTTTGAAGAAGAAATTCAATAAACATGTTATTTTAGCAACATGTTTTTCTGTGATTCCGGACTTTAGTCTTGAGTACTTGCTTTCAAAGTGTCTTGACTTTAATCAAAATTATAACATTCTATCTTCTGCCAACGGCGTTCCCGCGTGAAAGTGACATATTAGCCTAAAAGATTAAAAGATTTTATAAGGCTGCCATGATTCTTTTTATAATATTAGTGTGATACCTTCATCAAGGTTGCCAGGATACTTTTTATAATATTAATGTGATGCCTTCATCAAGGCTGCCAGGATACTTTTTATAATATTAGTGTGATACCTTCATCAAGGCTGCCAGGATACTTTTTATAAGTGTGATACCTTCATCAAGGCTGCCAGGACACTTTTTATAAGTGTGATACCTTCATAAAGGCTGCCAGGATACTTTTTATAAGTGTGATACCTTTATCAAGGCTGCCAGGACACTTTTTATAATATTAGTGTGATACCTTCGTCAAGTCTGCCATGATACTTTTTATAACATTAGTGTGATACCTTCGTCAAGGCTGCCATGATTCTTTTTATAATATTAGTGTGATAATTTCATCAAGGCTGCCAGGCAGTACTTTTTATAATATTAGTGTGATACCTTCATCAAGGCTGCCAGGCAGTATACTTTTTATAATATTAATGTGATACCTTCATCAAGGTTGCCATGATACTTTTTATAACATTAGTGTGATACCTTCATCAAGGCTGCCATGATTCTTTTTATAATATTAGTGTGATACTTTCATCAAGGCTGCCATGATTCTTTTTATAATATTGGTGTGATACCTTCATCAAGTCTGACATGATTCTTTTTATAATATTAGTGTGATACTTTCATCAAGGCTGCCAGGCAGTATACTTTTATAATATTAGTGTGATACCTTCATCAAGACTGCCATGATACTTTTTATCAGGCAGCTTCCTTATAAATCTTTGAAATTCGCGGCTTTTCACTACTACATAATATACATGCACTCAAACCTTCCCCATGAATCACTGTCTATTGATGAAAACCGTATCAAAATCCGTTTAGTATTTTTTGAGGACCAAAAGCGCGGTCACTCTCGAACTGTATACGCATACAAAAGAAAGATTTGCAAAGACAATGCTTGCAAAATATGAAGCATTTTAGCGATTTAATAAAAATTTGCAGATTTCCTTATATAATTAAAATAGTATAACGGTAAAACATTGCTTGTTGAATGATCTGACAAACAATCAGAATAATTGCCTGTATATTGGTCCACTATTTAATCGATGAAAGGAATCTTAGTGATTATTTTTCTAGCGTATTAAATCACGCTTTGCTTTTACTAAGCGTTTCTTCTATTACCTAGGTCCTTTCTTATACAACAAATTAAGTAAAACTACCCCTATTCACCAATCTTCTTATGGCATTTGTAAAAAGCAGATAACACTCTTCCTAGCCAATAAAAACTACGACGACACTCAACTTCTGCTTACATCACTATCTTAGCGCTTTCCAAGTAAAACTCCGTGTCTAAACTCAAACTATTTCTAATTACCACCTTTTACTCACACACACTCACACTTCACACTAAGCACAGATCATATATTCTTACACTAAACATATAATACATACGTACAAACACACATACTTACACTATCCATTTGATGGCAAACTTAAGGTTTTTAGTAATTAATTTCACTATCTTAGGCAGTCTCTCTGTATTTCTAAATAACTGTAATAATGGGATCTTGGACTGGCGAACCTTAATACAGGGTCCTATGTAACCTAGCTAGGACACCCCAAGACACCCTTCTTCTACATTTAAATTGGTCATTTACCTATTGTAAACTGTTTAAACTGTACGTCATTTTGTGAAAAAAATCAGCTGTATTTTGTTTTGAACCCACTATCTATTTAGCATTTGTCCTGAAGAATAACATATTTTTTTCTGATTCTGTTTACTGCAAGCAGATCATATATTTTTGCGCATTAAAAAACTCACGATTAGCTCCTGTCGTGCTATTCTCTAAGAAAACAGCCTTGAGGGCAGCGCTGGAAGCAGCGACGAAATCCAATTTCTTCTTCGCTTTGGCCAGTAGTAACTACATACATAGGATTAAAAATCCAATATACCTATACATTGGATTGTTAATCCTATGTACGTATTTGGATTTCGTCGCTGCGGCCAGCGCTGCGTTCAAGGCTGTTTTTTTAGAGAATAGCACTGCTGGGGTAAAACCATGACGTATTAAACTGCCATGACGTGTGAAAAAGGCTATACGCCCTATATAGCTCCATCACTTTAACAATTCAGTTTAGGTCATAAAATGGATCGTGTTAAAAGCCTGTGGGTAATTTCTTAATAGTATGGATTCATTACTCACCGACTTCAGGCACCGGCGTGACCGGACTATCTGGTAAGAGGATACCTTTCTGCACCAACTCATCTCTATTCGCTCGGACGGATATCTTCCTCTCTAAGGCTGCAAATAGTAAAACAAAATTGTACTAATGACATTTATAATACACTTATTTATTAAGTGACTGAATTCACTAAGAATTGGAATTTATATAAAATCAAGATGAATAAAACTACAATGAGTAGGTACACTTTTGTCAGAAAACGTATTAAATGTTAGTATTTAGTTTGTTTATCAGGTAATCGGGTTTATAAACCTACTAAAACCCTGTTCATTGGTATATATAGGGGTGGGCTAAGACAGAGTGTCAGACTTTAACTGACTGCTACCCACGGTACGGTTCCAGGACCACGGTAACTGTTTATCATTTAATATCTATTCATCATATCATTTAATTTCTTGTCAAAACTCATGGTACTCATGTGATTAAACAATTAAATATTTCGTTTATTTATCAAATCTTGGCTAAGCTTTTAGAAACCGGGTATTTTAATTAAATGACGGATACCTTTTTTATAAACATGATTGATAAGTAAAGTATGTCATGAATGTTACTTCAAGGTTCGATTCCAAATGTTATCTCAGATATCATCTTAAAAAAACCGCAAAAGAGATTTTATTGTTTTACAGATTAAAAAAAAGATTGTTTAGATTCCACGGCATGTGTGAATCATATCCGGTTCCGGTTATCATGATGACCATTTTTTTAACTGATAGTACGTATAGAGTACTCACTTCTAGAAGCAGCTTCGAACTTTTCTGATTTCTTTTTCCGTTTCCACTTCCATGGCTTGAAAAGTCTACCAAAAGCTGAGAATTTGGACTTGGTCCGCTCAGCCGGAGGTGTACGCGCGCCTGACCCAAGGCTGTTCGTGCGTACCGCAGAACCATTTTGTTTCTTTGCTGCAACAAAACATTTTAAATGTCAATCAAACTGGAAACTTGTCTCATCTTTCAAGCCTTATTTGAGCTCATGTATAATTTTCGCAACACGGACAAAAGGACCATTCTCAATAAGGACAGTATTGTCACGTTATGGGTTAAAAACAACTTATTTGAATGTATGTCATTGAACTTGTATGTGTATGTTTCTGTTGAGTACCTAGCTGTAACAACATTTTAATCTTAAACTAAGAGGTTACGATGTGGTTGGCGTATCCATGTATATAAAAACCGCGAATTCAATCAATTGAAAAAAAAAAACAACATTTTAGCTTTTTTCTTTAAGTTTCTTACAAGTAGATACCTACCTATTATCTTACTGATGGACAACTATTTTTCTATAGTTACAATGAAAGAACAAGTAGATACATATCTGCACAGTGTATTATACTGTACGCATCAAGAACCAAAGATATTCACATGAAGGCAAAAAACCAAAACTAAGTGAAACAAATACTTTGATAGACAACTTTAATACCAAATAGGTACCAGCGAGATGAGTACAAATAGTACTCACACATTCATGATACATCCACACAATCAATGGCCCCATTATGTCGAGAGTCTATTGTTATGAACTGTCCGCGCCTATCACAACACAATACCAAGGAGAACTAAGTATACCTACAAAAGAGAAATTTTCCCGTCGCCTGCCAAGACCACAAATCTATACATTTAGTGCCATTGTATTCCAGTTGCATTTATCAATTCATTTGGAAATGATAAATGTTACAACTTACATTGAAGAAGACTAAATTATATTAAACTATAGAGTATAATAAATAAATACATATTGGCGGTTTCGTAATGCTATAGGTACACTTAATTCGATCTTCGAGAATAATCAAGAAACAGGATAGGATGATCACGAGAAAGGCAGGACTTACAAGGTATGCATAACAAACTATAGGAACAAGTCATTAATATGCTGCTGGTGTCTGTAGTGCCGAGTCGAAATAACTTCTACTTAAATTTTCCAAGAAATACAGTACAAAAACTTGCACAGAATAAGATGATCACTTGGGGAAGTATAATCTTGCAACAATTTAAACGAAACTTTGTATGTTCCTACATACATACAAACTACCTTAACAGCTTCCAATTCAAGACTATCTAAAACACGACATTCAATTTAAATTATAAATAAAATATATTTAAACAAGAAAAATTGCAATTATAAAAAAATCCAGTGCGTTGTCGGTGACTTTTCTACAACTTATGAAGTCGACCATTCTTTCAGTCGCAGTGCGTTTTCCTTTTATATGGCTTCAAAATAATATGCAACATGTACGTAACATTATGTAAACGCTTCTAGTAATCCTGTACCTAATAGAAAATACCTAATAATTTGTTACATTATTTTACGTTAGGTTAGGCCATCTCAATGAGCTTGAGCCAATTGACAAATAAACCAGAAGGATCAAGGACAATGATGCATTCGTTGAGTCAAAGCTGTGTGTCGGAATTGCAAAATTTAATCCCGCCAAGCCCGTTCCATCATCAAACGACCAGACGAACGAAGATGCACCACTGGTACATGGTTGAAAACCCAACCATACGCACAAAAAAAATTAAGTACACATTCATTGTTCGTACTGCTAAAGAGTGATCCCTCCCGGACTCTGTGTATCTTGATAGCTACAACTTGTCTTTAAGTCAAGACTGAACAGGTTATCATCGACCACATCATCGCTTACCGGCAGGTGCGATGGTGGTCATGCGCGAGCTTGACAACAATAAAAAAAGGTCGGAAGAAAGACTGATTAAGCTGTTTTAGATTTAAATGTAAATTTGAGCATAATTATTTGCACATTAACAAAATAAACATGATTTGATTTAGGATTATATTTTCATGATCATATTTCCAGCATTAGATATTTTTAATTATAGCTGCTTGGTATAAGATAAAATATAGAAAAAGGACGCTAGAATGAAAAATATTTGTAGAGGAATTCGGTCCCAGATAAGAGACAATTCATGTTCTGACGCTTCGCGCTGTCATTACCTTATCAACGAAGAAAACAAATTATCTATTTTACGTACTTAGCATTTACAGTAGGTAATGTCGCTCAAATTTGTAGTGTGTGTTAATTACGTTAGTTTTAAAGATCCAGAGCAGAGTTACCTAGCTAAAATTACTACAGAACCGACTACTAGCTAGTGAGTTTTTTTTCTCTTGTTCCTCATAGTTTCAGCCACCTCCTTCCAGGGTTGCCAGATGCCGAATTTTTTAACTCGTACTAGGGCTGTCAAATTTCTCGTACTTTCGATAAAAAATCTCGTAAAAGTATGCAATATACTATAACTAGCTAGCCTGGGGCAGGAATACCGCCAAATGCAAAATCTCTAGGTGATTCATATTTTTAATAATTTTACCAAAATCTTCAAAAAATAAAATAAATTACTAGGAAATGAATTTTGTAGGTACTTGCTACTAGTACATAATATTAACTATGGTTTTATTTGATAGTGATATGTAATTTCAGGGGTATTGGTAAAATCATCTTCGTTTTTATTGCAGAGTTTTTCATGTTGTTCTACTGATTCCGGATAGCAAAAAATCTCGTAAAGTTACGAGATTTCTCGTACATCTGGCAACGCCGCCTCCTTCGCTCACATTATTGCTTCGCAGAAGGAGGTGACCGCTTCCCATTCCCTCTCGCTCCGGACCGTTGTCCGGCCATCGCCGCCACCGATCTCCTCCTCGGGGACTCAGCGGTGCTCCACCCTATGCTTCATGCAATGTCTTCCGCTCCGCACAACGGTGAAACCCGGGCGTTTCTTCCCGCCGAATCCGAAATAGGTACCTATGGTACCGTACCTCAGACGCAAAGAGTGGACGCCGTGGCGCCTCTGCAGCCACTTCTCAAGGGACTTACCGCCGGTATTGTGGCGTGCCCAAAAAGTGAGATCTGAATTGAATGCGATTAAAAAAAAAACATTTATAATATAATATTAACTTTACAAGTCATTCATAGCTTTCTTCGCATATTACCATAGAAATGTAAAAAACACCTTTCTTATATCTATGCATATTACCCACAGAAATTGTTTATTTTTATAAGATCATTATTGGAATAATTTGCACATGAATCATTGTATATTTTGCTAGTTATAAATACCGTGCAAACCGTTATTAGAAGAGTTAATTTTAAACCCGCACAAGTGCGCATATTTAGATAGAAATACTCTATTTACTGAAGATATGTGTTCCATATCGACGTTGTTTTATTTATATTAAATTATAATATCTAATTTCAACCTAATTTAAGTATATAAATATGCATTGAAATAATGATTGTCATAAGTGTTTATGAATTCTATGTTAAAATTTGCAAAACGGTTTGGAAAACACTCTCTGTTCGTCACATGCTACTTTCTCTGAAAGTGTTTGACATTAAAATGTAGCATTTCGCATAGTAATAAAGCGTGATAGACTTGTAGCCCAATCGTGTAACGAGCAACATTTTGTTTCTAAATTAGATACATATTCAGGAGACCAGAAATATATATAGAATATTATAGATATCGTTCCCAGTTTCAAATAAATTTGTAATTAATTCAAATATGAATTTATCAAAAGGAAAACATCGAAGGGCGCACGTGTCCGCAATCCTTTATTTAACCAAAACCCTCATTAATTAGAGAAATAAAAGATATAATCAAGGACCAAACTTTTTCATTTAGTTATTTCGTCGCGCGAATATATCGGTAATATAGATAACACAGTTGGGTAAAGGGCTATTCCGAATACTCGTACCTTATAAAAAAATCTCATCAAAACTGACACAACAAACGTGACCAATCGAAAAACGCAAATGAAGGTGTTGTGGGTGTGATGGGAGTAACGTTTAATTTGCCAAACGTGAGTCACCGGTTCGTGACGAAGTGTCTCGCCCACAAGTGCCGGAGCCCACCAACGCACCTTGCGTCCTCACTTCTCTTACCTTGTTACTAGATTTGAGGTCCTTACCTTCTAAGACCTCGACTTTATTCATGATAGATTATAGATATTGTGACATGTTCTGACAATGATATCGAAATAATAACTGCCAGCTATCTAACGAATACATCACGGTCTTTATACCTATTGAACGTGAAGTAAAGTAGTATTTGCAATATAGCATGAAAAGGTAAGCTTTCTGCGAGGAGCAGTGTTAAAAATAGAGTAATTACGAGAAACGATGGTACTTAATGAACACCTTAGTAATGTTTGACAACCGTAAAATATATAATCAAGCTATTACTACATTACAATGTAGTACTAACGGACATTAGTACTAAAACATGACAGATATTCAAAGAATGATTTAGATGATGATTGCAAGATAAACACAGAAAAAATCCACCATAATGTAGGTTTTATTGCGACTCTTTGTATAATTACCATATGCAATTGTAACGACGAAGGGATAAGTAAAAATAACTGGTTTATTGTCCAAATAAAAACCGAAACGCATTCTGTGAGAGAGAGTGCTCTATCAGTTGGTACCCTAAAAAATTAATTAGTAATTTAAATATTACAGATGCTGTGTTAACATTTTAGTCCTTCGATCCGCAGCGAACTCATTATGAATTTTATATGTTTAGTAGGGGTTTTATCATCAGCATTAACTGTTAGGTGATTCTACGTAAACTGCCATTAGCGACTTGTTACGACTCGTAGTGAATTATTTATTTTAAAATGTCTACATGAAACAAACGAACACCCTTCCAAATATCGTGAACACAAATCAGTTAACTAAGTACTTAAGTTAATATCAAAGTTATGGTCGTGTTCGCGGTACAATAAGGGAGTGTTCAAACATCATTCAATTACACTTGCAATGATTCAACAGCACCTTTGCGTAACGAATAGGTGCCATAGTTAATATGCTTCTCGAGTGTCACTTGCGGTAACAAAGGGACATTAGTTAATAGGTACCTGCAGGCTGCAGGCGAACACATTGATAGGTACTCCTAGTATACTCGTATTTATATCATTTCTACCTACCTTATCTGGTACTGTTAGTCAAATGTATATGTGAAAGTGTCTGTGAGATACTCGCTGACCTTTTGATTAGAAATGTCACTGACAAAATAAAACAATATCCTCTAAGGAATGCAATTAATTCAGCATGACGTAGTACCCGCTACGTCCCGATAATTGGGTTTAAAATATTGCTTCTAGTTGTTCATCAGTAAATGAATGTCAACGTTGACTTCAATTAGCGCTAGCCAATCAGCGGGCACGTAGGATGTGCTGCCAGAGTCAATAGTATGTCTATACTGAGCCGTGCTTAAAATTCTGTATCTTTTATTGGGTGGTTTTTTTTTCGGTGGGAAAATCATCCAATGACATCCTCCGCTCTTGGGCGGAGCGAGAGATAGTGTCAGACTTTTACTGAATAAAAACCCACTCCTGTTCCTTCGTTGCCTTTCGTACCAGGGCCGAGTCTTCCTTTCAGAAGCAGACCCTTGGCCCCAGTAGGCTTCGACCCTGCTGGGCCCCTACGATTTGCTGACATCTCCTTGAGGCGCGTATGGAACAGTACCATTGCCTCACGCGTGCGGCCTCCTCCATTGCTAGCATTACTGCTTCACAGAAGGAGGCGACCAACTGCCACTCCTCCTCACCATGGACCATGGTCTGTACCAAAACCCGGCACGAAAGATCGCTGCCGTCGATCCAAGAGGACACGGCGGCGCTCTGCCCGGGGCACACCCCTACCGTGTGCTGCACCGTGTCCTCCGGGCGGTCCACACAGTGGTGATACCCAGGCGTCGCTTCCGCACAAATCCGATGCAGAAAGCTCCCGAACTTACCATGTCCGGTGAGGACCTGCGTCATGCGGAAGGTGAAGACGCCGTGAGGTCTTTTCAGCCACGCCTGAAAGAGGGGGTTTACTGCCATAATTATGGCTTGCCCAGCACTGAGTCGCGACAGTCGCTATCGCCATTTCACCATGAGATCCCGCCGGGACTCTGTGCGCCATGCCGCGACTTTTCGCGGCAGCGGATTTTCGCCCCAGCGTTGCATCTCCACGCGCAAATCGTGCATGCGTGCAAGGACTGTTGCCTCCAGATCCCATGGTGGGAGGCCAGCAAGGAGGCTCGCGCTTCGCGCGAAACCGTGCGGTATCCCCGCACCATCCGTATGGTCATGACCCTCTGGGACGCGTTCAGCCGGGCCGCCGCCTGCTTCCGCAGCCCCGGCGCCGACACCGGCGCCCCATAAAGGGCCATGGACCGAAAGGTGCCTGCGTAGAGCCTCTGGCAAGAGGCGTCTAGATCCCCTAGGTTGAGCAAGAGCCGCTTGAGGGCGGCCCCAGTCCGATCCAGTTTGGGAGCCAGACGTCGGAAGTGCTCCTCGAAATTCCACCGGCTACCGAGAACGAGTCCCAGGTACTTCATCGTCGACCCGACGCCGATGAGAACTCCTTCAACCGCTAGTTGGGAACCCGATGGAGGCGCGTTCCGAGGGCCGTGGAAGCACAAGGCCTCGGATTTGTGCAATGCCACCTCGAGTCCCAACTCTTGGATCCTCTCCACAACTGTCGCAATCCCGCGTGTCGCTATTTAGACCGCCGCCTGGTACGACTCTCGCTTGCGCCAAGAACAGCGTGTCGTCTGCGTAGCAGACCACGCTGACCCCGTCGGGGAGGTCGCCGCGCAGCACGTTGTCGTACCCGATGTTACACAAGGGCGGTCCTAGTACCGATCCCTGCGGAACACCGCACGACATCTCTCGCCATCTCCAATCTGCCTGGTGACCAGGGTAGATGATGTACCTGTCCGCCAGGTAGGCTTCGACCTTTATTGGATGATAAACTATTATCGTACACTTTAATGATACAAAAATACGATCATTAAATTGTAATAAAATTATTCATGTCAAATTATCTTCATAATAACTGTGGAAATTAACCTATTTTATATCTTATTCATACCAAATTACTAATCCTCCTTGCAATAAAATTAAGCATTGTTGTGTCTTGTCCTTAGTCGCGAATTAAATTGTAATAAGCATCGCAGATTTGAAGTTTAAAAAATATGTTTGAAATCTAAGATTTGGCAATACTGAGCCTTTGTTGGCAAATGGATACAGCGAGAGCTTCAATGTGACCTTATCGAGTTGTGAATGATACAAGAGATAATCGCTAATATCCATATTGTATTGTATGTTATGGTTACATATATGGTCATACATACATACCGTATAGCGGTAACACCCACAAAACTTTAATGGAAATGGTGACTGGACAGGTAGTGCACAAAAAACTGGGCAACATAAATAATTTCGAAGTAGGGACCCTACTTCGAAACAAGATTTCGAGGGTGGCTACCTGCTAACTTCGACGGTCATGGGCATGAAATGTTGCAATGAAATTATTTCTTTTCATAGTTTCTAAGCTTTTACCATGACAATAGCCAATTTATAAGCCTCAAACCTCAACTTATAAACCGAGACATTTCTGTATTACATACATAACATGATTAAAAAGAGTATCCATGGATTTTCTTGCACATTCTTCTCCATAGAGATCTACGCTTTAGAATGTGCAATTAGCATCTTTTTTTTGACTGGCTGACTTCTTGACAATTCAAAAGTGCCTGTAAATGGTTCATTTTAAAGAAATACCTTAATTCTTGTTTCTTGATTTATGAATCAAGAAACAAGAATAAGTGAAACGTATAATCAGTATTTGTGTATACAACTTTGGAATCTTGAAAAGTTTGTGAAAGACTCATCAGCAGATTCTTTACCAAGCAACCCAGCTTTAATTGTACACTTTTCTTTTAATCTCGATTGACCGAACAGAAAACTGTTCTTAGGAATCCTGGGATCTGTGTGCATAAAATAGTTCGACCTGACTAGTGTTATATCAACGAGTTAGGGACGACATGACACAACGATTGAAGAAAGAAACGAGTTATTTTTTCCTGTCGTCTTCATTATGTATGATGGCGCAATAAGCTACATACAGTGTTACCTAGCTTAGATTGATTGATTTCAATCAAACTGCCAACGCTATTAGTAACATTACTGCAGCAAACCAGTACGTATCTACAAGTATTATATTTCTAAGAAATGTATAAAGCATTTCACTTTCAATAGCCAGACCATGTAGATACGAGTATAAGCTACGAGAAAACGTGAGTAAAATCAGTCTCCCATCAAGTTGAGCCTCTTTTGTGTTCTAAGTGTATAAAACCAAGCATCTACGAAGAAACAAGTTGTTTAAAATGGCATATATTAGCATTTTCACATAGTAATCGTATAATAATTGCGTAGTTTATAGGTCTCCACAGTCTACTACTACTGTACTGAATACAATTGAATTTATTTTTCATAAATTGATAACAATTATGTATATCCGAATGAGTATCTACACGTAGTTTCATTGGAGTATTTTCTGAGATACCTTTTTCAGGTTTTTTGAAGTCTTCGTAGTCAAACCAACAATTGGTTCGAATTCGAGTTGTGGTTTGATTTCTTATTTCGCTTTTTACCTCTTTACTCCGAGAGATTGCCTTAATTAATTCATATTCCACGGATTACACTACACGCCAAGATGCAAAGAGAATTTCGATACCATAAGCTAAATCGACAGCACCACTTTTTATAACTGGTTAAATCCCACTGGCTCAACCAAAGATATTAAAAAAATATAGTAGAACCGATTCAACTAGCTTTTTTTGTCAATTAAAAAAGAATCACATAAATTGGGCCAGAAAGGTCGGAGAAATCAGACCTTATAAAAAAAACATCTATTCTATAGCCGAGGATCTAAAACTGATTTGAAACAGAAACTTTCTTACAATAGTCTATAAGAAACAAATAAGATCAATGCAATTTAACCTTACAAGTGGTCGTAAGGTTAACTCCGTTACCTTCTACCATAATCAAAGCATGACCACGAGAGAAATTGTAATTTCGATGCAATATTGCAGTTTAAATCAAAAGAGACATAATAAGGCGCCACTTTCGCTAATAAAGCAACACCAAAAAACGAGGAAACATAAGATGTTGCCAATATCTCTGATAATGACAATACCTCGAGCATTTCGAATAACTTTTGGGCTTCTCTTATATATAAAAGTTAATGTTATTCTACTGGTAAATTAACAATATAATAAAATAGATTTGGAGGAAGATATTAATAATTTTATCTTCATATTCTAATTAAAAAATAGTGCCAGCTTTAACCATATTATAAAATATATTGAAAGACACGCAAGTGCTAATGAAAAATAGGCAGACATTGTGGGCTGTCGTGACTCGTGACTAACCCAAACCACTCCTGCAGGTAGCGTGATGCCAATAATAATATCATTCATTGTTCCAACTTTCTGAGTTAAAACACCTTGATATAAGCATTATCCTGATTTTAGTCAACTTCTAAGGCTGAATAAATTATTGTATTATTCAGAAATCTCGGGGTATTATTGTGTTTACAATGAATCACTTATTTTTTAGACATCCTTAAAAGCTAACTGTAAGGTCTGCGATCTACAGAGTATACTACATATCATTGTGTATATTCGTAACATGTTATAATTCCATCGGATTGATGATCATCCTTAGTTTGCACTTAAGGTGATTGGTATCATTGAAAAAAGTGACAAGGGGTCACTTTTTAAACTTCATAGTATGTGATGGGATAACCCCGATAATTTATCAGCCATATCATGACATACACATGTTTACTAATTGAGTAATAGATACATTCCCGCAGAGGCTTACAACGAAAATTTAAAATGTAAAACACATTGTCAACACAACATTGCATGAATAGAAAGAGAGATCATTTTTTGTTGAAACTATATGTTACAATAAACGGAGTACAATGCTGTGTTATGCACGTAGTTTTAATTTCGCAAAGCTATTGTTAGGAATGTGCCTGGCGTAAAGAGACAAAAGGGAAGGGGAACTGACCGGCGACTGCTGCTACCTCCTTCGCCCCGACATGTAAGAAATCAGTAAGAGATAAAGAACTCGCAATCAGTTGCCTGCGCTCCTGAAAATCGAGTTGATCGAGGCTGTTGGTCCTAGTCCCGCGCACCGCCTGGACGGGCGCGCTCAGCGACATGTCAACTACGCGTCGCCATGTCGCACAGACGGCATCTTCACTATTGTAATAACACCAATTACACTGTCAATGAACACTAAACAAAGGCACACAAGATGTGAAACCGACGCGAACCACGCCGATTACGACGTTTTCATTGCGAAATGCCTGCGCCGCTAGAGACGCTCAACGGCAAACTGGCGTGCGGGCGGCCGGTAACGCGGGGCAGAGTGGGGGCCCGGCTGCCTGCCTCTGTCCCTCCTGCATGTTGCAATGCACTCAGCTCGCCTCTCGGCTAGTCGTGGTGAGACGACGAGCGAGTATCTGCCGCGCCGCGGTCTGCGCGCCGTCACGTCAACAGACACAACCGGCCTACAACGAGCTACGTTCGGTACGACGGCGACGCGACAGGCCCGCCGGAATTATGAACGTTTTGCTCTATTTGTATTGTAACATTTGTACGCAGATACTGACAACTTCGATTTATTATGATACCTTTGTTCGGTACTTGAGTTTTAAAAGCTTATTCATTTAGTTTTACATGGAGATAATTATGTGACCAATCAAGCCTCGAGTTATAAATTGTAGGGTCGTTATAAGTCCAAGGTTGACTTCATTATTTTGCAGGTAAATTGATGAGATTCATATTGCGAGTAGTCAATGGCGTTGGGTTTTCTAATGGGGTGGTGAAAAAAAAGCTCGTTTTTTATGAATACAATTTTGGTACAAAATACTTTTAAATAGATGTGTCAAAAGGATCTGTTAACTGAACATAGAATGGGGGGGGGGGCAGAGGGCCGAATGCTTAATTTGGGTAAACTTGATAATCTCCATTTCATAATTAACCACCTGACTTGGCACTATGATAGCAGTTTATAGAGTTGTAATATTACCGTAAATAATATTAATCGCATCTTTTTGTAGTTCAGCAAAAAAAACGTTATTAAATGAAGATGTAAATAATTAAAGGACGTATGGACAAAGACATCCTAAATACGATAGAGAAACTGCAAGCAGGCGAAAGCTCGAATGCTGAAGAATTCGAGTTACGACGACGCCGACGGTCGAGCACTCGAGAGTCGAGATGTGGTAGAGCTGACTACACACTACACAGAAACAAAAAGCAGTTGACCTAAAACAACGTTTAGGTCATCTAAAACAACGGTTAAATCAACCGAAGATGGTAAGATAAGGGATTTTTAGTGTGATATGGTCAAATGTGAATACAGGATACGGCGAGAACTGGTAAAGGAGGGGCCGATTTTGATTTTTTCAATTGAAAGGTTATGCTTCCGAGTTGGTCCCATAGAATATTGTTATGATCTGATCATGAACTTCGAAGATATGGAACATAGGATCACAGCAGAACCGTCGTAACAAGTAAAATTGCTTTGTTTATACGTGTAGTCGATGACTGACTAAAAGTAGAGAAGGAATATATCGAACTGATCTGATGATGAACCCTGAATTTAGGCACCGGAACTCTGTAATAAATTAATGTAATCTAACCGTGTTTGGGATTATTAGAATTGTCATGAGATGCACTCTGGCTATAAGGTATTTAAATTTGGCTGAGGGGTACTTTTTAGTGGTGGTACCGTAACTAAAAAGTGTAAAATAAAAAACATTTCCCAAAAAAATATAACCGACTTCAAAGTAAAAAAAACACTGAAAAGAGCAAAATAACTTTAATTTCGGAAGTCGGTGTTAAATAACGAAGAGACAAAACTATTAAACACCGACTTTTTTGGAAAAGTTTTTTTTTTATGTATGTTCACCGATTTCTCGATCATTTGTAGACGGATTTTGAATGATTTTTTTTGTTTGAAATTCGAATAAAAATCCCATAGAAATAATGACATGACCTGATAATGAACTTCGGAGCTATTAAACAGTACTCATCGTAGCAGAACTGTCGTAACAAGTAAAATTGCTCCGTAAACGTGTAGTCAATGACAAACTGAAGAAAGAGGGGTACATCGAAATGACCTCATGATGAAACCGGAAGATAGGTACCGGAAATCTACAAAAAATCAATATAAGGCTTATTAGAATTAAAATGTAATGCACTTTGGTCATAAGGTACCATCGAACTGATTTGTTGATGGAGCCGGAAGTTGGAAAGAAAGGACGGGAACTCAACAATAAAATTATGTATCTGAACCGTGTTTGGGTTTATTAGAATTATCATAAGATGTACTTTGGATATACGGTACCATCGAACCGGGGGGTTACCATGACGTTCAAAGTAAGATTGTGTCATTCTTATTTCAGTGTGGCTAAGAGACAGAGCTATACAGGTAGTCTAGCGCCATCTCTTACCCGCACTGGAAATAAGAATAAAACAATCTTACTTGTAAACGTCATAGTACAGGTCCTGATCTGAAGATGGAGGTGGAAGATAAACACGGTAACTCCGCAGTGACGGATTAAGACTACTTGATGCCCTAAGCAATCTACGCCAGTGGGCCCCCTATCCGTATGTCAACTAGAATCGGTCTTTTAACCTCTACCACCTAAAATCATTAGTTTTTTTTTTAAAATAAGATGATGAGATGTAAAGTATCTTAGAAGTGGAGTAGGTGCGACAACAATAGAAACCAAAGCATAATTTATTTATTAGGGGTTAAAGCATGAAATTGCCGATTTGTACTGAAAAAAAAAATTGTTTTTTTTTTTTAATTTAACTTATTTATTTCTTCAATCAAAATAATTACCATTATTATCATCTATACATTGCTGCCATCCAATAGGCAGGTAATTTATACCTTTTGAACTCAGGTGTTCTAGATTCGACAAACTGTGTGAAAGTATTTTGTACTTCCTCCTGAGAAGAAAACATTTATGACGTAGAAAATTGTCCAAATCACGAAAAAAATGGTAGTCCGTTTGAGCAAGGTCTAGCGAATACGAACGGTGACGAATGGTTTCTAATTGCAGTTCATGTAGAGTTAAAACGGCTCGTGCTGTATGAGGTCTCAATGTATGAGGGCGTTATCGTGGAGCAATAATGGTGAAGATCGATTCATGTGTCGGGGTTGTTTCACTGCTAATTTTGTTATCATTGTTCGGAGTTCGTCAGTAGACAGTAGACATCTGCCGTTATTTGACAAGATCGGAAAAAGCTATAGTGAATAACACCATGCTGAGACCACCAAACAGTTACCATTACCTTTTTATTGGTAAGCTTTGCTTTAGGACACTGTTGCGACGTTTGACCTGGACCATTACATTTTTCGCTTACGATTATCGTAAAGAATCTACTTTTCATCACACGTCACAATCAATATGCCTTCATTTCTGTATCGATTCAACAAGGCAACACAAGTTTCAACACGCATTTCTTTCTGCAGATCAGTCAAATCATGAGTCATGATTTTTTATTTTATTGATTTGACGCAAATAAGTCAATATTGTTGGTAAGGTAATGTTAAACCAAGCCCCACCATGGGATTTGGAGGCAACAGTCCTTGCATGCATGCACGTTTTGCGCGTGGAGATGCAACGCCGGGGCGAAACTCCGCTGCCGCGCCAAGTCTTGGCATGGCGGACAGAGTTCCGGCGGGATCTCATGGTGGAATGGCGACCGCGACTGTCGCAACCCAGTGCTGGGCACGCTACAATTATGGCGATAAGTCCCCTCTTTGAGGAGTGGCTGGAGCGTCAACACGGCGTCCTCACCTTCCGCATGACGCAGGTCCTCACCGGACATGGCAAGTTCGGGAGGTTCCTGCATCGGATTCAGGCGGAAGCAACGCCCGGGTGCCATCATTGTGCGGACCACCCAGAGGACACGGTGGAGCATACAGTGGAGGTGTGCCCCGCTTGGGCGGAACACCGCCGTGTCCTCGTGGAGGCAATAGGCGGCAGCGACCTTTCGCGACGGGCCCTGGTTCAGGCTATGGTCCGGAGCGAGGAGGAATGGCAGGCGGTCGCCTCCTTCTGCGAAGCAGCAATGCTAGCGAAGGAGGAGGCTGCACGCGTGAGGGAACGAAGGTCCTCACGCCCTAGCCGCCGTAATTACGACCCCGACTACCAGCCACGGTAGACGCGGGCTTGCGGACGTCGAGCACTGGGTAGCTCGCCGTCCGGCTGTTCGGTAATTAACCGGACCGAGCCCAGTCGTCAATAGCGCGTTAAAATCCTCGCGCTCCTCAAAGAGATGTCAGCAAACCGTAGGGGCCCAGCAGGGCCGATGCCCGCTAACTAGGACCGCGGAGAATTTCTGAAAGGGAAACCCGTAGTCCTAGGACGCAAAGGGTAATTGAAGGATACAGGTGTGGTTTTAGTCAGTAAAAGTCTGACACGCCCTCGCGCTCCACCCAGAGCGCGAGAAGTCATTTGGATGATTTCCCACCTTAAAAAAAAAAAAAAACCCAAGCCGCTAAGCTTGGTGAGGGATTCTCCTCCTGCGATGCAGGCGGTACCCTCCTGGGGTAATAACTTTTTGAGATGTGCGTCCATGATAGTGCTGAACTCAGCTTTGCCTTTTTTGTGGGGTGGGGTCCCCAGTAACCACGTTCGCCATCTTGGTCACGTCTGATAAACAGACGCGTACCCGAGGCGAACCCACTCTCCCCAAACCACTGTCCAAAAACACCAACAGCTGTTGGTGCCGATGCTTCTGGACAGCGCACCCTCCGTGGCGGTCCGTCTGGACTCCGCCTGTGTGTTCCTCTTGGTCTGGTCTCTCACTTGAGGCCTTCCGGCATGAGTAGCTCTACCGGCATAGCCCTCGACGTCTGGCTCCCAAACTAAATCGAACTGGGGCTGCCCTCGGGCGGCTCCTGCCCAACCTGGGAGGTCCAGACGCCTCCTGCCGGAGGCTCTACGCGGGAATTGTTCGGTCCATGGCCCTTTATGGTGCACCAGTATGGGCGCCAGCGCTGCGGAAGCAGCCGGCGGCCCGGCTGAACGCGTGCCAGAGGGTCATGGCCATACGGATGGTGCGAGGATACCGGACGATTTCCCGCGAAGCGGCGAGCCTCCTTGCTTGCCAGCCACCATGGGATCTGGAGGCAACAGACCTTGCTCACATGCACGATCTGCGCATGGCGATGCAACGCCGGGGCGAAACTCCACTGCCGCGACAAATCGCAGCATGGCGGACAGAGCTCCGGCGGGTTCTCATGACTAAATGGCGGCAGCGACTGTCGCGACCCAGTGCTGGGCACGCCACAATTATGGCGGTAAGTCCCCTCTTTGTGTCGTGTTTGGAAAGACCTCACGACGTCCTCACCTACCGTATGACGCAGGTTCTCACCGAACACGGTAAGTTCGGGAAGTTCCTGCACCGGATTCGTGCGGAAGCGACGCCCGGGTGTCGCCACTGTGTGGACCGCCCGGAGGACACGGTGGAGCATACGGTGGAGGTGTGCCCCGCTTGGGCAGAGCAACGCCGTGTCCTCGTGGGGGCGATCGGCGGCGGCGATCTCTCGCGTCGGGCCTTGGTACAGGCCATGGTCCGTAGCGAGGAGGAGTGGCAGGCGGTCGCTTCCTTCTGCGAAGCAGTAATGCTAGCAAAGGAGGAGGCTGCCGATCCCGATTTTCGGCCACCGTAGGCGCGGGCTTGCGGACGGTAACCGTCCGGACCGAGTCCAAGTCGTCGACGGCGCGTATTGTTCCACGCGTGCCTCAGGGAGATGTCAGCAAATCGTAGGGGCCCAGCAGGGTCGAAGCCTACTGGGGCCATGGGTAATGTGAAAACGAAACCCGGGGTCCTGGGACGAAGACAACGAAGGAACAGGAGTGGGTTTTTAGTCGGTAAAAGTCTGACACTATCTCCTGCCTCACCCAAGGGCGGGGGATGTCATAAGATGATTTTCCCACCGAAAAAAAAAAAAAACCATGAAAGCGTTTAAACTAAAATCACACGGTGCGTTCATTGTCAGTCCTCTCTCCAAACGCAACATTGATATTGCGAGCTGTTTCTGCCGCGTTAGTTCCGCGTCGGAACTCGTATTAAAAATCACTTGAATTTTAAAGTATCCATCTTTCTTGTCTAAGTTGAATTAAAACAACTTAAAGTCGATAATCGAATGTTCATTTTTTAAAAGAAGAACTTCATAGGTACCATGTGAAAAAAGTTTCACTTAACAATCTCAAACCATGAAGGTTATATGTCAATTCAAAGTACCTATTACAATAAAAAGGCAATTTCATACTTTAACTCCTATTATTACGTATACATAGAAACCGGCCAGCACAATTACTCAAAAACAAAACATTTGATTGATACAGATTTGCGGGGGCGCCAGGCGGGGGGCCCACGGGGAAGGGGTGGTTTGTGATTAGCTGATCGCAATTCTGGTACAGTCGAATTGTCGAATGCACTAGCGGGCAGCGAGTGGGCAAGCGGGAGCGGAGTTTTGACTCTGGGTCAGACTCTATGTCAACTTAAAATGCGCGAATTTTCAAATTAGTCCTAGAAACTTTTTTGGTGTGGTTTTTGGTGACGTGAGAGTGAGACGTGATGCCCTAAGGGCGAATTTTTTTGTGCTTCTTCTGGTGCCCCCCCAGACGTGATGCCCTAGGCAATTGCTTAATTTGATTAAGGGTTAATCCGTCACTGTAACTCCGTAATAAAACACTGTATCCTAGCTGTGTTTTGGCTTATCAGAATTGTCATGAGATGTACCTATTCTGGCTATAAGGTACTATCGAATCGAACTAATCTGATGATGAAGGCGGAAGGTGGGCACGGAAAGTTCGTAATTAAACAATGTATCCCAGCCGTGTTTTGGCTTATTAGAATTATCATGAGATATAGGTAATCCGGCTATGTGGTTTTTAAACAACTTCAAAAAGAAGGAGGTTCTATGTTCGGATGTATGTATTTTTTTTAATGTATTTTCACTGATTTTTCGGTCAATTGTGGACCGATTTTGAAAATAATATGAAAGGTTCCGAGTTGATCCCATAGAAATATTGTTATGATCTGATGATGAACTTCGAAGATATGGAACGGAACTCTTCATAGGATTACAGTAGAACTGTGTAACAAGAATAATTTTAAGTTTGACTGAGGAGTACTTTTTAGTTGTGGTACCGCAACTAAAATGTGTAAAAAAAAACTAAAAAGTGCAAAATAACTTTAATTTCGGAAGTCGGTGTTAAACAACGAACAGACAAAACTATTATAAAAACACCGACTTTTTAGTGTCTTTTTTACATTGAAGTCGGTTGTATTTTTTTGTAAGAAGTTTTTTTAATCTTTATGTTCAATAGGTACCTTAGATGCCTAATAAAAGACTTGCATTTGTGTTACGTTATTAGCTGACATACCACAACTAAAAAGTGTAAAATAAATAAATTAATACCTGAGTTTACTTTGTGTTTATGTATTATATTTATGTACATAGTTAGGTTTTAGTACAGTTTAGTTAATCTTTTACGTATATAGATTAACTATGATATTAATTAGTTATAAATTTCGATGTAAATTAACGAAGAAACAAAACTAGAAACACCGACTTCCCCAATTAAGGTTTTTTTTGCAATTTTTATTGTTTTTTTAGGGTTCCGTACCTCAAAAGGAAAAATCGGAACCCTTATAGGATCACTTTGTTGTCCGTCCTGTCTGCCTGTCTGTCTGTCAAGACCCTTTATCTCTGGAACGCGTGGACGTATCGAGCTGAAATTAAGACCATATACTTAGGTCTGCAGTGCCTTGAAGCTGTGAAAAAACCAAAGTTCTCAAGTTAACGGAAAAAAATATGGCCGTTTATGTCGCAAAAAACGTATATTTCGACACTCAAGGGAACCAAAATTCTAGAGTACTTCCCGTTAACCCAGAATACTGAATACTGTTTTGCAAAAGTATAGGAATAAATCTGAAAACAGAAAATTTGTTATTACTTCAAAAAAAAATCGATTTGGAAATTACTTTGAGACTTCAATCACATAGGAAAGTTTGTACGGAACTCTCTGGGCGCGATTCCGACTCGCACTTGGCCATTTTTTTTATTTTCGAAACGGCTGTATTTTTCTTCCTCACATTATAAAATACAAGAATAACTTTCTAACAAGACAAGTAAAAGTGTGGATGATAGTACCCTAAATAAACTAGGATAAGAGCAGTGGTAGATATGATTTTGTAACCGTTTTAATTTAGTACTTTCTTCGCCACATCCAAATAGACCATCGATGCTTTTTTTTGGATAGGAAATTATCAAATAACTTCTCCCGCTCTGGGTGAAGCGAGAGGAAGTGTCAGATAGAGAGCTTACTGATTTAAACTCACTCGTGTTCGTCCACGTTCCCTATGCGTTCCAGGACTTCCAGGGTTGTGGCCCCAGAGGATCCTGTCAATTATGCTGACAGCTCTTTGGGGCATTCGTGATAACCAACGCGCCGTCGATATGGACCTGGTCTTTATCAGACAACGAGCTATCCATTGCTCGCCGTCCGTAAACCTGCATATACGGTGACCCGAAGTAGCCTACCGACTCCCGACGCCCCGGGCATCTACAGCGGCGCCTGGGGCGTGAGGATTGCCTCTCAAGCTTTCTGCCACCTCCTTCGCTCGCAATACTGCTTCGCAGAAGGAGGTGTCCTTAACAAAAAATAGATAAAAGTAGTAGTTGAGCATCTCCCACCCCATTCGGAAACTCTTAAAAATAAAATTTAAAAAAATATTTTTTTTATTAAATAACGTCCAATATTAACTTAAAATTAACAGCTACTCAAGTTGTCACTTATGCCACCATAAAAGTCTAATTTTTTCTTCACTTGCTCGTTACAGGACTTGGTACAAGGTTTGTTGGTTGGGTTGTTTGAGTACAAGGTACTAATAGGCAACTATCTTGTGCCATGGTAACAATATGAGCCATACAGTTAGGTGGTAGCGAGGCTGTCTAGTCAAGGTGCGCCAGACAAACATTTTAGTATCGCCGAGCTACTTAAATACACCCCAACTATTTCATTTTCTTTACAGTGCAATGACACTTTTGAGGTTGTTCTTCTAAAGGCAAAAACTTACTGGCATGAAGTTAAAAACTTTCGTCTATTGTGGATTGATGTTCTTGTAACTTGACTGAACCCATTGAAAAATGATCGACGGTTTTTTAATAAGAAAATATGTGACAGCGACCAGTGATTGTAGAGGGTTTTTTTAGGTGGGGAATCATCCAATGACTTCACAGAAGTCTGACGAACCCGACTTTTAATAACTAAAACCACTCCTGTATCCTGCAACTGCTCTTTGCCCGTATTCCCCGTGGCTCTGATGGGCATCGGCCCTGCTAGGACCCTACGGTTTTGCTGACATCTTTATGAGGCGCGCGTGTAACACTACATGCCGTCGATAGCTTGGGCTCGGTCTGGACAGTTGCCGGACGGTAAACTACCCATTGCTTGTCGTTCGTCGTCGATCGCCGTGCAACTACCGACGGATTAAAGAGGACAAGACGTGATTGACGTGATGCAGAAAACACTGGACTGAATGCTGTGGCACAATTTGGGAATGGTGTGACCACCCTTGCAGTTAACAGACTTAGCCTATTGACATAGTTGTCGTTGAAATACATATATAGGTTAACAAGAGTACGTTTGACTGTGTCATACATATTTACCTACCCGCATATCGGATAGTCACAAGTCACGCAGCGTAAATATGTCTTGTCGCAATGCAAAATATCGTGATATATACGCATAATTCTATTACTTTTGTTTGACATAACATCACGCCTCTATACTCCCGAAGGGTTAGGCAACGTGTATATACAACCTTGTTTTGCCAGTAATTTTTTCAAGGTCTATTCATGTGCTATGGAGCGAGTCTATTGCCGGAGCGAGTATATTTTAACCGGGCAAAAATCCAGGCTCCAGTCCGCTGGCCAGCAGGATTGTTCGAAAGAGTTACCGCTGCCCTGGAAAGTTAAGGATAACTGAAGGAACACAGGTGGATTTAGTCGGTAAATGCCTGACACTTTCTCTCGCTGTACCCAAAGCGGGACGAGTTATTTGATGATTTTCCACCAAAAAAAAAGAAAAACCAGTCCGCTACTAAAATTCCAGAAGGTAAAATCGTTTAGCCTAATCTGGGAACGAACCCAGGACGTCATTCAACAGCTCTTGCAACCATTAGAACAACGAGGCCGTCCTACAGTCAAATCGGCACAAATTTTTGACATCAGTAAAATAAATTTGTAATTTTAATTTATTAATTTAAGCATAAGAATACCTAACACATTATATTATTACAGAGAAACGCATTATTCATAAAATAGCTTTGTCACTAAAGATTCAAGGGTTATGAAATTGTCAATACTTTGCCATCTAATATAAACAAAATCTGGTACTTGACAAACATTTCGTTTGCCACTTTCACTGTCAAAGTGTCGACCCGTGACCGTCCATTATTTAGTAACTTGTTGTCTATTTCCATTACACTACACTAACATCAAACTTAAAAACCGGCCAAGTGCGAGTCGGGTTCGCGCACGAAGGGTTCCGTACCGTCCGTAGCAAAAAAACGGCAAAAAACGTTTGATGTTGGGAGTCCCGCTTAAATATTTATTTTATTCTGTTTTTAGAAGAAGATGTGTTATGGCTCACTGGCATGCAAGCTACGTGCATACTTTTGTGCCAGCTACAGGCTTGTGTATTTCGGCCTTTACTTATAGGCAAAAATAGTCCCGGAGCGCCCTGCAAACTCTCCGCCCGCCAGCCCTTAGTGCCGCTCGACGAAGTGGGCAAACTCTTTAAAAAAGTTATTGTAGACGGCCTCGTCGGCCGGTTGGTGCGGATGGGGCTGGATCTGATGGAAAGGCAGATTGGTTCCAGTTGCAGATGAATGCCATCATGCGCGTGCGAGTCCTTACAACGGTGATACTGTGTTCTATCTAGAGTAGACTCGTCTTGGCGGTCTGATTCTGTAGGACATCGGGTATCGGGGACCTTCCAGCGGCCTCAGCGTAGTCTGTTACGCTGACAACGCGCTGGTCCTGGCGCAAGGGTGTCGCACTAGTCGGCGGTTGACTTAGCGTCACACAGGGTCGTGACAGTCTTTAAAAGGATCCGACAATTGAGATTCCAGGTGGAGGTGGAGGGCCCGGGATTATGTGCTTTCATGACCCTTGGAACACGCTACCAATATCGGGATCCTGAATAACGGTAGACGGGCTTATCACATCGGAGTCGAGTCGACGACGAAGTATCTGGTACTCGTCCTCGACAGAATATGATGATCTCCGGTGGGATATGATGGATCTCACATGGCAGCATGCAGACAGCGACTGTCGCATCCCAGCGACGGCACGCCACAATTGCGGTAATGGTGACTTATAGCATCATTGAGGAGTGGTTAAGAGGCGCCATGACGTCCTCCCCGGACACTGTAGTTCCAGGTCATGGCACGGAGTAACAGGGCATGTGAAACGGGATGACACGGAAAGTATGAAGTCAATCCTCACGAGGCCCTAGCCGCCGCAGGAGATGATTTAGGCGTCGAGAGTCGCAGGACGGTTCACGACGACGAGCAATAGGTAGTTTGCAGGCAGATAAAGACCAAAAGCCCTGGTCGACGGCGAGTCGTGTTCTAAGCGCTGTCAGCATAATTGACAAGGCCTGTCTGCCGGAGCTATGGTATTCTTCGAAAGAGTTACCGCTGCTCTGAAACACTACGGGCGACTACTACTACTACAACACGGGCGGGTTTTAGTCAGTAAAGGTCTGACACACCCTCTTAATCCACCCAGAACGGGAGAAATTTTTAATTTTTTAGATTTCCTACCCCAAAAAAACGGAATCGCTTACCATCAGGTGAGATAATTACATGTAAGTTTTGTAAATCTCCGAAACAGCTGGACCGATTTAGACGAGACTTTCACAGATAGCTGATATTAAAGAATTAACAGCGAATGCATTTCAAAAAAAGCATTTTTGCCATTTTACGAGTTTGGCGAGGACGAAAATAATACTTCATATTTATTTTCAGCGTGCCTAAGTGTTCTGTTAATCATTTGAGGGTTCCTATAGGATTGTTCTTATTGGACGTGGGTTAATACAATATTTGTATCGATAGGGTGTCCCCAAAATTAACGCAAAGTTTTAATGAAAAAGAATAGTTTTATTTTTGGTGTTGCCAACACTTTACTGCACAAATGGCGGCAAATTCAAATCTTGCGTTAATTTTAGGACATCCTTTAGTATATGATTCAATAAAAATAGCGCAAACCATAAAACTGTGTTTTCTATTTAATCCAAATCTTGCGTTAATTTTGCGACACCCGATTTATGTTATGGGCAGTACGTACATAAAAAACAAGCATGTAGATTGTAGGTCTTCAGGTTTGAGGCAAGGTGAATATTTTATTTAAATCAGGCAAGTATATCATGTTTTACAAATCTAACTCCCCTTTTTTAAATCCCTGTGTGACCCCCACTAGTCTAGTGTACTCGTATACTAGGTATATAATTTCTAACTATAATTTGAGGATGTTATAAAAACTTCAACCGTCCCCTATTACACGGGAAGCGAGGTTGAAATATAGATAATTATTTTTAAATTCAATGTATCATCATCATCATTTCAGCCGAAAGTCGTCCACTGCTGGACATAGGCCTCCCCCAACTGTCGCCACAATGAACGGTCCTGTGCGTCTCGCATCCATCGGACTCCCGCAACTGTTACCAAGTCATCGGTCCACCATGTAGGAGGCCTTCCAACGCTACGTCTTCCGGTACGTGGTCGCCATTCCAGAACCTTTCAGCCTGCGGTTCTGCGAGCAATGTGTCCTGCCCATTGCCACTTAAGTTTGTCGATTTTTCGTGCTATGTCTGTGACTATGCTTCTCCTGCGGATATCCTCATTCCTGATTCGATCACGCAAGAAAACTCCGAGCATAGCCCTTTCCATTGCCCTTTTGGTGACTTTAAGTCTTCTGATGAGGCCCATTGTAAGCAACCACGTTTCAGAGCCATAAGTCATCACTGGCAACACGCACTGGTCATAGACTAATCATAACTTATTGTTTTCCTATTAAGCGAGTTTAAAAAGTTAAATATAATAATATATATATTTATATATATCATGCCTGTATTACCCAGAAGGGTAAGGGTAAGGCAAAGGGTCGTGAGGCTCTCTGGACCGGGACCGCGGTCCAAACTTCCACCTATAAAAATAATTTTTGTTTTTGAGTAGTATTATTGGACCACATTTAAAATACAGTTTTTTTTTGTAACGGTATTTTGTCTTTTTCCTTGTAGTCCCAAAATATTACTAAAAAATAATTATTTTATAGGTGGAAGTTTGGACTGCGGTCCCGGTCCAAAGAGCCCCACAACCCTTTGCCTTACCCTTCCGGAAATACAGGCGTGATATATATAAATATAAATAACTGCTCAAGAGTGTTGAAGAGATACTTTCTAGATTATAATGCGATCTAGAAAGTATTTTTTGAAAGAGGACTATGTATCCTATCTACTGTTTGCCTAAAGTATGTTGGCGCCGAGTTTGTCGCTTCTGACATACCGCTGTTAAACCCGCGATGGTTTGTGCTGGTATGTAAATAAATTAGCATAAAATTATTAATGTTATTGTTTATTAAACGAAAAAAATAATATTATTATATTCAACTTTTTAAATTCACTTGATAGGAAAACAATAAGTAAAAACAATATCTTCCCATTTTTTATGAAATCCATGGAATTAGACTAGCTCCACTTAAACAAGTATTTTATCTATGATAATCACTCAGGAACTATTGAATTACCTACTAGATTAATGTAGTTTTCTCTTAACAGATAAGATAACTTGAAATTAACATGTGAACACCAATCAAATGCTTTTAACTTCAACGAACGAGTGCCATTTAACGCCATCCATTGAATGACAAATAAACAAACGTTTATGCGACTGGCGGTGACGACTGGGTTCAATACTGAGATTGAATAGATTAAGAACTTAGTTATTAACTCTCTAAGATTGGCTATGGCATGGGAAAGCGGTACCCCATCAACGTAATGCTAAATACCAACTACACTCGCCATAGAACCATGAAAACGTTACAATGAAAAATACATCGTTGGTCTAGGTCATAGGGACGGAAATGCAAAGCTGATTTCGGGTCTACGTTACAAAAGGTATGGAAAATGTCCAATTTATAATTATAAACAATAATATTTATGCGTACATACTCAAGATAGGAGGGAATGTGACTTACAGTAAACTTCGTCTATAATTTCAGAATCACTGCTCGTCTCATCGTCTACTGGCCTGTGCCTCGTTTTAATCTTTTGATTTCTAACATCCATATTGTCATGCTGTTGATCACAGTACACTCAGCTGCCCACTGCCAATACACACACCAAATATTAACATCTCACAATACACTTTGATATCCTAGTTGTACAAAATTTAAAATAACACTAAGACATTACGCATTGAATTCTGAGATTAGATAGCAATTGATAGCATCAACTTATCAAAATGTTATTCTATTGGTGCTTGATCGTATTGATTTCGTCACAACAAATAGCAATCAACTTATTTACAAGGTCAACAAAAAATGATAGGTAAGTAGTTATTATACTTATTAAAAAAAAATACTGTTATGTAATTTAATATCAGTATACAAGGAAGCAGAATTATGCAATATGATTAAAAAATATTACGAGAAAATATAATAATTATGATAAAACAAAGATGTTAATTTTTCTTAAATTGTCTACTTTAAATAAAGCCCAGTCCCTTATGGACTATATTTAATAGAGAATATATTTTGGTAAAAAACTAACTACACAGTTCGCAGTTTTCCCGTCTTAATGTTATGAAAATCCAATCTGATTCACAATAAATACCCGTGTGATCCATATTTACTTCCTGTTTAGCTGATGTCAAGCATATTGGCAAATAATACACAGTTTACGTACCACAAAATTAATCAGTTTTAACGTGGTACAAAAATATGAAAAAAAAAAAACAAGCTTGAATGAACACAGTGTCCGCTTTTGATGATGGGCTCGGTTAGATTAAGCGTGCTGGTCCCTTTTTTTATAAATAGATGTATATTGCCCTAGAAAATAAGCGAACCATATTTTCATGCTAGAAACCTACGTAGCGTTAAATGCAAGCAATGAAGCTTAATGCAAACGTATAATACTAAATACGCTACGTATATATAAAACATACTCTGCTAATTAGAATAACGAATCGTAACATCTCAGGGATTAACCTAGAAGCCGTTACATGAAGGAACCTTTAAAAAATAATGTGAAATAGTGGGAAAAGCGGAGATTTAAGGTATCGATTACCTAGAACATAACTCTAGGACAGTCCGACGCCGTTTATTCATCGGCGACTGTCGACGTTATTTCATATAGCATTAATGGTTACCAGTACTCATTGGAATAAACTGCAGAACTCTACATTGGATTAGTTGGTTAATCCCAACTTCTAGAAAAAGGATCTGAAAGAAGAATATTTACTACAAATAGTGTTAAATAACAAATCCCCGAGGCAATAATAAGATCAGAAAGGGAGGGCACTCTCACCTGCTCTAGTGTACACTGGGAAATCGCTGTCGGATCGACTGTGAGTAAGCATGGGTCCGTAGCACCGCCACGGCGGTCGGTCGCGTAGCGCCCGTGGGCCCTCCACGGCCGTTCACCTGATCCAGCCCATCAGCACAATAAACACGGCACTCGGGCCTACATTTACGTGGCACTCTCAGCGCGGCGTCCAGCTCACACAACTCACGTCAACTCACCGATGGCGGCGCCACAGAGACGGCGAGAGGACGGAGGCTGCGCATCTCTCGCGCGCATCCCTCACCCTTTCTGTTCGTCTAAGCGCGGCGCCCAGTGCCCGCCACGCATTCCCTCCGTCCCCCATGCAAACACGTGTACTGTGTTAACGTGATCTCTTCTATATGTAGTAAACGCCCAATATTATGATAAGTCTATGTATCGTGTGATTTTTTTATCTCCAGTATCACCAGTAAACACCTAATAAGGTGTTTATGAGAAAATAATAATTATTGATTTTACCCATAGTAAAATTTTAATTCGCATTATATAAACAATAGACGTTTTTAAATTCGTAATTTAATTAACGCCTATATTTCGTGCATGATTAAATACAAAAAAAGAACTTATAAAAATTTAAATACTTGTAACAGTTATGATCTGGACAACTTTCACAATGATGCTTCTTGCACATTGCTATTTTCTAAGGCCATTTCAGTCACCCCCTTTATCAGCGAGCTAAAACGCTAAGCATTCATACTTTGAATAAACTAACCTAATCCTTTTCTCAACCATTTTTACAATTTCGTAATAATGATTTATTTATTATAATAACCTATACCTATTTTTAATGAGCACAAAATTAATCAGAAATATTGTCTTGAACATAATCCTAATTCTTTTTTTTTTTCTTAAATATTTAGGATTTCTTATAATTTCTTAAAATTGAAAGGGAATCGTTTGTCTTGGTATGGTCATGTGAAGAGGAGGGATGAAACACATGTTACTAAAAGAGTTATGAGTTTACATGTGGATGGATGGAGAGGGAGAGGGAGACCAAAGAAAAGATGGATGGATTGTGTGAAGAGTGATATGAAAGAAAAGGAAGTTAGTGATAGCATGACGAATGACAGGGCAGAATGGAAGAAAAAAATATGTTGCGCCGACCCCAAATAACACGGGACAAGGGCAGGAAGATGATGATGTGCATCATTCAGAATGATGTAGGTACCTAAGTTAAAGTTTCAAAAAGTTTGATAGCAAAACTAGCTTCTGCCAGCGGCGTGAAAGTCATTTTCTCTATACAAACTTTGAAACCCCATTTAATCTCTTTGGGGAGTGAATTTTGAAAAATCCTTTCTTAGTGCCCGCCTATGTAGTAAAAAGAAACCTTGTGCAAAATTTCACGCTCCAATGCCCTGTAGTACAGCCAAAAAGCTGTGGGTTGATATGTCAGTCAGACAGTTTCTCCTTTTATATATATAGATAGATTATAATATATGCTTGCCTCAAAACAAATCAATACTTTTATACTATGGGTCAGGTAATAAGTATGTAATATTCTAGATCCACAATGGTCTGCTTAACCTGGACAAGCCATATCTGTGTGTAGAGCCTGTTACAAAGAATTTAAAATAGTTTGTCAAAAATCTTGTACTCACTTATATCACCATTAGTTGTTGCTGAATCAAATGGAATAGATAAATGACGACCACTTTTCCCCACAGGTTGCACACCCAGATTTGATTTGTCCTCGTTCTCACCTATGCAAAATATACAAAGCTTTTATGTACAAACATATGTAAAAAAGAAGCAAATAAATCTTCTGGTTTTATGAGGTTGGAATTAATAACTTTTAAACTTTATTTAATACTTTTATTGTAAGTAATTAGTGATTAGATTAATTTATATACAAGCTAAAAAATTAATTTACATAACAATTTTATTCAAATTATAACATTCCACAGGGGATTATCAATATAGGAAACATAATCAGAATAGTCCATATAATCATGCATGCTTCCAGCTCCTTGATTGTGGGTTCTTAAATTCTTGTCCTGCTCTGCAATATAATGTTTCTTGTACAATTCCTTCCAATTTCTAACATCTGATTGAAAAGTACAGTCAAAATCCCTTTTACAAAGAGAATACCACAAGCTTTCACTTTCAAGTAAAACTTTCAGTCTAGTACTGGCTTTACAGCAACTAAGGATGTCCACCACAGTCAAGTTGAGCATAATCTTCAAGAGAACTTCCTCTGGTAGCCCAATTAAACTTGCACTAGCATAACCATGATGACTTAGAATTGTACTTTTGATAGCAGATACAGTTTTATTTTTAAAAGTTGTTGAGAAATGTTTCAGGTCCCGAAATATCATTGGAATTGATGTTGCTTGAGGTGAAACCACATAGCGACTGATAGGAACACAAATAGAATAAGTTTCAAAGTTTAATTCATTGATTACTAAGTTCACTAATACAGTCGCTCCCAGTGGACTCATGATTAGTTTTAGTGGCATATTTTTAAATCCAGACATTATGAACGAAGTTTCGTATATTCCAGATGGTGACTTCCATTTAGATAATTGTACAATATCAAAAGATTGCCGGGGATCCATCACCTCTAAATCACTATCAACAAGTAAAAATCCATTTTCTATCATCAATACCACAATCAATACAAATAAAAAATCTTTTTGGATAGAATCATAGCTTCTGCTCTCTGCTAAAATTCGTTTTACTATTTCATGCAGGAGAGGTGATATCCGTTCTGTAGAGCTTTCTTCTAATGTGATTTCCATGGTCTATCACATAAATGATATTTTAGTCCATTTTGAAGGAAACGAGCAGAATAAAACGAAAATTTTTGGACAAATTACTCTCAACAACGATTGTTTACCTAAAATGAAATGTCATCATCGAAACGTCAAATTTCGCAGCATATGACACGACGCGATGCGTTTACGAAGGAAGCGGTGTTTTGAATAACTTGTATTTTTGCTAAGCTTTGTAATTTTATTTTTCGTTAAATATTTTATTAGTATACTCTTGTTATGTAAATTATACATATATTAAAAACTAATAGTTCGAGGTGGCTCAGAAAAAGGATACATCCAAAAAAAAACATGATTTTCATAATGTAAACTAATCCTGAGACAAAATAAAAGGTTACTTTGTAAATGCAACCTAAGCAAGCAAGTTTGTGAACTAAATAGATGGAAAAGCAAAGAAAATTTTGCAAATATAATAATCCTTACTCTTTTATGGAATCATGTATAAATGTTAAACAAATTGTAAAAGGCTACTTCCCTTACAAGCCTAATACATGAAATATTTAAGGAACAACATGTTGAACATATTTCTGGATCTCCAGAAAGGAATCTAAGCAAATTTAAAAAAGAAGCATACTAACCTGCTTTTCAATAATATCTATAGTACTCACTTATCATACTTTTTTTATTCTTATTTTGGGTGTTTTTACTTTTGTACCTAAGTCTTTTCTTAGATTGTTCACTGCTTTGTGTGATAAACCTGTTTTAACTGTCATTTTAAACATATCCAGTCTTGTTTTAACATCAGCAATAATTGTTGAATGAACTAAATCAAAGTTATAGTTTGTGTTTACCTTTTGCAATTAGAACAAAACATTATTAGATAAAAGTAGGAAGAGGGAAGGAAGGCCTTTGTTCTAAAGTGAGCTGGCTTTGGCACTTATTAAAATAAACATACAATTGATTTGTGGGTATTGGAAGAGTAGTATACTTGAGTGTTACATTAGTGGAATGTCATCTAGATTTGTTTATTGACTGACTGAGAAGCATTAAGTTATTAAAAATGATTGTTTCAGTAGACTAATAAAGGGTATTGCAATCCACTTGTACTGACCAGTACAAGTGGATTGCAATAATTAATTAATAATAGAAGACAGAGAAACTAATGAAAAAGGTGTTACTATTTTTATAATAACAGAAATACATACTTCCATGTATATTAAAAGTCTATCTGTGTTGTCATTTAAAATAGATTAGTAACCTAAATATTAGAAATGATTTTAATCTTTTCTTTTTTTAGAAAATATTTAAATTTATTGCTGCAAGTGAATTAATATTATAAGTATAAGCAATAATTGTACAGTTTTATTGTAGTTTACATTTTAACCTTTTGAGTACCATAATTAGAGATACAATAGAAAGACAATGAGCGAGTGAACACTGGCATTCGCTTGGGGTTTAATGAATTAAACATAGACAACCAGTAAATGAACACTGTACTGCAACCTATGTTCTGAAGTATGATATTATGATCAATTTTAACATTAAATGTTTGATACCCCAGTTCCTTATCACTGTTTAATTCATTAGGCCCCAAGAAAACGCCGGAGTTCACTCTCTCATTGTCTTTCTATTGTGTATCTAATTATGGTATTTGAAAGGTTAAAGCCTTAAATTTCTATAAAAACCATGGCTTTGAAATGTTCTTATGCATTCAATATAAATTAAAATCACAGGTGGTTTTCACAATCTGACCCAAGTTCAAAACTTTATAACAAGATTTTAAAACTTCTTATTTAATTCATATGAAGTAATTGTTGGCCATGGTATAAATAAACGTAGTTTCACAAAAAATAAAAAAATAACAGTGACAGTACGGTAATAGACGAGATTGCAAAGTTTTAGTACTAAGGCTGACAATATAATGGCAGCACTACTGCCTAACGAGGTTATTCCTGATCAAAAACTTCACGATCCAACTTCTCAAACAAGTAATATTAAATATAATTCAATAATATATTAAAACGCTTACCAATATTAGCACTATTTGCTAGTTTCTTATTGCTCTTTAGAGAACCATCCAAGTTATGATTATTCGAACTTTTATCGTTGTCACTAGCCATTGAAAAAATTAAAGTGGTTAATGTAACAGATAAAAAGTATCACAATCTAATGTTCATTTTAAACATATTTTATATTTTCACTAGTACGTAAAAACAACTATAAAAGTAAAAAAGTACTCCTTCAAAGGTAAATCATGTTTACACCCTCTGTTTCAGACAGATGACAGAAAGTCAGAAATCATAACAATTAAAGGTGCGTTCAAATAAAAAAAAAATAGAACTAGTCAATCCACAATAAGGCATAGAGCGGAATGTTTGGAAGTTGTAGAAAGTTTTAATTTTGAAACAGTAATTAAAATTGCTACAGTAATAGCTTCTAAAATGTAATTTTAGGGAAAATCAGGTCAACTACCTTTTTGTTTAGAATACAGTTTATTTTATTTAACATTTTAATAGAATACCACACACACGGATAAGTGAAAATATGTTGATCGTCTACGGTTCCCCTCGGAACAGGTGGATTGCTGACTCAAAGTAGAGTTCTTACGGCGGATATTTATTTTTTGTGCTGTAAAACAAGGGTTCAATCGTTTTTATTATAAAAGATATTCTTTACGAACTTATGAAATGATAACGATATGATTTCTTTACGATTTATTTGTTTTTTCTGTTACTAATTTTTATATTTAGTTTCTGGGGATTTATCGATAGCATGGAATCGACCAGCGTTACGCCATGCGCCACACTTCGACAATTTATAGTTTATACTTTATAGTGTTGTATTCGCGCTTGAGCATAAGCTTACAGCCTTACAAAGTACTCTGTGGCATGAGCATTAGTTCATCACATTCTAAAATTCACTATTGTTGATAAAAACTATCTATGCTTGAGGAATACGGACGGAAAAAATATTATTAACAATTATAATCGTTTTCATTAAATCGAACAGTTTTATCAATTCACAATACAAACATTAGATTTTTTATGCATTTACAATATTAAGAATTGTGGCTGCTGATGTGATATTCTTGAAATGTCATCGTATATGGCTGGTGTTTTTGATTTAGATTTAGATGTGGATACAGTTACTGTTGGAGATTCAGATGATGACGATATAATTGAAGTCGATGAGGTATTCATAACATTAACGTGATATAAAATTAGAAACACCTCATTATTACTTAACCTAAAACCTTGTTCCATATTCTCATGATTGTCAAGGATAAAATTATCCGTCGTAGTTGATTATATTTATTTTCAAAGAAGGAAATTCAAAATGCCATAGTGCTTCAACTTTTTGAAGTGTACAAACCCAGTATTTTTTTCTCTAGTGCTACTATTTGCAAATGATAATTGTTTGTGTAATAAAATCTCTGTCAAAAAGTTTGTCTTGATTTATATTACAGCATCATAAAATTATGTAGGCATTTAATTGATAATAAGTTTTTCCTTTCATAGGTGGATTATGAGCCTGAGCTTCATGTTAATTCTATATTAGAGTAAGTAAAATCTTACCATAATAATTTCCTTTTATCCTGCATTTATGTAGGTACTTAGATATTTTTTAAACTTTTTATTTCAGTACTGAAGGATCTGAAACTATTCAATTATGCGAAGATAATGTAAATCCAGGCCAATGCAAACGTCTTGGTCCTCAAGACTTTGAATTACGCAAAGTTTTGGGGAAGGGAGGATATGGCAAAGTGTTTCAAGTTCGCAAAATTACTGGTCCTGATGCAAATGCACACTTTGCTATGAAAGTTCTGAAAAAAGCTTCTATAGTTCGCAATCAAAAAGATACTGCCCATACAAAAGCAGAAAGAAATATTTTGGAGGCTGTGAAGGTAACTATAAATTTATATTAATGTGTTTTATTTATAAGCCCTATATTACTCATCTGCATTTAATAAAATGACTTTTTGGCATCCATTATAGAATGATAATTTAATTTACATTTCAGCATCCTTTTATAGTGGAATTAGTATATGCTTTCCAAACTGGAGGCAAGTTATACTTAATATTAGAATATTTGAGTGGTGGTGAACTTTTTATGCATCTTGAACGTGAAGGTATCTTTCTAGAAGACACAGCATGGTCAGTTTCTGTATTTTTCTTTTGTACCTAATATTGTTTCAGAGATGTCTGTTCTAAAGTTAACTAATTATTCTGTTTTAGCTTTTATTTGTCTGAAATTATTTTGGCATTAGAGCACTTACACAGCCTTGGTATAATTTATCGTGATTTAAAACCAGAAAATGTACTATTGGATGCTCAAGGCCATGTGAAACTCACAGATTTTGGATTATGTAAGGAACATATTCAAGAAGGAATAGTTACTCATACTTTCTGTGGCACAATTGAGTACATGTAAGTAATAATGTTGCATTCTAAGTAGTGTTCCAACAGAACTTTGCTTCCGCTTCTGCAGAAGTTCCACAAGCTTTTTCACTTTTCGCTTCTGCTTCCGCAAAATTTATAACAGAACTCTAAACGGAAGAATACTACTCTTGGATGACTGGACACATTGGAAAACAAATGGGGGGGGTCTGTACACAAACGTGTTTCAATGAGTTTATTATTATTATTATTTTTGGTTGATTCTGCGCATCGCCGCGCTTTGTGACGTGATTACGACGTAAACCTTCTGTTGTTTTTAAAAATATTAAATTGTGCTTTTTCTTCATAGTATTAACACTTCCGTTTCAGCTTCTGCATCCGCAAAGATTTACTTTTGACATCTGTTTCCATTTCCGCTTTCATTAAGACACTTCCATTGCATCACTAATTTAAAGCCAATTTATTTTTTGTTATCAATCAAATTTATAACTTTCCAAGTTATACTTATAAACCTTATAATATCAATGTCAAAATATACAAAAATCCTTTACAGGGCCCCAGAGATCTTAACACGAAGTGGCCATGGGAAAGCTGTAGATTGGTGGAGTCTGGGAGCATTAATGTATGACATGCTCATTGGACAGGTTGGTTTCTATAAATTACGTGTTCTTTGGGTACCTTCAATACAGATAGAGCTCTAGTAGCTCTCTATTAGCTATTTGAACAAGCTAAGACTGCTCAGGCATCCTTAGGGCGCTTAATATAACAAATCCAACGAAATGCGTACGCGCCGCATCCACTAGCGCGTCTACAGACTGCGTATCCGCAGCCAATTTTCACGTGGGTGTAGGTACCGCTAAAATAATGTCACACTACATAGGTGAGCAAATGGGGGGGGGGGGGGGGGGAGTACAGAACCATGATAGCAAAAACCTCTGGTTCAATACCAGATGCACACAAATTCCGAGGCAACACAGTGCTTTCCGAGTCTGGCCTAAATTATTGTGAACTACCACAACATAATCTCTGTGGAAGATTTTTCGACGATTTCCAGTCGACACTATTCTGACTGATGGGTAACTTTACCCAAGCGTAATGTTAAATACTTTATGGATCATATGAACAAAGTTTAATTATATTTCAGCCACCATTTACTGGAGATAATCGTACAAAAACAATAGAGAAAATTTTAAAAGGTAAATTAATGCTTCCTGCCTACCTCACACAAGACGCACGTGACTTGATAAGGCGCTTAATGAAACGCTCGGAAACACAACGTCTTGGAGCGCAAGGCGCAGCAGCCGTCCGAGGTCATGCATTTTTCAAACATGTTCATTGGGATGACGTGTTTGCTAGGAGACTGGAACCACCTATAAAACCTAGACTGGTAAGACTATTTCCGTACAGCAGTAACATATTGCCGCAGTCAAATTGTAAAATACGTTACATTACATAATGGCTAGCAGTTTTACAAATAGGAGTCTTTTGTAAATCTGATAATCAATGTTCAGTGTTCTGCTTAGCTTTCGATTAAACGAACATATTAAGCTAGCCATATCGTAAGATGGTCACAAACTGACTCTCGCAGTTCTACCTTGCAGAACAACATCTATGGTGTTAAATGTAGAAATTTTATCAGTGAAAAATTGAAATTTGGATAATACTTCTGTGTTAATACGGAAGTATTATCTAAATTTCAATTAAGACGATTAATATGCTGCTAAATAATTTCTATGCAAGCGAAAAAACCCGTGGGAAAAAAAAAAACAACGAATTTTAGAAGTCACCTCCTTGAGGAAGCGATCAGCGGTGGCGACTTCTCGCGCCGGGTCCTAATTCAAGCCATGGTCCGAAGCGAGATGTAATGGAATGCGCTCGCCTCTTTATGCGAAACAGTAATACTAGCGAAGGAGATGGCCGCTGCCGTGATTGAACGGACATCCTCAAGATCCAGCCGCGTCTCATCGTCGTCGGGAGTCGCAGGGCAATCCCCGGCCACCGGACGACGAGCTATCCATTGGTCGTCAGCAGAATGGGTAGCTGACTCTAGAGCACAAAGGGCTTGCCCTTTAGAACCCTCTAAAGGACTGAAATCACTAAATGTCTGACACACCATTCCGCACTAGAGCGGGAGAAGTCATTGGATGACTTCCCACCTACAAAACTGCTCCGTTTAGTAAAACCCCTAGCAGCAATGCGGCGAATTCTATAATTTGGCTGCGACATAATTAAGATGAGTTCCACACGATATTAAAAAAAAAACTCCATCACGTAATCTTCCCATCATTGCGAACGCCTGCGTCACGATATAAACTAATATACCAACATAAGTTTATAGGTACTTCCTACAATTGGATTGGACCGATACATGTGTCGTCCGACCAATGCATTACAGTTTATTTTCCACTAGTTATTTCTGCCCAATGTTGCTACTAAGATGTAAGGTGTAGACAGAATGCTTGCTACATTTCAGCATTGTTAGAAGTATTTTTGATAATTTTCGTTCCAGAAACTAGACATAATCTCATTAGTATTCACAAGTAGTGTAGTTCTTGTTACACTTTATTATTCTCGTGTAAAAAAATAATCTTCCCTAAGCACCCACCATGACCACATAATTAAGTTATAAGTTTATGTTTTTATCTTTTTTTTTAGACAAGTGATGATGATGTTTCGCAGTTTGATACTAGATTTACTCTGCAGACACCAATCGATTCACCTGATGAGTCCACTCTTAGCGAAAGTGCCAACCTAATGTTCCAGGTATTTGCATTGTTTACTTTATATTAACTTTATAATTTACTCTTAAACGATAGGATGTAGACTACGATTATACTAACATACCAGGCTTGTCATCAGAAGAGATGAAAGTAATCATTATTTCTTTAGTATGATAAGCCTTAGCTGCATTTAGAATAGTTTTGGCTCTTTAGCTCAAATAAATTTATTTGTCAGGGCTTTACTTATGTGGCGCCATCTGTAATGGACGAAATCCACAAACCTCGTATTATTACTGCCCGTTCGCCTCGTCGCCCGCGACCTCAACACCACCACTTCGCAATGCCGCCAGCTTCCACTGCGCACCCACACTCTCAACACACACAACACTCTCAACAAGCCCAACAAGCTCAACAAGAAGACCTCATGGATGTTCAAGGTTTACCTATATAGTAAGTACCTACCCTTAGTTATAATTGAAAATAGATAAGTGTTGTGTTAATTTAACTACTGGTCTGTATTAATGAGAAAAAGCGGGTTTATTCTTCCTGTTAACTTTGTTACATAGATATCCTGAATTACGAAAATAAATCACAATTGTTTGATTGAACTGTAGAAGTAAAGGGGTGACCAGATGGTTGCAATCCAACGTCCCAACCAAGGTGACCTTGCTAGTTCCAATCCGTGTATTCAGCAGTTGTAATCCATGACCTTTAACGCCCTTGGTTGGGAGGTGTGTTTTCCCAACCGCCGAACGTGTTGGCGCGTGGTTTACATCCATGTAGCCGCAACACAAACCAAGGTCACCTCGGTTTGAACGCTAGTTTGCAACCGTCTGGTCACCCCTTAACAAAACATACATTGTTACGATTAGAGTTGTGTAAGAAAGACAGACTTTTGTGTTTTAATTTCATTCAGAAATAGTATGAACAAATAATTATGTAAGTACATTTTAAAATTTGCGTCTTTGATTTATTTTGTTATAATCATTTACTAATTTCCTTTAATTCCGAATCTATTTTTTGTACTGTCTTAATCTTACTGTTAAAATTAATAAAGGAATTGTTTCTAATGTGAAGTGCCCTAGTTCAATTGTAAAAACCCCCACGAGACCCGCCAAAACTAACGTTAGTTAATAAACATAGAAAATGAATTAATGCATAGGCTATTATAGAAGATATAATTTTAGTATAACACTTTAGTTTCTTTTCTTTTATTTAATGTCTGATTTTTGTGTCACTCCTTTATAATATTTTGTCATCAACCTTCTATTTCATTGTTTCGAATGATGCAGAAGTGTGTCATTGTTTACTTTTATAATCTGTACAATATTGTTTCGTTTTTATTGTAATTTATGATAATCAAACGAACTTCCTACAAAAAGCTTATGAGAATTGGAATGCAATAATAATGTTTAACTATATTATATCGTAATAAAGATGTGTTTAAGTTATAAGAATGATTGTTATTTCAAAGTGAAATATTAAAGGGTATACAGAGCAGAGCAAGTCTTAAACATGGATCATGTGCTGCGTCGTGTTAGTGATATTTACTGATTGTACAGATTATACTATATGCCTTAAATACATTACACAGAGTTGTTGACTATTACAATTATAGAATTGACTGAAAAGCTTTTATTTTCAGGCCTAGAGTAAATTCATATAGTTGACCATTTTATGCTAAGGATGAATTCAACTACAAAAGATGCCCATGTAATAATATCGGAAAAAAATGATGGTACTGTTTTATACTACATATTATAATTAATGTACATTTTATACAAGTTACCGTTTAGTCTAATCTTTTGGTAGGAATTAATCACATGTAATAAAATGTTCTAACCCCGATATGACAAAATAATAATTTACAATATACCTTGTTACCATGCTTCATGAATTGATTAAAATGTCATTTTTTATTTTGTAACCAGTAGTTTCTTTTTCCTTACTATATAAATAAACAAATAACATTAATAGGTTACTAAAAACAAAATCTTTATTAAAATCTATTATTATAACAATAAAACTTACATTGTTAACAATACACAAAACTGGATTAAGCTACCACCATCATGGGGAAAATATTTCGTAATAAACTATAATTAAACTAGGATTCAGAAGCTATGGAATAAACAGTAGGTACAACTAACTTAAACTAATAAATATTTACTGTAATTTACGATTATAATTATATCACATAGGTAGGTACTTGTAATAACAAGGTAAATAATTATTAATAGGTTTCAAAATGTTATCCACTTTTTATTAGTGAGAGAAACGTTAGTTCAGCACAGCTGAATTCAGAAAATATTCAACAGCAGACACTCGTAGTAGTAGGTAAAACTAGCTAATTTAATATTGCAATTGAAAAGATAAACATTAGTGTCGTGCAGACAGATCAGCAAGTTGTGTTTTTATTATTAATCGATAAATAACTAAATTTCTAATGGCTCGTACAGACTGGTGAAACGTTATATGCAATGAAATAATTAGCCTTTATTACTGCTGCATTGTATCATGGTAGGTTGCCTTTGTGGCAAATGCTCAGTCTGGACGCCCAGCGGGAAGCGTTAAATAAATGGTCATGGGATACGCGTTTTGCTCGCAACAAACATGGAAGAGGTACAAGACTAAGCGTGGGGTAAAGAAAAGGCGCTCTAAAGTGTTCGTAAAACTTACAAAAATCTTAACGCGATGCGTAATCGGGGGTGGTCGGAAATAGAGCAGAGTTGATATCAGCCATGAAAGAAAATCGTAATAAAATTGTTCGTCGGGCTGTCTTCGTACCTTCGCGAAAAGCTAAAGGTAAAAAAATAAAAGGGACGTAGAAAAGGTAAGACTTTTATGTTTCAGCCATTGGCATATTATAATCTAGCGGTTTCAGCTATGTAGTTACTTTCTTATAACAAAAAAAAAAAAAAAACAATATTAACGCCAACCTACGGTTCTTTGGTATTTTTAGTATTATTGATTGATTTTATGTAAGTAGGTATAATATCACAACACGCAGGCTTTGGTTACATGTATAATCAAAGCACACATATAAAAGTTATCATTGATAATTATCAGTACATAATTTACTATTCTATCCGACCATGTAGACAATCATAGTAGACAAGGGACTTCTTGGTTACAGGTGCTGATGAAGTCGATGCACCATCGACTCACCGGTCGTCTCAGAACTTTAATTAAAGCATCATGGGCAAACGTCTATGATGCTTGAATATTTTTCGACCGGACACACAAAGTGAAAAAAACTGGGCAAGTGCGAATCGGAATCGCGCACAAACTTACATAAGTAAATAATTCAATGACCGAATGGAATCTCAATAAAAATTTCCGAATCGCTAAAAATGTTTTTTTTTTTTTGTGAACTAATAACAAATTAACTGCTTCCAGATTTATTCCTACACCTGTGCTATAAAACCTTGTATGATGCCAAATTTTAGGACTGGGTCAACGAGAAGTATCTTATGAATTTTGATTCCCTTGAGAGTGTCGAAATATACGTTTATTGCTACATAAACGATTCTTTTTTTTTTCTGGTTAATTTAGAAGCTTGATGTTTTCACATCTTCAAGGGTCCGCAGACTTGATTATATGGTTTTAATTTTAACTCGATACCTCCACGCGTTCTCCAGATAAAGGGTCTTGACAGACGGACAACAAAGTGATTCTATAAGGGTTCGGTTTTTCCTTTTGAGGTTCGGGACCCTAAAAACACAGGTAGAATTTTTTTGTGAACATCTGTCTTGTCATCAGGTTATCGTCGGGGGATACTTCATAAACAGCATAGATGTCGTTATTATTTTGAATCCATTCCATGTGCCTTCGTTTAAAATGTCTTCTTCTTCAATATCAATTAAGTAATCTTAGGATAAACCACGGTTCTAAAATGACTTTCACAATAATTTATCGCGCGTGCGTTATCAGGCTGTAAGAGCGTTTATGTGGGTTTTTTTAAACTGCGTGTATTGTCGACGATACCTACTAGACCACTAAGGGTGTTTTAAATATCGTGCGGTTTCGATCACGCATGCGGTATTGCTCCGCACGTGTAACCCCCGCAACTGTCCATTTCATACATGTATTTATGGTAATGCGTGGAATACGCACCCGGGACGCGTTTTTTTTTTTAATTTTGAAATTTTCTGCATGCGAGGCTACAATTTTTTTTCAAACAGTTGTTATTTTACACCGTGCACCGTAATGAACTTTTAATACAAATCGTATGCATTTATCGATATTAATTATTTAACATTGGTAAGACCATGACATAGATGACCTCTTTATGCGGATCATAAAGCGGAAACAAATTACTGAAACGCAACGCGACGCGTGTTAAGTTAAATCGAATGTACTATTATTTTCTATGATCAAAACATCCGACGAGATTTATCCTTGAAAACACTACGAATAGAAAATTATATTGTGCTGAGCAAACAAAACGATGAATTTTTTTATTTACAATGATAACATGTTCGTGATTTTGCTTTTGATAGATAATATATAGATTGATAGTGTTACAAGTACATACAACGTGCTTCCCGTCTAATGCCCCTGATGAACGTGGAAAGGCCTACCTGTCGTCAAACTGCTGGTTTCTCTTCAACCAGACGATATACTGGTGTAAACAGAAGCACGCGGGCGGTGGTGCGTACACGCTTGCGCCTACATGCAAAGAGAATCAAAATGATAAATTTCATGTTATGTTCCTCCAGTCTGTACGCGCTTTAATAGAACAGAAAATAGTGTGGCTAAATCCCACGCTACATGCTCTCGAGCCTCGAGTTTATTATGCTCGTTTCACCACATGAGTAAAATAATATTCCTTAGAACAAAAATAGAAGCTTTGTTCTAGGTATCTTCTTTCTGTATGTTATTATTATGGTGGAAGCAAGACAGCTGGAGCATGTGTGTGTGATCTCAAACATCCACTGGGCCTAGAAGTGAATTTTGCTCCAGCATGTTCACATAGCTTATCCTGACAAAGTTTCTATTTCTGTGTGCCACTAGGCACTAAGTAGGCGTGTGTTGCTCTTTACTGAACCGACTCACTGTTCCGAAACATTTTACGTGTTCCGAAAGATTGGAACAGCTTAAGCTTGGATTGGAGCAGATTTGTTGAAAATGATGTATTTAAAACATTACTATGTTTTAAATGCATTATTTTCAACAAATCAATTGGAACACTAAAACACTCTTTACTTTAGGTAAACCTGCAATCTTTTTAAAATTCAAGTTAAACGTAAATGGTGTAAATATAATTAATGACCTGAACTAAAAACATCTGCTTTAAGTTATTCTCAAATCAAAATTCAATGAAATAAAACTGTTAGTGAACATATATGACGCAACGTAACAGATCACGATTCAATAACAGTCAGTGTCAATTCAATTCAATTTTTAAGTAATAATAATAATATTCATTAACACAACTATCACACAACACCGCCTAGTCCCAAGCTAAGCAGAGCTTGTGTTATGGGTACTAAACAACTGATAAACGTACTTATATATTTCTAAATACATAAATATATAGATAAATTACACCCAGACACAAAACAAATGATCATGCTCATCACACAAACATTTGTCCTGAGTGGGAATCGAACCCACAATCTCCGGCATAGCAGTCAGGGCCACTAACCACTAGACCAACAGGCTAGTCAATAAGTAAGTGTATGGCTCCATCGACAAACATCTGATGGTTTTTTCCAATGTCAAGGTGGAAAGAAATGGTTGGTACTTTGTCAAGAATATTCACTGTTTTGGAACATTTCAGTGATTCAGATGCAAATGTTCCAATAGCAAAGATGACACACTTTGCCCACGCCTACCACTATGCCCAAACACTTTTGGTTTCACCAATCCAATAAATGTGTTTGACCATGCAAATTAAATACAAATGAAAACATGCAACAAAAAATATTAAACTATTAACTTCATTTCTGTACAATTTTCACAAATTAGGTAAACATGACTTTCATTCTCATCAGCAACTATACCAAACTGTGCATCACTGCTGCACAAAACATTATGGGCATCCAGAGAGCTAAGAAGCGATTTTTCTATTTCAGCAAGTGATTTCTGTGTTTTGATAGAACTTTTGCATTGAGTACAACTTAGATGACCATTTACAAGCTTAACATTAGTTTTTTGGCACACTGGGCATATAACATTGTTGTCTTCTTCAATTGTGGACCAATCAAAGATGTCCTGGCTTTTTTCATACTCTCTGAGGCACCTGTAACAGATATTGATTTTCTATAAGAAAAGACAATTGATAATTTCTAAATTTTGCCCCGAGGCAAAATTTAGTTTTAGTTTTTGGGAATAATGATGATAAGGACATACCATTCCAACTCTTCTTGTACGAGTTCTCTTTTGAGTTCTTCCATAAGCAAATATTCTTCATCATCAATAATTTCTTCAGAATAATTGAACATAGATTTGTAAATTTCTGTTAATGAATTGCATAAATCTTTTTCAATTAATGATCCCCGTAGTTTATCCATCAACATACCACGGCAGTTTTGTATTTTATGTTTGTAATTCTGAAAAAAATATTTATATTATTACTCAAACTGATAGGTACTAATTTAATGCAACATGGTTTTGTTCCAGACATAACTTTGTTTTGTTTGGTATAAATAGCCCAAATGTTTGTAAAACAGCTGATACAGAGTTTCTGTCTACTGATTTCAGATTTATGAGGTAAAAGAACAACAATGTCAACGCATACGAAGACAATATTTTAAACATGATGCGGACTTAAAAAAATTATTGCATGGCATTGAATGTTTTTTAAATTATAGCTAATCTTATTTTGGGTAGGTAGGTACCTACTTACCTTTCTCATTTTTTCTTTTAACTCTTTAGGAGATTGTTTAGGTCCGATCCCTAAATTTTTAAATTTTGGGGATGAAGTCATATTCAAGGAATTAAAATAACAGTTTAATATAGTAAAAAGTTAAAAAGCAAATAATGAACGACATAAATTTTTCATCACAAAATATCGCGCGGCTAATATTATGTCAAATCAAAATGTCGATATGTCGATCAATGTCGATGTCAAACAAAAGTGTCATTTACAATGATTTAAAAAAGTTTTTTGGCTTTGATATTAAGTTTTTTAAGCTTTGTCTTCTTCATCTTTAATAAAAGGAGAAACTGACTGACTGACATATCAACACACAGCTGAAACTACAGGGGCTAAGAGCGTGTTTGACACAAAGTATCCTTTTATGATGTAGGCAAGGTCTAAGAGAGGATTTTTCTTAATCAAAGGGATGAAACGGGTGTCCAAAGTTTGCATGGAGAAACCTACATTGACGCCAGTGGAGCCGCTGGCAAAAGCTAATGTAATGGTGTAATATAATAACTTTTATAAGCTTGCGAATATTACTTAACACGAATTAAGTCAAAATCGAGTTCGAACGGGTTTTGCCACGCTAAACTAAACATAACTTAAGGGCCTATTACCTACGCGATATTCAGCACACGATATTCAGACTGTCTTATTTTTTGTTCCGAGTAAGACCGGTCTAACCCTTATTAAACTACGCGACATCAACTAAGACTGTCTGAATATCGAGTAGTGTAATAGGCCCTTTAATCGGGTTTACACATTGGAGTGCAGTGGAGAGGCGAATGGCGAGCATGAAGTGTTTTTAGCTTTCGTTCTTGTTATGTTGCCACCCTAAATAAAAAACTGGTATGAACTTATTAAATAATTCCAACTCTACTTTATGTAAATAGCAACTAGCAACATTAGCTGTCAGATGAAAAAAACAATGTGTCTGTGAGTGTGAGTGATAAGTAAAAATATGGACAAGTCCAAAAGTTGATAGACCTTTTATCAAACGTAATTCAATAAAACTTCAAGTTATAACGTATTACTTTGACACACACTAACATTCATACTATCAAAATGAACGATGTTGAAAAACGGCAGTCCCGACCTGAAAAGGAGACAATACACTCGGGACATTTCATGGTGTCACATTTTGAAGCTGAAGCCCAAGACGACTTTGATGACTTGGTCACGGTTCCTGATGAAGATGAGAAACAAAATGTTCAAAAAGTCACAGCCGTGGCCACCTATACGGTGCCCGGGGCGATGATACCATACACACCTGATAAAGAGGAAAATATTCAGCATCAACAACTTTCTATAGAGATATCTCTAACAAAGCTATTCAAATGTATGACTTTGGCCTACAGGTGAGTCCTGACAAGTTTATATTCACATATATGATTATAGAATAGACATACTGTAGCTGTTAATTGGCATTGATGTTTTCCTGGTACATGTTTAGTGAGTGGAACATGCCTAACTTACGCTTCTACTGACTGTTGTTGATCAGATATCTAAATAAATCGCTAACATGTTTCGCTATTGTGTCTGGATATAAATATTAATAACTAGATGCATTATTTATGAATAATAATTACTAATTATGTGCCAATTTAGTTCCAATTTGTAATCTCTGCTTCAATTTGAGTATTGAAGTTTTAACTATAGTTTGATATCTTAAGGTTATTGAGATAAGTATATTTATTATAATATCAAAACATCTTATAAGTAAAACATCAAATGTTCACTAAAAATAAGGAAACAGTATGTTTCCATTGGGTTTAGCGTGCAAAGATAAGGAGGTCATCATAGTCAGTACAAAAGACACAGGTCATATGCTGAGATAACTCACTCTATGAATACTTACTTACCTATTAATAATTTACTTTTCATTTTATTAAAGCTAGTGTTATTGTCTATTTTAGTCTTATTATGTAGTCACATCACTAATTATATAAAACGAAGTCACTTCCCATCTGTCTGTCCCTATGTATGCTTAGATCTTTAAAACTATGCAACGGATTTTGATGCGGTTTTTTTTAATAGATAGAGTGATTCAAGAGGAAGGTTTATATGTCAGAATTATACTCGTGTGAAGCCAGGGTGGGTCGCTAGTTTATGATAAATGAACAATCAACTATTCCTTTCTCTTGATATCACTTTATTGTATGATATTATGTTGATATCTACTTAAACAATGATTGAACCTGTAAACATATTAACATGCTTTGCACTACAAGAGGTTGTAACAAGTTTATAAATAAATTAATTTGCATGATACTTGTGGCATATTAATGTGTGATCGAACTGATGTCTTCTTACATTATGGTTTTCTATGTCTATGGCTCACTTGAGCTAAAATTTGGATAAGCAATATGAGATAATTAGATTACAGTATGATCTAGAATAATTTTTTTTATTTATTTTGTTTCAAAATTATGGGAGTCATTAGAAATTTGTAGGGTTTTTTCAATTAATATAGTTGATAGTACAATTATTATTATTGAACTATATGTTGGTTAAAAACCTATCTCAGATTATAAAAATTATATATATATTCTAAGGTTATTCTCCCATGTTTTCGATCTGTTTTTGTATAGCAAACTAGTAAATTATATATAGAAAACATTGGGGACTCAACCCTGGACATACAAATTAAAAAAACAGAAGGAAAAAATTTAGAATACATTAAATGAGTTTATTGCTTGTAAATGCAAGTTCCATACTTGCGTTTACAAGCAATTAACTAATTTATGTATTTTTCCTCAGGCTGCAGACATTACTCATACTTCATTCAGATAAAATATGGAAGATTTTAAATAATGGTACAAAATGATTTATTTACTACCTAATCACCTATGTAATCAATGAATAATGTACAAACTTTAAGTAAGTTCAGTAATTGATGTCATTACCATATTTTTCCAAGTACCTAAATCCTACTTATATAAACATAGAAATAAAAACAAACCATCGTACAGAACAGGGATGGCAAATCTTTATAGATGACTAGCTGGTGCCTGCAACTTGCAGGATTAGACACAATATCTTTATAAATTATTGCCTATGTGTTATGCTGATGTATAAGCTTTATTATTGTAAAGTTTCATTAAAACCCATTCAGAAATCTTTGCATGAAAGAGTAACAAAAATCCTTTCGCGTCATATAAAAAAAATGGCTTAGGCATGCCAAAAAATATTAGTGATATATTAAAAAGAAAACACAAATAGAAATTTTTTTTTTGCATAACAAAATTCGTAAAGCAAATGTATTTAATGTCAATAGTTTTATGTATTTTTATACATATAAAAATCAGTGTGTTTTGTTGTTGCAAATGATTCGATAAACACATGGATTGAATTGGCATGCTTTGGTTACTATTTTGGTGTATAATAAAGTTTATTATACTCTATTCTATAGATTAAGTAATCTTGTATTGGTGTGCCCAAAGTATATTACAACATGCCATTATTGCCATGTATGCCATTGGTTCACCATTCCTGCACTAGAATGACAGTTTTCCAATGTTAAATTTTATTGAATAACTTTAGTACCAATAGTAATTGGGTACGCCATAATTATGGCGGCAAGTCCCCTCTTTTAAGGATTGGCTAGAAAGACGTCACGGCGTCTTCACCTTCCGCATGACGCAGGTCCTCACCGGACATGGTGGTTCGGGAGGTGATACGTGCGGAAGAAACGCCCGGGTGCCACCATTGTGTAGACCGCCCAGAAGATACGGTGGAGGTGTGCCCCGTTTTTGCGGAGCTCCGCCGTATTCTCGTGGGGGCAACGACCTCTCGCACCCGACGCTGGTGTAGGCTTGTGTGTTTGGAGCGAGGAGGAATAGGAGGTGGTCGCCTCCCTCTGCGAAGTAAATAGTAATGCTAGCGAAGGAGGCGTAAAATGTTTTGTACAAGCAAACGCTTACAAACAACAAAGACATAATATTAGAAAATAACAACAGCTAGTGTTAGAAGTATTTGTAATGAGATCTGGTAGGTACATAAAGAAAGATCGGATTGAAGGATTTTCAGGTCATAAGAAATCAAAGTAAAGGTAGGTACCTACCTAGGTTTAAAGAATTTATTACTTCAAAAGAACAAGGTCCACATAAATTTCCGAAACATATGTTTTTAAAATATTTTTAAATTTACCAAACAGCTCACAAGTTTTTGGTTTCTTATTCGGTTGCCATAAGTTTTTCTTCTGGGTCTCCTTAGTTTAACATTACATAAACAAACTACGCCGCGTAGTATTGTACCTTACCAACCGCGCTTAATCTGTGGGGCCCACAGATCACAGAATCGCTTCATCCACTGGCAGCGAATAATGGCTTTACCAATTCCTGCTATAGTTATTCTATCCCACTAAGACGGGTTGGTCTTAGTTGTTGTGTAGATTCGTGTGCAAATTGTGTGTTAAAACTATTTTCTGGCTTAACGAGCGAATGCTCCAAAGTTACGTACACACAAAAAAAATGTGCATGTGGTTCTATAAAAAATCCTCCCGACCGAATTTCGATAACAGTGGCCAATTTCAACAGAGATTAGCCAAGAACGCAGGAGATATTGTAGTGCACAAGTGCGTGCGCGAATACAGGTGCACTCTCTGTTCCTTTATTCTCATAGTCCGTAGGGACACCAATCCGAAACTCACCCAAGAAATAAGAATCATCCATACTTACAATCTTTAAAATACTGTAATATGAAAATATTGTAAACAACCATTTTTTTTTAAAAGAGTTACCATGGAGATTCTTGCCGGTTCTTCTCCATAGGAAACGACCAATTTGGAACCGTGCACTAGCTTCTGACGTTTTATAAGTGCCCATGTAGGCCTATGTGAAATAAAAATATTTTTGATTTGACTTTAAAACCTCCTAAATTGTTCTATTGGGGATAGTTCTAAAAATAAATAATCACAAACTGTATCAGTTACTATTTTGCTAACTTAGTATATTGGCACACAGAATGAGATTTTGCATACAAAGAAAATTCCCTCTATTCACCCTTTGTATTTCTAAAACCCCATTCTCAGTGCTCGCCTACGTCATACAAGGAAGCCTTGAGCAAAATTTCATGTTCCCAGTCCGAACAGTTACGGCTGTTAATATGCCAGTTAGATTCTACTTTTATACATATATACGGAAATTATAAGAAGAGACCGACCGAAGGTTCGATTTCGGCCAAAAAAACAGGTATCGGCCGAAGGAAGCGTCTTTGAGCTGACGGTTGTGATAGATACCTATAAACTTTTATTTAATAATCATTTTTATTTAATTATCGATTTATTGGATTATTTAAAGAAATAGAAAGATTATAGAAAGTTATGATATAAGAAAACTATATGATTTAGCATAAATTTAACGAAATATATTTAGGAATTAACTGTATCGATATAAGTAGGTATCTATTATTTTTTGTCAATTTTTCTATTACTGCACAGTTTTTGTTTCTATTACGGCAGTAACTCCTTACTATCCATGTCGGTTAGCTTGAGTTCGAGCAATAGGTAGCTTGCCGTCCAGCCTTCCGGTAACCGTCCGGACCGAGTCTGAGTCGTCGACGGAGCGTACGGAGCGTTACACACGCGACTCAAAGAGATGTCAGTAAAACCGTAAGGGCCCAGCAGGACTGAAGCCTACTAGGGTCGACTTCTAAAAAGGTTACCCGTGGTCCTAGAACACAAAGGGCAACTGAAGGAACATAGGTTTTAGTCAGTAAAATTATGTTACGCACTCCCGCTCTGCCCTAGAGTGGCAGAAGTTATTAGATGATTTCCCACCTTGTACTTATTTCACCTCATAATTCATATTAAAAATTAGATTTCTGTTGGGATTACACAACAACGTTTTTATACGACTCAATGTTGGCTTTCCATTTTGATACGCAAAAATGTAAGGGTGTGTTATTACTAGTGTACAAATACCAATTTATCCTCCTATAATAACAAACACGAACGGCAGCGTCGTCACCGAAACCGTCAATATATCGATCGATCTGGCGAATAGGTACCTAAGTTTGAAGAAGGGATAACAGATTCACAATCTCATCAGAGTATTTGTTTCGGTCCCTTAAATGAAAACGAGAAAAACGCGTGAAATGTGGGTTTTTGCTAAACCAGTACTGGTCTAATCTAGCCCGTGAGAAGCCGCGCTATGCTCACTCAAAAATTAAAAGTTTTTTTTTTTATAAAACTGATGCCTTCCTAACTATTCATCCCTTCCTCCCTGACGCAGTTGTCGTGCCGGTCAGTGCTGCTGCAACCGCGTAGTGAAGCATTTTGGTAGCCGCGTACCATTGTGCGCTAATTTGCTCATCACGCGCTCATCCGTGTATTTATTTTTTCAATAAAAAAAGTATTATTGAAACAAAGCGCCAATCGACCTGTTTTAAAACGAACCACCTTCTACGAAAGTAAAGTGATCGAGAAGCACAGGGAAAATTTTGATCGCTAGTTTCTTCACCTTGACGGGGTATCTGATTTCAATTCCATTACGAGACCAAAGCAGCATCAACTTCGAATGGTATACCACAAAATGCCTGCCAGAAGTTTTGTTTTTTGAAATGAGCAACAAGCGACCGAACACCGGGCTCCGTGGGGTACTACTTCACCATGAAAACGCGCCTGCGCACTCAGCGCTTAAAACGAGGGACTTCCTGGACACCTCACCGGTCTTGATCTGGCACCGTGTGACTTCTTTTTATTCCTTAAAATAAATAAATCAGCTGAAAGGAATACAGTTTTCATTGCCGGAAGACGAGCTAGCAGCGTTCAAAAAGGCCGTGGAAGAGGTGTCTGCGGCAGACTGGAAAAAATGTTTCGAAAATTGGTTCAGACGCATGAAACTTTGTATAGAGGCTGGTGGAGAGTTCTTTGAAAAGACATATATGTTAGTTTTGTAGTTTCTCAAAATTTTCTTGCCGCGGGCTAAAGCTAGTGTAGAAATGTGAGCATGATGTAAAGTAGTGTGAGTAATTTGCTCGCGCGCGCCTCTTCATATTACAAAATGAGGCGCGCCTTCTCACGGGCTAGAGAGTCTACTACTCTCTACAAAAAAGTCAGTCATCGCTCAATCAATACTTGGAACTGGTTGATTGAATTTGATACGTGATTCTCATTGCAAAATCGATTCAGTGTTATAGCAAATCGATTGATGCTAAACGATCAACGATCTTTCAAACTAATTGCATTGAACGACGTCCAGCCTCTTACTGTTAAACACTATTTTTAGAGTTCCGTAACCTTAGCAGAAACGGAATCCTTATAGGATCACTTTGTTGTCGTATAAGGGGTCTCTGTGACTGTCCGTCTGCCTGTCTGCCCTTTTGTCAAGACTCTTTTTCTCAGGAACGCCTATAGGCATCAAGCTGAAATTAATATAAAAAATACTCAGGTCTGCTACCCCTAGCAACAGTGAAAAAAATCAAACTTCTAAGTCAACGCAATCTAAAGATAAGGTAATTTATCCGTTTAGGCGCATATTTTCACACTCGCTAGTTTTATTTGAGATGCTAATACATCAAATAACTCTAGGTGGAGCGGGAGGGAGTGTCAGACTTTTACTGAAATAACTAAAACCCGGCTGTGTTCCTTCAACAACAACAAGCTTGCAGCCCAGTGGCATACACCCTAAGAGCATTAAAAACATGTAACGATGAGTGGGACTACTTAACCGATTGTTAGGTGAATTGGCTATAAATAACGTTACGTAAGAGCGCTTGCCGTGAAGTGCGTTATGCAATGGGTATTCCTTCAAGCCTGTTGAATCCTATAATTGATATCTTTATCAAATTTATTGTTACAAATACCTTTTCTAATTTACCTTCTGCCTTTTATTTGTACAAGTAGAGACCGCAGATAAGATAGCCTGTGTTTCTTCCTTATCAAACTGTTATTTGCAATAAGCTTAAGATCACATATTGATAGCGATGCTGATAACCAGCTTACCACTTGATTGTCTGACAATTTATTTCCACTGTGCAGCACAGTTTTGTAATATTGTCTGCACTTTTGACAATTTTTTTTTTATAATTTTTTTAATCATGGCTTTTTTAAATCCGTTCAAAGTAAAAATGCTTCTTATTACTTCAAGGACTTTTATAGTTAACGTTTTTATGATAGTTCATTTATCTAACATTAGTTTGTGACTGGGTGAACGTGGGAAGAGTATGGTGAGTGTTTTTTTCTAAACATATTTTTGTTTTATTTTTCTCAGACAAAAATTAACTTCGCCAAAATGGAATCGTTTTAAAGGTATAAAACTTCGGTGGAAGGACAAGATTCGGTTGAACAACGTCATATGGCGGTGCTGGCATATGCAGTGTGAGTACATACACTTTTTTACATAAATTAATTGAATTGGAGCAGCAATGATAGGAATATGCGTGATAGAGATGTGAAAATAGCTTTACCATTAATTCTAAATAGCCCAAAAAATATTTCACTGTCGGTCGATTAATTCGTTTTTCAATGTGCAAATAGTGCACACTTCTCTTTATCGAGGATTCTTAGTGTCTACGTATTTTTTTATCTGTTGCTATGTGACATATTCAGTTAAAGTATTTTTTATAAAAATTAGTGACTCATCTCCTCTCATTAGTCTCTTGCGTGATCGGGTTACCATAATTTGGAGTTGAAAAGTTAATGTTAAGTCAGAGTTGAGATGGTTAGTTTAAGAAGCTTTAAATCGAGGTTTAAGTTAATTAACATCTGTAAGTCGACTGCTGAACTTGCTGTAAAAAATACAATTTCGAGCAGGCATGCAGCAGACGCGTGCGAAAAGCAATATTTTGATAATGATGCTGATATGGAATTGGTTATAGGCGCGTAAGTTTCCGACAAATAATTTATTGTATGGGAAATTGTACACCTGTACAAGTAGCGCCAAACAGACTGGAGCACCTACTGAGGTAAATAAGATAGTGGAGATAACGGTGACCCCAAACTGGACATTAAAATACAGACAAGGTTGATTTATATTTGATTGCTACTATGTGCCACGGTGATAAAATGTATATATGTATATAGGTACATTAATTTTAAACACAATAATTTTATTATGCTGTTTAATTCAGTAATTCATTCGGAGGCCGGTAGATATGGTGCATGTGAAATATTGTTTTTTTTTTTTAGAAGAGTGAATTTAACAGTTTAGATCTTTAGCTTATCTGACTTAGAGACCAGTTTTAATCACATAAATAATTTTGTAAAAAAAAATAATTTTATGGATTCGACCATGTGTAAGTTATTCAGTATAAAGCCACGCCTACATTTTGAATGATTGAGGGCGTGTCGTATTTTACCTACTGCGAGGAGTATGTGGGCATTTTATCACTATCATATCTAGTTGAGTAATAAATTACGATATAGAAAAGCTTTTCAAATTTATGCGAGGTGAACCTACGTCTGCGCGATTAACTGTTTGCCGATAATGTAGAATATGTAGGCCAAATTATTTATATAGAATCTATTTATTCTATCTATTTAAATGGTTGAACGTTCGTCTTATGAAACTTCAAAAGTACCAGTAGGTGGTGTTATTTAATTCATAACAATGTAAAAACATCGATTTCGTCTACTAACACGCTGGACAGTGAAGGTGCCGATAATATGCTACCATTTACTCGTATTATTTTATTATAATGTGTACCTACTTAAATTATGTCTACATAAATTATGTTCGCAGTTATAAAGAAACAAAACACGTTGGTATGCCAATTCGCTTCCCCGTTAGATGTTGACACGCACGTAAAACCAGAGGTAATGTGTACAAATAAATTTAAAAAGTTGTTATTTTTTACATAAAAATATCTTCGATTGATTAAAATAATAACATGTTATTTTTAGGCAACAATATTAGAAGGTAAATATTGGAAACGGAGGGCTGAGGCAGTTATAGCAGAATACAAAAAATGGCGCAAGTTTCATATAATGCGACTCCTTGGGAAGGGAGACACTTCCGTACAGGATACGGTACGTAATATTTAGAATGATTTATTGTAGAAAAATGGATCTTATTTTCGTAAATAATATGGTTGATTTTTGTTTAGATATCGGACATGGACACGGTGGAATCGTTCTCGCAATGCAGCGACCTTGCAGGCAACATGCTCACGGACGAGGACTATCTAAACTTCATGACTGACACACTCTTCTCCACCATCACCAGCCACCAACCCTTCGCCTTCCCCGACTGTAGGGAAATAGGTAAATTGAACTTTTTGTGTCAATTATAAGGGTTATATTACATCAAGGCAAAGCAGTGCAACTGAGGAATAGAAACGCTTAACTTATTGTTTTATTAAAATGTTTTGGTTATTTCTATTTAATTAGTTCTCATCAGAACCTGAATAAATCATAGTGATTTATTCCGTGACATTCTATATAGTACAATAAATTAAATTACGTTTTCAGCCAGAGGAGCAAGTTTAGCAGATTTCATTCAACCAAGTTTAGGCCCACTGCAACCCAATCTTGATGATTTTATGGACACATTGGAACCACTTCAGGGTAAATATCATTTTGATATTAAACTAGCTTATATTTCTATATTGTTCAGTACTAATGTGCTAGTAAAATGTTTCAGATTTGTTGACGCCCAGATTATTACCGCCAGTGCCAGAGGAATCTGCGCTAACTTCCGAAGATTCAATGTATCGAGGGGGCATGTCCGTGGACACCTACTCGCCTCACAGTTTCATGAGCAGTAATCAGAGCAGCACAGCAGTCACGATGCCGACCAGTCAGATGTCTTTACACGGTACTATTTATGTAATAATTTACACTTTTGACGATGACGGGAAAATCGCTGCAAGCGTCATTCGTATCAACGTCATAAAAGTGATAGCATTCGTCATCGTGAAACGCAAATATAATAATATTATAAACAGGTAAAATTTGTAAGTTTTGTGATTAGGTTTTGACTCTGAAACTATTGGCTTGAATGGAATAAAATATTTTATTGTGAGATATCCCATGTTTCTAGGAAGGCAATAGGCTATACAAATTCACACTACGACCAGTAGGAGCTGAGCAATAACCAAAGCTGTGGGGGACAGCAGGCAGCTAGTATTAAATAAAATAAAACAAAAGTATTACTGAACAACACACCCTTTTCTAGGTACAAACAATAATACTCAAATGATGTCGATGGCAGAACAAACAATAAAGAATGAGCAGCAGATGGGAATGTACGACAATAACAGGCTATTCTCCCAGTCGGAACTACAAAACAATATGATGAATGCCCAAGAAATGCTATCACCATACCAACCCATCAGTTATGAACAGCAAAACACTTCACAATCGGACCAAAATCAAATGCATAATGTTTACGTTGGAAAATCATCTAGGTTACAATATGTTAATACTCCAAAGATGACGCAATCTGAACCTTATAAATATAATACAGGTAAGTCAAATACCCTGGGGTTATTCCATTTATTATTCGGTTGCAACAAGAAATAATACGTTTGGTTTTATGTTTCCAGGTGTAGTACCGCCCTCACAAACTGCACCAGAAACAGTATCATTGCTCCAGCAACCGATACAGAATTCTAAATACGCGTCTACTATAGTAATTCAAGGGCGAGGCGGGTACGGGCGAGAGAAACCGCGGCAGAGGGTGACCCACTACTCAGGACAGGCCCAAAATAATCAGTATCAGAGTTATGGTCAGTCCATGAGTCAGTCGGGGCCGCCGGTGTCGCCGCAGGGCTACGAGTCACGTGCGGTGGGGTCGCGCCAGACGTCGCCGCAGATGCAGTACTTGCAGCCGAGTCCGGTGGACTCTTATAAGACGAAGCCCTTGTCGTCGACGGTGAATCCTAGGTCGTTTAAGATGCCTTCACCGCCGCTTGTTCCCGTCACATCTTCACAGGTGAAAATACTGGTTATTATTTATGAAAAAAAAGAGGGAATCCTCTGTATGGATGTCAAGTTTTACCGTCGCTGTCGCCTGTCGCTAGATATCGTCAGTGGCGAGTTCGAGTGCGGGCGCCGTGTCGCGCGTCAACAAGGAGCAGTTCCGCTCGCACAGCCTGCCGCTGGGCTCGCAGCTCAACCCCGACTGGAGCGTGAGCGCACCCGCGCCGGCGCCCGCGCAGCCCGCTCCCGCGCCTGCGCCCTCGCAGCATGAAGCGTCGGTCTCTAAGCACAACGCGAGGGTATGCGCTTTTATTATTTCTAATTTTTTGCCAGGACCATCCGGACAGCAAAGTAATTCCCGAGTGAGATCCTTGGAGTAATCGTTCTACATTCTAACAACCACAACTGCTCATCCCGAGATTGTCCACGCATCGAGCTTGTCAAGTTTTGAATTGCTGAAGTTTTGAAATAAAACATTTAATATTCAATTTTCCATGGGCCAACTACAAGATTTCCTTTATATTGACCAACAGATGTCTATGGAAGTGAAGAGTGATTTAATCGCTCGTATCCTCGTGCAATGAAATCTCGCAAACGCTCGAATCATTTGAAATGGTAAGTACAGGTGTACGTGTAACGTACAAAGTTGACAATTTGCAGGCTCGCGAGTCGAACCCGGGCGGCATTCGCATTCGGTCACGTTCGACATCGAGCGGCGTAGTGGACGGCGGGCCCGGCGGCGCCGGCGCGGGGGGCGCTGCGGCGCGCCGCCCGCCGCCGCTCAACAGCGTCGCGTCCGAGCCCACGCTGCCGCAAGCTAGCGTAATGCTCGCGCAGCTTCTCTCAGCGCAACACTGTCAGTCAATTTGCTACTTTATCTTATTATGTCACACGCTCGCACGTTTTTATAACTTGGCTATAGATCGGAATAACAATAATATAAATTATGCTTTATACTTCGTGCAATAAAAATATTATTTATTTTCCATCTTTTGTTTCACAATACCGATCTGTACCCACATAACATTTCCTACTTGTAACCCGCGACTTCCTCTGACATCTCTCATTTTCCCCTTGCAGCCCAAAGCCTGTATAAGCTGAACAGTTGCGAGGAGAGCGCGGGCTCAGACCCGACCAAGTCGCCGAGTAGGAGGGCGCAGCCGTCGCCTATAGGCAGCGATGTCATGTCGCCGCATCACGTGAGTAGCTGGGTAATATGACAAGGCCGACAGGCAGACTCTTTAGATCAGTCGCACTCCATTTTGACTAAAAGGAACATTGTCATCGTATACTTTCATTTAACTGGTTAAAGCTTAATTTGACTAGTTTGCATGCCAAAAAAAATAACGTGCGGTAATGAACGTTAGCGTGCGCTGCATGTACACGATGATGTACATGCCTTAGATACCAACTCTTCAAAGCATGTGTCAACGCGTATAAAGGATTTTTAGACGCGACTTTGGAGACGTGGATCAGTTTGGGTTGTCATTGAAAACTAAACTTTAGAAAGTAATTATATGAACATCATTTCCGTGCTCATACACATATTGCATATCTACACGATGGTTTGGGATTTAGTGGTTTTGTTTTAGCTTGGCTCTAGCGGTTATTGGCCTTTCACTAATTGGCATATACCTATACATATACTTGGGAACAAAATATGCAAATAAAATGGTAAAAAATGGGCCCATGACCGCTATTGTCATGCTAAAACGCTATAGCTTGATAGTAAGAGCCCTTGGTCCCGCAGTCGCTGTCGCCGCCCACGTCCCCGGGCGGCGCCGCGTCCCCGCGCGCCGGCTCCCCGCGCGAGCCGCGCCGCACGCACCTGCACGCCGAACAGAAGAGAAGATACAACATCAAGAACGGCTTCGACACGCTGCAGGCGCTCATACCGCAACTCAACACTAATCCCGCCGCTAAGGTTTGTGAACAAACTCACTATACTATATTAGAGACTGACCGAAGATTTAGTTTCGCCCACAAAAACTGGTTTCGGCTAGAGTTTCGGTTTCGACCCAAATAGTGGCCGAATATTTAGTTCGACCGAAACTAGCATCGTTCAGCTAGTTTGGTGTTGGCTTTGGCTGACTGTATTGTTCGTCGTTTCATTTATGTATAATTGTCGATTTATTTATTTATTTAATATTTTATGAAAGTTATAACTATATAAATAAAAATAGGAAGGAAGGACTATATCCAAATTTAGTAATAACCATATCGAAACATTTTTATTTTTGGTTAGTCATTATATTACCTCGTTAGTTTTGGTTTCGGTTACGGCCGATACTGGAGATTCAGATTCGGCTGCAAATCGTGTTTTGGTCGCTCGCTAAACTTTATGTTATAAATAGGGTAAATTATTAAAAAAAAAATATTTAGTCATCAGTTAGATTAGCAAAAACTATTGGATGGATTGGAAGTGTTCTCTTGTCAGCGTAAAAAATAAATTCGTTGAAATTCCGCGTGTCGTCACGCTTATACTACCTATAAGTTAAAAACCCATTCCTGAACTTTGATGCGTTTTATCTTTATGAGTTTGATAAACGTTGCATCACTGCCTACCATCAGGTGGGATCGTAGTCAAGCACTAGTTCATATCACTTAAAAAAAACACGATTTTGTTCAATATTTTTTGATAATCTAACTGAAGAATTAAATACTTAGTACATTTTTTTTCTTAAAAACGGCTATATTGCTGGAAGTTTTGCAGGATTTTCACTTCCCAAAGGTCAGTTCCACCCAAGTTTTCCCCGGAAAGAATAGTTTTCGGGTTGTCCCTCTCCTAGAGAGGAGGCCTGAGTCCCAGCAGTGGGACATTAAAAGGCTGATTATGCTATATGTTATGCTATGACCTTTTTCAACACACATCTGAAAACCGGCTCCTACGTCACCGCTTTTAGCCACGCAATGAATTATATTTCGCACTAGTTCGGAAACATGCTCCGGCTGGCCCCGGCGCCCATTCAATGTAGGATAAATAAGTATTATAACATTGTATGATACATATTATAACATCAGGTTGATCGCCGGGCAGGCAGTCCCCAAATTGGGTTATTGGGCTATTTGTCACAATTATTTATTACTAAATTGTATATGATTTTATTTTTTCGAGTAAGTTTGTTGAAAAACATTGTTTGATATATGTAGGCATTTGTCATTTGCAATCTTTTGGCTATCAATGCTGGAATGACATTGTTTGCCCACTTGTTTGAAAATGTACTATTGCCGCTCCAGGTGGAGCGACGAGTGTCTTTTACTACGAGACTTCCCGACACCTGAAGACTCACATGTGTTCTTTCAGTTGCTTTTGTGTTCTTCCCGGGCCGCGGTAACAGTTTTTTACAATCCCGCAGCCCTGGCAGGCATCGGCCCTAGCGGCCCCGTTATTGTTACTAACAGGTCTTTGATACACGCGTGCAACACAACGCACCGTTGACTCAGGCTTGGTCCTTACCGGGCGAATACTACGTCCATTAGCCCGCGCTTAAGGTGCCCGGGAATCGTCCTCCAACTCCCGATGTCCAGGGCGTCTCCAGCGGCGGCTGGGGCGTGATGATGTCCTCTCCCTCACGCTTTACGCCTTTGACCGACTTGGAGACTAAACACATTTAAGATTGATATTTCGGAAAAAAGAGAAAATAAAATGTATTGTTGTTAAAGTCTTATTACATATTTTAGATAAGCAAAGCTGCCATGCTGCAGAAGGGAGCCGAGTATATTAAGCAGTTGAAAGCCGAGAGGAATCAAATCAAAGAGGAGATGGAGAGCTTGCGGCAGCAGATTGAATGTTTAAATAACTCCATCACGTACGTTTACTCATTGACTTGTTTTTATGATTATGATAAGAATTTAATAACGTAATTTGTGTAGTAAGATAAAGAAATTTTCACTAGTCGCATGCATTTGGGTGTGACCGTGTGGTGCATAATTATTTATTTAAAAAGTGTTCTGATTTCTTTTGTTTGCTTAACAAGTTTAAAAGTTGACGCATATTTGGGCGGGTCACAACGCAACGAAATTGCCTTGCTATCATCGCTTACACATAACATCGTCATCTTTTGACTGGTCTGTTGGTCTAGTGGTTAGTGGCCCTGACTGCTATGCCGGAGGTCGTGGGTTCGATTCCCACCCAGGACAAATGCACGATCGTGTTTGTTCTGTGTCTGGGCGTAATTAATCTATAATATGTATGTATTTAGAAATATATAAGTATGTCTATCAGTTGTCTAGTACTCATAATATAAGCTCTGCTTAGCTTGAGACTAGACGGCGTTGTGTGATAGTTGTGGAATATTATATAATTATTATATATTTTATATGTACCCAATAAGATTAGACATTTAAACAAACCTTTTTTATTGTCCGTTCAACTGATTTTGACTTCTATTCCGTAGACATAAGGATGGCATTTAAAGCAAAAAAGTGGTTACAATACCAACTATTTACTGCAGCCTCCATTTGTCGTGCCATTAATGCAATAAAAGTCAAAATCGGTTAAATAGACAGTAAAAAAAGGTTTGTTTGCATGTTTAATCTTAATGCGAATGCGAGTATACATTTTGAAATAGTAACCCCTAAGTGATCGAGCTGAAATTTGGTATAACTATGTGATTTGGATGACAATGCATTAATATGGTACCATGGTGCTGTTCTGATGATGGAGTTGGATAGTGGCCATAGGAACTAATAAGTGCAACTATATAATCTCATCGTGTTTGAGGTGTTTGGAACAGTGATGAGTGCTACATTGCGCTGTCAAAGTTTGATAATCAAAAATGTTTTTCATTGAAAACTTATTTTACATTACATTAAATTCATTTTACATTATATTAAACTTACTTAACATTGCTGCGGTCCAATGCAGCTGCAATATGCGTTTGCCTATAAAGTACTCTGTCGTCGTAAATAAAACAGGCACAACTAAAAAATTTTTGGAAAAAAAAAATACATTAATTTATTTACACAAACACTTAAAATCGAAAAGAACAAATACATATAGAAGAGTACAAAGGTCCTGCTTATTTCTAATAAAGCGAAATTTCTTCCAGCAGACTTGCAACAGGAGAGTTGGATGAGAGATGTAGATGCAGTGTGTGTAAATAATTTATTGTTTTTTTTTAAATTCAAATTATTATATATTCTCTAAATTAAATCATATCATACATACATATATATCAATAACAGTAAATAAATGTACACATAAATACATAAATTAAATTATAAAAATACATAAATCTCTAATACATATATAACTTAACGAGATGGTAGTGAGGTAATGTTATTTGACTAGATTTTTGAAGACTGATATATTTTTAGCGTCACGGATCTTAGCTGGAAGTGAGTTCCATAGTCGTACTGCATGAAAAGAGAGTTGGAATAAAAATGGGTTTTATGGGTTGGGAAATTGAGATGGTATTTAAGGTGGGATCTACACGGGGCATCGGCAGGGCGAGTGAACGAAAACGATCACGCAAGTAGCCAGGATAAGCAGGGTTGAATAGGATGTTATACAAGAGACATAACACCAGAGTGTTCCTAAAACAACGAATGCACAGATTTTGCTCAAGCTTATTTAATAGCTCTTCAGTGACATCCAGGTAGCAGGCACAAGCATAATCGATGATCGGCTGAATTAGACTTTGAAATAAATTTTGGTTTTAAATGAAGAACCTTTGAAGGGATTTAAGACTGTGGAAGGAAAAGTGTACCTTACGGCTAACCTCGTTTACCTGCGCTCGCCAAGAGAGGTTGCTGTCAGTTAAGACACCTAGATTCTTAGCTGTGCCAGTGTACGCAATAGACGAGACGTTAAAGGATAATGGCGTCAAGATAGAAATGTTAAGCGCATTGCGATAGTATCGACTTCCTATGATCATAGCCTGGGACTTTGAAGTATTAATCTGTAAGCCGTAAGATTTGGCCCACCGATTAATACTTTCCAGGTTACGATTCATGGCATTAATCGCTAAGTCTGCTTCAGCCAATGTGAAGTGACAATAGAGCTGCAAATCGTCTACGTAAACATGGAAGTTGGAAGTGATAACCTTAGTAACAGTATTTATAAAAATAACGAAAAGAAGAGGAGAGAGAACGCCACCCTGAGGAACACCAACAGTGAGATCACACCAATCAGAGAAAATCTCATCAAGGCGAACACACTGAGAGTGACTCCGAAGATAAGAGTCAAACCAGGCTAACGCAGAGGAAGAGATGATAATAGACTCAAGAACTCAACTGAAGCTGAGCACAACTGAAGTCAAGTAGAACTAGTACAGTAAGAGACTTGTTGTCCATAGCCAAGCTGATATCGTCAGTGATTTTCAAAAGTGCAGACACAGTACTATGACCAGAGCGGAAGCTAGATTGATAGGGAAATAATAAAGACAAGATATCTAGTGATTTGACTATGAACAATGTGTTCGAGAACTTTAGAAAGGAAAGGCAAAGTGGAGATGGGTCTGTAGTGAGATAAGGACGATGGATTGTTTATCTTGCAAGTGGTTAGTCTGCTTCCAGGCTGAGGGAAATGTGCCTGAGAATAGGGAATAATTAACAATATGAGTGAGAATTGGTAGCAGTTGTGGGCGAATAGGAATTATCATTCTCGAACACATTATCATGGACCACAGAAGAAGAATCTCCTCTTCTGCTGTGGTTGCAAGGAGAGATTTTTTGACATTGTCTTCGGTGACAGGACTAAGGTTAAAAATTAAATAGTTCGGTAATGGCATTTTGGAAAGCTCAAGCAGAGTGGAAGCTTTAACACTTGAATTCAAGGGGATAGAAGGAAGAGAAAAATGCTTATTAAGAGCGCTCAAGTCTATAAAGCTATATCTTTAAAGGTAAAAGAATGAGATTTGCCAATACCGATTTAGGAATTTCCAGACATCAGAGGACGCTATTTCCAGCGTCTCTTTACATCTCGACACAGACGATTGCAGTGGTTACACAGAGTATTAAAGTGAGCATAATTCTGCACCGTGGGTCTACGTCTAAACCTACTCTTAGCTTTCTCCTTACTGGCACTAGCGCTTTTAATTACAGCAGTCATCCGCGGAGCAGGATCATGCTTGATTTTAACTTGCAGACGTGGCGCATGTTTATCACATAAAATCAGTATTATAGAGTCGAAGCAGTTTACCTTTTCGTCGACAACGGTGCTTTCACTGACGCAGGAGCAATCGATATCTCCTGCATCACGCGTCAAGACAAATACATATTCGGAATCAATGTTTTTAGTTATTTTTACAAATACATATTCGGAATCAATGTTTTTCTGATTCCGAATATGTATTTAACTCAATTTCGTAAAAAAATTAAGTTGTGCCTTTTTAAATTACGACTGCAGTACTGTTTTCCCTGTTTTTGAACGTTTCAAAAACCGCCGCCTTTGTATGTGTCATTAGTGCATAATGTTTTAAATAAATAGTGAATTTCTTTATCACTTTTTTTAGTTTAATGCATTGCTTAATTGCATCAGGCATTTTAGTGAAAATATAGCAATTCTAATGAGGAAGTTTTCAACGAATTGGTTGTGATGTTGCAGCAACTGCCACTCGCTGCTGCCGGCGACGGGCGCGCCCGTGTCGCGCGCACGCTCGGGCCGCCTGCGTGAGATGTTCGCGCGCCACGTCGCCAACAGGACCATGCACAGCTGGAAGTATTGGCTCGTATCCTTTTACAACATCTTGCAAGGAGGTTTGTTCAAAAACGTGTATAGATATAAAATTTCTATCACATAGTTGCCCTATTATTTTATTGGAGTGCCAGACAGACCAAAAAACTTACCTACAGTGTCGTGGTAACAGTCGAGGCTAAGTGGTGTGACCTGAGGGTGTGACACAATTAAGTCTTGAATTTCATGATCTTCTGGCCTAGATACAGTAACGAGTTGATACAGTCTTGAGCTTTATCAAAATAAATCGGCTGGTACGGAACTGAGTGAAAATAACACTCCACATACATAGATTCGTACGTACAGTAAACACAAACAAATGGATATTGTGAGTGCGCCTGCATTCGCGTTCTGCAATAAAAATATTTGTACAATGCTAGGTCACATTCAATTTTATGATCCGCTTGATATTTCGATACCTCCTGCGCACAAATTCGTAACTTATTTTTTGAGTTACATTACCCGTAATTTCCGCATCCCTTTAGAGGATTTTGGAAAATTCTCTCTTAGTGCCGCCTACGTCATAAAACGAAGCCTTTTGCAAAATTTCCTAGTCCTGATAGTTTCGTATAGTATGTAATTCCTTATGCGTAAGATTGTTGATTTAACCCGTATGTTGCTATGCAGAGAATTATTATGATTTTGTTTATAATTTTAATAGGTGAATACTGGTTCTATGATGTTTCTTCTTTACTTTCGTAACTAAAGAAATTTCAAATTGCATTTCATCAACCAGTATTTAAATATAAAATATTCCTCGTATTATCTAAGATAGCGCTATTATAAACAAAGTCATTTTTATAAAGCAGGCGGCTGCCACTAGGTAATCTCGTGTGCGCTTCTGATCGAGGACGCTGATAGATACGTTATCGCACTTGTTTTGCCGGCAGACATACACTTATATTACTATCATCTATGTTCTACACAGCTGACGCGATAAACTTGATAAAAAATAACCGATAAAGGCAAATATATGCCTAGTTAATAAAAAATACTTATCACATGAACAATGCTTATCTTGACATCATGGGTCTTACTATATAATACTAGACGATTAATCGGAAAATGGAAAAAGGATGGAAATCCCATCTGGATTACCTTCTCTTTGTTGCTATCTACAGATATCGAGACTGACTTTGAAATATTTCGTCGATCTACAAGTGATTCAATTTTTTTTTTTCGAAACGAATCATCTTTTGGGTCATAACCATTTTTTTATAATGTTGTGATGATTGACGGTGATGACTACCGTCGGACTTGTGTTCCCAGTCATTGAGTATATAACGGCAATATCATCATCTGACCAGCTTTTTCCCAAGTATTTTTATAAATAAAATTATTGGACTTCCATTACGCAGTAATGGGTAACACGTAATGGCGTGGTTGATATGACTGGTTTCAAATTTCCCGGCTTTTGACTGGATAGCCAAGACTGTCAAAGATTTACAAATGAGCCGACATTTGTAAATTTTTGACAGCCATTACAGGACCAACGGCTTAAGAGGGCTCTCCCCGATCCGTTTATTGTCAAAGTGATTATGGTTGAAAAACTTGTTGTTTCATCTAACACAATGTTTGATAAAGAGGCAACGCGAAGCAGGAGAGATAGCGCCTGAACATTTTGTTGGCATTCGGTAATTTCGTCGCTCAGTCGAATATTTCATAAAAATTGTTCCAAAACCTTAAAAGATTTTGAAATAAAATTGTCGTCATTCAGAAGCTCGACTTGATGTGCAAAGTTTACATTCAATATAATTATTTTGTTTCAATATATTTCGTTACTTTTATTAATTTACGAGGACATTATAAAGGGTTAAATTTCACGCAATATAACAGATTTTTACAGGATTTATCATTATAATGAAAACAAATTTATGATTGGTTTTCAATAGAAACCTGGATAATATGCATGTATGCCTGCCTGGATAATATACACATGCCTGGATAACAGGCATGTGTATTTCTGTTCTGGCAAACGACTTCTGGTTATTGAATGCCACAAATGGTAAATGAGCAACTTGCATAGTTTTGTGCAAGTGTATGTATATTTTCGATTTTACATAAAAGATAGACTCTTGAGCGCATATCCCCATATATTAAACAAATAAAAAAAAAATTACCTACTGCTTATGAACGAACCTACAGTGTTCGGCTGACATTTTGAGCGCTGTCAGTCGTATCATACGACATTTGAGGGTTTAAGAAATCATTACATAGGGTGACACAATGCATAGCAGTTTACAAAGAAGCAAACAATGTATTTTCTTATCGAAGCGTACAGTTTAGCGTAGTGAGCGCGGCGCTGGTGGAGTCGTTCAGCGCGTGCGTGTCGTGCAGCAGCGCCGCCGACCTCGTGCGCACCACGCTGCTGTGGGCCGAGCAGCACTGCTCGCTCGTCGAGATGCGCCCAGGTAACTTCATATAACCTTATTATCAGCATCATCAATTCGTAAAAATTTTATAAAAATTATAATTGAATATTTAATTAATAATTTGTAAGTCAATTTCTAATGAACGTCGAAATCAAAGTAAAACCAATTTAATTGGGTTATGACGTATTGTAACTTAGAACGGTCCTCTATTCGCAAACCTCGTTTGTTGACTACCTGTTCTACGCTACCCTACGTAGTTACCTACTCTACGTATCTTGTGCTACCTACCTATCCTACGCTACCTAACTACTTTACACTACCTACCTACTTTACACTACCTACTTGCCTACTCTACCTACCTACCCTATATACCTACCTACCCTACGCTAGCTGGGTCTACCTTTTATAGCAGAACTTTTTACGTCATAATATTGTTTTGCATAACAACGGATAGCATAAACTTCATTTCGCAGAAAATCATTTCGCATACACTCAGTTGTCATACATTCAAAACTCATAATTTTGTTAGTCAGAATCATCTTTAGGCATAATGTTTATATCCATAATAATTAAAAAGCAGAACCATCATATCGCAGAAAATTCACAGTCAGAATCGTTTTTTGGCATACATTTTATATCGATAGTGCAGCATGCATGTAGCATGCAAGCAGGCATGCAACATGCAGCATGCATGCAGCATGCAAGCAGGCATGCAACATGCAGCAGGCATGCAGCATGCAAGCAGGCATGCAACATGCAGCAAGCATTGTTTCTGTCACGGCTCCGGCGCTGCGGGATTTGGGCGGCGCCACGCGAGCTTATCGTCACAGATGGTTTTAACGCTCACCACCTGCTCTTCAGCTCGCGGGCCGCCCTACCCCTCCGCGCCTACGCGGGTTTAAATTACACTCTAGGGGTAGGGCAGACAAGACTGCGTAAAGTCGGTTTCGCAGCGATTCGTTTCTGTCACAAAATTTTGCAGCACAACGTATTGACTTTTTATGACACAAATTTAATTTAATATTGAAAATGCTACCAATACATGCTATATTTAGAACATTCTATGTCACTTTTGCAGACCATTCGATTTTAAATACATTGCACGTAGGTTATCTAACCATTCGACAGCATAAATTTACTTTATTTAAATTATCAGTTTTATTCCATATATTATAAGTTTTTGATGTTTTGAACACTAATTTTTACAAGAAGATACATCTATTTTAATTTTTGATGTTCAAATATGCACCCATACCAAATAATCGTATCTCTAAATAAATGTTATGCTAAACAAAATTATGCATAATATTAATTATGGCAAAGGTAATTATGCGAAACAAAATTCTGCCAAGATAAAAGTATGCCATTGTAAATTCGGACACGTAAATATTCTGCCAAACAAAAGTTATGCTAAATAATTTTTATGCCTTAAAAATATTCGATTAAGGTGATTGCTACGGGTTGTTCGAGGCCATTTCCCCGCTAGATGGCGCTGAAGTCAACATTTTCAGTTTTATTTGGTTTTGAGTGTAATTGAAACAATATTAAGTCACAGAAATAGTAGATGCGGTTATCGGACATTCCACTTTATCGAAATTAGTCAAATTATAGCCTCAAAACCCATCTGATTCGCCATATAACGAAAGCTAATATCAAACTCTGATTATAGTATCGTTTACACACACATGGACATGAGCGACTACTTTAGAATCAAAAGCATTCATCAAAATTAACCACTAGATGGCGTGCATTTAAAAGTTATTTGAATTCAGGATTCTGTAGAAATTATAATGATGTCTGGGGGAGTACCTGTTACGATTTTATTATAAAAATAAAAGGTGGTATTTCATGGGTGGTGTAAACTTTTTTTATTTTAGGAATCAAATGAATGTCAAAAATGCAATGTAAGACGGTTTTATTTTGTTACCTTATATATTATTTAAAAGAATATATACACCAACTAACAATTATTACAAGTATTTATAGTGACATCAATGCTTGATACATGACCATTTACTAAAAAACAATCTTTTTCAAAATATTTAGTCCTAATGCAAATGTGAAGTAATTCAAGTTACATTATTTACAACAATTACACACCAGTAAATGCAAGAAACTATAATTCATAAACAAGACAACAAATTTAAAACACAAATTAGAATAAGAGATTGCAAACAAGTGGAAAAATGTTTGATAGTATCTAAGCATCCATAATCACATATTTTTTTAGTAAAACCTAAACATAACTAACAAATGGTTATACATATCTGCTAAAGTATTGTTTTAATTGGATATAAAAAAGCAACAAATTTCTTTTAATTCACTCTATGATTGTAAACATTGATAATATAGATTCTAAACATACTACTATAAAAGTACAATAAAAATAAAAATGATCCGACATGTTGTTTTCACTCTTCTTCTTCTTGTTCTTGTCCGGAAACCACCGCTACACAGCTGCTGCGAAAAAAAATGCCTTGCTTAGTATATTTTATGTGTAACTTTTGATGTTGAAGAAAAATTTCCCACAGTAAAAAATATAATATAGATTGAAATTTATAGAAATTAAGAAAAAAAAAATTTAGTGTACCTTTCATATCTATACATTTCGCATTTTTTTGAACACGTCTCAATATTATTTCTGGCAGAATACAGTATTTAAAAAAGTCCAGTAGCTTTGGCATCATATTGCTGATTAATTCATTATCTCGACAAACTGATTGACAAAATACTTACATTATGATTTTCCGTGCCACTAAGGTCAGCTTCATTACCTTGGGTTTCAAAATATTTCTCCCACGAAGTGGGAGCTTGGTGTTGGCCAAAATCTGAAAGTGTACAAATATAAATATTGAATATGATTCAATGATTTTGAGTTTACAAACATGTAAATCCGCATACACAAGACACCCAGACCCAGAACAACTATCTGTAGGCCATACAAATATTTGTTCCTTGCGGGGATCGAACCCGCGACACGCAGCGCGGCAGTCAATCGCTCAACCACTGCGCTAACTGGATTAAAAGTATATTATTTATTCTGCACTTCAATTATGATGTATGTAAAATTTCATGGAAATCGTGAAAGCCAAACAAACTAACTTACTTTTGCATTTACGAGTATAATTTTAGCAAGGATTTACCTTGTAGAGTGCAATGGTATAGTTTTTGATTACATGATTCTTGCATTCAATTTCTTTTATTATGTTTCCATAAGACGCTTTTTCTTTCAAGTTTGCAAACACAGAGGAATCTCCGTCTCCAATAAAGCTCAAATAGCGAAGTTGATGTGTTTCTTCACTCTTTTGAAAGCCGTCCACAATAATTTGTGATTCCATTCCTGTAGACGGCCCAGTAAAATTTTTGCAACAATTATGTGGTTTCATATCAATATTTCTCCTATTGACATGTATAACAATATTTATTTCGAACACCAAGAAATAGACATTTCTTAGTTTCTTTCCCAATAATGCAGGCCTGGAAGTGAAAAACAACTCTTGAAAATATGGCACATTATAATTGTTTGCATTCAATTCAATTATAGAAATAAACAAAATTCAACAACATCGCGTATTTGTTTGTCATGTTACATTGTTTTGACAATAAATAAATTTGTGTTTAGTAATAATTTATCTTACCATACTAGAAAAGTTATGCCCGTCCGATCTCTTCAACCATCCTCCATCCACATACACAGTAATAAATGGAACACAGTCTGAAGACACATAACCTTTTTCAATGGCAATTGATCTTTCTTGTTCACCAGCAATCTTAATTTCCTCTGTCAAATGTTCTAACCAAACATTGCCTACGTCGAAATTTATTAGGTGACATTGTTGGAATATCCATCAGACTTGTATATGAGCTGCTTGAGTGTAGTAGCTACCAGAAGATAAAGTTGCCCACACAAATGCAGTAGTTACTTTGTCTTTGCTCTCTCTGTGCAGTGTTCCCACGTTTTTTCACACATACTGCACTTGAATTTTAATTTAGTTCGAAATTCATCACGTCTTTCACTAACAAATTCAATTTGTGATGATTCACACATATTTCGGTGGCTTTCCATCAGGCAGGCCCACTCAATAACATGCAACAAACGAATGCAAAATGCAAAGTATAGATATTTAACCCTGCGTTCCGAAATGCGTCAAAAGCGATAATATCGCGAATCCGACCAACGCGCAGTGACAATTATTCCTCAACAGCCCTTTTATTTTGTGACTACTAAATTTGGTCGGATTCGCGATATAATCGCTTTTGACGCAATTCGGAACACGTGGATAGAATATTGCAAACTGTGAAACTGACGTTCCAAATTACGTTCGAGATTACATTCGCATTTTGAGAAAAATATAGCAGTAAAATTTTACTTACCCAAATAATCTTGATATAATATTGATTGACAACTTATTGACAATTAAGAAAATAATATCTTGTGGGTATAAATCCCTGCTGAGCAACCATAAATAATAAATCATATTACATACTTATACATTTTGATGTACTTAACTGTAACGAAATGCACCTCAACCACACGATATACTGTACCAAATAAAACTGATGTTTGTTTGTCCGTCTAATATAATGGTCTGTCGATAACTATTTGTATTACTAATCTGAAAAAACAATATGACAGGAAATTTAAATCTACAGCGACCTATAAATTTGGTTTACTTATGATAGATAATATATTATCAAGTAAATAAAATTTTGTTTACTTGATATTATTATAACTTAACGAATCAATTAACAATATCGATCGGTGATTTTTATTATGAGAAGATTTTAGTTTGTAATAGCCAGCTAAACTTACGGGCCGACTTGCTAATACCACCGAAAGATTTATAGGTACTTTTATTTTAAAATAAAATTGCGTATAAGCAACCTATACTACAATACCTTGCAATAAGTATATTCAATTGGAATGATATACATACAAGAAATATTAGTTCGAATAAATGAAAATGCATACATTTTAAATCATACAAGAAATTCCGCGCGTAAAACCTATCACTGCTCAAGCTAGCTTCAAAATGTATTTTATTTCAAGTCAACCGAATCATCGAATCCAACGAAGTTTGGCAACGGTTTTTCTTAGAAACATTACAGGTCAAAGGGTCAAGTAGGAAGGAACTAGGAAGTACGGCAACGTCGCCTCATTCGTAGGCACCTGCGATTACGAATGATGATATTGTTGCCAGTCAAAATAATAATAACTAACGCTTACAATTTTTTGATAACAACAACAATGTTTTATGTTTTCGTTTATGATAGTTAGTTTTACGTTATTATAATGCATTTTTTAATGAATGCCATTGTTAGAAATTTAGTAATGATTTTTCAAATTTACAATATCGGTTGCACGCCATCTAGCGTTAAATATTATAACCTATCGCAATCATGGCGGCATGCTTGGTTGTCAAATCGCACTCACACTAGTAAACAAAATATCAAATTTTGCTCGGTTTTGAAGACTGTTTTTCTCAATATTTAATGCAAATTATTTACAAAAAGTAACTAACGCGAAACTATTTCATTGTAGAAAAGTGATAAAGTGATTCGTTTTGAGCAAAAAGTGTCTATTTACGAAGTAGAACGCGAACGAAAAATGTATGAACAGGCCAGCGGAACATTCACCTTAAATAAGATTATGCCATGTGAGTTATGCCAAATAAAAATCGGAGTATCAAGATTCTGCCAAATAGAAGGAACCCACGCTAGCTACCTGCCTACTCTACCTACCTACCTATCCTACGCTACCTACCTATTCTACCTACCTACCTATCCTAAGCTACTTACCTGTCTATTCTACCTACCTACGCTACCTACCTGCTTATCCTATATACGTACCTATCCTACGCTACCTACCTACCCTACGCTACCTACCTACCCTATATTCCTACCTGTCTTTAAACCTTTTAAACATTCCCTGCACGCTGGTGAACAAAACATGCTGTTATGCAAAGAAAGAATTATTAAAATCGGTCAAGCCGTTCTCAAGTTTGAGCAAGACTAAAAAAATCGGTCAAGCCGTTCTCAAGTTTGAGCAAGACTTACGAACAGCAATTATATGTATATAGATTTGTGGATGACTGGTGGCCAAAAAAACTTAGTTTAGGCGGCAGCCTTCCACAAATTAGTTTTATAATTGGGTCTGTTGTTTACTTTCTCTGTAATTAGTGAAAACGCTCGCGTCGTATTAACCGATTTTCAGATAGCTGACCACGTTCACACAACTCTGACTATAAGAAAGGTAATATTAATATTTGTATTTGTCATCAGCGGTGTTGAACTCCCTGCGCGTGCTATGCACGACGACAGACATCCTCACAAGTCCCGAGCGCCTGCCCGAGGAAGCCCGCGCCGCCGTGGCCGCCAGCGCGGGCGTCAAGACGGAGCCCACGTAGGGGGGCGGTGCCCTAACGAGGACAACGTGAGACTCCCATCTCCAAATATAACATACGTTCTCGTAAATTTTTGTTTTGGAGACGCCATAAACGTTGTTCAGAGAGCTAGTACTCTCAAGTAACATCTGGGTTTTCTATGCTTGGACCCAAAGACGCTGTGGTCATTGTTATTTGTGCGTATCAATGCAGAAAGTTACATAATTATTATTTAACCGACAAAAATATTGAATATTAAAAAAAATACTAAACCACATTATAAGTCGTCTTATCTTTGTTGTTTTCTATTTTTTTTTGTTCAAATATTACTTTTTGGCCTATTTTAATTGTGTATTTCGGTCCACGTTTGCCTTAACATTTTGATTCAACCTTATTTATAAAACTCCCTAACCATAATGCTAAGTTTGAATACTGATTAGCGGATTCTAAATTCAATTGAATGAATGGATTTTTTCTCTGTATTTTTAGTTTAGACGATGTGAGGCACGAATAATCGTCTTTTCTTCCTTTTTTTTTCTTCCTTTCTTTCTAAATGAAAAATAAAATAAAAACTATTGAATTTAGAATCTGATAATCAGTGTTTAAACCAATGAAGTTGTTAAAAGTTTTATTAATAAGGCCTGTATTGTTTATTTAAATACCCCACGAAAAACTTATTTTTGGAATTAAGAGAGGCGATTATTTGGACGAACGATATTAATGTTTTAAATGCAGCCTGGCGGTATATTTTGACTGTTGAGTAGCAAATATTTTCTACTTATTGTAAAATATGCAAACTAAATAGTTGCAACTCGACTTACTGATAAATTACTTGTTGGTTTTTATTTCGACTATCTGCCCGGATTGAAATTTTAACTTGCATCTAAATTGTTACTTTTTTTTGTGTACTTTATTACTAAGTTCATAAATTGTTTTAATATTGTTGGTTTTCACGAAATTATCATGTTTGTTAATGCTTTGTTTAAATTATCATAATTATGAATACGAAGTTTTGTTTGTACGAAACTTAGGAAACTTAGCTGTAAAAGGAGCAACGGGTAAAATATTTGGTGTAGCATCACAAGAATGAACTATAATTTTAAAATGTATCATATTCATCACATTGTCAACAATCTTTTATGTGGTAAGACAGTCCAAAATTAGTATTTTTTGTAATGAGACCTGTTCTATGGCTCATTTGCATGACATGTTTGCCTTCCACGGTCGAGAAACTGTTGTTGTGAAAATGAGCCTTTGTTATAAAAATCGGGCGGTCTTTGCCTGCGCCTTGTATTTAAAGGTGATGAATGAAGTGTCCTAATCTAGTGCCTTGTACGTGGTAAATTAATGTAATTTTATTGTAAATACATATCTGTCACACATGTAATTCTCAAAATATTCAGCAGGAGAGAAATGTCGTAGTAGCGAGCAATAATAACCTGACTGTCGGGCATTACTATGTTACTAAGACTAGAAAAGATTGCTAAACTAATGTTAGCTGCATAGTGGACCTTGAGGCTTTGGTCGGATCTTATTAGCGGCCTATCGATAGACGGATGTTATTGTTGTCAGCAACTGCGCATACTTCTTTTTGCCGATGAAATGCCATTTAAATAATTCCAAACTTCGGCTATTTTTCTAAAAATCTTACTAATTACTTTAGTTCGTCTTTCAAAGATTCCAGGTTTATTATAATATGCTAGTACTGGCTGCAACTTAAGCAAATTAAAGGAAATAATTTTACCAAAGATATAACAGCCGCAGAATGCATTGTTGAGCGAGTATATCATATTGTGAAGTATGTGATGTGCCCGTCCTAACCGATAACACGTGAATACCAATGTAGTTTGTAAGAAACAATGAATTTAATGAACTCGTCGAGATTTAATTTAGAATTATCTAAGTGTATTTACGTAAGTACTTTAAGTAAATATTTTTATATTGTGTGATAACACAAATGTTTTTATATAACTATATATAACTCGGTGCCAACGTAAATATTGTTGTAATTTGTTATGTAGTGATATAATTTTATGAAGTATCGTTGACTCTGGCAGCACGTCGTCTGTTGGCCGGCGCCCGCGCCGCGCTCGTGAGCTTTAAATGAGGTTAAGTGCAATTGTTGTTCTATTGGAAATACAATCTGGAAACATAATCACTGTTGTTTTAATTATCATCGCGGTATTTTTTAACGTGGTATAGCTGCCAGTGTCCTGGGTGGGGACTTTTCGCACAGACAGCGATGTCGACGAATTATTAACCGACTTCAAAAAAAAAAAGAGGAGGTTAACAATTCGGTTGTTTATGTGTATTTTTATCATCATTTTTTTTTTGTTTATTACCTCAGAACTCCGTCGTTTATGGACCGATTTGCAAATGTTTTTTTTCCTTTATAGGATTTTTTTTTCGGTTGGGAAAATCATCTCATGGCATCCCCCGCTCTTGGGCGGAGCGCGAGATAGTGTCAGACTTTTACTGACTAAAACCCACTCCTGTTCCTTCTTTGCCATTTTTTCCAGGGCCCCGGGATCTCTTTCGCATCACCCATGCCCCCAGTAGGCTACGACCCTGCTGGGCCCCTACGGTTGCTGACATCTCCTTGACGCTCGCGTGGAACAGTACGCGCCGTCGACGACTTGGGCTCAGTCCGGACGGTTACCGGACGATCGGACGGCAAGCCACCCATTGCTTGCAGTCCGCAAGCCCGCGCCTACGGTGGCCGGAAATCGGGATTGGAATCCCGGCGGCTGGGGCGCCTCTTCTGCACGAATCCGGTGCAGGAACCTCCCGAACATACCATGTCCGGTGAGGACCTGCGTCATGTGGTAGGTAAGGACGCCGTGAGTTCTTTCCAGCCACTCCTCAAAGAGGGGATTTATCGCCATAATTATGGCGTCCCCATTCCTTTATAGGATATGCTTTCAGATTGGTCCCATTTTTCTTCAAAATCCAGTACTGATGATGGGATCCATGAGGAATCGAGGGAACTCCTCAAATATTATAGACAACTATATGGTGATTTTGGTATTTTCATCGAGAGCATTTACAGTCAAAAAGTAACTTTTGATGAAGTGGAACTGATGAAGAAGACCAGAAATGGTCAACGGAACTTCATACTTGCATTGATATCACAATGAAGATAGTTAAACGAATATGACAATACAAATAAATGAATGGTTCTGAATAGTTACGTTGAAAATGGTATCATCGAAGTGATCTGATGATGATGATGATGGAGCCGGAGGTAGGCCTAGCCGTGTTTGGACTTATTAAAATTGTCATGAGATGCACTTTGGTTATAAGGTACTATCTAACTGATCTGATGATGGAGCCGGATGGTGGAAGGTAGACACAGGAACATTATAATAAAACAATGTAACCTAGCAGTGTTTGGGTTAATTGGAATTGTCATGAGAAATAGGCACTCTGTTTATGAGTGTATCGCAACTAAACTGTGAAATAAAAAGTAACCGACTTCACTAAAATAAAAAAAACACTAAAAGGATCAAAATAACTTTAATTGCGGAAGTCGCTTTTAAATAAGAAACAAACATTACCGAGAAATACTGACTTCCGAAATAAAATTATTAATTTGTTTTAAATATTGTTTCTCAGTAAGTGAATTATGTATGCAATTCTTAAACCAAAGTTATTTTGATTATTTTCGAGTTTCTGTGAAGTCGTTTTTTGTTTTTTTGTAAAAAGTTTAAATCTTAAATGACTTCTATTTTCCTTTTCTTTTTATACGCGCTTATACAAAGTTAATATTGTCAGTTGTTTAAACGTTATATTTAACTCCACATTATATGTGGATGTGTGTGGTGTGTGTATGTTTTCAGTTATAAATAAAGCGCATAGTAAAATTATTATTTATTTGGATCAAACAAGGTACAATTTAATAATAAATTATTACATCGTATACGTCACGATCGATTACAATCTTAATTTTAATTGGATCAATCGTTCTCTTGCTTTTAATAAATTTGTTGTCACTTCGAACATTATGTGTTAAAACGCTAATTGAGATTCAATGTCAACATCTTAATAAATAGCTAAAATTCCTGATATATGAGTCGCTCGTTTATTATCCGATTTTCACGGTCATATTATAATTAGCTAGATATATTGCTTTAGTAGGTATGTAAATGGAATCGCCTGCTGGATATACAATTTTTGATATTAGTATTCAATATCAGTATAAATAAATGCTTGTTTGCATGATAAATATTCTATTAATTTCAATCACTGATTATCTAGCTTATTGCTGTTTGAAACTGTGCACTGTATCATTCTTGTAAATCAAAAATATCCATATTCCTAGTGGAAGAATACCAACGGCTTGCATTTAACATATTTGTGAAATACAAGATCAATACCAGGGAAGGAAGCTTGTCATTTGTATTTTATAAGCTAAAATACTGTGCATTCAAATACAAAAATGTATGTTACTTTTCAATAAATCTGTCAAACTAAGTACGTAACCAGACTAACGGGCAGGTGGGCATCTAGGGACTCGTCGTGGTTCACAAAGATCTGGATTATGTCTCTCTGCTTAACGAAAACTTCGTATATATTATCTCGCTTATTCTTGCGAAGAAAGAGTGGACCAAAGGGAAGATCTCGCGGTGGGTTAGTTGGGTCGTTGTGCAGCAGCAAGCATCCGCGCGAGCCTGGAGGCGGGCGCCGCCAGCAGCGCGCCCACCGCGCCCTGCTCCACCACGCAGCCGCTGTCCAGCACCACGCCGCGCTCGTAGCCCCGTACCGATGATATGCGGTGCTGCAAAGTTATAACAACCTTCTTTTGTAGCTATTAAGGTACATATATTACATAGAAACTCTCAAGTGCAGCTTAGCGTCAACTAAGCTACTCAAAGATAACGCGCGAAAGGGTAGGGTTTGTCACACGACTCAATTAAAGTTCAAACTCCTTATAAGGTTCTACATTCAGTCATAAAAGTATCGGGAATGGATGATTTCTTTCTTCTTTTTTTTTTTTTACCAAATTCAAATTTTTGTTTTATTTGTTGTTGGTAGATTGGCAGAAATGCTCAAACTCCGCGCCAAAATGGAAAACAGTTATTGTTTTCCATTTTGGCGCGGAGTTTGAGCATTTGCATCTGTTATTTATATTAAATACAGTGCTGTTTTTAGTTATATCATATCTAGTGTGTATTGCGAATTTCATAATGGACAAAGAGTTTGTTTTAAATTTTTCATCGCCAATGGAATTTCGTGTTCGGAGTCACTGAAAATGTTACAAGAGGCTTACGGTGAATCGACTATATCAAAAACACGTGCTTATGAGTGGTACAAAGCGTTCAAAAGCGGTCGAGATGTGATGGAAGATTTGCCTCGCTCTGGTAGGCCATCAACATCTTCAACTGAAGTTAACATCGCAAAAGTGAAGGAAATAGTGACAGAAAATCCTCATTCAACTTTGAGAAATATAGCCGCCGAACTTTAGCTCAGCTAGTCCCAAAAGACCTGAATTTTCTCCAAAAACTCAATCGCATGAGAGTCGCTAAGGACATGCTAGAACGAGTCAATTCCGACCCAACATTCATGAAACATCATCATTGTTACTGGTGACGAGACGTGGGTTTACGAGTTTGACATGCAAACTAGTCCTCAAGCTTTGGAGTGGTGCCTTCCAACTGAACCGAAACCGAAAAAACCACGCCAAAGTCAATCAAAGTCAAAGTCATGTTGACTGTGTTCTTTGATTATCGCGGTGTTGTGCACTCGGAATTCTTGCCGGAAGGTCAAACGGTAAATAAAGAATATTATTTGAGCGTTATGCGGCATTTAAGAGAGCAAATTCGACGAAAAAGGCTAGATTTGTGGAAAGAAAATTCTTGGATTTTGCACCACAATAATGCGCCTTCGCACAAGGCTATCATTGTGAACGAATTTTTGACCAAACACTCAACAAATACCATCGAGCAACCACCATATTCACCAGATATGGTTCCAGCAGACTTCTTTCTTTTTCCTAAACTCAAATTACCACTTCGTGGCACCCGTTTTCAATCGGTAGAAGACATAAAGGAGAATTCGCGGCGAGAATTAAACTCAATTCCGGAAACAGCATTTAAAAAATGTTTTGATGATTGCATTATTTATTGGCGTAAGTGTATCGTTTTTGAAGGAGCATACTTTGAAGGTGATAAAATAAATTTGGATGAATAACAAACATTTTGTGTATTATTGATCTTTTCCCGGTACTTTCTTGACAGAGTACTTAGTATTGTTTCTTTGGCCATTATCTTTAGAATAATCGCCAATACAAAACGCCGTCAAACGCCACTCGTGCATTTAAACCTTCTTCGTCAGAGTCCATTACGATACTGCGCGTATGGGTTAAAAAAGTAGCAGCCACCGGCCGTGGCTGTCGCGCGCTTCAGCTTCCTTTGTGGCTGCTTCTAGCTTGTCGTGGAGGCGTTAGTGGGTGTGGCATGTGGCACATATGCGGCGACACTTACTCTTCGGCTATGACTGTAATCAGCAATGCTTCAGTCAAACATTGTGATTTATTTTGCTTTTGAGTATTCATTCTAAACATCTTATTTAGTGATGTAGATTATGTAGTGTAAAGGTACATACTTATATGATATATAACATGTACTGCATGGGTTATTTCATAAATTTAAGATTACCGCAACAGTCATGATGGTAGTATGCGGTGCGACTGCTGCCAGCGCCGCAAGGAGCGCTTTTTCGGCGGTAGCATCCAGCGCTGCGGCCGGCTCGTCTAGCAGTAGCGCGCCAGCAAGCCGCGCGTGAAGCGCTGCGCGGGCAGCTGCCACACGACCTGCCCGTCCTGCACTCCAGCCTGAAGAACCGGAGCGACTGCATACGCTGCACTCTGCAATCAGTATAATAAGGTAATATCGAAAACTTCCCGGTCAACCACTTTTCGACCTTATAATCTTAGCAATAAGGTTAAAATGTAGGCGATTAGGAAGTTTTACCATTGAGATGCTTGAAATGATCGTCCAACGCGCTCCCTAGCAACTTCAATATAAACTATTTTTGAAAGGTCTTTTCGAGCTGAGTGACAAAAAATCAAACAGTCTAATTGCTCTCAAGCTATACCAGATACCTTCATCAGTAATCACAGCCAGAAGGTCCAAGTTCTCTCTTAGCTTGCTCAAAAACATGGCGGAATTTGTAGCACCAGCACACCGCGCCGTGGTGCTTTAGAGTGGGACGTGTATTATGTTTTCGCCATCAATCAGTGAGCGACCAGATAACTTCATGTAAGTTAACTAATTAATTTACGAAGAAATCATACCTAATCCAGCAGGCTGAGCAGACACAAAATCAAAGAGTCCGACAGCTCTCAAGCTGTTCCAGATCTCTTCATCAGTATGGACGGCCAACGGGTCGAGATTCTCTCTTAGCGTGCCGGAGAACATGGCAGGGTCCTGAGGAACTAGGACGACGCGATGTCTGAGCGCGCGCAGTGGCACGCGCGTTATGTCCTGGCCGTCGATTAGAACGCGACCAGAGCTGATGGTGGTCGCGCCGGCGCAGGTTAGTAGTAGTGTGGACTTCCCGCTTCCACTCCGGCCGCAGATTGCTACCTGATTTTTTGGGTAAAGATAGTTAAGACACATTAAGATTTTCTGTTATCCTCTTGGAAATTAAATCTTACGAATATATTCTTTAACTGAAAATTGACGAACAACAGCTCACCGAAAACTTAAAAAAAAAAGTAGTCCCACACTAGGAACTACTCCTAAGTCGTGGGTTTTTTTTTTGGGATGTAAAATCATCTAATAACATCCCCCGCTCTTGGGCGGACCCACTCCTGTTCCTTCTTTGCCATTGTTCCAGGGCCCCGGGGGTCTCTTTCGGATCACCCATGGCCCCAGTAGGCTTCGACCCTGCTGGGTCCCTATGGTTGCTGACATCTCCTTGAGTCGCGCGTGGAACACTACGCGCCGTCGCCGACTTGGGCTCGGTCCGGACGGTTACCGGACGGTCGGACGGCGAGCTACCCATTGCTCGCCATCCGCAAGCCCACACCTACGGTGGCCGGAAGAAGGCTACCGCCTGCCACTCCTCTTCGCTCTGGACCATGGCCTGTACCAAGGCCCGGCGCGAGAGATCGCTGCCGCCGATCTCTCCCACGAGGACACGGCGGTCCTGAGTCGTGGGTGCGTTTACAAACATGTTAACTCACATACATCCAGACCCAAAAAAGACGTGTGGCACTCGGGTTGCCGCGGTAAAGCTATTGCATAGCATTTCTCATAAACAGCTGCTTATGTATTCGTCCGATTTCGGAGCAGCTCGTCTCGATTCGTGCGAGCTTCGTAGAGTCGTACAATACGTCTAGTTGCACGCACACAAACACCGAGTCGAAGACTGCCGAAAAGAAACGACGTTAGACAATGCACGGCCTTCAAGCCACACCTCCGTGCCCATTGGAGTGGGGAGCGTGAGGTTTTTTCGTTACGGAATTTCTGGATTCGGTCCCCGCGCTCAAGGCCCGCGATAGAAGCTATGCAATAGCTTAAAAACCTTTGGAGGTAGACGGAACAGAGAGTAAAGTCCCGCAAACCTCCGTTGAAAAGGGAGGATCCTCCGACCAGACGGGTGTTATGTCTGGTGGGCTACTACTGCCCGATAGATGATTTCGGGCTGTTCTATATGTTCTAAACGCGCGGAGAACTTTGATTGCGCGATGCAGGATTAGTTCTTATGTGACGTCATAGATGTCGCTACAAACCTATCTGTAGGCCATACAAATAATAGTTCCGTGCAGGAGTCGAAACCGCGACACAGCGTTGCACTGTCAAATTTTAAGCCTTTGCTTGAAATTTCGCAAAAAGAGCTCCATATTGACGAAGTTAACCATTAAAAAGGATTTTATTGAAATAATATAGTTTGTCTGAATTCAGAAGTTACTCAAAGCCTGTGAAATACTATCTAGCGCGCACTTGTAATAGAAAAGGATGTATAATATCATTGGATTACCTTTTCGCCAGGAGCAATCGTAAGGTTGATATTTTTAAGTATTGATGTCGATCCCGGTTCATGTTGAATGCTGACATTCTCGAATTCTATTTTACCATCCCGCTGCCATCCGACAGGAATTGGACCTGAGAAAAAAAAAAGTTCAAGATACTTAACTTTTGAACAGTATTCAAAATCCGTCAAATGCATAATCTCTAGTGGTACCTATATACATTCAACAGTTATAAGTATTTTTTTTTTTCATATTTTTTTTTTCTAGATCGCGGTTGTAGATACTGAAGGTGTGGTATTTCATAGTAAGTAATTTTATAAACGTTGTTTGTTTAAATAAACATTTATTTCATACCTTAGACCACAATTTGGTTTGCGAGTGATTTTTGGTAACTTTCAAATGGGAACACGTCCAAACCACACTTACAATCATCCCTATAATCCTCCTGCGGCACATTGGTATCGTCATGCACGCGCTCCAGCGCCGCCAGCTGCAGATGCAGGTCAGCACGGCACTTGGCCAGGTGCGCGAGGTACGCGGGCAGCAGTAGCGCGTAGGCCCCCGCCAGCCCCGCCGCCGCGCCGCTCGCGCCCCCTAGCAGGCACACCGTCAGCACCACGCATACGCAGCCTGCTCCTACCAGGTCCTGGTAAAAGAATTTGACATATAAAAGGTTCAGGATCTAAGAAGAGTAAACACTATTATAGAAAATTATTCTTAGGCACAGAATGTTTACAAGCGTTTTCATTATTAGAATATGAACGTTAGCTCATAAGTTATTAAGGTAACAAACGTTAATTTGTAACAAACGCAAAGCAAAGTTAAATCAAAGTGTTATTTGGGAATCTTGCTCTTAACATCATGACCCGATTTTTTTTGTGAGAATTGATTATTCTAATTCTGATTTCCTAACCGTAGTAATATGGATAAGATCTCTTTGGTGGATAACCTGAACTGCATTGTACTACTTTAACATAACACCATCCTAGAAGAAGAAAGAAGCAAACCTTCTGAGTTTGTTTTCCCAGATTCCTGTTTAAATATTTGACTATTATTTTGACATACCAAAGTAAGTCCAAGCCAGCGGTTGGCTGAATTGAGTAGCAGCAGCGTATTATGGTTGGTGTCGAGACTTCTTTGGAACGTGGCGCGCATGCGCGGTTGCAGCCGCCCGGCTCGAATCGTGCTGCCGCCTGCGCAGGTCTGCGCGCAAAGGGACACCACCACCGCGGCGCTATGTGCTTCCGCGCATTGGAGCTCCCTGGATACCATCAAATAAGTTTCACCAAATATTGATTTAGTATAAAAATTGACACCATACACACCAATATACAATCGCGAGCGTACAAATGCACACTTACAGATGCTTTCTTCAAAAAATACTGAACTATTTATATTAAACGATTGACTGGCTCAAATTGAGTTGAGCAGCAACTTTTCGCTGACCGTCCCTGTTACTGTAGAGCAACCACTTGGGCAGCTTTTTCGGGTTTATTATCCATAATTTCATTTTAAAAAAAATATCGTGTTTGCGGATGAGATATATATGAGTACCACCTACAGGTCAACTTCTGATAAGCGACAAATTACGTAAAACGGTTGCGTGGGGTTTTTATAGGGTTAGATTGTGCTCCAGCTGGTAGGTACCGTAGTGAGTAAATTTTCTTATACGCCCAATTAAATTAATTATTAAAAAAGTACTGAATTAATTATTATAATAATAGTTAATGATACCAATTGAAAACTGCAATTACCGGTTTTTCAACGGTATATCGTTTTTTAAAAACAGTTCAGTATTCTTTGAAGAAAACATCTACTTCGTCGATTTGGTTGCTCGCGAGTGTACACGAATCAATAAATTATTATCTCTGATCTAATTTTTTTTTTATATTTGATAAAGTGGACCAAGGTTCGAATCAATCATAATCAACTATGTAGGTACCTAATTGGTTTTGTTTACAGCACAAAAAGAAATGTATTTGTAGATAATGAATAGATAACACACATAAATATGATTCACGACTCTATTTTGGTTTAGAATGTTAAAAATACCTAAATTAAATCCCGATATTATTATAGTTTCGAGTGTTATTTGTCGATTAATTTCACCAATTGCGTAGTTAGATAGCTCTTGACCACCTTCTACGTAAACCCATATTTCTAACTGTTTATGGACTGGGAGTTGTGGAAGCCCTACTTCACCTGTTGATGGATTGTGTCCGATATTACTTTGATAGAATTGATCTCTTTGGGGTCTCGACTTTGAACCGACTTGATTTAGATACATTCCAGAAGTCTGTCTCAACTCAACCAAATAGTGATGAAGCTAAGAGTCTTTTCACAGATTTTTATTCAGGGTATGATGGGATTGTTATAGGTACGCATTGCATTTACAAAAACTCCTAATAAGATAAAGCATAAAAAAGTACAGTAATTATGTTACACGGAACCCTTAAGATTAAGAGGAACGTATTAAGATTGTAATAACTTAAATTTCGGCAGTTCCTCAATAAACACTCACTCACTCACTCTTGGAATAAACCGAATAAAATTAGTTCTATAAAAAACTAATTTACTTTTAATGGATCTACATTGTGAATTTATAAACCCTTATAAGTCCATGTAACCAAAACAAACTGAAATCCAGTAGGTATATTGAGTTCTATTTGATAATCTTATAAACATACCTTACTTATAATGGATTTATAACGATTCTTGTAAGCAATTACAAGTATAGCTTACCAGAGCACGTATTCTCAAGCGTGGTTACACTTACAAGCATGGCAGCAAATTCTAGAACCACTAAGAGATCGTTATTAATGCTGCAGGCCTGTAAAGCGTACACTAGGATAATTTTGTTGCTTGGGCTGCTCCTTTTTTTGAAGTCGGTTAATCAAAAATCCGTGTCAATGTGTTTCTTACCTGGCATTACTCAGATAGACGGACTGCAGAGTGAGGTAGAACAAGAGCGCCGGTATCGACGCCAGCAGGGTCCAGGGCGCGATGATCGCGTTCACCAACACGGCCGCGGTACATAGGAGGGCCAACTGCGCCCAGCGGCTGATTGCTGTCGGTAGTTTCTGAGAGACAAAATATAAAATATATTTTAGTTTCGGTTAAGTAAGGTTTGACCACTCAATTCTTGCATCATAGATGAAGAAATAGATGACAACATTTCTTAAAGCATCACCATTACGAGCGACTACGTTCGCTGCTGAGCATAGTCGGGCTATGTCAGTTTTATCCAGGTTGTTAAATTATACCTCGTCCAATCAGATGGCTCTAGCAGAATGTAGAATACATTGCACCCAAATGATAGGAACTTTAGGGCAAGAAGCTGAATGCATATTTTGTTTATTTTTTGCAAATTATAGTGATTCAGCGATTCTAGCATAAATTACATTGTAGATTAGCAATCTTTTTCTTCTATTTTGACGTATAGATAAGATTTAAAAGGTGATAAAAAATTCGCAGCCACAAATTATCGGGGATTTTTTTGATGACGAAAATATCAGCAAGGAATTGTTGCAGCGGGTCTCTTATAGGTAAAGTATAGATGTTACGGGGGTGCCCGTATAATTGTTTACAATTCACTGTCGGGGATTTTTTACCTTGTCAATAACCAAAATATCAGCAGAGAAGCGGTGCAGTGTGTCCCCCAGAGGTGTGGAGCGCAGATAGTGCGGGGGAGCCCGCAGCGTGGCCCTTAGCAGTCGGTCGTGCACGGCGCGCCTGGCCCGCGCCGAGGCGCACGCGCTGGCCGCCTGCGCCGCGCCCGCCGCCAGCGCGCCGCCGCCGCACCACATCGCATAGGTGCGCACACCGTTCCAAGTCTAACAACAAAAGAATATTGACATGTTACAAATTCCCCTTTCGTTTCAGGAACGATAGGAAAACTGCTTTGTAAAACTAATCTTCGAGACGTAAACAATAGCCGCTTACTAGACAGCCAGTATCTAGTCAATTAATTCAACAAACCTTGATCAACATCTAAGCATTTGGACCTAGGTAGAGCTAGAATCAGAAAGCTGTGGATAGCCAAATTAACTTTTTACTCTTATTATCTACGTAGGTACTGCTGGATAATTATTTTATTATTTATGTACAAACACTCATAGAAATCGAACATGATAATATTATAAAAATTAGTACAAAGTTACTGCTAATTTCAAAAGAAATTTCTCCCAGCAGACCTTCGGAAGGAGAGATATTTCCTATATGTATGCGTATTGTATCCACTAAAGGAACTTTCACTATCTGGAGCTAAAGAGAAATTTCCCTAATTAGACCATAAGACAGTCGATTTTTAGCACCATATTTAATTTAGACAAAAAGTATCTAATAGCATCAGCATTTTATATACAAACCTGTTGATCAGAGAGCTGTGTATCCGCGCTTAGTGAGGTGGTGTGCGTAAGACAGTAGTCTGCGACCAAAGTCAGAGCCTGCGCAGCCGCCGCGGTGGCCCAGTATGCGCCGCCCCACCACCTGCAGGCGCGTGCGTATTCCCACCATATCGCACTCTGATGAAAAAAATTGTGAATATTCATACAATATTTTGTTTAAAAGTAGGTAACCACTTAGGAGAAACGGAGTTGTAGGTCGTGGGTACTTCTCTCGTCTCTCGAATCAGTGAAAGAAAACATCGTGAGAAAACTAGCATTATGGAACCAAAACTTCTAGAACAAATTAATAAAATAGGCACACGTGCTGAGTTAATCAGAATATGCCAATATGATGATAAGTTAATCAGAATATGCTATATAAGACACAAGCTGCTGCCAGCGCCGGCTTCGCCCGCATGAAAGTAGTTTTCTCCATACTAACTTTTGACCCCGACCCTTAGAGGTGAATTTCGGAAAATTCTTTCTTAGTGCTCGCCTACGTCAGAAAAGAAAATGTGCAAAATTTCACGCTCCTAGGCCTGGTAATATCGCCTGTGCGTTGATATGTCAGTCAGTCAGCTTCTCCTTTTATATATTTATATAGTTATGTTACAGGCATATTGCAACGCTCAATCATGTGTGTGCGATCATAGTGATGAGACACTCAAAGATTATTTTCTTTTCTTTTTCTTTGGACTACACGTCCTAAAGTCTACTCACCTCGCTTACTTCTTCTGGTTTTTGTAATGTATCAGAGTCTTTAACAACGACGGTGTTATTAGTTTCTATGCCATTGGAGGTCAACGAACTGTATGGTGTCGTATCAACCATGGAGTCATCAACTACATCTACAACAAAATAAACACATTAGAATATAAGGTACAATCAATATTTTATAAAATAGGAATTCATTATAGTTAAAAGTGACACAAACCGTTACATTGGCTATCTTCAGGTGCGGTTTCAGAATCTGAGCTAATAAGGCGTCGTAAAGTTCTTGGTGTCCATCTGCAACCAAATATTTGTTTGGTAAGTTATATATCTAAATTAAATAGTTTATTGTAGTATTAAAGGAATGAAAATATATATTAACGAAAGGCTAGTTCATAAAGCTAACTATTATATCATAGCTTCTGGTAATTTTCATAAGAGATTCTTGACCTGTTGACGCTGCGCGGCGCCCTCGGCTTCAGCAGCCGGCGCAGGTAGCTAGCCTCTCTATGTAATGCTACGTTTGACTCGTCTGCACTAACAGCACGCCGGACATCTGGGCGCCATCTGTAAAAGTAGGTATAACCTCAAAGAATAAAAATAACAACAAGAAGTCTCTACGAAGTAGGGTTCTCTGTCCAGACTCCAGCTAATAGTCGACTGATTATGGTTAGAGTTAAATAGTGGTCATCCGCCAATAAATTTATTTGATTTCCTCAGAACTCAGTGAGGCAGCAAGTTATAAGAGTTGTGGCTCGACTCACTCAAACTAATATTAAATAACAAACACACTCCACACCTTATATCTCCGGTTTCCGCCAGAACATCTGCCCCTGAAAACTAACTGCAGTGGCCGATCTAAAAATCTCTTGAACTGATTGCAGGCTCAGGTCGGCTGTCGTAACCAATGATTTCACCATTTGGTGAGATCAGCAGTAAGTAGGTATCCAAATGTGGCAAATGAACTTTAGAGGTTTCTAAATGATCTTGGATTCCAAGATAAGTTTGGTTTTTTAAACATACGAGTACCTATTAGAAGTCTGCCCCTGCTGGCTGGTAAAATTATTGCAATTGTATCATTATATAACTTACTTTGGGTTATACATGGTTGGTGGTGGCGAAGACAGCTGCCTCTCCAGGGGAGAGGCTCGCGAGCGAGAGGACACGCGACGTCGCCAGCTGCCGCCCGCGCACGTCGGCACCTCGGGCAGGAGGTGAGCCCCTGCCGCTTCACTGATGCCCACCTTAACAGTAGGTACATAACAAGTAATAAAAAACTACCTACTTGAAAAAATCCATCCATGAAATGCTATGCGCTGCGTATATAATGACGCATATATTATAAACTATATCTAATGGTCACATGCGCTTTCTGTATTTAGGAATAGCATGCTTTAAATATGACTTCATGTTTCACTCTGTGTGTGGTTTCTACAAGTATTTTTATAGCCTCGAATCGCTAAAAATGGCTTCGGCTAATTGACTTTAATTTTTGATACCTACGAATGCGGTTGCGAACTTGAGACTGCTAAATGAAGGCGGTGCCTGCTTTTAAATTTGAAGTGTTGGTTGATTGAGTAATTAAGAATAACCGTTTACACATTTGCACCAATTGCATTTGTTCTTCTGTGCTATGGGAATTTTTTTGCAAATATATTTTGGGCAGTCGAGGCTTCTCGACTGCCCAAAATATACTCGACTACAACTTGCACTTACCGTGGTCTCTTCCGAGTTGCTGTGGAACCGTGCCCTGCTGAGCGCGCGCACGAGCCGAGAGCGTTCTCGCGCCGTGCCGCCGGGTGGACCGGCACCAGTGCGGGCCGCGGCGGCTCGCGCCTCGCCCGCCAGCCGAGCCCACCGGGCTAGCGCACCTTCGCAAGCCGCGCCGCGCCCAACGCCGGCCACGCGGCCTTCTTCCATCGCTATTATCTGGGAACATCGAAGTTACGTCAATATCACGTGATGTCGACAGCTGATTATTTTCAAATTGAGTCCTTGCCTTTAGTCTACCTGGCTATTGCCTTTTCTCAACTACGTTAGAACAAATGCATATAATGCAACTTCCCCAAACTACGCATAACACTGTCACACGTCCTTGAACTTTGAATCTATGACTGTCGTTTCACAAATTGAACATTTTCCTTAAATCTATGACTTTTATTACCGTGCCGCGTCGCTTGATTTATCCTTAAATCTCTGGAAGCCGTTAAAAATCTTGATATACTTTGAGAGTGATTCGATTTTCTTTCTAAGCTTCCAAATCTTTTTTAAGAAATGGCTCTAACCCTCAGAGTTGGAACATACCAAATCAGCATAATGTAGAAGCTCAAGTCTGTTGGTAGCGACGACGACCGTGCGCCCGGTGCGTGTTGCCGGGACCAACGCGCGGGCAACAAGGTGGCGAGCTAGAGGCGCATCCAGCGCTGCCAACGGCTCGTCCAGGGCCAGCAGCTGAGCATCCGAGTATAGCGCGCGCGCCACGCACACGCGGATGCGCTGCCCGCCCGACAGCGGAGCGCCGTGGGTGCCCAGCCGAGTTGCGTCACCCTCTGTTTGAAAACAAGCAGGCCTCATAATGAATCCTACTATACACACGACACGTCACACGCAAACGTATGTATTGCACATACATATCTATACGCACAATAATAACCGTCATTGTTCGATCGTTCCAGATTAATAATTTCATTTGTAACTGTAGGTATACACGTGCCTTGATTCACTCACTTGCACTTTGATTATGATCTAGGCTGATTGTGTTGACAAGGTTGCATGATAAGTTGATAATAAAGCTAAATCTATTCAATATCCATTCTGGTTTCTTGCCTGGTAAAAGCTGTAGGTCGGGTCTCAAACCGGTTGCTCTCAAGACGCGCCCGTATTTTCTCTGGCACCACGAGCTCTCCATCACGATGTTGTTGCGCACAGACCCTTCCAGCAACCACGGTGGTTGTCCCGCGTACCACGTCGTACAGTTCCTGCGGTGAACCGGACGTAATTAACACATATTTCTACTAAACATTTTATTGCCAATAAAACTCTCGCCTCGGCTGTAATTGCATACATGTTATAAAGTCGTGATCTTGCAATAGTCGAAGAGTGTAATAAATAATATTTGCATAATAAGTAAGTACCTGTCGTGCTATTCTCTAAGAAAACAGCCTTGATTACAGCGCTGGTCGCAGCGACGAAATCCAAATTCGTACATTCAGATTAACAATTCTATAGACCTATACATTTGGATTTCATCGCTGCGGCCAGCGCTGCGCTCAAGGCTATTTTTTTAGAGAATAACACTGCTGGTTGTCTTCCTTAAGAATTGGGGAAAAAAAAGCGAAATATCGTGATCGCTGGAAAGAGTGGCTGAATGTAAAAAAAAAGTTGCTTTATGACAATTGCATAGAATCTAAATACCTCTGACTTATGCCGAAATATCGGCCTGTATTTTGGGTTTTAAGTTAAAATTAAGTGTATTAGTAGAGTATATTAATTGCAACATGTAATAAAATTAGCAGGAGGCGGGTTGTATTATTTCTGTTTACATAACGTGAGTTTATCTATGGATGCCATGTTGTGATGATATACATGTGAGAAACGATTTGCTTGCTAGATACAGTCTACAATAGGCACTAAGCACTTATTGGCAGTCGTCCACCAATTCAACCATGAGATACGTACAGCGTTACTGTTTTAATTAAGGTAATTAGTTTTAAATTGCCTCGCTATTTTCGTTTACGGCTAGGAACATTCCATCGCTTTTCGTCCCAGGAGAGTCGTCCAGGACTAACATACTTAACAAGGTTATTGAAATATAACTAGGTAATAGAAAATTGGTATGGTACTTAAGCATGTATGTCTTATTTAATGTAATAACTAATTTCTGCTAGCGGCTTCGCCCGCGTAAATGTAGGTTTCCTTATACAAACTTTGGAACCCCGTTTCTTCCCCATATGGGGTGAATTTTAGAAAATCCTCTCTTAGTGCTTACCTACGTTTATTTCCACACTCCTAGTCCCTGTAGCTTCGGCTGTGTGTTTATATGTCAGTCAGTCTGTTTCTCTATATAAATATATGCATGGTGATATCAAGCAAAATTTGAGCTGAAGAAACTGGGTTTATAGAAGGCTGAAGATATTATCTTCAGCCCTCTATAAATCCATAGTTTCCCCGTGTTGATTGCTGAAGAAAGGCTCTTTCTTCAGCAATATTATTTAGTACTTTCACGTTTGGAGAAATGTTATACTTACTTGTTGTAAACGACGTCACCTCTGTCCAGATACATCTCGCCGAGAATAGCAGACAGCAGTGAAGACTTCCCAGACCCGGTAGTACCAACGACCATTATCAGTTTTCCTAGTAACAGACAATTAGTAATTCAATTAATTCGAATCGGCAAATTGATTAATGATGTCGTGATTGTTGTTAAATCGGTAATGTCACGGATCAACGATTGATATCGGCAGGAGTTTATTTTACCTTATAATTCTATCAACTTTTACAATAATAAATATCACTCTTAATATTATAGTGTTATGAAACATTGTTTTTTAACGAGGCGTTGTATTATGCAACAATATTAACAAAAGGTAAAACAATGTAACAAACAACTCCCACCTGCTGGAATTTCCAGATCATCTACTTCTAACAACATATCGCTCCTTTTGCCCCAAGTGAAGGCTGCGTTTCTAAATGTAACTAAAGAATCAGCTGGACGAGTTGGCATCGTGAACACTTCATCATCGGAAAATTGATCTCCGCATTCACCTCCATCGGGTTCATCTTTATTAATTATGTAAGTTTCTTTTATTTCATTCCTATCTATAACAGTTTCAAGATTTCGATCTTCTTTGGTCGTTTTTTTTTGGTCCTCATTATCGTTACATTCATTTACATTGTTCGATTCGGGAAGTTCCAAGAAATCTCTAATTCTCTTAGTACTAACCTAGATAACAAAAATATAATCTTTATTTACTGGTAGTTGGTTAGTTAGAATAAATACATCAGTTTTACTGATATGAATATCAATACATATTCCTTACCATCGCTTGAATCACCATTAGCACTGTTACTGGCAGTATGAGAAGGGGAACAGTGAGTTGATTAAAAAACGCTAATCCAGCGAATACATTAGTGGCCGTTAACGGATTGTTATTTTCTATAAAATAGTATACGGTAAAAGTGATTACTGTTATCATTATCGTCGATATTTGAGTTGTAAAAGCTGAAATTATATTGAAAATGTTAATATCCAACACAATCTTTATGTATGATTGAATATGATAATAAAATAACGCGCTTACTTAAGAAACTCCAGTAAACGGAATCCTTATTTAGTAGTTTGAGTTCAAGTTCTCTCAATTGCAAAATTTTCTCATTAAACAAATCCTCCCAAACGTAAAGTTTAATAACATCTATGCCATGCAATATTTCCGTCATCTTCGTTAATCTGTGGTCAGTACATTTCGCTATATCCTTTGAATTGTCCGATAATTTCTTTCCGATATAAAACTGTAATGACGTGATTACAAGAACGCTTACAGCGGTGCCTATGATTGCACTCACACCCAGTTTTGTATATAATAAATATAAAATAACGAATACCTGTAAACATAAACAAAAGTTTCATGAAATTTTGTCAAATTGTAATCGACTACCTCTATCAAGAGCGACCTTTTACCTTCAAAGGTATGGCCCAAATATAATGACAGATCCAGACACACGACATGATATTATACGTGTCCTGTGAGACTAGATTCGTGATGAGGCCGCTTCTCGTGGAGCTATTGTCCTCGGTATCTCGTAAGAGGCGGGACGCCTCATCCTCGTCAGCGTCGTCGGTCGATGACCACGGGGCCAGCCTCATACACTTGTCGTACACCATGCTCTGTCAATAAAATACTGCATAAAATGCAACTATTATAAATTACATAGAGAACATTCAAAATATCTCAGCAACGCTGTCATTAACAAAAGCTAAGTTGTCGTAGGTAACAAAAGAACGAACTTGTAGAGCTGTCTTCAGTCTTGTGCCTTCAACCGTCACTAAATGAGTTGAATTCTGAGATAAGAATGCTTGGCTAATTAGTGCCATCGTAATTATGAGAAGCATTACATATCCGTTGTTAAGGAATTCTTCGAGAGTCACTTGTGCACTGGGGTCATATGATTTAGGTGAACTTTCAATGTACTGGATTATAACGGCCAGTCCCAGAGGAGGGACAACACCAATCAAATCGCCAAACAATTTTAATATTCCAGCAATATAAAAATTTGGCCATACTTTACGAATGTAACATGACCACAAACTGGGGCTTGCTGATTTTGCTTTAGAATCCTGAAAACGGAAAGACAATGTGATAATAAATTAATGCAGTAGTCGTTTATGTACATATGTATATGTAATATAGAACACGATGACATTATAGTAGGCAGTACGTACGTCTAGGTTTTGATATATTTTCATAAATTCCTTATAATATTTAACTGAACGTTCTTCTTCTGGAAGTTCTCCCAAATAATTTGGTTCCAATGGTGATTTATATCCTTTTTTCAATAAAGAATTTAGCCAAAAGAACGCAACTTTGGAATAGAAGTGCGTGTCATTATGTTTGTAACAAATATTAGGGAAGCTTGTCTTTAGATCGTTCCTGAAACGTTTCGTGACCTGAAATATTATAAGCATTTAGTAACATGAATATAAAGAAGGATCAGTACATATGGAGTGAATGAATCATTTTCAGAAATTACGTTCAGTTGTTCCACTAAACTCCATCATCTACGCCAGCTTAAAACTCCATCAACGTTTGAAATAATAACGCGTAAACTAGTTGAGTTTTATAGCTATCACGTAAAATCTACGTGCACTCATGGGAAATGCCATCTGAGAGCGGCGCCAGACGCATTGTGAAATCGTCTCCTCCGATGTGCTCCTTGCGCGACGGCTGGCGCCGGCGGGCGCGACCTGACTCATACACCGCATATCCACATAACTATGCTTCTACGAGTATTACATCCTCCTAGTTTTAAGCTCAATAATCTGTCACATAATTTCTTTCTATTAAAGAGAAAGTGCAAAGTGGCGAGTGACGGCGCGACGTACTCGTGTAATGATATGCGTCCAACATGCACATCATTCTGTTACGCACGTACAATTACTATTAGCTTGGCGTCTATTATTGAAGACACAGTATTTGCAAATGGAACGGAAGTAAGGTATAATTTTCAATCTAATTTGAATAAGCTAAAAAAAAAAGTAAATTTCCAGTGTCTCTAATCTGCTAATCATCAACACTGATCTATTATAATAAATACACTGGAGGTTGATGAAATTGGAATATTTGAAAATCTGACAATATTTCACACGCTTAATAATTATGTCCGTATGGATTGAGGAGCCACTTCACGATTTTAAAAGGAAACTCTCCCCTTATTTAGTAGGAAAGCAGATAATTTTGTAGTTCAATACTGTTGATATTCAAGAATATACAATACTTTTAATGTGGCTCCTCAATCTTTACATAAGGGCATGAATTTACATGAAATTAATATGTCAATTTATATTCCACTCTAAAAAACATTTAGTAGTAAGTGTGTTTGAATTTGTAGCATATAGAGAAAGTAGTAAAACTGCGGAAATTTAGTAAATAAATGCATTTTGCTCCTCAGTCCTGACGTTCTGCATATTAAATAATTAATCAAAAACCAGAGACAATAACATTTAGTATAAATGTCTACTAAATAAATATGTACAAATCAACATTGTGTATATTCGGTATCTGAAAAACTAATTACTTTTCGATATTCATTTAGGATTTGCTATTAAGGGTGACCATGTTGGGTGTGTACCTAGGACAAATGGTCAAACTAGGTAAGTCCATCTTCGTTAAATTAGGAAAGCCGTGCCATCTTCTTGTCCAAAAACCCGCTGTGACTCGAAACAAAATTCTTCGACCAATGTGTGTTGCCAGTTATGACTCAAGGCACTAAGACGTGGCGTTTAGCAATGGGCCAATAAAAAAGGATGTGCTTGGAGTTTTCCAAGCACATCCTTTTTTATTGGCCTTTGAGTACTCTATCATTCCATCTTTACATCTTTTATTGGCCTTCGACTCTACGAGATCGAGTTAAGAAAAAAGGAGAACTTTGGGGGAGGTCCAACAGTGGATCTTTTTCGGCTGAAATGATGTTGTTAAATGAAACCACGATAACTAGTTTTTGAATTATCTGTCACTTATTACAATAGCAAATAATAGTAAACAACTATAACGTAATTAATAACAATATAGTAGAACTTCACTGTATTATCTATTTAATTTATGTTTACGTCAATACGATACGATATATACCATAATCTTTCAGGTACATACAAAAAAAATGAAAAAAAAATATGTTGAGGTACTAAAAAGGTAGTAAATACTTACAAAAAGATAATTTAGCTGTTTTGTCTTGAACCATGAAAAAAAAAATGGTCCAGACATCTTGATGTAAGAATGTTTGACCACATTCTTCACACGTTTTCTCACTGTCACTAGAGGTACTAAGTATTTGATGTTAGGGACCAAGTAGTAGCATAAAGGTAATGTATTTTGGTATTTTCTAAACATCAGATAAAAATATTTCACACCTAACTTTTTTTAAGTACGTATGCTAAAAATAGTTAAATAAAATATATGTTGAAGTACTAAAAAGGTAGTAAATATTTACAAAAAGATAAATTTGCTGTGTTGTCCAGAATTATGAAAAAAAAAATTGTCTAGACATCCTGACATCAGAAGGTCGGGCCACTTTCTTCAGGCGTTTTCTCGCTGTCAGTATAGGTACCAAATAGTAGCAAAAAGTTAGTAATTTTAGTATTTTCTAAACATCAAATATCGCTAGTGGTCCAGGGGTTCTGACGCTTATGTAAGTAAGTATCGACATAAATTTGCAGTAATCTCCAAATAATAAATAAAATAAAATAGATTTGTGTTTCTATAAACCACGAAACAAAGATTGTCTTTTTAAATAATGTATTCATAGTCATAGTCACCCTTCAAATAAATTTCATAGGAAATTAAAGAATAGCTAATAACTTTGTAAATATTTACTTTTTTAAGGCGGGATTATACGGACATTTAGTAGAAATTTATATAAAATATAGGTGTATTTTGTTCTAAATTTCGTCACAAGAATAAGAAGAATAGAGGCCAATCTATTTACCGAAGCATCTCAATATTGAGGAGCCACATTAAATGTGCTATATCTCCCCACCCACACTTTACTGATATCCGGTTCTTGTCCTACAAATCTAATATAGGTACTAATTATTAAATGAAGAAATTGAGTATCAATTGAACTAATACTTCTTTGAAGAATGATGGGTCATGTATATGGTCTGAGGAGCCATATAACTATGGTAACTTTTTAATTTTAACACTACAGAGCTCAAATTTTGTTTACTAATTACTCTAAAATGCTACTAAATCATACCAAATTTTGATAAATATTCATCCATGATGTTCCTCGTTTTGACGCGGCTACACAATTTAAACATTTAAATTGAGGTGCCACCTTCATGTTCATGTAACTTTTGAAGTATTATACTACAAAATCGAGGATCAAACCTACAAAATTTTTAAACCTACTACAAAATAAGTATTTAATTTAATTAAAATACGAAATGTGGCACCTCAATCCTTACGCATATCAATAATTTAGCCCCAAAGATCCGTGTTATATAAAGACATAATTTGAATAGTATGGTGGACATTTAAATTAGTATCTATACATAATAGGCACAACCAAATAAGTTATAGGTTTATGAAGTAATTCAATGTCTAAATTAGCATGAACTGATGGAAGCGTTCGAGCTATAAATGACCGACTGACGCTTTCCTGTTTGAAAAGAATCAATGAATGATAACTAGACCGGCTCTGTACTGAAATCTGATGTTGCAGACCCAATATAGTTGACTTCTAAACTGAAGATTTTAGAAGATTCTTTACAAATAAATTAGTTTTGAGACTAAAGTATTTATCTTTACGTTTGCCATTTGAAAGAGTCATCGGACTTCTCTTTAGTGTCACTGCTCGATAAGGTGTTTATAATCGTAAACTTGCTGAATCGACTGTAGGATGATGGACTTAGACGGAAGTGAAACGCTTATCAAGTTATGTGCGCTAAGTCCATACTTAAGTGCAACTGTGCAAACACTAAGGGGATGGATGGATCAGTTTACACAGCTCCTATAAACAATAGCATACTATCAACAGTATTCACTAAAATAATGCGTGAGATACCAGTTACGTGCTCACTGCCACGCACGTTTCTCATACTATGGTAAACAGTTAAACACTGGTATCACCCGAACGTCGTGGGCATGACATTGTCTAATCTTTTATATTTGCTCATACATAAATGGAATGACGTGCGAAGGCCTAGTGGTCACATTGGTCACCCCCATTCAATTTCATCTGTTTTGCTTAATGGTTCATTATGATCCATACGAAATGATACCTCTTAGTTATTGTTTGGATTCGGCTTGGACGTATTAATATCTACCCACATAACTGCTGTAACAGCGAATGCGTTGTATGTAGGTGATGAGTAGGCCTAAGAAGAAGAGAAGGAATTCATATAGGAAATATATATAGGATTGGAATTCATTCATTCATAAATTGTGTAAGGTTTTCATAGGTCCCGTCTGCTAGGTGTCAGTTCGGTTCTGCTCTGAAGGCCTTGCCAGAATATTTACCGGCTATTTTACAAACTTAGAGGAGGGTATATATCCTTTAAACTATTTCTAAAACAGTTATTATTGTATTACCTCGTCATAAAAGCAAACGCAGTCAACTGCAGATATCAGCAATGTCATCAGTAACGAAACACCTTGAACGTATAGTTCTACGTGAGTTGATGCAACTCCCGTGACGATGTGTTGCCAGAGGATTGTCCCGGCGGAGATGGTGGCAAGTATCCAGTATATGGCGAGGTAGAGGATAGGGGCCGCAGAACGCCGGGTCCACAGGGCCACGTGGAAGGCGGCGGCGGCCAGCCACGACCAGGGCGCCATTAACGCAGCCACCAGCCGCACAGTGTCAGCCGGCCGCAGCATCGCTGCCGCTGCGTCACAACACCACGCCACCCCCAGCACGATGCTTGCTACTCCTCGCACGTTTTGTCCACGCCATCGTTTTGAGGGCCTGCGTTGGATTTCGATTTCGATGTTAAGGATTTTGGTCTCAGTAAAAACTAAAAAGACCTACGGTCTCCCTGGTTATCTTGGTAACTATTGTTGGTCTGAGCTACTTCTACTACTGTCAATATCTGTCTCGATTTCATATAAATTGTCTGATGCACCTCACGTATGAATATTTGGTCGACGTTAAAATAATACGCGGGTTGTTTATCAATAGCAAAAAATTACGCGGCACTGTGGCACTATTAAACATTCAGCAGCCAAGTTTTAAATTTATCTTTCCTTATTTGTAAACTAAATAAAGCGGCTCACATCATTCGCGATATGATATTTTAAAAATAAATAAGGAAACTGTTTTTAATACATTGATATTTTTTCACTTCAATCGTTTCTCGTTAATGAATTATCCGATTTCCGATTAATAAACGGACACGGATTTGTATTCTGAAGCTATCGATGTGGATTATGCTTATCATTATTGTTTGGTACGACTATGACTACCTTCTACTTGTTTACCTGTAGTGTTTGTGTATGGGGGCGCAGCAGCACATGAGCGCGGCGCTGATGGAGGCGCAGTACAAGTTGATGGCGTGCAGAGCCGCCGCCAGAGCGCGCATCTCGCATGCTGCATCACCGCGTGCGCAAACCGCTTCCATCCTTCCTTCTTGATGACCACTACTTCGGTGATAACATGCAATCTCACTATACACTACTCCACGACAGCTATCATTTGCGCAGGTGATTCTAATGAAACACTTAATATATTAAAAGTGGGTACAAGTAAGTAGTCTCTGTGTCAAAGTACTTAGATGTTTATAGTTTGTGTATTTTATGAGTTGGTTACTACTTTCATTTTAGTTTTATGAATTTCATGTGATTTAGGATTGATAGAAGCCGGTCCTAATAACGCCAAACTGACAATTATAAATAATATGTATTCAGTTTGTTAACCTTTTAGCACCCGAGGTAACTTTTAGTAAAGAGTGTTATGTATTCATTGTTCTGATTTGCATGTTACGCTTTACGACACTTTACTAACTGAGGCATAACAGGGAAACTGTATCTTTTTAGGAAAAATAATTATTAATGGCATACAGGTACACCACATATTATCATAGTATACCTAGTATATAGGTATCAATTATTGTTTCTAGGTAATATTTTTCCACATGATAATAAATTCTTTAAATATTTTATTAGAAACCAACTGCTCAATTTTATTGAGCCCAAACATTATTTGAATATTCACGCAAATGTATTTAGTATTCAAACAATTTGTAGATGTTGGAATAACCGCCAAGTGTCTAAACTGTGCCATCACGAACAGGGAAACGACAAGGGTTTTTAAAAGATTTTTTAATGACTAACTATCTGACTCAGGATATTGATCGAGTAAGATGATAATTTGGTAAAAGAACTACGTCACACAGCGTCATTCCAGTTCGGCCGGAATTCACAACAAAACTCACCTCCAAAATTATTTTAATTTCCACTACAAAACAATCACTGGTCACCATTCGAATGTCACTGGTTTGAGAATTTTACGTTCATCCGCTTCCCATTATAGTGAAAATGATTGTTTGGTTTATGGCATTATGTGGTTGTTATTATTCGATCAGTTTGTGTGAATTTGCATCGCGTGGAGAGCGTGGCACGAGCGCACGTGATAACAGCCGGTTACTACGGTGGCGACTGGTCGCCGGTGGCCGGAGAGCCGTTTGCCGCTCGCACGCGGTGCGAAGTGTGTCGCCTGAGCCGAGCTGGAGTTGCACTGCCTTGGGACCGCGCAGTCAGCAGGCCCGACACCCGGCGGCGACGTCATCTCCCTAGCTCCTCACACAAGCCTGCATTCAACACCACGAGCAGTGATTGACCTGCTACTACAGATACTCGCTTATTTATTTCTTTTGTTAGCTGTTTTGGGGAACATATAAAAGTTGCACCTACCTACTTACTCGTTTATGCAACTTGAGATCAATGTTCTTAGTTGTAAACGACATAAAATGTCTACAGTACAAAAATCTCTAGGAGTCTAAAAGTATAAGGTCAACCGGTGTAATCGCGTCATATTTTCCGATCACTTAAAGTTATGGCTATAGTGGGAGCGAATTAATGGCAATATCCCACTTTTTGAAACTCAAGCTTATTACGTGACTATTTCTGAACAAAATTGTAGCAGTGATTTGTTTGCCAGAATATTAGAAAGGTTTCATATTGAATGTTTTCATAATTTTAGACGCATTTGCCCCATTTGAGGCAAATGCGTCATTGTTATATTTAAAGAGGAAGCTTTTCGCGAAAAAATCAAGATTTTTTCAGTTCAAATTTCTGTGCAATAGTATGGCAGTTAAATTAGCCAACAAGAATAATTGACGCATTGAAGACGACTTAGTAATAATGGGGGAAATGCGTCTAGTTTGTAGTCTTGGGCGCATTTACCCCATCCTAAATCCAAATGTTGTCAAAATTTTACGTATAAAAGAGCTCGCGCGCGGACCACCTTAGTACTTCTGTAAATAGAAAAGTATGTAGACTTAATGGTTGTGAATAAAAAAATCTAAAATACAGTACAAAACTTCATTAAAATTAAATCAGTCAATACTTTGGTTCCATTAAAAAAATTACGAGATCAAACTGAATCTAGAAATGCATAAGACAGTCAAAATTCACTTACATAAAAATATGACGCATCCCTACTCATACTAAATAAATTGTACTTTGAATGGCAATATCCGCACTCCTCTTATAACTAGTAAAAATGGGGCAAAAAGGACACCAAAAAATTGTGCATTTTTAATTATTACTTTGTCCATGATAAAATGATTAGAGATATTACGTTTGTTGGCTCTCTACGTCCTAAGCACATAGATGATAAATTGCAATGTGTATTTTGCCATGGCCATACAAGTCTTTGTTGTGTGAAGTTTTTGAAAATCTTATTTAGTAAAGTACTACTATCATGGCAAGTAAGTATGTACACTTATATTTTTTTTGTCTGAAATAAAATTTCATGTTTGTATTAAAATGTGAAGACAAAAAGGTTGACCAATTCTGTTTTGGGGCAAATGCTCCAAACAGTTGTAACTGCCCCGTAACGTCAGATGCATTTACCCCAAGACATTAATCCTAACCTAAAAACAAGCAATATAATTATCACATCAAATAAAGCTAATTCATTAAAAATAACTGTCGGTGTAAACACCCCATTGACTATTCCTTACCATCTTTATTAAATAAAATCAGTTAATTAAAGGAAACTTCAGATTAACATGAATTTTTTACTTACTTTCTCGCAGTAACAAATGATCCACATGCGATATACGTGTAATTTACAAAATGGCTGAATATTTGGATTAATTGACTAAACAGTTTTCAAATAAATGCATAAAGACGCATTAGCTCCGTAGACGCAATTAACCTAGTTGACCTTATTTTTCTTTATGAAAATGTAAGGTACTTACTGAAATATTCTAACCATGACTCAACGTTCTTCTTTAGCGCCAAAAATTTTTCTCAGTTTTTTTTTTCTGACACGAGGTTAAATAACAATTTTTTCATACCTACGAACATAGATAATATAACGGGCCAGTGTTAGCAACTAACTCGGAATTGATAAGTTAAGTCTGGAGAACCATTTAAGAAATGTTCCAAGAATCACTTGCGCCACGCAAGTGACCCTAGGAACATTTCTAAAATGGTTCTCTTTAACTAGCATTTTTTTCTGAGTTCATATTTAAATTCGGATTGACCTACTAGAAAATCCTACAGTCTTATGTACCCAATTGCTCTGAAACTTAATAAGGTAGCTTTTATACTCATTGACCTTGAAGACTATTTTCTACGAATCCATGATCAAGTATTCAAAGTAGGTACCTAAGTACCTAAGTATTAAAAAACATCACAAAAATTCTTCGGGGTTTCCCCCGGAACGAATTGTTTCGTACATAATTTTCACGATTAGTATTCGGTGCAGCGTATTTCGTGAGCAGTGACCTCATCGAGAGGCAATTTTTCAAATACGTTTTTGGTTCAAGTGCGTGGCTTACGCACTCGATACATAATGGCTGCTCGCACTCGATATTCAAATGGCAGTGGTTCGCATAAACAACAAGGCGATGAAGCGGTGCGCGCGCGCAGTCTCACTGGCCCACTCGTACACATATGCGCCTGTTATTCTCCCCACTGACCTTATTCTCATTCCACGGCTTTTTGCTTGCTCTCACGCCATCATAGGCACACTTTACTTGCATACCGATGATCAATCACTTTAAAGTTTTCTAATACAATAAAAAAATACTTAGTTGGTACGAATAAAAGATAAAAATAATTTGTAAAAGAGATATATTATAAGTACGTGTAAAAAAAGGTAATGATCACATAAATACTATGACCGTATGTATATACGTAGGTAGGTACCAAATGGACTAAATTTAGTAGAATTTGTTACAAACGATGTTTAAAAATCTAAATCCCATCCGGAAGTTTCGTCTGGCGGCTGTTTATCCTTGGGGTACTTCTCAAAGTTACCGAGGTCCAGGTCATTAGCAACCGGCTGTATCAGAGGAGCCTTCAGTCGCCTCTCCAGGAGTCCCTCCCAGTCGAAGCCTAAGAACCACCTGCACAATTGGAGAGATATTAATGAATGATGAGATTAGGTCTTCGTAGAGGTATCTGCAAGTATGAGATCAACAGATAAAAATTATTAGGCTTCTCAAGTGATCCATATTTAGATATAACTTTCTCAAATTCATTCATTTTAATATATTTACTTTTGATAGAAACTTAGCGAATACGAAGGCAGATTGTATTGTTACAGCAAGGTACAAGCACATGTACTCGTATAAATGTAAATTAACATGATAATAAGAATCAACATTTTGAAGATTGAAGACAAACGACGCATAGGAACTTCTATTGTGTACCTATACTCTTGTACATTATAAATGTATGTGTCGGATCCTTTGTAGTGTCTACGAGACACGAAATGAATTAATAATTATAAGTTCGTTACACATTTTGGCCATTGATGACGACATTCAGAGACATGTGACATTGAACCAGAGATATAAATCAATGCCTTGAACATACTTATGACTTTTGATGTCTGCTATTCCGTTTTTGAGGTATCCGAGTCGTTCCGCGGGCACAGCTCGGCACAGCTTGCGGATGAGCATCTGCGCAGACTTGGCGACTCGCGGGTGGAACGCGACCGCGTCTATTCCGCGCAGGATCAGCGTGTACGTCTTCATATGATCTCCCCCGGGCGCGCGGAACGGAGGCTTGCCAACCAACAACTCATGAATCAGCACTCCCAGTGCCCAACAGTCCACTGCTCGATCGTGGCCCTGCATCGAGTGCATATTTAGTAAAAGACGATTCAAAAACGGTAGTAGCGTCAGCTTTTAGTTACCAACCGACCTTATTAAGCACTATTTCAGGAGCGACGTATTCAGGTGTGCCAGCAAATGTCCACGTTTTGCTATTTGGTGAAATCCGTTTAGCAAATCCAAAGTCGACCTATAAAAAATATAGGTTTTGTGTTGCGCATTGTCAAAATTACATACAATACAACTTACATATTTGGTTATCAATAAATGTAGGTAAGTAGGTTTTACCAATTTAATATATCCTTGTTTATCGAACATCAAGTTTTCAGGCTTCAGATCCCTGTAGATAATATCTTTAGAATGTAGATATGCGAATGCTTCGACAACACAAGCCATCATGAAGCGAGCAATGTTCTCGGGGAAGTAGCGCTGCTTCTGAAGAATAGTCCAAACGTCACCGCCCAGGACGGGCTCCATAAGGAAGTAAATATATTTGTTGTCTTTGAATGTGCGATATAATCTGAAAATGCAAAAAAAGTAAATCATTGATTAATATAATCATGATAGATTAATTTCATTTTCTTTTGACGTAAGTAGTTTTTGTAATTAATTGATTTTTAACTTGGACAAAAGTGTCGTCAAGTGTAACCCAGATATCTCAAGGTTTACACTTATCTCTTCGTTAAAAATATCACCTGTCACCAAGGTAAATCTTGAACAAAAGTTAGGTACTCGTAACAATAAGATGAAATGAAAATCGTAGAACTACCTCCCTAATTTAAATTTATTTGTATGTTGAAAGTTAGTTATGTACATGAATGAGTTAGTGGAGTTCAAGTCCAGTTATATAACCTTCATTTCACCTACATAAAGTGGCATTATCGTTTTTCTTATGTTCACCTTTTTATTTACCTCGCTGTACTTATTTTGAGATCACAACGGGAACAGGACATTAACATTACCTTGCCCTATTTATGTCGCAGTACTGTACATATTTAGAAAATACTAGTACTTGTAGTACTACCTATTACTTATTCTGTGGTACTAGGTAATACAAACATTTACCTGCAAATAAATGGATTTTTGCACGACATCATGATATTTTTCTCATTGTAGGCATGTTCCTGCTGCTGTTGCTGCACCATGTCGACCTTCTTGAGGCACTTGAGCGCGAATGTGAGTGACTTGTTAGGCTTGTACTGTACCAGCTCCACGCGCCCGAACCCACCCACACCCATCGTACCAACTATCTCCAAGTCTTTGAGTTCCACGAATTCGAATTCTGCAAGATATAATTCATCATCCAGTCATCAATGCAAACATTAAACTGTCGCGCACTAAATAACGAATATCTAGGTCAAAGATAATGTAGGTTCTACTTTTAATCCGCATTAAAATTGGGCACGTCAATCATGGCAGTAAGTCCCCTCTTTAAGGAGTGACTGGAGAAGCGTCACGGCGTCCTCACCTTTCGCATGACGCAGATCCTCACTGTACCGGTAGAGAAGTGCCCCGCTTGGGCAGATCACCGCCGTGTCCCCGTGGGGGTGATCGGCGGCAACGACCACTCACACCGGGCTCTGGTATAGGTCATGATTCGGAGCGAGAGGGAACAGAAGGTAGTCGCCTCTTTTTGCGAAGCAAAAATGCTAACGAAGGAGGCGGCCGCTCGTGTGAGGGAACAGACATCCTCACGCCCCAGCCGCCGAGAACCCGACCCTGACTTCCAGCCATTGTAGGTGGGGGCTTCCGGACGACGAGCAATGGGTACCTAGCTCGCCGTCCATCCGGACCGTGCCCGAGTCGTCGACGGCGTATAGTGTTTCACGCGAGCCTCAAAGAGATGTCACCAAAATCACCCCCAGCCCCCGCCCCAGGAAGCCTACTGGGGTCATGAGTCGACTTCTGAAAGGGTTACGCGTGGTCCTGGGACGTAAAGGGTAACTGAAGGAACATATATGTTAAGCCATGGAAAACCAGTGACCCCAGTGTTCAGCTATATTGACTGGACATGAAGAGAAAATCCGTCCAGTATTGAGGTTTGTGGCAGTTTCTGTTCAGGCTCATACATATTTTTAGGATTCCGTACCTGAAAAGGAAAAAACGGAACCCCTATAGGATCACTTTGTTGTCCGTCCGTCTGTGTCTGTCTGTCAAGACCCTTTATCTCGGTTGTTGTTGTTGTTGAAATTAAAACCATATACTCAGGTCTGCGGACTCTTAAAGCTGTAAAAAAATTCAAACTTATAAGTTAATGAGAAAAAAGATTTCGATACACTCGGGGAAATCAAAATTCATAGGGTATTTCTCGTTGACGAAGAATCCTGAAATTTGGCATAAAGCCAGGTACACAAGTATAGGAATAAATCTGAAAACTATAAATTTGTTATTACGTCACAATTTTTTTTTTGTGATTCGGAAAAATCTTCCGGGACTCCATTCCTGAATTGAACTATTTACATAGGTAAGTTTGAACGGAACTCTAAGGCGCGAGTCCGACTCGCACTTGCCCAGTTCTTTAGAAAGATAAACAATTACTTACCACTTTTAACTTGCGACGATTTCTTTTGTTGTGACAGTCTCGGCGCATCGTGACGAATTTTCTTCAGTTCCTCTAAATTGCCGAGTAATTCCGTGAATGGTCTATCAAATTAAAGAAAATGTGACTTAATTAACTTATGTTTTTTTAGTTAATTTTTTTAAGTATTAATTATTATTAGTTTATTGAATACATAATTATAATATATACTATAAACAGAATACCTATTTTTTTTCTAAATGGACAATTAACTCTTTCTCTCCGGCCTTTAGCTAGTACGGGCAGGATATTTTTTTAACAAATGAATAATTACCCTCGTTCCAGCGTCAGACACTCGACGCCCGGCGGCTGCGCGGTGACGGTGGCCAGCCGGCGGTCTTCGTGCAGCAGTGCCTGCTCGCCGAAGAACTGGCCGCGGCCGAGCACCCCGACGCGCTTCTCGCCCCCTTCATCTTCCCGTTTCGACACCACAACAGTTCCACCCCGAATGATATAGAATTTGTCACCCCGGTCCCCTTGTCGAACCACCGGAGTACCCGCCGCAAAGAATTCCTGAAACATGTTATCATAATTTCACGTTCGCCTTTTCTGATACTTATTTTATATTTTATAGATTATTTGATTGTCATACCCTCTTGAGGAATTCGGATATTTTCTCAAGTTCGATTGGATGAATGCCTTGAAGTAGAGGCACTGAAGCCAGGAAACGCATATTGTCATCTTGCTCTTGTTGTAGACTGCGTACCATAATCTTTTGGAAAACTCGTCGCTCCAACATCCATACTTGTGCTTCTGTTATACCTAATTGAAGTAGAATATAATGTAGGTCATGGTCCCGTAGCTATGTTTTTTGCTTCTAAGTTGTATTATATAATCCTTATAAAAATCAACTTACATCGTATTGAGGCGAAGCGTTTCGCTTTGTAAAGAATAGCGAGTTCACCAAATACTTCTCCGTCTCCGAAGGTTTTTACAACCTGACCACCTTTGAGAACCTCAAACTGTCCGTTTGCTGAAACAAAAAGATGGCTTCCGCTCTCTCCCTCCCGGATGATGAGGCTACCGGCTGGGAACTCGTGGCGACTCATCGCTTCCACCACTGCTTCAAGTCGCACACTATCCATTAAGTTCCTCAAGAAGTCATTAGTCATCACAGCCTTTCTTATTTGCTCAGCTGACCTATAAACAGTATTATGATTTTAAGTAATTTATTATGCAAGTTACTTTATTCTAATAGTGGATCAAACTTGAATAAGAGCATCGTTTATTAAACGGTAGGAGAGAGTAAACTAACTTACGTCTTATCCTTTTCATATTTTTCATAGTGCAGATCTTTTAGACGGGATTCCGTGGGTGTGTGGGGAGCAATTACGCCACTCTTACGGCGGCGCCTCTTTGTCCGCTGCTGCTGCTGCACGAGCTCCGATATCGTCTTCCGACCAGCACTGCTCTTGCGTTCATCGAAGTCCGTGTCAGAATCTCGACTGTATCTTGACTTGGTGGTGCTGACCTTTTTGCCGTCTCTTAACGCTACATCATTTGTACTGGTACTACTATTATTACTGATTACAGGAGTGACAGGGCCATGTTCGTTCTCGTCAGATATATCCCCATCGCTAATCGGTTGAAATGTATTTAGGGCAACGTCTGGTATCATCTGAAAGTAAGTGGTAATAAAATCAAAACATTATCATTTTTTGTTGGAATTAAACTGATGACGATCACTGATAAGTGACGAACATCTATGGATTATCAATACGGGTATTTATTTCTTTGCCTCATATTAAATGTCGATACTAGTTGTATTAACTTCGACGCAGCGAAGTGCAAAAACGCAACATTTCAAGACGTAGACGACATGTTTCAGAGGTAGATATAATTTGTTGTTAAGTTCACATAGTATTATTTGTAGATAGGTACCTATTTTTCTTTTATGAGTGTGATGAAGATAACGATTGGAAAATAGAGTAAAAAGAAGTGTATGGTTTGGTTTGATACGTGGCTCGGCTCAACTAAATATAGTACCTTATACATGGCTCGTGTAGCTTGTTACATCAGCCGTTACCTGTATCATCTACTGTAGAATGTATCTAACTTTTGCAGTAGCACATTGTTTTTATTGTAGCACTGTTCTAAGCAATTTCAATCTAAGAGCGTAGCGTCTATCGTAGCGTTCGTAGCACGTAGCTTCGTAGCTATTGTCGTAACTTCTATCGTAGCGCGTAACTTCTATCGTAGCGCGTAACTTGTCTCGTAGCGCGAAGCATTTCGTAAGACCGTTGCACAGCAGATGCACCCCCTACCAAATGAACGCCGAAGTATGTAACATCAACTGTTATTGAACAATAATGTTTGTCTATATTTTTTTACGATTTCATTATATTACTTTTAATCAGTAATAGAGAATTATTTATTTGGTAGGTAATAGTACCTACCTATTCCATTTTACTGCATTCGATATTATCGGGACTTTACCGATGCAAAAACTAGATATTTTATTAATATTAACCGTTTGAATTGTTGAATTGTATCGTTATTATTAATGAATTGGTTTGACTTTGAACTATAACGTATGTACGTCCGCGGAACAATTGATAAAGTAATGGCGGGCCGCTTTTACTTTCTGTTCATTAAAAACACCACTTTCTGTTCATTAAAATTTACTACCTGCGTAAAGCCATTTTGAAGCGGACGATTGGAAGATCTTTAATTTGGTTATGAAACTTGTTATAAATTTTAATAGAAATAGGGTAGCAACTTCGCCTATATAGTTCCATTTCATTTTTTGGATGTTTTGGATTGATTTGTTCGTTTTTGATTTTGTTTTTGTTTTTTGTATTTGGGTTTTTTGAACTTTTTCTAGATTATTTTGTGAACAAGTTGTTGGCGTGCCTTATAAATAAAAAATAATAAAAAAACTTACATTTATCTAACAGTTTTTCAAACATCTCAAGATGAGATTTCGTAAAACATAATTTCCTTAATAACAAACATTGGTACCTAACCACCAGGAAAACGTCAATGAAGCTCGACGAGTCCCCGAGAATCGATTTGACTTCTTTGAACATGAATACGCAACGAAATTAATCAGAAAAGATCAGTCGAGCAAGAGAAACTGGTAGCTTGGTCTGTGCAAAGCCTAAGTACCTTATAATAAAAGAACTTTAAAAGAATAGGCGACGGTAAGTCTCCTCTTTGAGAAATGTCTAGAGAGGTACTATGGCGTCCTCACTTTTCACCTGACACAGGTCCTCACCGGACTGCCGAAAATGGTTGTTTCGGGAGGTTGTGAAGATGAGGTGAGGCTTGGAAAGAAGGGGTTGTTGGCAAATGTCCACGAGTCTATTTTTCTCGAAAAAACTTTTTACAAAAAAAATACAACCAACTTTAAAGTAAAAAAGAACACTGAAAAGTGTAAGTACTTTGAAGTTGGTTGTGTTTGTTTTTGTAAAAAGTTTTTATTTCACACTTTTTAGTTATGGTACCACCACTAAAAAGTACCCCTCAGCCATGCTTAAATACTTTATAGCCAGAGTGCATCTCATGACAATTCTAATAATACCAAACATGTTCAAGTTCCGGTGCCTAACTTCAGGTTTCATCATCAGATCAGTTCGATATATTCCCTTCTCATTTCAGTCAGTCATCGACTACGCGTATAAATAAAGCAATTTTACTTGTTACGACAGTTCTGCTGTGATCCTATGAGGAGTTCTGTTCCATATCTTCGAAGTTCATGATCAGATCATAACAATATTTCTATGGGACCAACGTGGAAGCATAATAAACTTTCAATCAAAAAAAAATTTTCACGGTCGGTCCACAATTGACCGAAAAATCGGTAAACATACATAAAAAAACATACATTCAGTCAAACACAGAACCTCCACCTTTTTGAAGTCGGTTAAAAATGAAAACCCTCAGTTCCCATCGGGTCCACGATATTTTAAAATATTCAATATTTTCTTTCCCTACGGGTCCATGGGAATGTTTGGTAAGTACAGTCAACAACAAAAACTTGGTTAAGAGATGAGATAAAAGACGAAGATCAAGATCATGATCAACGGCTCTACAAGCAACATATATCAATGTGGGCAATGTATAATATCATATCCAAGAATATATATACTTTGGCCAAGTAATCTCTTTCCAGGCAAGGTAAGATAAGGAAATAACACGCCGAACAGACCAGCAATGCCTGGAAGAGCTGATGGTAATAAAATAACTATTTAATAGTACATTATGATATAAGTGTGTAATGTTAGTGATTACCGTCGAGGCGGTATTTAGACCCGAGCCGTAGCAAAGGTCTTAAGAGAGCCAAGAACGGTAATCATTCATTACTCACGTGTATCATACGACGTTTTTTAATACACTTGTGAAGGAAAAAACAATAAAACTAGTAAAATTTTCTGTGACATGGCGGTAAAAATTTGTTTTCATAAGCGCGCGCATCTTTTATCAAATAAAAAAAATTTTTGCCCCTAGAGGAAAGCTAAGGTATTTTGATCATACTGCCTAGTCTTACGTTTATGTTTTCTTGCGTGGAAAGTTTTTACGATAATGTCTTTCGTAGTGACAATAGAATACGGATGTAAAATTTTCTAATAATTTTGTAGTAAGTATTTAATTTTATTTAATTAATACAGTCATTGAACTTCACTGGAATAACAAAAAATCACGCCAAAAACCGTGCGCATCTTAAAATGGCGGCCATACACCACAAAAAAAACCAAAATTTTATTTGAATGTACGATTAATTTACTAAAAGTTTTTTTATTAAATAAATCGTTTGTACAAGTTAAATTTGTCCATTTTAACTTATAAATTGGATGAAATAAATAAGCAAGACACTAATTTATATACTATTGAACGCAATGACTTAATGGTAATTGAGTTGAATGAACAAAAAGGTTTTAATTACGTTATAGCACTAATGCGTCGAAAATGGTAATCAAAATGTCACAGTTTGATCACTTTCTGAGCAAGTGTGTTGAAAAATTACTTTTCAACACACTTGCTCAGAAAGTGACTCATATTGCACTGCACTTGGGTATATAATGGCACTCGTTACCAAACTATGACATTTTGATTACCATTACGCACTAGTGCTATAATGTAGTTAAAACCTTTTTGTTCAACCTCTTTGTTCGCAAAACAAATTTTGAATTCGAATAAAATTCCCATTAAGTTATTGCGTTCAAAAATAAATTAGTATCTTACTTACTTATTTCATCCAATTTACAAGTTAAAATGGACAAATTTAACTTGTACAAACGATTTATTTAATAAAAAACATTTAGTAAATAAATCGTACATGATTCAATTTTTTTTTTTGTTGTCTATGGCCGCTATTTTAATATGCGCGGTTTTTGGCGTGATTTTTTTATTCTAGTGAAGTTCAGTTGCTGTATTAATTAAATAAAATTAAATTCTAAAAAATCATTAGAAAATGTTACATCTGTATTCTATTGTCACTACGAAAGAAATTATCGTAAAAACTTTTCACGCAAGAAAACATAAACGTAAAACTAGGCAGTACGATCAAAATACCTTAGCCTTCCTCTAGGGGTAAATAAAAAAAATGATGCGCGGCTTATGAAAACAGATTTTTACCGCCATGTCAAAATTTTACTAGTTTTACTGTTATTTTCTTCACAAGTGTTTTGAAAAATATCGTATGACACACGTGAGTAATTAATGATTACCGTTCTTGGCTCTCTTAAGACCCTCGCCACGGCTCGGGTCTAAATACCGCCTCGACGGTAATTACTAACATTACACACTTATAACATAACAATAATAATAATAAATAATAATAATAAACTTTTATTCACAAAAAATACAGATATCACGTACATATTTAAAAATAATAAAATAAACAGTTGTTGGTAAACCTGTACAAATCAAGTATATAACCCTGCCTCTTAAACTAGGATAAACCTGTATTCTAAGAGACAGTGTTCGGCAAGTTAATTCCTTAATAAAAATATGATTTAGGACAACAAGTGAACGGTGCTGAAGTGATTTTTATTTATCTGTTTTTTATTAATTGATATTTATGTTATAACGTAAGTATGTGTGTATGGCATATGAAGTGTGAGTGTGTGCGGCATGTGAAGTGTGAGTGTGTGTGGCATGTGAAGTGTGAGTGTGCGTTTATTAGCAGTGGATATGAGCGTGCTTGTGAAATAGTGTATATTTAGGTTAATGGGTACGTAATAAAAGCGTGTGATTATGAGTAGTAGCAGTGTGAGTATATGGTAGAAGGTAGCAAATGTATTGTTATTACGTGATGAAAGTGAGCAAAGATTCAGTATATTTTTATTTATTTTATTTATTTATTCATAACAATAAACATTGTGTTGAATATTACACCATTTTAAAATATTATTAAAATAGAACTGTCACATTTAAGCAAAGCAATTTATAAAATTTCAATTAAATAATGTAAGATATTGAGTCAAATAATTAAACATATGTCTACAAATAAATCTAATCTCAAATGTCGGATATAATGTCAAAAGTAATATCAAGTGATTAACCAAACTCAAAGCATTGTTATGTCAAGTTTCAATACAGTTAAAAAAGCGCGTCCAGTAAAATAGTATTATTGTATGACTAAGTATTTATTTTATATAATTTGACATAAAATCTGATACTGAGTATAAACATTTTTCCAACAAGAAGGTTTTTAATTTATTTTTAAATAAGTGCGGGCTATATATTTATAATTTCAAATCAGTTGGTAGCCTATTAAACAATTCTACTGCTTGGTATCCGGAACAATGCTTAGCTACGTTAAAATTTGGTATCATCTTGTGTTTAAACTCCTTTCTTCTTGTGCTTTCTCTTACCTTCCGTTCCTCTTGTGATTCAAATTGATGAATATACTTGGCAAAGTGATTAAGGATAACTAGTATATAGTATAGGCATAGTCCTTTTGAAGTAGCCACTCTGTTACTGTGGATTTCACTTTATGTAAGTTTAATTTTGAAATATGTAATTGTTTGTCAAGTTTATGATATATATGTGTACCTAGTATGTAGAATTGATGTTTTGCGAATGCGGTTTTGTGTTGGGTTCTTGGAAGCAGATTTAATCTCTTATTTGACTTTGGTGGAGGCAGACCGACATGTGTTCTAAGGATAGATCGGAGCACAAATAGTTGCCGTACTGTAAGAACCCCAGAGTCGGAGTACAACTCTGTTGTTGGATGCCTGTAGGGCTTATTACAGAGGACTTTGATTATGGCCCTCTGCGCTCTTTCAACCCTCAGAACACTGGTTTTTGTAGCGCCTCCCCATACAGTTATGCAATATCCTAGAATCGATTGGCACAGCACAAAATATACCATCTTAAGTGTGTCTTGACTAGCTGAGTCTCTAAGGGACTTAAATATATGGATAAGACGCATTGTTCTTGTAGTGATGGCTTCGATCTGTTTGTCCCATCTCAGTCCACTATATATACTAGATCTGTACTCCAAGATATTTAGCACTATCAGCTCTCGTTAGTTCTGGGCAGTCACAGTGGCCGCGCAAATTTGAGCATGAGTGAGCCACTACAGAGAAAGCGTGAGAAGGTGCCGTATTACTGCGGATTGAAAAAGGAATGAACGATGTTTTGTTCAAGTTGAGTGTAAGGAGGTTTAGTTTAAGCCATTTCATTACCTTGGACAGAGTTTCCTCTGCAGTAGCCTTGACCATACTCCATGTAGGTCCTAAATATAATGTACTATTATTAAAGCATTTTCAGAATAATCACAATAACTCAACTCTATTATTAGCTTGGTGGGAAAAACAATAGTATATTGTTACCCTAGAGGTGAAAGTAACTTATTTAGCCCCGAGAAGGAGTTTGGCGTCCGAGCGTAGCGAGTTCGCCAATAGTTTTTTTGACATATGAACATAATTTAATAATAATGACGTTAAATAATTAATAAAAATATCTGACGTAAACCTATTCCTTATCCACAAACATAATAAAATAATATGCATACATAATTTTATTTGAATAATTTAATAATAATGACGTTACAAGATAAATAAACATACCTGACATAATTTACTCATACTTATACACAGACATAATTATTTTAATAATGTACATGCATAATTAAACGCATCACATTCTAAATAAAATTCTATTGAATTCCGTAAATTACTACCTAACTCTCTTCCTCTCTCCTAACTTTGCTGTGCCCGACAGGGTCCATATTGGTCTGTAAAATTTTTTTGACACCATCTATGTATACATATGGATTGCAATAAAGTATTGAGTATTGAGTATTGAGTAGTTCGAGAGACTAAATGAGGCCGTAAATTTCCACATGTATGAAACGACGTATTTCTAATACACTTCGAAGAAATAAATAAACGGGGTTGACTGGCGACTCGTGGGGGCTGCTTGGCGCCCAGCCTAATACGATAAATGTACAAATGTGGCGGGGGCGAGTTGGCACACTTTTCCGTACTAGTGCGAAAAACAGATTTGCTGTTTTTCGCACTACATGACTACAAGGGTTACGGGTAGGAGACGGTTTTCGAGTAAGTACGTTGAAAAAGTATTTGATGATATCCCACCTAAAAAAAAAAGACGGCAGTTCTTGTTTTCTCGGAGCGGCTAAATGGCTAGGGGCCAATTAGGGCTTTAATTATTCTGCCCACTACAAGTCCATGCTTGTCGATGGAAATTACAATAGTTTCGTCTCTAGATCAAAATATTGTGTAGGTTAATTATGAATGTTTTTTTATTTCAATACTAGCTTCTACCAGTGGCTTCGCTCGCGTGATTGTAAGTTTCTCCATACAAATTTTAGGAACCCGTTTCACCCCCTTAGGGGCTGAATTTAGAAAAAATCCTTTCTTAGTGCTCGCCTATTACCTACATAAAAGGAAGCCTTGTGCAAAATTTCGCGTTCTTAATCCCAGTAGTTTTGGCTGTGCGTTGATATGTCAGTCAGTCAGTTTCTCCTTTTATTATATACTAGCTCCTGCCAGCGGCTTCGCCGGCGCTAAATTAGGTTTCTCTATACAAACTTTGAACCCCGTTTCATCCCCTTAGGGGCTGAATTTATAAATATCCTTTCTTAGTGCTGGCTTATTACATAAAAGGAACCCTTGCACAAAATTTCACGATCTTAGTCGCGGCTGTAGTAGTTTCGGCAGTGCTACCTTCATTTCATGAATATATCTGGTGTTAGAAATTTGAGCAACAGATCTTTCTGTATATCTTGGGAAATAGGTACCTACATAACAAACATTTGACGTGTCACTTCAAAAAGTTCAATATATTCTTCCAGTCTACTGTCTGGCTGAAATTTGCCCAAATTAATGTTTTTAAAAATAGGTGATCTGTTTTTTTAGTATCACTGGATGTAGACTATGCTGTGGTGGAACTAGGCGTATGTGTTGGTTTCATGCGTTAAATATATATATATATAGAGTATTTTCACATAGGTACCTACTTTGTATATCAAAAGAGTACATAACTAACATAGGTAAAAAATATCATAATTATGTGCCTATCTATATTTACTAGCAAAAGGCGGTAAACTTTACTGTGTTAAGATTTAATTTTTGAATTAGGTACAATAATAAAGTCTGAAAAGCGATAAAAACTTAATCCCTCATTATTTTTTCACGATTGCTATCTGCAGTGATTCGATCGACTTATCACATTATTTTATCAAACATTTCGATTCGATTTTCAGTAATTTGAGAGATGGCATTCAGATAACCAAAAAAAAATGTATTTTTATATTTCTCGTTTAATTTGAAGATCTTTGATCTAGCCATTGGTTAGAAGAGGAAGACAGGAGCTTGTGGCTAAAATAATAATTTCCGCACGGGTCGCCTCTAAGGTTAAGCAACACTGGTTGAGGTTGGTCTGTGAATGGGTGATCTCATCATTCATCTTAACGTTCCGAGATTTCTAAGTGTCTCGAAAAATTCGTTAAGCCCTTTGACAGTTGTGACAGATACCTAATTAGAAACCAGGAAACCGACCTATCTCACCAAGGGGTATTGGGTTACTGGATTGTGGAGATCAGACAATATTAGTCAGTTACTCCTTGTAAAATATGTGGTACTGGTATTCAGCCGTATCCGGTTTAACTGGAAGGAGAACCCAACGTTGGCGTGGGATGATCCTGAACTTCTTACAGCCCCAATTGTGTTCTTTCCATAGAAGGCAAGTACTAAGTAATTTTTGTTCGAAACTAAACGGTTGTTTAACAAAAACAGATCTCAGTCTTCATTATCATTGGATAAATAAGGTGGAGGTATATCTTATAATGAGTTAATGATTGGAAGAAGTTGTAATGGAAAATGAAATGCCTAGTATTAAATGACAATGGTTTTGGTATCTACACTAAGATACCTATCAATGAGATTTAATAAAAAAAAGAACAGTTTCCGTCATCTTGTAGGTCATCTCTGTAGACGTGGTTGTCGCCTCAGACCATGTATAGTTTGACTTCTTAGTTCGTTGTAATTGCAGAAATATATAAACAATCGTTAAACGCCACAATAGTATCCCTTTATTTGCCTTACAAAGATCGTTTCACGGCGTTCATTAGGATCATTTTTCGCAGGTACAGTGAACTTGTATCTGGCTCGAGAAGTCCATTTGAACGGCGGACACAACACCATTTTGGAATAATTATTTTTACAAGGAATTAAATTGCACTACACGCAGCACTGTACGACACAAGTAGCGACCACTGAGGAGCGCTCGCGTCGGCTCGACACTGCTTGAGCGACGCAACCGCAGCCCTTATCGCTCTTACCAGATAATCTCACCATTCCGATTGTTTTAATTATTTCACACTAAAGAATCATTACCTACTGTGTTATCAGAGAACCTTGCAATCTTATCGACGGTGTACGATTGTCACCCAATCAGTATTATTCACAATAGAGCAATTAAAATTTGCTATTCTGTAAAATAAATAGTTGTTCATCCAATAAAAATTGAAAAAACGAAGATTCGACTCAAATCCCGGCCGACTGTTTAATGTATGCCACATCAATGCCCAAAGCATACCCAGCCATCATAGTGAACTTTACGATGCGTTCTCTGTCAACAACATTCATGCTATCCTGATTTCCGAGACTTGGCTCAAACCCGAACTGCTTTCTACCACTTACTCTCTCCCTGGTTTCATTCTTCTTCGGCATGATAGGATCGGGAAGAGAGGGGGCGGTGTTGCTATTTACCTTCGCGCTGATTTTCCCTACAAAATTCTGACTACTACTTCTTCTAACGACTCTGCTGAGTTTCTTTTTCTAGAGGTTTGTGTCAAAGGAGCTAAAATCATTCTAGGGGTCGTCTATTGTCCTCCTACACTTGATTATTTCACTGAATTCGAATCAGTACTCGAATCTTTGGGTTCAGAGTATGTTCATCACATCATCATGGGAGATTTTAACACCAACCTCCTTGTCCACAATTCCCCTCGGTCCCGTAAACTACTGCATATTGACGAGTCAGCCAATCTGCATGTATTGCCTCTCCAAGCCAATCATCACAATAAAATTGGTGACGATACCTGGCTTGACCTGATCCTTACCTCTAACCTTTCCCTAGTGTCCTCACATGGTCAACTTGATGCCCCTGGCTTTTCTCATCACGATCTTATTTACCTGTCCTACATCCTTAAACCCCCTAAACCCAAGCCTATATTTCTGTACAGGCGTACCTTTGCAGGTATGAATAGTGAGCAACTCCAAAACGACGCATTGAATATCGATTGGACGCCCCTGCAGGAAGCTGCTACAAATGACGAGAAAGTTTGCGTATTGTCCCCTTTGCCTTCACCCCAGTCGATCCGGGAGAGATCAAAAAGATTATTCTATCCATTAAATCCAAAGCCGTTGGTTGCGATAATATCAGTCGTCATATGATCGTGACGGCTTTGGATCAACTCCTTTCTTCCATATCCCATATCATCAACTTTTCTCTTTTCTCTGGTATGTTTCCTTCCCTGTGGCGAAAAGCTTATGTACGGCCTTTGCCTAAGATTCCTAATCCCACTCTTTCCAGTCACTTTCGTCCAATTTGCATCCTTCCGTTTATGTCCAAAGTGCTCGAGGCCTGTGTTCATAAACAATTCTCCAACTTCATTTGCCACAACTCCCTTGTTAGTTCATATCAATCCGGTTTTAGGCCTGGGCACAGTACTATGACGGCTCTCCTTAAAGTGACTGACGATATAAGGCGCGGAATGGAAGACACTAAAGTTACCGTTTTGGTGTTAATTGATTTCTCCAACGCATTTAATACCGTCAGTCACGAAATCCTCCTGTCTATCCTATCTTATCTTATGGTCTCTCACGAGGTACTGGAATGGTTTTCCTCTTATCTTCAGGAACGTCAGCAGTCGGTTCGTGTTGGAGACTCTGCGTCAAGTTGGTGTGACCTTGCAGCTGGCGTTCCTCAAGGTGGTATTTTATCTCCTCTTTTGTTCTCCGTTTTTATAAACCTTATAACTACTAAACTTCAGTGTGCGTATCATCTCTACGCTGACGATTTGCAGTTGTACTGTCAGTCAGGTGTTGACAACATAGCGGATGCGATCGCAGAGCTAAACCGGGATTTGCTGGTGATTAAGGAGTGGGCAGACAGATTTGGGGTGGCGGTTAACCCCACAAAGTGTCAGGCTATTATATTTGGTAGCCCCTATAGTCTGAGGAAGCTGGATGGCCTCACTGTACCACCCATTATTTTTAACAGTATAGTAATTCCGTATAGCTCCGAGGTTAAGGATCTTGGTCTGCATGTCGACACTTGTCTTGATTGGCGGAAGCAGGTCTCAAGTGTTAGTCGGAAAGTCACCGGAACGTTACGGTCACTCTATCGACTGAAGAATCTTCTCCCTGCTCACATAAAGGCAATGCTTGTACAGTCCCTAATTTTTCCCATAATTGACTATGCTGATGTGTGCTACTATGACCTGAATGCAGATCTCCTCAATGAACTGGACCGCCTTCTGAATAACTGCATTCGATTCGTCTTCAACCTTCGTAAGTATGATCATGTATCAACGCATCGATCACTTTTAAAATGGTTACCCATTCGCCAGCGTAGAGCGTTAAGGGCCTTGACAACTCTGTTTTCTATTCTGAATAAGCCCTCTTCTCCTTCTTATCTGACTTCAGAAATTCAGTTTCTTTGCTCTGCGCACAATAAAAATCTTCGATCCACAAATAATCGTCTTCTACGATGTCCGACACACCGCTCTGGGTTTGTCCATTTCTCTTTCTTTGTCCAGGCGATCTTCCTTTGGAATGCGCTCCCTCTGAACATCAGGATGGCAACCAGTCGGTTGTCCTTTAAAATGAAAGCTCGAGATCACTTTCGCAAGAAGTTGGTAGATTCATCACACTCTTGATTTGTTGTATTTGTTTTTTTTTTTCTCAATATCATTCTTTATTTGTATGTATGTATCTAAGTATATATTTATTATTGTTCTTGTTTCCTCTATGACAGTCTTTTATTAAGTTGCACCTGCCATGTTATGTCTCTGCACCACCCTAAGGTCGACTGGTAGAAAATGCCTAAGGCATTAAGTCCGCCTTTGTACAATGTTTAGTGCATAAAGTTTTAAATAAATAAAAATTGATTAATTAAATCAAGTTAATGTCAAAAATAAAATACAAGATTTGTTATGCTATAATTTATTTATAACGTAAATGAGTACACAATGCCAAAGGCTTTAAAATGATTCACTTCATTTAATATTTTTCATTAGAAAAAAAAAATATTTACAAGTAAAAAGAGAAAATCAGCTTTGCAATCCATTAAAAATTGCCACACAAAAAGGAAAATTCGTATTATTAATTTACTTTAGGTATCACAAATCGTATATGAGGGGGCTCGCTGTGCACTTGGCTTAAAATTTTCGGTTAAATAATATTGAACTAGTATCCTTTATGTAGATCCGTGCATTAATAAAATGTGTAAAGTAGGTACCTATAAAATGTGCGGAAACGGAAGACATTTATTATGTAACATCTATTGTAGTTTACATTAAACTTCAAAAACATTTTGTCAACATTATACTTACAATGTACAGATACAGGAATTGAGCACGGTTTTGTAATAATATTTCAAATACTGGCCGGCTGCGAGTGTGCGCTGTGGCCCACTATGCAACTGTAACGCATACTGATCGCTTTCACTACAAGCAACTTCACTAAAACCTCAACTTACTATATTGGTCTAAGATGGTACATACTATAAATTTTAGTGTTACGTTTTTTTCAACAGCCTTGAATTTCAAAAGCAAAACATTTTCACATTACACTTACTCGTTAACATTATTTTTTGATGACGACGTCACAAGCTACAAACTAGACTGGCCACTAATTAATTAAACAATCAGTATGCATTACTTCTTCTAACTATGTACGGGTTAATCGAAACGATTAAAATCATAGACGTGATGCGTGCCGATGTCGTGCATTACTATGAGTGACAGCACGTCTACGACTTTAGCGATTGACACACGGGAGCAAAAATGGCCCCTAATATCTGAATAACCTACAACACCAACAGAACAGCTTTGACGAGTGCAATTGACGAACAAGTGATATTATAGTGAACTTATAGTTGATAAAAAAAAATACTAAAACTAAACAATAAAATCAAATAGAATCACATGTACTTTTTTCTGTACTAAGATACAAAATCTTGCATTAATCAGACAATTCCTACAAACCTAAGAATTACTTAAAATAACGCATTCACGCATGAGTATTCAGCAGTAAAGCACAAAATATTGTTCGAAGCTGCAACGAGACTACAATAACATACGATAAAAGTAAATATAACTTATTATATAAAGCCAGTGGCACTAAAAGGTGAGAGTAATAATCCGTAAAAAGAAAATATGACACGAACCGCTTATTACAATATCGTACGGAAAGAAAATAGAATACGAATCGAGACAAAGAGACGAAAACTAATTCCGTAAATATCACATGAAACCTTTACGAGTAAGCACCTTTAAAGTTCGTATAAACAAGAAGACTCTCACTGGCCCACTCGTACACATATGCGCCTGTGATTCTCCTCATTCCACGGCTTTTTGCTTGCTCTCACGCCATCATAGCCTAGCTTTACTTGCATACCGATGATCAATCACTTTAAAGTTTTCTAATACAATTAAAAAATACTTAGTTGGTACGAATAAAAGATAAAAATAATTTGTAAAAGAGATATATTATAAGTACGTGTAAAAAAAGGTAATGATCACATAAATACTATGACCGTATGTATATACGTAGGTAGGTACCAAATGGACTAAATTTAGTAGAATTTGTCACAAACGATGTTTAAAAATCTAAATCCCATCCGGAAGTTTCGTCTGGCGGCTGTTTATCCTCGGGGTACTTCTCAAAGTTACCGAGGTCCAGGTCATTAGCAACCGGCTGTATAAGAGGAGCCTTCAGTCGCCTCTCCAGGAGTCCCTCCCAGTCGAAGCCTAAGAACCACCTGCACAATTGAGAGATATTAATGAATGATGAGATTAGGTCTTCGTAGAGGTATCTGCAAGTATGAGATCAACAGATAAAAATTATTAGGCTTCTCAAGTGATCCATATTTAGATATAACTTTCTCAAATTCATTCATTTTAATATATTTACTTTTAATAGAAACTTAATAGCGAATACGAAGGCAGATTATATTGTTACAGCAAGGTACAAGCACATGTACTCGTATAAATGTAAATTAACATGATAATAAGAATCAACATTTTGAAGATTGAAGACAAACGACGCATAGGAACTTCTATTGTGTACCTATACTCTTGTACATAATAAATGTATGTGTCGGATCCTTTGTAGTGTCTACGAGACACGAAATTAATTAATAATTATAAGTTCGTTACACATGCTATACATTTTGGCCGTTGATGACGACATCAGAGACATGTGACATTGAACCAGAGATATAAATCAATGCCTTGAACATACTTATGACTTTTGATGTCTGCTATTCCGTTTTTGAGATATCCGAGTCGTTCCGCGGGCACAGCTCGGCACAGCTTGCGGATGAGCATCTGCGCAGACTTGGCGACTCGCGGGTGGAACGCGACCGCGTCTATTCCGCGCAGGATCAGCGTGTACGTCTTCATATGATCTCCCCCGGGCGCGCGGAACGGAGGCTTGCCAACCAATAGCTCATGAATCAGCACTCCCAGTGCCCAACAGTCCACAGCTCGATCGTGGCCCTGCATCGAGTGCATATTTAGTAAAAGACGATTCAAAAACGGTAGTAGCGTCAGCTTTTAGTTACCAACCGACAGTCTTTGCAACCGACCTTATTAAGCACTATTTCAGGAGCGACATATTCAGGTGTGCCAGCAAATGTCCACGTTTTGCTATTTGGTGAAATCCGTTTAGCAAATCCAAAGTCAACCTATAAAAAATATAGGTTTTGTGTTTCACATTGTCAAAATTATAGATACAACTTACATATTTGGTTATCAATAAATGTAGGTAAGTAGGTTTTACCAATTTAATATATCCTTGTTTATCGAACATCAAGTTTTCAGGCTTCAGATCCCTGTAGATAATATCTTTAGAATGCAGATATGCGAATGCTTCGACAACACAAGCCATCATGAAGCGAGCAATGTTCTCAGGGAAGTAGCGCTGCTTCTGAAGAATAGTCCAAACGTCACCGCCCAGGACGGGCTCCATAAGGAAGTAAATATATTTGTTGTCTTTGAATGTGCGATATAATCTGAAAATGAAAAAAAAAGTAAATTATTGATTAATATAATCATGATAGATTAATTTCATTTTCGTTTGACGTAAGTAGTTGTTGTAATTAATTGATTTTTAACTTGGACAAAAGTGTCGTCAAGTGTAACCCAGATATCTCAAGGTTTAGACTTATCTCTTCGTTAAAAATATCACCTGTCACCAAGGTAAATCTTGAACAAAAGTTAGGTACTCGTAACAATAAGATGAAATGAAAATCGTAGAACTACCTACCTAATTTAAATTTATTTGTATGTTGAAAGTTAGTTATGTACATGAATGAGTTAGTGGAGTTCAAGTCCAGTTATATAACCTTCATTTTACCTACATAAAGTCGCATTATCGTTTTTCTTATGTTCACCTTTTTATTTACCTCGCTGTACTTATTTTGAGATCACAACGGGAACAGGACATTAACATTACCTTGCCCTATTTATGTCGCAGTACTGTACATATTTAGAAAATACTAGTACTTGTAGTACTACCTATTACTTATTCTGTGGTACTAGGTAATACAAACATTTACCTGCAAATAAATGGATTTTTGCACGACATCATGATATTTTTCTCATTGTAGGCATGTTCCTGCTGCTGTTGCTGCACCATGTCGACCTTCTTGAGGCACTTGAGCGCGAATGTGAGTGACTTGTTAGGCTTGTACTGTACCAGCTCCACGCGCCCGAACCCACCCACACCCATCGTACCAACTATCTCCAAGTCTTTGAGTTCCACGAATTCGAATTCTGCAAGATATAATTCATCATCCAGTCATCAATGCAAACATTAAATTGTCGCGCACTAAATAACGAATATCTAGGTCAAAGATAATGTAGGTTCTACTTTAAATCCGCATTAAAATTTGGCACGCCAATCATGGCAGTAAGTCCCCTCTTTAAGGAGTGACTGGAGAAGCGTCACGGTGTCCTCACCTTTCGCATGACGCAGATCCTCACCGTAACGGGAGAGATGTGCCCCGCTTGGGCAGATCACCGCCGTGTCCCCGTGGGGGTGATCGGCGGCAACGACCACTCGCACCGGGCTCTGGTATAGTTCATGATTCGGAGCGAGAGGGAATAGGAGGTAGTCGCCTCTTTCTGCGAAGCAAAAATGCTAACGAAGGAGGCGGCCGCTCGTGTGAGGGAACAGACATCCGAATCCTTCCGGATCCGGATCAGACTTCCAGCCATTGTAGGCGGGGGCTTCCGGACGACGAGCAATGGGTACCTAGCTCGCCGTCCATCCGGACCGTGGCCGAGTCGTCGACGGCGTATAGTGTTTCACGCGAGCCTCAAAGAGATGTCACCAAAATCACCCCCAGCCCCCGGCCCCTGGAAGCCTACTGGGGTCATGAGTCGACTTCTGAAAGGGTTACGCGTGGTCCTGGGACGTAAAGGGTAACTGAAGGAACATATATGTTAAGCCATGGAAAACCAGTGACCCCAGTGTTCAGCTATATTGACTGAACATGAAGAGAAAATCCGTCCAGTATTGAGATTTGTGGCAGTTTCTGTTCACGCTCATACATATTTTTAGGATTCCGTACCTGAAAAGGAAAAAACGGAACCCTTATAGGATCACTTTGTTGTCCGTCCGTCTGTGTGTCTGTCTGTCAAGACCCTTTATCTCGGTTGTTGTTGTCGTTGAAATTATACCATATACTCAGGTCTGCGGACTCTTAAAGCTGTAAAAAAATTCAAACTTATAAGTTAATGAGAAAAAAAGATTTCGATACACTCGAGGAAATCAAAATTCATAGAGTATTTCTCGTTGACGAAGAATCCTGAAATTTGGCATAAAGCAAGGTACACAAGTATAGGAATAAATCTGAAAACTATAAGTTTGATATTACGTCACAATTTTTTTTTTTGTGATTCGGAAAAATCTTCCGGTACTCCATTCCTGGACTGAACTATTTACATAGGTAAGTTTGAACGGAACCCTCAGGGCGCGAGTCCGACTCGCACTTGTCCAGTTTTTTAGAAAGATAAACAATTACTTACCACTTTTAACTTGCGACGATTTCTTTTGTTGTGACAGTCTCGGCGCATCGTGACGAATTTTCTTCAGTTCCTCTAAATTGCCGAGTAATTCCGTGAATGGTCTATCAAAGTAAAGAAAATGTGACTTAATTAACTTATGTTTTTTTAGTTATTTTTTTAAGTATTAATTATTATTAGTTTATTGAATACATAATTGTAATATATACTATAAACAGAATACCTGTTTTTTTTCTAAATGGACAATAAACTCTTTCTCTCCGGCCTTTAGCTAGTACGGGCAGGATATTTTTTTAACAAATGAATAATTACCCTCGTTCCAGCGTCAGACACTCGACGCCCGGCGGCTGCGCGGTGACGGTGGCCAGCCGGCGGTCTTCGTGCAGCAGTGCCTGCTCGCCGAAGAACTGGCCGCGGCCAAGCACCCCGATGCGCTTCTCGCCCCCTTCATCTTCCCGTTTCGTCACCACAACAGTTCCACCCCGAATGATATAGAACTTGTCACCCCGGTCCCCTTGTCGAACCACCGGTGTACCCGCCGCAAAGAATTCCTGAAACATGTTATCATAATTTCACGTTCGCCTTGTCTGATAATTATTTTATATTTTATAGATTATTTGATTGTCATACCCTCTTGAGGAATTCGGATATTTTCTCAAGTTCGATAGGATCAATGCCTTGAAGTAGAGGCACTGAAGCCAGGAAACGCATATTGTCATCTTGCTCTTGTTGTAGACTGCGTACCATAATCTTTTGGAAAACTCGTCGCTCCAACATCCATACTTGTGCTTCTGTTATACCTAATTGAAGTAGAATATAATGTAGGTCATGGTCCCGTAGCTATGTTTTTTGCTTCTAAGTTGTATTATATAATCCTTATAAAAATCAGCTTACATCGTATTGAGGCGAAGCGTTTCGCTTTGTAAAGAATAGCGAGTTCACCAAATACTTCTCCGCCTCCGAAGGTTTTTACAACCTGACCACCTTTGAGAACCTCAAACTGTCCGTTTGCTGAAACAAATAGATGGCTTCCGCTCTCTCCCTCCCGGATGATGAGGCTACCGGCTGGGAACTCGTGGCGACTCATCGCTTCCACCACTGCTCCAATTCGCACACTATCCATTAAGTTCCTCAAGAAGTCATTAGTCATCACAGCCTTTCTTATTTGCTCAGCTGACCTATAAACAGTATTATGATTTTACGTAATTTAATATGCAAGTTACTTTATTCTAATAGTGGGTCAGACTTAAATATGAGCATCATTTATTAAACGGTAGGAGAGAGTAAACTAACTTACGTCTTATCCTTTTCATATTTGTCATAGTGCAGATCTTTTAGACGGGATTCCGTGGGTGTGTGGGGAGCAATCACGCCACTCTTACGGCGGCTCTCCTTTGTCCGCTGCTGCTGCTGCACGAGCTCCGATATCGTCTCCGTGTCAGAATCTCGACTGTATCTTGACTTGGTGGTGCTGACCTTTTTGCCGTCTCTTAACGCTACATCATTTGTACTAGTACTACTATTATTACTGATTACAGGAGTGACAGGGCCATGTTCGTTCTCGTCAGATATATCCCCATCGCTAATCGGTTGAAATGTATTTAGGGCAACGTCAGGTATTATCTGAAAGTAAGTGATAATAAAATCAAAACATTATAAAATTTTTGTTGGAATTAAATTGATGACGATCACTGATAAGTGACGAACATCTATGGATTATCAATACGGGTATTTATTTCTTTGCCTCATATTAAATGTCGATACTAGTTGTATTAACTTCGACGCAGCGAAGTGCAAAAACGCAACATTTCAAGACGTAGACGACATGTTTCAGAGGTAGATATAATTTGTTGTTAAGTTCACATAGTATTATAAATTGTAGATAGGTACCTATTCTACTATTATGAGTGTGATGAAGATGAGGAGTGGAAAATAGGGTAAAAAGAAAGGTAGGGGTGGAATGTTTATTAATGTCTTTTTTTTTAAATATACAATACTAGCTTCTGCCAGCGGCTTCGCCCGCGTGTAAGTCGGTTTCTCCATACAAACTTTGGATCCCCGTTTCATCCCCTAAGGGGGTGAATTTCGAAAAATCCATTCTTAGCGGATGTCTACATCCTATATGAAACCTACCTGCCAAATTTAAGGTTTGTAAGTGTTATAGTTTCTGAGATTTCGTAATTAATCAGTGAGTGGAGCTTTTATATATATAGATTGCTGGATGACAGCAATGTCGAGGAAAAGGTACTTCGACGCCTATGTACATAGATAGATTTAGTATTTAGTTAGTTAATATTTAAGTTTGTATTATTGTTATTTAACTAATTAAAAAAAAGTTTTTATTCTAGTTTTAAAATATTGCAGAGAACTTAACCATCTTACGTATCGTCTTCAGTCTTTCTTGTCAATATTAATATCTATAGGAATGATTTATGCCAGACTGTACTGATCGCGTAGTTTGGGATACGCGGTTCGGCTCGACTAAATATAGTACCTAATACATGGCTCGTGTCATTATACATGTTTCATACGTAGCTTGTTACAGCAGCCGTTGCATATGTAGCATCTATAGAATGTATCTAACTTTTGTAGTAGCACATTGTTTTTATCGTAGCACTGTTCTAAGCAATTTCAATCTAAGAGCGTAGCGTCTATCGTAGCGTTCGTAGCACGTAGCTTCGTAGCTATTGTCGTAACTTCTATCGTAGCGCGTAACTTCTATCGTAGCGCGTAACTTGTCTCGTAGCGCGAAGCATTTCGTAAGACCGTTGCACAGCAGATGCACCCCCTACCAAATGAACGCCGAAGTATGTAACATCAACTGTTATTGAACAATAATGTTTGTCTATATTTTTTTACGATTTCACTATATTACTTTTAATCAGTAATAGAGAATTATTTATTTGGTAGGTAATAGTACCTACCTATTCCATTTTACTGCATTCTATATTATCGGGACTTTACCGATACAAAAACTAGATATTTTATTAACATTAACCGTTTGAATTGTTGAATTGTATCGTTATTATTAATGAATTGGTTTGACTTTGAACTATAACGTATGTACGTATGTACGTCCGCGGAACAATTGATAAAGTAATGGCGGGCCGCTTTTACTTTCTGTTCATTAAAACTTACTACCTGCGTAATGCCATTTTGAAGCGGACGATTGGAAGATCTTTAATTTGGTTAGGAAACTTGTTATAAATTTTAATAGAAATAGGGTAGCAACTTCGCCTATATAGTTCCATTTCATTTTTTGGATGTTTTGGATTGATTTGTTCGTTTTTGATTTTATTTTTGTATTTTGTATTTGGGTTTTTTGAACTTTTTCTAGATTATTTTGTGAACAAGTTGTTGGTGTGCCTTATAAATAAAAAAATAAAAACTTACATTTATCTCCCAGTTTTTCAAACATCTCAAGATGAGATTTCGTAAAACATAATTTCCTTAATAACAAACATTGGTACCTAGCCGCCAGGAAAGCGTCAATGAAGCTCGACGAGTCCCCGAGAATCGATTTGACTTCTTTGAACATAAATACGCAACGAAATTAATCAGAAAAGATCAGTCGAGCAAGAGAAACTGGTAGCTTGGTCTGTGCAAAGCCTAAGTACCTTATAATAAAAGAACTTTAAAAGAATAGGCGACGGTAAGTCTCCTCTTTGAGGAATCTCTAGAGAGGTACTATGGCGTCCTCACTTTCCGCCTGACACAGGTCCTCACCGGACTGCCGAAAATGGGTGTTTCGGGAGGTTGTGAAGATGAGGTGAGGCTTGGAAAGAAGGGGTTGTTGGGGTTGATGTCCACGAGTCTATTTTTCTCGAAAAAACTTTTTACAAAAAAAATACAACCAACTTTAAAGTAAAAAAGAACACTGAAAAGTGTAAGTACTTTGAAGTTGGTTGTGTTTTTTTTTGTAAAAAGTTTTTATTTCACACTTTTTAGTTATGGTACCACCACTAAAAAGTACCCCTCGGCCATGCTTAAATACTTTATAGCCAGAGCGCATCTCATGACAATTCTAATAATACCAAACATGTTCTAGTTCCGGTGCCTTCAACTTCAGGTTTCATCATCAGATCAGTTCAATATATTCCCTTCTCATTTCAGTCAGTCATCGACTACGCGTATAAATAAAACAACTTTACTTGTTACGACAGTTCTGCTGTGATCCTATGAGGAGTTCTGTTCCATATCTTCGAAGTTCATGATCAGATCATAACAATAATTCTATGGGACCAACGTGGAAGCATAATAAACTTTCAATAAAAAAAAAAATTTTCACGTTCGGTCCACAATTGACCGAAAAATCGGTAAACATACATAAAAAAAACATACATTCAGTCGAACATAGAACCTCCTCCTTTTTGAAGTCGGTTAAGTCAAAGTCAAAGTCAAAGTCAAAGTCAAAATTTTTTTATTTCACATAGGCCTACATGGGCACTTATAAAACGTCAGAAGCTAGTGCACAGTTCCAAATTGGTCGTTTCCTATGGAGAAGAACCGGCAAGAAACTCCATGGTTACTCTTTTTAAAAAAATGATTGTTTACAATATTTTCATATTACAGTATTAATAGACATTATGTAAGAACAGTGTAGACCAGTCGATATTGTACCCAAAAGCACAATAAAAATAATAATATTTAAAAAAAAAAAGTGAGTCGTAATAGGAAGTAACCTAAGAATTCGCGAAGTCCACGGTGTTCTCACATTCACATTAAAAAAAAAGAAGCTATATATATAAAAAAAAAAAACAAGAACAATAAGTAATTACAATTATCAATAAATGACATGTCAACAAAAAGAAAATTACTAACGAATTTATGGTGGTTGGCGTCTACTAATATAAAAAATATTGCAAAAGCAATGTGTAGGAAGAAAAGAAAAAATGTATATATTACAACAAATGTGGAGCAGTTAATAGATAGATGTACACAATATTATGAGTTACCAGGGGGCCATATGTGCAGAAGCAGTCATTGCCAAACAAGCGTGTCTTCGACATAGTCTTTAACCTTGTAATACGCTTTTTTAGTTAGGACACGCTTAATATGGGTTTTGAACTTGCCCTCGCTAAGTTCAGTCACCGCCTTTGGTAGCTTGTTATAAAAGCGTATGCTGTTTACTAAAAATGACTTGCTGGTCTTAGCTAATCTCCATTTGGGTAATACAATTTCGTGTTTACTGCGCGTATTTATGTTATGAAAATCGCTTCTAATTTTGAAAAGTCCTAGGTTTTTACGAACGTACAAAATACTTTCCAAGATATAAAGAGAAGGCAGAGTAAGTATATCGATTTCTTTGAATTTATTTCTGAGGGACTCACGAGGACCCATTTTATAAATAGCCCGGATTGCTCTCTTTTGCAATATGAAAATTGAGTCCACATCAGCTGCAGATCCCCACAGTAAAATGCCATAAGACATAATACTGTGGAAATAAGCATAGTAAACTAACCTAGCGGTGGCTACATCTGTCAATTGCCTTATTTTTCGTACTGCATATGCGGCTGAGCTTAATCTACCTGAAAGAGTTCTAATATGAGCGCCCCACTGCAGTTTAGAATCAAGTCAAGTCAAGTCAAAAATTTTTTATTTCACATAGGCCTACATGGGCACTTATAAAACGTCAGAAGCTAGTGCACGGTTCCAAATTGGTCGTTTCCTATGGAGAAGAACCGGCAAGAAACTCCATGGTTACTCTTTTAAAAAAATGATTGTGTACAATATTTTCATATTACAGTATTAATAGACATTATGTAAGAACAGTGTAGACCAGTCGATATTGTACCCAAAAGCACAATAAAAATAATAATATTTAAAAAAAAAAAGTGAGTCGTAATAGGAAGTAACCTAAGAATTCGCGAAGTCCACGGTGTTCTCACATTCACATTAAAAAAAAAAAGAAGCTATATAAAAAAAAAAAAAACAAGAACAATAAGTAATTACAATTATCAATAAATGACATGTCAACAAAAAGAAAATTACTAACGAATTTATGGTGGTTGGCGTCTACTAATATAAAAAATATTGCAAAAGTAATGTGTAGGAAGAAAAGAAAAAATGTATATATTACAACAATCGATAGTTATACCTAAAAACACAGTTTCCGTAGTAACATCAAGTTTGTTGCCGTCTAGAATTAGATTAACGCCAACTTGAGGGACATTTGGTAATGAAAATTTCATACATTTAGTTTTATTCGCATTTAATAAGAGATTATTAGCTGCGAACCATTTCGAAAGAACAGTCAGACTTTCATTGACTTGCAAGACATCCGTATCTTTTCTATCCACTTTAAAAATAAGAGAAGTGTCATCAGCAAACAGAATTATATCGGATAAATTAGCCATCATATAAGGAAGGTCATTAATATAAACTAGAAAAAGAAAAGGGCCAAGAATTGAACCCTGGGGCACGCCCATCTTTATTAAAGACCCCGAAGACGTCGAAATAGGAAAAAACAAGATCAGCAGCTCGTCCACGAATTCCGTAATGATGTAATTTACGGATCAGAGTATTATGGTCAACACAGTCAAATGCTTTTGAGAGGTCACAGAATATGCCAATAGCATCCTGGGACTTCTCCCAGGATTCCAAAATGTGACTGATGAGTTTCACTCCTGCATCCGTCGTTGACCTTCCTTTCGTGAAGCCAAACTGATGACTATGCAAAATCCTATTTGAATTGAAATGAGACAACATCTGGTCGAGCATGATTTTTTCATAGATTTTACTCAATGCTGGAAGCACAGATATAGGTCTATAATTAGAGGGATCACTCTTACTCTCTACTTTACTATGTTTCATTAAATCAGGGAACATTCCGCTGTCTAAGCATTGATTAAATATGCCTGTTAGGACAGGAGCAATAGTATCAATAATATCTCCAAGAACCTTAACGGATATACCCCATAAGTCTTCAGTGTTTTTTATATTAAGACTTTTGAATGTTTTTATAATTGTATCAACAGAGATACGCTTAAATTCAAAGGTTGGTATATCCTTAGTGAAATGTTCTTTCAAAAAAGATTCAGCTAGCAAAGACGAGGAAGGGAGAGATTTCGTAACTTCTATTGGGATGTTGGTGAAAAAGTTTTCTAACGTCTCAGCCACTTCTGACCTATCTGAGATAATTTTATTATCAATTTTTAGCGACAATTCATTCCGATCTCGTTGGTTTGTCTTTCCAGTTTCCCTGCTTATCACCTTCCAGACAGCTTTTATTTTATTATTAGAATTTTCAATTAACTTACTTATTGATTTAGATTTAGCTTGGGCGCAGACTCTTTTGAATAACTTTGAATACATTCTAACGTGGTTATGCAAGTTAAGATCAGATGACAAGGATTTTTCATGATATAGCTGATATAAAGTATCTCTGCTTTTTCTTATTCCAGCAGTAGCCCATTCATTAAATTTGGATTTATTATTGATTTTAACTTTTTTAACTGGGCACGCCTTATTAAATTCTCGGCATACTGTAGAGAATAATGTATCATAGTTTACATTGGGTTCTTGCGAATCAAAATTGGCTGTTGAGAGACTACTAAAAACATTATGATTAAAATAATTTAATTTATTTTTAGTAAGCGGTCTAAACTCTGCAGGTAAATCTAATTGTAACGTTTTGACTAACTCGAAAGATACGAGTTGACCAGTGTGGTCAGACCTCGCGCCACTAATTATGGAAGAGTTTTTTATATTACAATTAGTAAATATATTATCTATGCATGAAGCTGAGGTAGGTGTTATTCTTGTTGCTTCATGAAAAATACATTTTAGATTAAAAGAACTAAACAGTGAGAGAAGTTTACATTTTTCTGGTGAATTTACCAGTAAATTGATATTTAAGTCCCCACAAACGAAGACTAATTTGTTATCTGTAATAAGTTTATTTAGTATTTCTTCTATTAAGATCAAAAAAGATGTCAAGTTTGATGCAGGTGGTCTATAAACACATAAGAAAGTTTGGCCTTCAACCTCTGCACATGCTACCTCACATAAGCGATCAACAGAGCAAGCAGTGATATCTTTCCTTTCCTTATATCTTAAAGAATTATTACATAATATCAAGGTACCACCCCCTACCGATGATCTATTGTACGCACTGGCAACTGAAAAATTATCCACATTGAACACCATTCTATCTGGTTTTAACCAAGTTTCACAAAAACACAAGATATCCATATGATATTTATCTATTAACATTTCCACATCTAGAATTTTGCCAGAGAAGCGATTTATATTCTGATGGTACAATAAAATGTTATTATTAGGCTTCTCTTTTGTCGTTTCTAAAAGTTTAAAGAATCTATATCAGTATTATTAGGAATACTAGATAATACTGATTCGTCACTTAACCTAATCTCAGTTAAATTATCAATAACTGCATGTATATTAAAAGCTAACAAAGTAGCCAATAAATGTCGACTTTTTTTGGGAAGAAACATATGTTCCCGTATCAAAACAAAATCTCTAACAAAATTGTTAGTATCAAAATACAATAAACGGTCACTATGACGGCATGACAAGATGTGCATTAAGTTATTAAGGCTAAAAATATGATCATTTTCATGATCATGTAAATAGTCCGAATAAGGCAATGCACATAATATTAATTTAGCCAATTTCAAATTAAGCAGGGTTTCGATACCTATAACTATGTCCCTTTTAGTTATACTTAGACTATTTCCCATTAAAAGTACCACTGTGGTCTGCTCATTCATTGGTGTATTTTTTATTTTATGAACAAGCTCATTAAAATGCAGGTTATGGTAACAATGACTCACAATGGTGTGTTTGCAACGGTTATTTAACAAAGATCCAAAACCTGTCCCTAATCTATCCGAATACACCAAAATATTACTTTGACAAGGGATTACAGATTCTGTAGTATGAGGTTCATGTTTAGAGGATCCTGATATTTCATGCTGGGGCATGGGAGGTGGCGGTGTGGGAGCACAACTACAGGTGAGATGGTTGGTCAATGACTCATACCGCTCTGCATTGTACTTCACCAAGTCCACCAACTCACAAGCCTCCTGCATGCGCTCACTCAACATCTGTTGGCTAGACTCATACTTACAAAAGATTTCTTTTATTGTATTTTCCCTACACTGTAGTTCCTTTTGAAGGTTCTGTATATCAAAGTTATACATTAATTTGCTATTTTCCAACTTATAATTACTTTCTTTTAATTGTTTTTGTAAGTTAAAACGCTGCTGTCTAAGATCAATATTACATTTATAAACACTCTGAGTCTTTAAGAGTTTCTTATACTTTTTAATGTTCTTAGTGATTTTAATGTATTTCTTAATTTTATTGTGACTACCTAAAATTGGACATTTAGTTAGGGTATCGTCCCCAGTTAGGTCTATGGTTACGGTGGGTTTCTTACACTCACATTCAGATGTACAAATGGTTAAAAATGAAAACCCTCAGTTCCCATCAGGTCCACGATATTTTAAAATATTCAATATTTTCTTTCCCTACGGGTGGGTCCATGGGAATGTTTGGTAAGTACAGTCAACAACAAAAACTTGGTTAAGAGATGAGATAAAAGATGAAGATCAAGATCATGACCAACGGCTCTACAAGCAACATACATCAATGTGGGCAGTGTATAATATCATATCCAGGAATATATCTACTTGGGCCAAGTAATCTCTTTCCAGGCAAGGTAAGATAAGGAAATAACACGCCGAACAGGCCAGCAATGCCTGGAAGAGCTGATGGTAATAAAATAACTATTTAATAATACATTATGATATAAGTGTGTAATGTTAGTGATTACCGTCGAGGCGGTATTTAGACACGAGCCGTGGCAAAGGTCTTAAGAGAGCCAAGAACGGTAATCATTAATTACTCACGTGTATCATACGACGTTTTTCAATACACTTGTGAAGGAAACAACAGTAAAACTAGTAAAATTTCTGTGACATGGCGGTAAAAATCTGTTTTCATAAGCGCGCGCATCATTTATCAAATAAAAAAATTATTTGCCCCTAGAGGAAAGCTAAGGTATTTTGATCATACTGCCTAGTCTTACGTTTATGTTTTCTTGCGTGAAAAGTTTTTACGATAATGTCTTTCGTAGTGACAATAGAATACGGATGTAAAATTTTCTAATGATTTTGTAGTAAGTATTTAATTTTATTTTATTAATACAGTCATTGAACTTCACTGGAATAACAAAATATCACGCCAAAAACCGTGCGCATCTTAAAATGGCGGCCATATACCACAAAAAATATAAACAAATTTTATTTGAATGTACGATTAATTTACTAAATCCTTTTTTTATTCAATAAATCGTTTGTACAAGTTAAATTTGTCCATTTTAACTTATAAATTGGATGAAATAAGTAAGCAAGACACTAATTTATATAATATTGAACGCAATGACTTAATGGGAATTGAGTTGAATGAACAAAAAAGTTTTAACTACATTATAGCACTAGTGCGTCGAAAATGGTAATCAAAATGTCACAGTTTGGTAACGAATGCCATTATATACCCAAGAGCAGTGCAATAAGAGTCACTTTCTGAGCAAGTGTGTTGAAAAGTAATTTTATTAAAGCATTTTCAGAATAATCAAAATAAATCAACTCTATTATTAACTTGTTAGGAAAAACAATAGTATATTGTTACCCTAGAGGTGAAAGTAACTTATTTAGCCCCGAGAAGGAGTTTGGTGTCCGAGCGTAGCGAGTTCGCCAATATTTCGAGGGACTAAATGAGGCCGTAAATTTCCACATGTATGAAACGACGTATTTCCAATACACTTCGAAGAAATAAATAAACGGGGTTGACTGGCGACTCGTGGGGGCTGCTTGGCGCCCAGCCTGATACGATAATTAATGTACAAATGTGGCGGGGGCGAGTTGGCACACTTTTCCGTACTAGTGCGAAAAACAGCAAATTACATGACTACAAGCGTTACGGGTAGGAGAGGGTTTTCGAGTAAGCATGTGGAAAAAGTATTTGATGGTATCCGACCTAAAAAAAAAGACGGCAGTTCTTGTTTTCTCAGAGCGGCTAAATGGCTAGGGGCCAATTAGGGCTTTAATTATTCTGCCCACTACAAGTCCATGCTTGTCGATGGAAATTGTAATAGTTTCGTCTCTAGATCAAAATAGATAGGTAGAATAGATAGATAGGTAGGTTAATTATGAAACTGTAAAATAACAACATCGTTGAAGAAGAAAGATAACTTTACTTTTTTATTTAAATATGTCAATGCCGGCTCGACGGTCTGATCGATCGCCGAGCACGGTGCAACAAAATTGGATCCACGTCAGTGGCAGAATGCGGCTTCACGAAAGGCGTTCCGTTTTTTATTAAGGTCGATGGTTGGTAGCTCGATATTGGACTGGACTGGTCTGAAGGGTAATTGGCTGTAACAGAGTCTCTTCTTGCCGACGAGCATAACGGTATTGTTGTCAATAGGTGTTCCGTTACAGTGGAATCTTTTCTTGTAACTGCGCAGGAAGTCAGAGAAGAGTGTCCAGATACAGGTGAATTCGAAATTAACGGCGGTGAAGAAATAGGTGGCAGCTCCACTACATCTACACGAAGGTGAATATGATTAGCGTGTCACTGTTTCTCTTCCCCATTAGGAGCAGTGAGTCTTTACGGGTACGTGTTGCGCGACATTGGGAGTGGTGACAGTACTTGTGGGATCGTGTTGCGACTGTCGCTGGTTGCTATGCATTTTTCCCATGCGAGTTGCTATATAAATATACTCGCTGTGACCATGTTTAAAGCATCGTTTTTCTGAAATTGTTTAAACTGGAGTATTTTCCTGAGGTTTGATCAAATTTTGGATAATAAACAGTTTACCTGTCGGCCAAACATTACTTGAGCTGGAGATTTACCAGTCGCGGTGTGTGGAGTATTTCTGTAAGAGAATAGAAATTGGTAGTAGAGGTGATGTTTAATACTTTTTTCCCTGGATATCATTCAGGACTTAAATGTTCTCACAAGACGTTCCGCTAGGCCGTTTGTGTGAGGGTGACAAGGATCAGACGTCGCATGATGAATTCCCGGACTTTTACAATAAATGAACATTCTTTGTGAACTGAGGCCCCTTGTCTGATCAAATGTACAAAATTATGTCATCAAGAATGGAACATAGATTTCGTGATGTCGTGTTTTTCACGGATTTTATCTCGATCCACTTTGAAAGAGCGTCGCAGAGAATCAACTAATAAGTTCCTTCAAAAGGTCCCGCAAAATCAACATGAATTCGCTCCCAGCTTCTCTCGGGGCTTGACCAGAAGAACACAGGCAATTCCGGATTAGAGGGTCCGTTCTCTTGGCATTTACGACATTTCTTGAGCAATATGTGTCAATGTATTCTTCAAGAGAACGGAAAACCGTGCTTAGGCTCTCATTGCAGATATTCCAGTGTGATCTCGGTGAAGGTAATTTTACATAGTGGAACCCGATGATTCCAGCACAACAATTCTGCCGGGCCACATTAGAATTTTATTTTCAACAGATAATATTCCTTTTTCGGAAAAAATGTTTCAGATCACTATTATATTTCAGTTCTCTCCAGCCAGTATTCAAACATTTCTTCCATTGGTTAGAAGAGGAAGACAGGAGCTTGTGGCTAAAATAATAATTTCCGCACGGGTCGCCTCTAAGGTTAAGCAACACTGGTTGAGGTTGGTCTGTGAATGGGTGATCTCATCATTCATCTTAACGTTCCGAAATTTCTAAGTGTCTCGAAAAATTCGTTAAGCCCTTTGACAGTTGTGACAGATACCTAATTAGAAACCAGGAAACCGACCTATCTCACCAAGGGGTATTGGGTTACTGGATTGTGGAGATCAGACAATATTAGTCAGTTGCTCCTTGTAAAATATGTGGTACTGGTATTCAGCCGTATCCGGTTTAACTGGAAGGAGAACCCAACGTTGGCGTGGGATGATCCTGAACTTCTTCTTCTTCTTCTTTCCATAGAAGGCAAGTACTAAGTAATTTTTGTTCGAAACTAAATATATAAAAATAGATTTCATTCTTCATTATCATTGGATAAATAAGGTGGAGGTATATCTTATAATGAGTTAATGATTGGAAGAAGTTGTAATGGAAAATGAAATGCCTAGTATTAAATGACAATGGTTTTGGTATCTACACTAAGATACCTATCAATGAGATGTTAATAAAAAAAAGAACAGTTTCCGTCATCTTGTAGGTCATCTCTGTAGACGTGGTTGTCGCCTCACACCATGTATAGTTTGACTTCTTAGTTCGTTGTAATTGCAGAAATATATAAACAATCGTTAAACGCCACAATAGTATCCCATTATTTGCCTTACAAAGATCGTTTCACGGCGTTCATTAGGATCATTTTTCGCAGGTACAGTGAACTCGTATCTGGCTCGAGAAGTCCATTTGAACGGCGGACACAACACCATTTTGGAATAATTATTTTTACAAGGAATTAAATTGCACTACACGCAGCACTGTACGACACAAGTAGCGACCACTGAGGAGCGCTCGCGTCGGCTCGACACTGCTTGAGCGACGCAACCGCAGCCCTTATCGCTCTTACCAGACAATCTCACCATTCCGATTGTTTTAATTATTTCACACTAAAGAATCATTAACTACTGTGTTATCAGAGAGCCTTGCAATCTTATCGACGGTGTACATTGTCACCCAATCAGTATTATTCACAATAGAGCAATTAAAATTTGCTATTCTGTAGAATAAATAGTTATTCATCCAATAAAAATTGATTAATTAAATTAAGTTAATGTCAAAAATAAAATACAAGATTTTTTATACTATAATTTATTTATAACGTAAATGAGTACACAATGCCAAAGGCTTTAAAATGATTCACTTCATTTAATATTTTTCATTAGAAAAAAAAAAATATTTACAAGTAAAAAGAGAAAATCAGCTTTGCAATCCATTAAAAATTGCCACACAAAAAGGAAAATTCGTATTATTAATTTACTTTAGGTATCACAAATCGTATATGAGGGGGCTCGCTGTGCACTTGGCTTAAAATTTTCGGTTAAATAATATTGAACTAGTATCCTTTATGTAGATCCGTGCATTAATAAAATGTGCAAAGTAGGTACCTATAAAATGTGCGGAAACGGAAGACATTTATTATGTAACATCTATTGTAGTTTACATTAAACTTCAAAAACATTTTGTCAACATTATACTTACAATGTACAGATACAGGAATTGAGCACGGTTTTGTAATAATATTTCAAATACTGGCCGGCTGCGAGCGTGCGCTGTGGCCCACTATGCAACTGTAACGCATACTGATCGCTTCCACTACAAGCAACTTCACTAAAACCTCAACTTACTATATTGGTCTAAGATGGTACATACTGTAAATTTTAGTGTTACGTTTTTTTCAACAGCCTTTATGAATTTCAAAAGCAAAACATTTTCACATTACACTTAGTCGTTAACATTATTTTTTGATGACGACGTCACAAGCTACAAACTAGACTGGCCACTAATTAATTAAACAATCAGTATGCATTACTTCTTCTAACTATGTACGGGTTAATCGAAACGATTAAAATCATAGACGTGATGCGTGCCGATGTCGTGCATTACTATGAGTGACAGCACGTCTACGACTTTAACGATTGACACACGGGAGCAAAAATGGCCCCGCTAATATCTGAATAACCTACAACACCAACGGAACAGCTTTGACGAGTGCAATTGACGAACAAGTGATACTTATTAACTCTGGCTACTTTAACAATATGAACCCTCGGGTACAAGTCATACGCACAACATGCGGTAACACTATGTACAGTCGACAACAGCCGCGCGCCCGCTGCCGGCGCGGGCGCGCGGCGCGGCTGCCTCAAGTGCCGCTAGCGAACGTCGCTACTAGCTAACACCACTACTGATATGATTTATTATGCACAATATAACAATTCGCTTTAGATCTAATGAATACAGTATCGAAGCCGTCGATCGTATAAGTTGTGCACAGCATAAAACAAGAGAGTAGTATGAAACTTTAATTTAACATCTCATAAAAACTGAGAAACAAATCGCGTTACAAAATACATATCCTTAATTTTATGATTATAATATTTATAATACATTGTTCTTGATGTTATTTTTTTTTTTTCAATCTTATTGTAGCACACTAACCATTTTGTCAGATATGTAATTTAAATTCTGATTTTTCTCCAAGTAACAACAATTTGGCTTATATTATGTAACTTTATACAAAACTTAGGTATTTTGCTTTTGTGATTTATTAAATTATCATTAAAATCATACATAAAAGACTTAAAATAACATAATCAAAAATTATGTATCTTTTAGAATGAAGCAAACAAGACAGGTTTTGGTTACGATTTCATTGAATTATACAGTTACGAGTTGACACGAATATAATGTTTGTAATTAATATAATTATTCCAAATCAGGTCCTGTTAACTTTTTATAAAACTTGATCATTAAAAAAATACACAATTCACAAATATTTGTGACTTATAGTTGATAAAAAAAAATACTAAAACTAAACAATAAAATCAAATAGAATCACATGTACTTTTTTCTGTACTCAGATACAAAATCTTGCATTAATCAGACAATTCCTACAAACCTAAGAATTACTTAAAATAACGCATTCACGCATGAGTATTCAGCAGTAAAGCACAAAATATTGTTCGAAGCTGCAACGAGACTACAATAACATACGATAAAAGTAAATATAACTTATTATATAAAGCCAGTGGCACTAAAAGGTGAGAGTAATAATCCGTAAAAAGAAAATATGACACGAACCGCTTATTACAATATCGTACGGAAAGAAAATAGAATACGAATCGAGACAAAGAGACGAAAACTAATTCCGTAAATATCACATGAAACCTTTACGAGTAAGCACCTTTACTATTACTTTAATAAAAGATTGTGCGCGAAGACTAGAATTCTGCAAGACAAACAATAATAACGTCATGGAAATGCTACAAACTGAGTCAGTTACTCTAATTCTGGTTTCAAGATGACACGACTGGTGAGAACATCACCTTAACACCTTTAATTAATTAAAGCTATCATGATCAGACGACGCCGCCTGCGTGCGGCCGCGCCGGCGCGCGTGCTGCTGATATGTGCGCGGCGGCGGGCCGGCAGGCGGCGCGTCCACACCGGTCCCAACGTATTCGGTACATTATCTCTACTTGCTACGTAAAGGTTTGAAAAATAAACGGACAAAGCTCTAATACGTCGACGTCGACGCAACCTCTCATACAGACATATCTGTAACACAATGTGTAATATATTCCTTAGGAATTTACAACATGAGAAGATTGACAATCAACTATGAATTAATCAATTCAGATCTATATAGTTATGTATATAGTCATTGAACTACGTTAAGATTAAACTACTCTAGATGGCAAACATGTAGATATGTCCTTAGAAAAATTACTTAGGAGTAAGTTATGAAAACGTTTAACAAAATCAAGTAAAAATAAAAGTCTGTTGTTCTGTTCTAGTTCTCTATCAGTAATCTACACCACGACTTATAGATTTCGTAAGTTTTTCTCACTGAAAGACTATTAAATCTATAGAAAAGAGGTTAATGTCATGTAACACTTTTCCGAATACGTATGAATCGATGGGTTTTTGTGCTTTGGTATAAACGTTGAGCGAATTCATAGATGTTACGATACTTTAAAATCCTAATGCAAATGTTAGATCTAAAATTTACAACTTCTAAAAGGGTTGGACCCGTATGCGTGTTTGTTCTATTAAATGAAAATCCTTACGCCAGACAAAAATATTAAAATAGCACTGTAAAAATAAGACATCGTTAAAAGACAATAGAATTATTGATTAAACATAACTACATACAAGGAGAAAATCTCAATGATATGTAAGAACTCGACGGAGTTCCCTTCTTCCCTTATAGACTACAGCTAAAGCGTTTCGCCTACATTCTGTAAAACATTAGCTTATTTATAAACTAGCAACCGATTATTCGATTTACAACTAACCAGGACCCCGAGTAAATACTCCCGGGTCAGAGATTAGAATCCGTACGAGAAGCGAATGTACGCGAGTCCGCGCCGTGCGATATCGCGCGCTGTGCGCAGGCGCGCACTACTGACCAAAGGAACGGGAATATCGACAAGATAAGCTTCAAGCGTAATGTACAAACCAAAACGACATAATATTAGTACTACCGACCAACGACACAGTTATATCAATACTCAAACTCGCATATAAACGCCAGGAGACACAGTTTGCGGAGCAAGACAAGCGGCCGCGAGTGTGAACACCGTATACCTGCGACGGGGGTCACGTTCTCGGGTTAGCCTACAACTATGTCTCATTAACTGTATAGGGTACAAGGTAACATTAGAAAAATATAATACGTATGTGTAAAAATAACAACCAAACAAATGGCACCACATTATATCGCACCAAATAACTTGTTAGTCCAAAATAGTTGTTCTGAAATTTCTATTGTCTTTGTATATAACTATGTCTACAAGATAATAACGGTGACGTTACTGTAATTGTATTCAATAATTCATGACGGTTTTTAACATTAACTCACTCGCGTTTATAATTCAAAAATCTCTAATGTAATATTATGAATGGATAATTAATTACCTTTTAAGTTAACGAGTATATTATTTAGAATAAGATCGCTGAATATGTATTTAGGAAACAACATTTTTGAAATTTTGAATAAAAAAATTATTGTGACCTAATAAAATGTGTTTCCCGTTTAATATTTACAATTTTTATGATATGCAAGTGCAAAGCTCACTAAATATATCATTATAGTAAATATTTCTCCTATTGTCAATGATACAAGTGTAACATCTACACTAGACAGTATGGTACTCTAATCGTAAGACGAATTCACTTCTGTGTAATTAGTAAAATTATAGTTACCTTAGAATATCTAAATAGAACGAAAGCACTCACTTTAGCTGCTCGCACTTGTATAGCATTAGGTATACAAATAATTTATATTTAAGTTCAACTTTTAGTAATGTATTTCTGTTAGAAATTTTAATGACTTTGGTATTTCATAAGTTGTGCATGCGCGGCTGCGGGGCAGGAGACTGCAGCGCCAGGCTGCAGGCGCTCCGCAGCGGCGCTTCGACGACTCAACGACGCTCGCTCATCACTCATTAGTTTCGCTACCCAAGCTTAGATACTTATACGGTAGTCGGCTAGCGTTTATTATTGATCCTTAAATTTATGAATTATGTTTGTACGTTTACAAAGAGAGTTCATTGTCATGTTAAGGTGAAGGTGACGAAGGTAATATTCGAGTTTATCGTTTCTTGATCCACTGGCTTTAGTATGGCGTGAATCTGTTGTATCCACTTCTGTACACTGCAGTCTGTAAGATAAATAGTAACATTGTTATTCGATATAGAATAGAATATAATCGAGATAGAATTTATAACGTAAAATTTAATCAAATGCAGATCTTACCCCGTATCCGGACACCGGTCCGATACCGTGGCCTAAGTATGGATCTGCGTATTCTCTGCCGTACCTGCAACACGCAGCGTTTTTTTCTTGTGTTATGCAACATAATAATAATGAGTTATTCTTTATTTCAGTGCAGAGCAGACTAAAAGAAGCAATTATCTACTAGGATACAATTATTTATCTACTACGGTCTAGTTCTACATTTATCACAAAAACTACACTATGGTATGTCGGCAGAAGTAGTAGCACTCTCTCTAAAGTAATGTTACGCTTGAAGTACTCAATTACAATAACTGATGGACAAATTTATTTTAAACACTTGTGTGGATACTAGGAATTCCATATTTTTGCATGCATTAAATAGATAACATTAAATCGATTGAATTAACGGCTATTTACTTTTTACTTGAACACATAAGTGCTATAACAAAGGCCTTAGACAGTTCTCCTTTTTCAGTGACGCGTATAGATTTGGACAAATCAATCGGCGGATGGGTATGTTAGTGTTGGATTAAGTAAAAGTAATGTTAGCTAAGTCCTTGAAAGCTTTGTATTTACATGAGCGACATCAAAGTGTTGGAGGTGGACGTGGGTACTGACGTGGCAGCGAGCGGCGCGAGCGCGGGCGCGGGCGCGGCGCTGACGGCGGCGGCGGCGGCGCGCGCGGCGGCGCCGTAGTTGGCGGCCGCCGCCGCCGCCGCCGCGTGCTGCGCCGACGTCAGCGGCGACTTCAGCAGCGGCGCCGCGGCCGCCGCCGCTGCGGCTGCAGCCTGCGGAACACGACACCCGTCAGCGCATACTGCGATACCTGCTCGGCCCCCGACAAGACGTTCCTTTTCGAACAGTGAGCCCACAAAGGCACTATGGAAGTTGATCACCTTTTTTCTCCGTCGAAGCAATAGGTACGGCCTTCACAGTCACTCTTCGGCTACATTCGAGCATGTCGTTAATCTTACCGTGTGTGGAGATCTTATCCATAGATGACTTAATTACGTAAATCATCTTTATGATTGCGATCTGCGTAGCCATAAGTTGAAAGCGAAAACAATGCAGAAAGTAGGTACTACATACAAGAAAAAGATTGTGCACGTTTGTAAATACTATTTATTTACATAAAAATCGATTCACATGCAACCGGCACACGGTTCTATGATGTCTGGTGTTATAATCTTCTGCACAAACAATCGATTTCAGTTATCGACTTTTAGAATGAAATGCAGACGGTAATGTTAATGTGGGCGATGATCATGAACATGCATTTTAAAGAAACAATCATGACGGAATCGATCCAAACTAAATCAAAACGTCGAAGTATTCTAAATCTAGCTACATATTATTATCGGTGATTGTTAGTGTACTTAATAATTGCAATTACATTTGTGGGCTCAATGTTCTACTCGTAGCAAGGTATTAGCATCTGATAGATTCAACGTACAGCCTCAACATATGCCTAAAACTAAATCACCCACCACAATACCAACGAACAAGGTTCAACTCAACAGAAAGCAAACCGCGCGGGCCGACCGGCCGCGCGTGTGCCAAGTCCATCTGGTTACCACAAACACAATGTGCACCCTGCATTACGGTGGATACCAACCAATAGGACCATACGAATATAATAAAGGAGCAAACAAAATCCCAGCACTCACTCCATGATGGATATCGAACTTATACTAGTGTGGTGGAACATGAATCAGGAAGCGATACAGATACAGTCGCATATCGAGCGAAACTGAACTCTAAAGGCGTGACGTTTACCTCGGCTGCCGGCTTCGCGGCCTGTAACAACACACGCACGGTCACACCGGGCCTCACTCGCTCACTAGTGACACGGTGTCAAGGCAGACTGTACACTCAGTCATTAGGTATTCAAATTGTTATTAATAATGGAACTGACATCAGAACAGGGGCGAAAAACAAAAACTGTATTTACCTGCAGTCTGTAGTTGGAGTCAGCCGTTGCGGCCGCTGCTAAGAACGGGTCGTAATACACACTGTGAAATAAAATTATACAGGACATTTAAATATTTTTTGACATAGCTGTAATAAGTTCCAAATTTATATCAAAATTATATGTATGTAAAATTGTAAAGGAATAAAAAGTGCTTAATAAAATGTCTAATCTACTTAGTGCAACGAACAGTAACGTCCATAAGTGCTATTAGTGCAGAGAAAACATTAAGGAAGAAACTAACGGTCAATCTACTGGTAGTTGACTAATCAACACAATATTTACAACATTGGGATTTAAGCATTAAACATAGTTATCTATAAGCTTAGCGATCAATCCTGTTAGAATTAACGTGACTGTTGTTAGTTACACATTTACACTCGATAAGTACGTGATGTGCTGGTGTAGTTAATAAATTATTGAACAGAAAAAACTCATACCAAAGTTAGGTGAATCGGGGACTAGGGATGGGGGTGTCTGGGAGCGTTGGAGAGACTTGTTGTCCTGTCGCGCAAATGTTAAAAAAACTATTAACAACTATTGAAGGTTCAAGCGACAGGGGCGCGAAATTCGAATTTTCTTAAGTTTGCCGGTCAGAGTCAAGCTGTATGTTGATTAAAATATGTATGTAACACGTATTTATTTATGGAATTATAGTCATTAAAATCATCAATGAATAGGGCTAAAAATAATACATTTAATAGGGTTAGAAGAAAATTACAATTTCGCGGGCTACCTTGGCACTTCCTCATTAATCTAAACTAATATTTTAGAATTGAGAGTTGGTTTCAGTGCCCTAATCTCAAACACTCCTGGTTCGATTTAAAAAAATATTCTATTATTGAATAACCCATTTATCGAGACAGGCTATATAAAATTACGCTACGACTAATAGCAGCGGAGGAGTAATCAAAGACGCGGGTGGAACCGCGGAGAACAGCTAGTTAGTTATATAATAGTAGGTAATTAATATGATCAACATTTCGACGAAATCTATTTGGATCTAAAGAGGTTAGTTGAATACAGCGCTATTCCGATGCGCTCGAATTAGTAAAAATTAGTACTTCATGTACCTCTACAAAGTCATATACCTACCTAATATATATAACGGTATCCACTGTCATATTAGCATAATTTCGCAATGCTGAAAACTCCGCCACATCGTGTCAGTGTACCTGTCGCTGCATGGTGTCGACAAAGAAAAGTAGGTTGTATCCAAAGGGAATATTTAGTTCGTGGATTGAGTTTTCAGACGGCAACGGCGACGAAAAGAGGTCACGAGCGCGACCATATCTAGTCCGTAAAATCTTTTTAATTATTATACAACATTTTTTTTAATATGCGAAACCTGAATACAGTTTGTTCAGAATCTGGAACCGAATCGATTCCAATTATTTTTACACAATGTTAACCTAAAAATATTTAAAAAAGGTCACAAGTTGGACACGACCGACACTAAGTACAACACAGGTCACGGCACTTCATAGCGTTCAGTAGGAGCCAGTGCACAGCTGGGTGCGGGAGCAAGACATCCCCTCAGTCGCCCGGATGGCCCGGTGACCATGTAATTGTACGGACACCAGGTAACATAACAAGCTTATAACTTTGTAATTTTTCATGATACAGTTATAAATTTCAGATTCTTTACATAATTATGTTTCTGATTTCGCCTATACTAAAACTAATGTTGTATATATTTTTTCTATTTTCCATAATGTATGTAGAGGCTTGTAAATGGCTCATAGATCTACCCTGTCATTATATTTTATATTGTTAGCTGTAAGCCACCTAAAACATATAAAATACTATTTTGACTGCATTATATAATTAAATTCTGATAGACAGATCAGAGATAAACTATGGTTTAAAACCTTGTAAAACGGAAGGACTGCCAAAATCAGACTCATTTTACATACTCAATTCCAAGTAGGTACTATTTTTGTACTCGCATTATAATTTGTTTATCTTCGTTTCACGTTTCATAGGACGTTTTTGATATGGCTTACTCGTAGATGAAGACATTTGGTACTTATCTATCATTAGGGTATTTTTGAACAGTGAAATATGAACTGATACTGATCTAATCAGTTTAATCCATTTAGTGTATAAATTTCATGATTTGCTAAATATGATTGATGTGGCACAATCACTGCAACGAGTGATTACATTTGTCATGTGGACGTGTGCAGGCAACAGTCTCAGGTAGGGGTGGGGCGGGGGCAGGTGGTGCGGTGCGTTTACTCACGGTGCGTAGGCGTGCATCTGCGAGGCGTAGGCGGCGGCGCGGTTGAGCACGGCGTGCGAGAGCGCGTGGGGCGAGGCGTGCTGGGCGATGGGCGCGTGCGAGGCCAGCGGCGGCGGCGCGCGGGGCTCGCGGCGCAGCGCTACATGCAACACACGGCAGGGAGAGGACAGTGCAGGCATGCGTTACCTGCGGCGCTGCGCGGCGCGCGGCGCCAGCACGAGCGGCGGCGCGGGCGCGGCGGCCGGCGCGGCGCCCAGCCACGGCCACGACACGCCCGACACCCGCAGCCCTGCGTACACACCGCGTCACCTACGAGCCGACACACTACACACGCCACACCTCGCTTCCTTGCTGTGTGCGTGTCTTAGGCTCATCCCCTCTGAGTTCGACCAGGTGTGGGGGGTACAAATGCCAGCACTGATGCGGCGGGGCTGCAGTCACCGCAGAGGGTGCTAGTATTTATGGGATTCGATTCGACAGACAGGGGCAAGAATCTAAATAACCGAGTAATCCCACCACATTGACTGAAGGAGGTTCATGCTCGAATGATTGTTATGGTAATGTAAACGCGTAAGCTTAATTTAGTTTATCGATTAAATATCATACCAAAATCGTAATGAAGGTTCTCACCTTCCGGCCACTGGACACACACTGGAACAAAATAAATACAATATATAATACAAACCTCACAAGGTATAAAATGTAGGATTTTGCTAGATCTAAAACAGAACATACCTATAAGACATTCTCTACTACAAAATTGAAATATGAATATAGTGCATTACGGAAGTTGCATTCATTCCAGCAAACGTCAAGGTATGAACATTCATGTGTCTTGTAATAGCTGTACAAAACTGTGTCAAGTTATCTAGCAAGCTGTCTAATTGACGGTGTCATCCGTTTAATTAATACAGTGAGTAAAGATCGCCAGGCAATGCGACGCCGGAGACAGCCTTCTGCAACATTCGGATATCTTTGTCTGTTATAGTGCGTGGAGTCGTGTCTGTGCGAGGCGACTCAATGTACCGCGGGTGACAGTGACGACTGTCTCCGGAGCTGACAGTGGACTCATTCTCTAATAGCATTCACCTAGGAGCATTCAGACAACGGAACTAGCCACATGTAGAATAAGTAAGTACATTAACATGGACAACACCGATGTTTACAAGTTCAGCTCTCTCACCCAAAGTGGGAACTGATCCATTTCTAGCCAGAATAACTGGATGGATTAAAAAGAGAAAATCCCAAGATGCATTATATTTTGTACAGGTGTGATAAACAAGGTATTGGTATTAGTAATGTGTGAATTTATAACTTCATTTTAAAAGTTTTCATTGATCTCATTGAATGTATTTCATGAACGATCGTCGGGTTACTTACCGTTAGGAACGGTTGGAGGTTTCTTTGTCTGCACTCTCGCTGTCGCATTATTAACCTGATTTGAAGTAAAGTCTATATGAGAATACGTTTGGGTTTTTACCAAAAACATACATTGGCTGATTTTATTCAAACTTTATACATAAAAAAAATTATAATATTTATTCTTTGAACAGGTTTTTATTTTACAAAATAGATTATAACTGCAATGCAAGGAAATGGATAGTGTTTAAAAAACTTTTGATTCAAACTCGTTAAACTAAATATTTGTGAGACTCGAACCCACTACAGCTTCTTCTCTAAGAAGGAATTTAAAGTAACAGTATTAACAAATTATTTCTAATGTGAAAATCAGCCAATTGAATATCAGATGTCATACAGATAGGAGACAAACAAAAATTAAACTAATATGTATGAACTATTTGCATGGCAAACAAAATAACATTTGTAAAGTCGTAATAATTAAGCCGCAGACATCTGATACGTGAACATAAAATAAAGGAAACTTGGGATTTACTTTTGAAATTAATAAGGAATATTGAAGAATATTAAAGTGATCATACTGTTCCACTCTTAGCCACATTCACTCTCTTCTTAGGCGCAGACTGACTCGTCTACAAGATCGCTTTTCAGCGCTTCTATTTAAATTTAAAATGAATAGATAGAATGGAACTAAAATTTGTTTAGCAATCTTACCTCTGCGGCATTGTGACGATACGGTTCGTTCTACATTTCTCTGTGAGACACTCTCTCTTTCGATCGGCATATTAAATGACCGTCTAGAGAGTAAAGGGATAAAATAAATAAGGTTTGTTTGTGGATTAGACGCCGGCATACTTAGTGCTAATATGCGGGACCGCGGCGCGGCACGCTAGCATGACAGTAACTACAGAGCAGACGAGCGCAGGTTGCGGTGGGCGGTGGGCGTAGGAGCGGGATGTTAAGTTACATAGTGCTACGGATGGTATTCATTGAGTCATGCACACCTCTATCTTTCTGCCCTCAACCACGGTGCCGTGAAGACGCTCTCGTGCTCGCTCCGCATCACCACTATTTGCGAATGTTACAAAACCGAATCCCTGCATGCAAGACAGACAAAACATGCATTAAAAACAGCGTCGCTCAAAAAACAACGTGCAACAAAAATTAACATTTATGCATTGCATATTCTTTTTAAATATTCTAGTGAAATATCGAGAAAATATTATCGAGTCGATTACGTTGATACTTTGAGCGTATTCTAGCTGTATGGGTACACATAAGCGTTTGGATCACAGTAATAAATGAATGTAACGTCGCTCGACCTAGTAGTCTGTACTATTGGTAGGAGAGTTTGTATCACTGTATACAACGAGTCTTGACGATTGTTCGACACTAATTCATAGACACTACTTACTTTAATCAAAATGACAAGTCATTGTGTGAGATGTTAGCTGCGATTTGTTCTATACAGACTCACCGATCATGCAGTGGCTAAGACCAACTAATTGGATCTAGGAACACAGGTATACCCAAACGGACTTGATATTCCATTACGGAGCAACCACAGTACAAAAACCAAACGTCGATACAGTACTCAATTTTACATTTAGATACTATTGTTAAGTAAAACAAAACTAACTTTGGAATCATATCAATATTACACCTATATTATTTTACAATATAACATTGTGCATGTACTTTACAGTGCCCAAAACTAACACGTTAAACATAAGCGATACTTAGATTTATTAGATATTGATAAATATACACCTGGTACATCCTAATTAATTACAATAGGTGAATCACACAAGTTGTCGAAAATGGCATTCAGTAGGTACGCGTTATACAATTTCGTTCAATATTATTGAATCAATAGATCGTGCTCAGACAAATGAAACTACTTACTTTCAATAAATGGTGATAACCCATAGATACAAAAAGCAGCTAGCACAGCACACAATACAGTGGAAGAGACGAGTTGTGAAAGTGGCAAACAAGTTGCTGATTGTACGAAACGCTTACACTTATAAAAGCAAATGACAGCTCTATTATTACCATTCTGAGTGCAAATACTTAACGTAAACATTAAATTTGGGCAGAGAGAAAGAGAAAGAAAAAATTATAATTTACGAAGAGGCGAGGGCCCGTCCAACGCGTTACTTGGTACCCGACCGGACTGTAACACAACGCACACAGTGCAACAAGCTCTCAGTATGTTGACAGACACAATCGATCCGACACGAGAAAGACACAGTGCGTACGGCTCGGCAACATTACGTTCAGCTCGACGAGGACCATTCATAACCGGCTCATTTATTTACCACTGAATTCATTGTTGGTATTTTTCGTACTGTTATTTCATATCACTGAATGTTTCAGGCAATAATATTTAGTATTATAATCGAACATGTAGAAATTAATAGGAAGAAGAGAAGTTTTTAAAATTGTTCAGGTCTTATCTTAGTTAAAGAATGTCTCTATATCTTTTCATAATTAAAATACATATTTGCAAACACAACAGCAACTGCAAGAACAAATTATGGGTTATATAGCCAAAACCGGTTAGAATTTTCCCAAGTGAAAACGAAATGTTACCGAAGTTATACGAGATAAAGCCAAACTAAGTGATGCACCCTAAAAGTTACTTCTAGGAAAATAACTTACATCATATAGTCATTGCGTTACATTATATAACATTGTGTTTCCAGGGTTCAGCAAAATATACATGCCCAAAACTAATAAAAATTATATTCCCTTGTTAGGAAGCATATGACTGAACGAATTTTTGTATTATTTATTAATAACATAGTGGACAGAAAATAGTAAGTACACTGTCAATCTAATAGACTAAATACATCAGAATGACTGATCATCCAAACTACAACATAGATGCATTAAAAGGTTTGTACATAGCAGTATATAATCATGTCATAAACATAATAAAGATGTAAGAAAATACAACAGTAAGTATAAAAGATCGAAGCAGTTTGGACGATTGTAACAACCTCATTAGTGATGAATAATAGAGCTGTCCTGAAAATATGACTTAGGAAATCAGCTGTTATAGTGACGATGCATCATTCTCTAATACTGCATATCCCAATGTGAGGCATTGAAGAAAAAATAACTTGGAGCTATTATTTAAAAGAGTAAAATACTTCTTGACATGAGCGAGCATGGACTACTTTAGGGGCGGTCACCAAACTGACACAAGGAAAGCAGTAAACACGAAAAAGCGTTCAATCCAATCAATTATTATAAAAATATTTCGATAATAACTCTTTAAATTTCATGGGAATTATCATTTACAGTGAGTTGTTTTTTGAGTATATTTGAAATGTAAAATTAATGTTGCTAAATATCAATATATTGCACCAATGACTTACTTCAGCCACATCATTTTATTAAGTTGATAAATATTCTTACAGTTCTTATACGATTCGTTGCTAAAATGATGCAATAAGTATGTCGATAGTGCAATCAGGTAAATATAGTTCAGATTTGTTCAAATCAGAATAATAGACATTATTATTCAATGATAATATACAATGCAATTAGAGATACTGCACCAAACATTAAAACCAATATGCTATGAGAAAGAAGTTTGTTTTAAAACACAATTATGATTATTTTAACTAAGCCCATTTGCCTTCAAATTTCTGTTAAGCAAGGAATAATTAATTAAATCGCATGACTTGAAGAGAAGTAAAACTTTAGAACATATTATTATAAGGAAATATTTGTATAAAATCGGTAGTTACTTTGGTTTGGGCAGCGATAACTAATAATTGTTAGTAAGACCTCTTAGCTACTGCACTTCTGCTTGCCGTTATCGTTCATTACTATAGTAATTCAACAATGTTAAATTAGTCCAAATGTGGTAAAGTCTAACAATACAAGTATTACAAGTCAATAGCTATGAAGTGCAAGATTGGTACATAAATTAAAGGAATAATTTTTTATACATATTACCTATTCATAATGCAAAATTATCAAAAGAGAAGATACTTGTAAATTTTTACCATGAATAGTTTTTGACGAGGTTATTACATGTCTAGATCAGAATTTAAAACAAAATTGGGTAATTTGGTCAGGTCTCACCTTGGCAGAAGGCTTTGCCTAGCATGTTGATGAGTGGAGGCACCGCGGCAGCGGTGCGTGAGACTTACAAGTAAATAACAAGAGCAATAATACCTGCTCGGTAACCTTGACAAACATACTCGACGAGTCAGTCAGTCAAGAAAACCTTACTCTTGCCCTATACTGCCTTGTTTAGAGTTGGAAACATGTAATAACCTTGTTGGATTCTAATGGCTATTAATTATTCCTTTAAATTACTTAAACATTTGTAAAGAAACAAAAAAAACTGTTTTGGTTTTTTTTTAAAGATTTAATCTATTTTCGATATTAATTTGCCAAAATATACAATTTAGTGTTTTTTTTTTTTTGTTTCTGAACACAAAGATACTTTTAAAAAGTGGCCACAATGAAATCTGTGTTTCAACTGATTTCAATGAGCCACTTGATTTTCAGCTCAATGGCTGAAAATAGTGCTTACCTTCGAGCCACGTTCATTGAAGATAATTTCTACATCAAGTATTGTGCCATATTGCTGAAAGGTAAAAAAGGTTAGAAATTAAATAGCTGGTTGTTTAACACCGAAAACTGGTTTGGGTTCGTCATGCTTGGAGGGTATAAAGGTGGAAGGCAATACGTACCCCAAACATATTTCTAAGATCAGGATCCCTAAATCTGAAGGGTATGTTGGAGACGTGTAACCGCTTGGGCTGCGATGCTTGTGAGACGGGCACGAGTGTCTTTTCGGGCGTGCCGGCGGCATTGCCCGCGGCGACGGCGGCGCTGACGGCCGCGGCGGCCGCGTGCGCAGCGGCTGCCTGCTGCGCGACCACGGCCGCTGCTTGTTGTGCCACTACCGCCGCCGCCACACTCACCGGTGTGCTTTCTTCATTTGATTCACCTTCGCTTTGCTGAGGATAAGAAATAGTTTGATATTAAACTTGACAAGTTTCTTTTACCTAGGATGACCACTTTGTATGGCTATTTTTAATTTTATTATGATCGTACCACATATCGAGGGGCTAATCTCTATTGCTAAGGATAGAACTGGGCGAACTTGAAAAGGTTTGTTTTGCACCGGAATGCCATCCAGGCTGATGACAAGGCCAGGGTTGCAGGGTTGTTCGAAAGAGTTACCGACCCTTGTTAGGGGGCAACTAAAAGAACACTGTGGGTTTTAGTCAGTAAAAGTCTGACACTTAGAGAACTCATTTGACGATTTCCCAGTAAAAAAGGGTCGATGATGAAGATTTTTTCAATAATGTCACCATTACAGTTTAGGTCGCTTTGACCACCAATTATTGTTACTTGAAAAACTCTTCGATCAATACATTGAAACTAATCAACAACTAATACACTGGCAAGATATTTAGCCACGAACGAAATTAGTCTAGATGCCCCAGAGACCTTTTTTTGTGAACCGAACATACCACTTTAATCAAGTGTATGGGTACTAAATAAACCGAAAAAATCTGTAGCAACTATACATAACGCTTACGACCCAACATTTATAAGAAATATTTTTTTATATATTACTGACATATAAACAGTTTGGTAGTAAAAGTACTCGTATTTACAGACATGGGTCAGTTATCGAAAATCATCTGTCACTCTCCGGCAACATACGAGTGTGCCGCCCCATTTCACACAGCTGAGCAGGACATGAGATATTATGTTTCCCCAACCGAGAGACGATGTATACAAGCGGTCATATTTTTACAAGTTTTCCTCATCCTTAGGTAAGTAAATAGACCCGGATCTAAGGACCTTTCGCAGCGTCTTAGATAAAGCAAAACATTGTCTACAGGTTGTGCATCTATTAATCATTATTTTTTTGGTTGTTATAGTTGTCCATAAATACGAGCACTAAAGGAGTGAAACTTGAATGTACTTTGTCCCAGAAACAGACAGGTTGCAATATCAAGTCCCTGGGAGAGCAGCATCCAACAGTGTCGTTATTAAAAGTCATTGTTTGTTGTTTGCGCATATCCAACGTAAAAGTCTCGTTTTTATAAGAATAAATGTAACTTACTGAGTTGTTGTTTTGATTTTCTATTGAGTTCTGCGTGTGAGTCTGTGGCGGCGGTTGCGGTGAGAAGTTGGCTGGCGGTAGCGGCGCGGGCGGAGGCGGTCCTTCGCTCTTGACGAGCGGGGGTTGCGGCGGAGCCGTCGGCCCGGCAGCCTCAGCCTTCACACCCGCGAGTGCGTCGCCGTTGGCTGCAAACTGCGCAGCGGCTGCCGCAGCCGCCGCCGCCGCAGGGAACGGGGTCGCCATACCCGTCCCCACCATATGCTGAAATCAACCATAAAAATAACGATATAGAAAATGTTAAAACATAGTGATGTTGGCGAGATGGGCAGACCACATTGCTGCGATCACGGGCAGGATCTGGATGACATTATGTGCGTTGGAATTGGCACAAGAAAAAGAAGAATAAGCCCAGCAGTGAGGGAATTCCGGCTGCGTGAGTCGATGATGCTGATAGAAACGGTTTAATGTCCCCTTATAAGTGCCCATATATGTGTCAGCAAAACGACATTGATCATCAAAGAATTCAGAGCGATTTATCTCAGGGACGCGGTCTAGGTGGCTTATGTACTAATTCTGTCGTAATAAATAAACCCGCTTATAGTTGACGTTTCTGGGCTGCGAATCGAAATATTGACGCGAAGAACTCGTGCCAAAACACGAGCCGCCTTGCACTGGCTCCTTCGATTACATTAAATTCACATAGTGCCATGGCCGCAGAGTGTAGTAGTAGACCCTAGGTCACTAGTTTATAAAAATGTGTAACTTTTTTGTATTCATATGAATCTCAATAAAAACAGAAAAGTTACACATTTTATCTTTAGTGCATTTATCCTTGTCTTTAATTTGTAATTCTTTGTATACTTATTGTTATTACTGAGATAACTCGCCTAGATCACATTTAGATATCTTGGGCCCTGAACAACACACCTGCAGTTACCTTTTATGCCATTGTTACAATAACAATATTTGTACTCGTTAAAATACATTTAACGTTTGTAATCTCATTTGTGATGTTTTTAATTATTCAAATTAGTAGGAGTTAAAGTCGAATTTCCAACATGGCAGTACAGCCTGTTGTTATTTTTAATACACACGCTCTCTCCCTTTAATTTTATTTTACAGGACGTAAAAGCCTGTCGGTAACAAAATTAAATTGCGAATGAATTCTAACGGAGAACACCCTCGGCCAGCGGGTGGCTCGTCGCCGCTGAAAAACTGTGGCCTTGGACTTAAATATAACGGCCTGAGCTTTCATCTCTTGATTAAACTTTAATGTGTTTCAGTCCTCATATGTATAGTATTTATTACGTCTCTTATGTGAATCTAAAATTCACATCAGGATTGTAAGCTTTTAGTAGTTTTGTTAGTATATTGCGGAGTTTTACAGAGCGGAGCTGTACCTACAGCTGGTACCTACTATATACGTAGCTCAGTGCCGGATACGAGAAAATTAGGAAGTGGCCATTGGACACAATTGCATAGACTGTCGCCCGACTCCGCGCTCGCTGGCTCACAGAACTCGTCGGAAATTATCGTATTGAGATCATGTTTTTGCTACGCACAAAAATACTCGTATGCCTATGATGTCTCCCACAAATTCGTTCGGCACTTAATTAGATGACGTCCTTTTCCGCAAGCATTGAAACTGTAACCGCGGAATCTCCACGCGGAAGTTACTTAGTAAACACGATTAACGTGCACTATTTCACATAAATATGGTATCCTTTTACCTAAAGACAGACGATAACTGCCTTTAAGAATATGACTGAAACATCTGAATGGTTTTTTCAACTCACGAAGTGTGAGTGAGATATCTCTTTCACCGTTACAAAGTTATCTAGGCAATACAGGGCTGATAAAGCTCTCGTTAAGAACAAATTGAGATAGGTAAAGAGAAAGAAGAAAAGAAAGAAAAAGAGTTTATTTACGTCAAATATGGTAAAAGACTTAACTACAAATTAGAAATTTTCAGTATGTTTAGGTAAAATTTGTGACGTGCTAAGGCCAAAGAACTAGTTGTTTATATTTACAACAGTCAAACAACCATTAACGGGAGTGCGGGATTAAAGGCGGGGGTAGGTAGCGAGCAAATCTCGAGATCGTCCCATAGATATCTATTGTACCCGGTTACTCTAGACATAAATACATAATCTTCACAAACCTGGCTTTTAGATATGTAGCGTGAGGCGTTGTGTCGGAAACACAAATTCATCCTAATTTCCAGACAAGAATAAACCTAACTGGTTTTTGTCGTCACGTCCTCATTACACTCATAAGTTTACAAAATTATCTAAATTTAAATGATATTGAAACCCAAACTATAGCCATGCCCTAAAGTAACGCAATGACAAGAATCTTGTTAAAGTTTCATAACACCGCCTCCTACTGTAAACTTGTTAAGTTCCTAATCTGTTTTTGTGCTTGTATACAAAACTAAATACACTCAAAGTGGCTAACTCCACTAGCAAGATTAAGTTAACTAATTTAAAGCTTGGCTAGTTGTATTATAACAATCTTCTGTTATGTAGAAGAAAATAGAAATCCCTGATAAACTTAAACCTCTACAGGTAAACTATTTTCCGAGATATTGAAACTTATAGTTACCATAAGTATAAGTTTCAATACTAGCAAATTTAGCCAATTGATACGTTCGTCACGCGTCGTAGGCCTCCCACCGGAACCTCATCAATAATGATGCGACACCTCTATGTAGATGTTTTTGTGAAATAAATGTAAAAAGTTACGAGTATTATTTTTTTAAATTACTTTCCTTTCGTGTCTTTTTAGATTTTTTTTTCCAAGAATTGCATGGCAGAAAGCGTTCCTATTTTCCCAGTATTTATTTTATTTTATGCGAATTCTTTAAACAGACTATTAATTACAGAATATCGCACAAAGGCCGCCTAACGGCTTCTAAATTCAAGTCCCTTAACAATACGATGTAATTCCTTCATAAAAAATAAATATAACGTTTTATGAATAGCACAATTCCACCATTGTGCCGCCTCTACAACAGACTAGGGGTTCCTTTTAAGAATCAGCCGTTAACGTTATTCGTTTTCACTTCAATAAAAAGGAATTATTTTCAAGTAAACAAGTAGATATTGTATGTATTGAATGGAGGTGGCAATTATTGCCACTTTTTTATCGGGACTACAATTTTTTTGTTTTTTGAAAAGGTATCTTGGTAAAGACAAATAATCACATAACAATAATGTTCAGGTTCTCACCGAACATGGTAAGTTCGGAAAGTTCCTGTATCGGATTCGTGCGGAAGCGACGCCCGGGTGTCACCACTGTGTGGAACGCCCGGAGGACACGGTGGAGCACACGGTGGAGGTGTGCCCCGCTTGGGCAGAGCAACGCCGTGTCCTTGTGGGGACGATCGGCGGCGGCGATCTCTCGCGCCGGGTCTTGGTACAGGCCATGGTCCGGAGCTAGGAGGAGTGGCAGGCGGTCGCCTCCTTCTGCAAAGCAGTAATGCTGGCAAAGGAGGCGGCCAATCGCATGAGGCAACGGTCCTCACGCCCTAGTCGCCACCGGGATTCCGATCCCGATTTCTGGCCACCGTAGGCGCAGGCTTGCAGACGGCGAGCAATGGGTGGCTCGCCGTTCGACCGTCCGGTAACCGTCCGAACCGAGCCCAAGTAGTCGACGGCGCGTATTGTTTCACGCGCGCATCAGGGTGATGTCAGCAAATCGTAGGGGCCCAGCAGGCTCGAAGCCTACTGGGGCCATGGGTAGTGTGAAAACGAAACCCTGGGCCCTGGGACGAAGGCAACGAAGGAACAGGAGTGGTTTTTTAGTCAGTAATAGTCTGTCACTATCTCTCGCTCCTCCCAAGAGCGTGATTTATCATTAGATGATTTCCCACCTTAAAAAAAAATAACAATAATGTTTTAAGGGCGAAAGTTTGTAACACATAAGATACTTTTCATCCCAGGAATATATTCCCGCTGATACAGAACCCGCTGGTAGAAGCCAGTAAATAATAATTTTGGAAGATATAGGTACGTTTGGAAATAGAAACAGGTCACCCGAATCTTAAATATCAAGGATTTGCTCTTGCCGAGGCTATGGCTACTTACTTGGCCTCAGACAAAACACTGCATGCCCAAAGTCCTCGTTCACATACTAAGAGCGAATCTATAATTGAATTTGCAAGTTTTGCATGTGACTTGTATATTAGACGAATGATTTAAAACTTGAGATCTGTTCTGTCTGGAAAAGCAACGCTCAATTTCTTCGGCGGATCCGGTACCGATAATGTCAATACTGAAATGGAAGCCAGTCAACGATGATAGAAATAATAGAAATATTTATAATGACGACTCTTTGACGACGGCTGCTTTTTATCGATTAATAACCAAACCACTTGGCCAGTTTACAATCTAGCTCCTTTCTTTTATCTCCAAGTATTCCTTGAAGGATAGTAAAAGCTCTACATAATATCACACAAGACACTGTAACGGAAATTACTAAGTTAATCGCCGATAAACTAACATTTATTGGCAATTAAGTCTTGTTATAATAACCGGTAAGGTTACGTGTTACGTGGCTAAAAGTAATAACGTCTGCAATATTTTGGGGAGCAGAAAATAATAATGCGCTAAGTACTAAAGTGTGGTGACACTTATTAATGAAACGATAGTTTCACAAGCTAACCAGCCAATAAAGTACCATGTGACTGTTAGTTATTTTTAAGACGATACGAAACAACATGAAGCAATAGTATAGAGAAGAAAGTCATTGTGCCAAGACACTCGAGACGACATACGCAAGACGAAGTGGAGTGTCTCAGCTCTTCTGGGAGAGAACGAAGGGCACTTCGTTTTTGAGTTCTAATTTCCCAACCGTGACACCGCCACCGTCTCCGGCCCGGTCTGAGGCGACGATGATTTAGTACATGTGTCAAGTTGCCTTAGCACCCTCCAGATCTTGTTGCTATTTATGGTAACACGACGACACAATAGTCGTGACTCATTCGGTAGCAGCGAAAGAGGCTACGTATTTATACGACATGTCAGTAATACTCAACTAACTTCATGCATATTCTAGTCACATGTCCCAACGGCTACAACTTTATTTAAATTACAAAACGATTTTATAGCATAAACTTTATGTAAGAAGACGACTGTGAGCCTGAAGAAGGTAGCTTCTTCAGGCTCACAATCGTCGAATAAATAATACTTAAACAAGTGCTAATTAAGTAATAAAACCTGTACTATATTAGTCGTGTGTCGGCATTAAAGATCAAACAATATGGGTGCTAATATCCTATAGTGAATACTTGGAGTTGGGTTTAAATAAGTAAAGTACAACACATGTGGTGGGCCACCTTCCAGTTGTATCCGGCAGTCCTGTAAACAAACTGACTTTTTATAGAGCGCGCCTGTGATTCGTCTCGCACAGCCGCCTCGCTGCTTAGTCTCGTTTGCTTCGGAAACTGTATAATATGTTTGTAAACGACTAGGCGCAGTTTATGTTATCGTGCCTAAAAATATAAACGCTAAATGGCCGTTTCTAAAAGTATAAGTAGTCAAAGATTTCCTAAACAAGGAACATTTAAGTTAATTTAAATTCTGGTGTCGTATATTAGGCGCCAAACTTGAAGAACATATAACAATAGACAAAACGCTCGTTATTGAAAAGTTATTTGATAACATCGCAGTGTATAAGATATTATTTTACGTGAATAAAGTTTTCAGTTTAAAAAAAACACTGAAGTACAAAGATAGCATAAACTTTTCTGAACCAGACGTGAAAGTACAGGGAGGGATGTTATGTTTCAGTTGCTATTCAGAGCGAACGCATCAATTTTGCAACTCCCACTTGTATTAATGGTTTGGATGGGTAATGCAATGATGGAAGAATACAGAATAAGCAACCAGTATCTACGTTATCACACTGAATGTGTTATTTAGTTTTATGTTGTTATTATGACTCTTTCTGGATGAGTACCTAAGTGCTTTTTTTAATTAGATAAATACAAGTTTTCAGCTTCCTCAAATTGTTTCCGATGTAATTTAGAGTATTTATAAAGTATGGAGAAAACACACACACTTTAAAGACTCTAGCAAAATATTTTAAGAAGATAAATAACTAAAAGTTGGCTCATGTGCGGAATGTTTTGTTTATTGCAAAAAATTATAACCTGGAAAGAAATAGGTACTTCTAGAGGCCATGATCATTATTTCAGTACATGTATCAGTAGTAGAAAGGCGGTTCCGTAAAGGTAAACAGTACCATATTTCATTCGAGTTGAATGTGCAATGAGATGTCTTCAAATGCGTATATCCAGGATCTTCCTTTTGAATAAATCTGAAATTGAATTCAACTAGTTAAGGCATTCCCTGATGCATCATGTCGTACTCATTCAGTGGAAATACATAAAATGGATATAGAACGCATGATTGAAATTTCAAAGAAAATGTAAGGAAGCAACCCGTCGAACAAGCATAGAAATAATATCTGTGATTAAAACTACATGATATAAAACTATCCTTAAAACTTGAATGCTGGAATAGGACGAGACGCGGGCTGATTCACAATTAGGCAATTATACGAGAAGCGATTAAATGTAATTGAACACGACACAAGTTACGGACAACGCACGGAGGGACACTTGTACAGAACATGCGTCATCTCGAACAATACATCTGGACCAGTAATTATGATTTCTCTGTATGATTCTAAAATAGCTATAATTTCTTCTTCTTTTTCATATGTACATGGAGGCAACTGAAACACGCCTGACGTTAAATGTGTTAGGAATATGTAGCAGTGTTTGTAAAATAACGATCAATGAAGTAAATTCGTGCAGTTATTTTTAGAAATCGTTAAATTATGATTAACGATACTTCTACGTAGGTTAAATGTTTCATTGCTCCTCAATACATGTACGTTCTTGTGAATGCAGTTTTCAGATCGTAAATAAATAAAATATTTCAACGTTTGCAACATTTTTTAATATAAGCGAAACAATTCGCTTATATTAAAAATGTTTGTATAGCCCGAAGAAGATCCTGTCACTAAAAATGCTTTCCCACAAAGACATTCAAAACTATGATGAATTAGTGACCGTGTAAGCATGTTTTCTATTCTTATGTAATGTAATGAGAACATAATACCTATTGACACAAAAGCCGCACCCGATTTAATAACCAATTAAAAATATTATATCAATATAGTTTATAAAACATGCACTCATTAATGTGTTTTCCCGCTTACAAAGACCTAAAAACGGGAAGTTTAGGATGTTACTCCTCGTAAAGCAACTGCTAGGAATGTTTGTGATATTTCTAGCCGTCATATCTTATTCTAAACTTCAATCGTGTGATACGAATAATAGCTCGACATATTTCTAGATATATTTTCCCAGCTATTTGCTCCGTGAACAGTTCAAAGAGTTCAATAAACCTCTATATTTAGCAGATGTAAACTGAACAGCATTAGCGCTTTCTACAAACGCGACGATAAGTAGAAGTCAATAAAATTATGCGCTGCTTAATAAAGAATTAGAACAGTGATGTAGCTGCAAGTTTCATAAAGAAAAAGTTAATTCAACTAAGTGCAACTTTCAATATCCGCTTGATTGATCACCAAAGTTTTGAATGTTAGTGTGATGAAAACTGTATGCTTTATTCGTTTTTTTTTTATCGTATAGACTGAATTGAAATAGGAATAAACACCCACATACCCACCACATATGAACAGCCAGGTGAGTTAATTACATTAACCATGCTTTCCTTGTGTGCAACTATATTGTTTTTGTTATCATAACGCTGAATTTGACCACCACATTTGTGTTCTTTACTCATTACACTATTGGGATCAATTTTCATTAATAATGAGCAAACATGAGGACAATTCAATCATAATTAGATAACTATAGTTATCATGGTAATAATTGTTCACAAAAGCGTGGATTAATGACAAGCCGCTTCATTGAAGTGTGTGGACTGTGGGTCTGTGGATTGTTGATGTAACTCCCTGGCCACCCTCTCCCCCGCTGGCGCTCCGCCCGCACCCCTGCGCCACCCTCGGCCCGCCTACTACCCTGACACCCTCACACTGAACAGATGCTGAGTCTGATCTGAGTAAACACAAACACAGACCCCTTTTAAGCCGACGGTACGATAAAACTACACAATGAAAATAATGATATCCCTTGGCATTTAACTGAAATGTGCTATGACAATGAAAATGTTCACATCATTTTTTGGTCTTTTATAATATTAATAGGAAAATAACAAAAACTCTTTATCCAATATATGAAAAAAGCTAATCTAAACAACACCTAGCAACATAAATAAACTTGCAGTGGATGTTATGTACCTACACAAAATAATTGAGAACTGATACTGGGACAGGGAGCACTTTAATAACTTAATTTTCCTTCTAATTTTCTATATTAATTATTTCGGAGTATTTTACACCTAGTTAAATAGTCTGCAATATTGGTTTAGTTTTTAATAATTTTAGGTAACGCGCGCTGCAGGCATAAAATTGAAAATGTTGCATACGACCGTGTAATTTTTTTTTAATGATTACGCGATTTGCTCGCCATAGGTTGTCGTCACGTGAGTCATCGTCATGAGTAATTAGAGTTCATGGAGTTCAATTCGGAGAACTAATGGTTCAATGCTAAGTTGCCAATAGTTTGGAATAGAAACGTGGCTGTACAATGAAAATTTTTCGTGTAGAGCCATTTTCAGAAACAGCTCTTAGGTCTTATAGATTGTATAGATTTCGTCTTGCGATATACAATATTTATTGAGCGAATTCATTAATTGATTCACTCAATTCTTTTTCGGATGTTTACTGAAACTTCTTCATGGGTAGAAATACCTAAGTTAATAAGTTTTCTGTTCGTAATAAATAAAAGCCCTTTCATCCACTTGCTCATGTCGTGTCGAGCATATGTGGAAAGGGGAAGTTCTGTTAAAAATTCCAAATTTTAAGTGAATGTGCGGAGATTTGCTGTCGGGATTCACCCTCTCAGGCATAGCGAGATTTCTTCTGGTGAATATTATTTTGTATTAATATTCAACAGTTTGCAGCGGCTCTACGTGACCGGGAGAGTATTTACAATGCTTAGCGAAGCGCGCAACCCAGCCTCCGCCCAGCCACCCTAATGGCCGCTACTCGCTACCTACAACGACATTATGCATATGAACGATCTTGACGGTCCGCGATAAAGATTAACGTTATTTAAGCACCGAATTATCTATTACACTCATTTGCTGACGTGGAAATATATAATAGCACGTTCAATTTAAGCAGTCCAAACGCATGCATGAGATACTTTGCAACAATATGGAACATCGAATATATGTTAATGTAGATGTTTTGCAATTTCATGCGCATTATTCTGTGATTAAATTGATATCCTTTTTGATTACAGTTTTTGCGTTAAGAAATGAGGAAGAACGATCTTCACTAAAATGATTTTCCACCTATACCATCTAATACATATAATAATCACTAATCAAATTACTGGAATTGAAAAATGGGTAGCGCTAAGGTTCATCTTGTATGCTTATGAAATATGAGAAGACGAATTGATTTTTACAGAACGATTGATGTACCTAACACTGTTATTTAAATAGCTCGCATATTAGCCACAAGTAAAGATAAGTAGAACAAATTGACATTGATAATAAATTACCCGCATTTTATTCTACTGATAAAAATATTAGGTTTCATCATTTGTCATGTTGTAACAATACGCAGATTGTGTTGGGTGAATGCGGCCCGAATCCGACCCCACTTAGAATGCTGTGCGTACATGTATACAAGGCCGATCTGAGGGCGTTACTCAGTAATGTCCTCGCAACAATGGAGATGGGCATTCAGAGCTCACGAGTAAATGGCGGGAATAGCTCTCTTCCGGGCGCTGCAGCGACGGCAGCCGCTCGCTCCGAGTCAATATCCGTGTGACTACCGCTCTATTATGTTATTTAATTTACTACACAGAAAAACATTATGGCTACAACTAAACAACTAAGTGAAAATACAACTCTGGAGAAAAATTGAGCGCGCAATGAAACTGCATTCTGTGCAAAACATGCTTGGAATAACAAAGTTATATTGTAACAAATTGAAAAAATGTGTATAAAAGATATTATGAATTTTCAATTTATACTGGCAAAAGCTTGTCTAACTAGTCAAGCTCTAGATTAAACTCTAAAACACTTCTATAAAACTATTCTTATTCAAAATGTATTGGGCAAAAACTGAATGACTGATTGTAAATGGGAAACTCCTCGTTTTGTTGGAAGTCGGTTAAAAAGATAAAGGTGCACTGTCAATGTTATTGGTCCCATAAAAGTGTGGGATACTATGTCGAGTGGCAATTTACTCCGCAATGCTTACACTATAAACCGCACCGCTCTCAAGTTTTAAGATCTATCTTCGGTGCATGTTAGGTGACTAGATGTCATATTTTATATTTTGATACAAATATTGAAGTACGCTTGGGATATGATTTAGGTCTAAAACACGACGATAGTTTTTTACCCCTAAAAGGGATGAATATGAGATGAAAATCCCTACTTATAAAGTAAAATAAAATTGATATTTGGCCTTTTTATTAAAAAATATGAAACCTGTGTTTTACGATTATTTTATGGATTCTACCTTGTAACATGAGACAGTTCAATATCTAAGCGGTCGAAGTTGCTGCTAAGCGCTAGTAGGATCATATCCATAACTTTCAGGGTCGCTTTAGATTTTGAAACTAAAGATATAATTTGTAGGGATTGATGGAATATAACAGGCGCATGATTGAAAGTTACAAATCCAAACTGAGCGTTTGGGTACAGAATGGATGGGTTGGGTTCACCCCTGCTATCCGTAGTTTTCGTGTTTAGTTCCACACGAGATGCCCGAGGAACGGGAATCATTTGACTTGGCCCAGTTTGGCTTAGTACTTACGTCGTGCCAGAATACATTATTTTGCCAGCTAGAAAACCCAATCTAAAATTACAATATAAATTATTTTATGATTAATACAGAAACTGTCCGATTCTACATGCAAAACTGTTGATCAATCAGTAAGTAGTTGTAGCAATTCTGAATATGGTTGTTTAAGAAAAATCTGTGTGAAAGATAAAAATCTTTCTATAACAAGCTGAAGCATATTTCAGAAATAAGCAAAAATAAAAACTGCTGTAATCGATTTTATGGTGGAGGGTAAACTGGCTCACAATGGTAGGTACCTAGCTATAAGTATATCATCAATAATTCCCATCTCCATTCGTCCCCACACGTCGGCCTGCCGCTCAACGAATTACCGGAATCAATAAATATTTGATTACATTTTGAACGGCATTTTAGGGAGAACAGAACGTGTCAATAAAGAAGATTCCAAATTCACATTATTATTTTGAGTCCAAATGTTTGTAAATTCCTCCGGATAAATTAACCTAATCTTGTTCCTTGTTTCCTTTATTAAATTTTCGCGACAGTTCATTGCATTTCAAATTCTCTGCTTAAGATGGACAGACATAGAGATCGTTTTTCAATTTTACGAGACGCCATCAGTCAATAAACTCAATTTCCTTCAGTCTTGTGAATGAGCCTCTTTGACTAATAAATAATATGGAACGTGCACCCTGTCCGACATACTTCATCCGCTGTGCTTTTGAATGTGACAGAAATGAAAATTAATAATGGATTCGAAGCCACAGGATGAACATAACATGCAGTTAGTAAGCAGCGTACGTGCGCCTGTTAGTTATGTATGCAAATCAGACACGCGTATGGCAACTTCACGCCATTACGAGTTGCTATTCACACGTCATATTATGATATCGTCGGTACAAGATATCTATCGGCAAAAATCATTACCAGCAGTGTCAGTTTGTTATTAGATATTTTGTTACAAGCGCTGATTACTATCGTAACGTATTAGTCTCGTTATAATCTATCAATAATAAAATTATTGGATAGATAGATCAAATTAATTAGCGAATGAATAACAAAGAAAAAAGGTTCTTACTCAATATGGAAAATAAGTACCATTCTGTACTTAGAAATTCAATATTATTATTTTATTATTAGAACAGCAAACATTTTAGGCAATTTCATTTAACAAAATTGGAAAATAACAATGTAAGTACCCATTATTTACATTTAGGTATTACAAAGTACCTACTGTAACTTTTATTTTTTGTTAAATGTTGCTTGTACCTACTCATAGGGTTGTCACCCGTTCTATGTTATTTACGTAGTATACAAATGTCAATAATACGCAAAATACTAAGTATTTTCATCGTTAATTGAAATATTGAGAATATTTTTATTGAAATCTCATATAAGGCCAAAATATGTTAGAATGCAGTTTGGGGAGGGCGGCAAAAACTTTCATAATCCTTAAACTTTTCAGCAAAAGTTCACAACTTGACTTCTGTAGGAAAGGTAAAAAAATGGGTAGTTTCTAGAATTTTCGCTTGCAAATGACCTACGAGCCTACATATTTCGTCAGCCATTGGTGGAACTTCAACCTGTTTCTTAATTTTGTGTAATAAATTAAAATGAAAAATGGTGCTGATTATGGTTCATGCATGCCTGTCAAAATATATCCAAATCCTTTTTTTGGCTACTCAATTTTTTTTGCGCTCATGAAAAATGTATTTCCAAAATAGTAGCAACCCTACTTGTAGTCTTAAAATTAAATACCGGCTAGTCTACATTATATAGCTCGGCAGGTTCAGGTCGTCTGCAACATTCCTGATCCGAAAAAGTTCCGTTCCATGCCTAGCAGAAACAGATAATATGGCTACCACGTATTCTACTTTATATTTAGATCAATGTAAAGTAATGCACGGCAAAACACGCTTGGTTTCGAGTATTCCTGATCGTGAATCAGACTAAAGAAATTAATGGAATGCTGTCCGTACCAACAGGCACCAAACAATCACCGAAATGTAAGAATCATATCGATTTCAGTGCCGTAAATGCTAGAAATATTTTCCCGGAAAATACAATTACTGTTTGAATAGAAAATCTAGAACGCCATCGTTGAAGCGTTAAAAATGATGGTGTACTATTACAGAGGAAAAAAAGAACGTTGACGTTGGTTGCATCACGGGGCGCTCGCTCGGTTCGCCGAGCCAATCTCTTTGAAACTGCACCCGAGGTCTACCCTATTTAACGGACCGCCGATCGCGTTAATTAAGCGTTTTCAATTTATATGCCACATTTTATGTACAGCTTACTCTTACATAATGCCACGAAAATACAGCAAACGTTTGACACAATCACACGATTTGTTTAACGTGTGGTTTCAGGAGGGTTGTTGGTGAAAACCATTACTGCAATTATTTATTGAATTAGTATACTCAATATACCTACATATTTTGTAGTAAATATTTATTTTTTTATACAGATGAAACGAATTTTATATGTGAATCATTCAGGAAATAATACTTACCTGCGTAAACAAAGGTAAAAATTTCAAAAACAATTCTGTAATAAATCTGTCACATTGCATAGTTACATGAAGTCTGTATAATATGCATACATACATAATAATAAGATAGACACTTCTCCCAATGCTATATAACTAAGGAATTTCTCCTGGCGATGGCGCACGCAGGCATCTCACGCGAATGGTCACGCCACGCAACATAACATGGAAAGTACGTATAGATGTTATCAAAAGGTTGCTGACGATTGACTGTTTAAGTTATAATAAAAAAAAAGAAATCAGTTCAGGGATTTTAACAATGTTATGCAAGTACCTAATCAAGCTAATGAATCAGGTAAAATATACCAGTTGATTAGCTGTTAATTCTTTTTAATTCTTCGAGAAAAACTTTTCTAGACACCAATTTGATAGAATCAAGCAATGAAAACAACAATCGTAGCGATGGCATCTCGCGCCTACGCCTCCACAGTTCCATATTTATAATATCAAACTAGTCTCGAGTGAACATACTGTCAAAGTAGTGTCAAACGATGTAAAGAAATGCTAACATGTGACGGCCCCCGTCTTCGTTCACTCCGGCTAGTAATCCTGGCTGACAGACTATAAGTGGGGCGAGCACCTGGCCCTGAGACACAACGCTATCACTTCACCTACGGGAAATATTGATCTTATTTGAGCTTGATTAACTTTGTCGCTGTCGACGATGCTAATAATACCGAAACTCTGGCACCGGTCCAGGCGAGGTCTTAATGGTACTTCGATACACGATAATTTTCAAAGGTGACACACTATACATTTGATTCATTATAGAGATAGAGATTGCACTACAGTTTACACTATACGTATAGCCATGTCTCTATGTTGATTAGTAACAACCCAATTAGCAACGTTAGAATCTGTGCATAATATGTATGTTCGTAGGCGCACGCACGCAAAACTGCCCCATGGCCCTTCTTATATACCCGCGTTTACAAAGCTGGAACCCACAAGCACGTACGGCTACAGCATTGTTTTCAGGACTTATGACTGAACACTCGTTACTTTTTGCGACTTAACATACTATAACGAAGCAGAAAAACATTCAAATTTATTCCAGAGTTATTCGAGGGCAATACACCAATTTACTCCGCATACCGAACGTCAACCAAAATATGCATTCGATGCATATGAATTGCATATGTTAGTTGGAAACTCAACGCACTACTGTCAGCGTCTGCTTATAAAACCAGATAAGCAGGATACGCACAAAAAGACTCACGATTAGCGGACAGGTACCTAATACAATCGATTAAATATTTAAAACTTGTTTGCATGCAAAGCGGACACTTAAGTTTAATAATGCCTTGGTTCTTATACTAAACTATAGCGTCAACACTTCTTAGGAATACTGAGTACCTTTTGTTTTATATAATCCGCATAATGAAGTCAGTTTATGATTCTAATAAAATAAGAGCAGAAAAACAGACTTAACAAAACTACTGTTGTCAAGTATTATGTACATGTACTACGACGATATAATAAAATCGTGTGTCGAAACATCAATAGAAAAGGTAAATAAGTAAATAATGAATAAATATGTAATAAATAACATTACGTGTACAGATCAAAGCGTGTCTGGTGTCTCGTAGTCGACGCCTGGCCTATATCAATGTCACTTGGAGATTGAGGCAATTTAATTTATTTATTACATAAGGATTTGGATGAGATTAAACTAACATGCATGGTTAATAATGAAATGGAAGCGATAAATGGATCGCAACTGGGGTTGTCTCAAACAGTGAAGAAACGCAAGGTTAAATTACATTTTATAATCTGTACTCCGCTCATGTATTGTGTTACCACAAAGTGAGTAGCATTTCAAGTGCCACGGTTAAGGGACTTCTGGAAATTCTACCACATACTCTTACGTGAAAAGAGGCTGAAAGAAATCTTTTGTACCGCGCCGCACATATTAACCTTGAATTTTACTTGTTCCCCGAGGTCGTGTTCCTTTTCACTTGGCCATTGTCAATGTAATTTTCTTATTTTGCTCAGAGATTTCCTTGATAATAATACTACACGTTAGTAACCAGAATTTAGAAGCATCGCCATTTATTAGGTATTACTTACCTAATAAATGGCGATGCTTCTAAATTCTGGGCTAGACTAGGTGGCTAGGTTTTGAATTCCCGACAATTTCAAAGTCCCGGGACTCGAGACAGCCCTAAAGTCTCGGGAATACCCGGGACATATTTCTTTTTTAAGAGCGTTTAGATTTTTTTTAAAATTAATCGAGTTTATTTCTGGTGAAACGTATTAAAAAAGGCATTATTTGTAAAAATCAACATTTATTAAACAGAAACTTAAATCTTAATAACTTTAACGTTAGTTTCAGTCTTAATAATTGCTTTTTTTTTTAATCATACACAAATTCACTTTTCAGCAGTTATCTTATAGTTATAAAACGAACTTTGTTACAAATCATACTAATCGTTAATAACTTTACTATTATCTAGTAATTCTAGTATCTAGTCATTGGTCATAATCACAACATTGTTAATTCTCTTCTCATAATCACAGACATTTTTCATAATTAAATGATCTAAATAGGTATAAATAATAAAACAGACTTATAAATTAGTCTTTTAAACAATCACATTCTAATAAATGTGTTAGTTGATTATATAAAATAGTGATTTAATAAAATAAGCTTTTAAAAACATCAGTGTCAAAAGCTATGTCCGGCAATCCGTTTTTGATTTTTGTAATCGTGCCACCAGACAAGGCGAACAATCTCATTTTCAACAGATGTCGGTTTAATTGTGTTTAAGACAGTAGTTCCAAATTTTCTGTACGTTTTCCGGTTGCTTCAAACAAATGAAACTCTTTTTTTAAGGCTCCGTGCACAAAATCAACACATTTTGAACTTTTTTGATCATGGTTTGTGAGAAAAGCAAGAAGAATTTAAACCTTCTTTTATTAGATTATGAAAGTCAAGTTCTTATTCTCTCAGTTGGCTTGATTACTTTTTTAAAATAATGTGTGTATTAATAGCAATTACCCATATTCAAAACCCTTTTCGCGCAAAAGTAACGAGCGAGTGACGTTTGGCTACGTTTTACACCAAACTACAACTGATTTATAACATTAAAAAAAATATCAGTAACATCATTATATGGTCTACTGGCAGATGGGTTGAAAACATTATTGACTTTAATAGAAAATATAGCAGAAAAAAAATGTTGAAGAAACACAATTCTTGGAAAACATCTGGACAAATAAGTATTTTTTTCTATACCTTAGCAACACATTTAAGAAAATTTAAAAATTGCACAATAATCTTAAGAAATCCCTTTAATAGAATCTAAAATTTATTTTATAAATAAACAATATCTTCATTTCGTAAATTACAAGCAAATTGAACTATATTATCGATCGCGCAAACTCAATCGCGTCAGTAACGACCGGGCTCTCCCAGCGTGAGCACACGTTACTTTGCTTCGCAGCTGCTCACGAATATAACATGAAAATATTCCCAAGATTGCACGCCGACTACCACTTTTTGATCCATTAAGTATTATAGTTTATTTTAAGTACTTTTTTTGTTTATGAAAATTGTTAAAATTTCTTTCGACTTCAATATTAATTAGAGGTAACGGTTGTATGTTTGTTTGTAAAGGTTATCTGCGGAATTACTTTACTACTACCCAAATACAAAAAATATTTCACTAATGAAATCTACAATGTTTAATGGCAGCTATATTATCATCCAGTGTTATACACTATGTACAGGATGTTGATATTTCTTATGATTACTTAAGGTCGAAATTCAAGGTCTAGTTTTCGAAATCTTTTTTTTTTGTAGATAATGGGTCGAAAGAAAGAGACGCATTATCAATTATCATTATCAATGCGGCACTAAAAGAAAAAGGAAACGACATGTAGGGCTTTTTTTTATTGGGTGGGAAAATCATCCTATGACAAATCCCGCTCTTGGGCGGAGCGAGAGATAGTGTCAGACTTTTACTGACTAAAACCCCATTCCTGTTCCTTCTTTGCCTTTGTCCCAGGACCTCGGGTTTCACTTTCACACTACCCGTGGCCCCCGTAGGCTTCGACCCTGCTGGGCCCCTACGATGTGTTGATCTCCCTGAGGTGCTCGTGGAACAGTATGCGCCGTCAACGACTTGGCCTCGGTCCGGACGGTTACCGGACGGTCAGACGGTGAGCCACCCATTGCTCGCCGTCCGCAAGCCCGCGCCTACGGTGGCCGGAAATCGGAGGACCGTTGCCTCATGCGATCGGCCGCCTCCTTTGCTAGCATTACTGCTTCACAGAAGGAGGTGACTGCCTGTCACTCCACCTTGCTCCGGAGTATGGCCTGTACCAAAGCCCGGCGCGAGAGATCGCCGCCACCGATCGCCTCCACGAGGACACGGCGTTGCTTTGCCCAAGCGGGGCACACCTCCACTGTGTGCTCCACCGTGTCCTCCGGGCGGTCCACACAGTGGCGACAACTGGGCATCGCTTCCGCATGAATCCGGTGCAGGAACTTTCCGAACTTAGCGTGTTCGGTGAGAAAAACGACATGTGGGGCTGATTGGGGGCATGGTGGTTGCTATTTTTTAGTAAATTAATAATGAAAATTTTGAAATGACTTTTAATACTACAAATGTTGACAACATGTGTGAACTTGATCTAAACATGGTAATTATAACCTTTGTGTTACGCACAGGGTGTAAATTAATATCAAACCTACTTTTAGAAATTCACAACTTTTTTAGTTCTACATGGTAGTCAGCTGATCGCGACTGTTTATATAGGAAGTTTAAAGTAAAAATATTTACCATTTTTTCAATGATAAAAATAAAGGCTAAATAACCGGCCAGCAACAGAAAAAAAAATAGGCGTGAAAGCGGCAATCGGCTCTGTATTTATTTTTTCGAGTTGTAGAGTCCTGTTGAATCTCTGATATATGAGATTTGTATTAACACGATAAGCTCATCAGAATCAGATATGGTTTTAACGCCTGATTCTTAAGAGAAGAGGCTAAAGCAGTAGTGGAAACCCTTTTACTGCCTAAATCAAAAGAAATATATCTAAAGTCATACGACAAATTTTGAGGACGACTCAGATTTTTATTTTTACTTTATTTATATTCGTAATGAAAAGCACAGTGTTTTACTTCGGGTTAAAGATCTCTTCAAACTATTGGCGTCCAAGCGTATTTTCGGGACTAAATAAGTTGATCTCACCCCTTGGGTAACAATGTATTATATGATTTATGGTGACATTGCACTATTAAAATATTTGCTAGTTATAATATAATTTTTGATAAAACAGACACAAAGATGACGATTTGTGTTTCAGAAAAGGGTTATTTAATTTATTTAATAACCAACTTTTGCCTGCGACTTCGTTAATTTCGATTTCCATTAAGATTTGAAAGACACGTGGCAGTATCTAGGGATCATAAGTACGTTATTGTTATTTTCCTCGGGACAGTACTTTTCTTCGGGAGGAGTTACCCTGTAACCGTTTTTGTTCACCAGACAACATATAATATGTATAATTTCAGGATAATCAGTTGATTGATTTAGGCGTGAAAAGCTAACAAACAAAAATAAACTTATTTTCGCATTTATAATAATTAAAACTATAGAATCTTGAGAGTAGTTAATTTTATTTGTTTCAAATCTTAAAACTTGTCGAGTAATAGTTAAGATTAACTTGTAAATAATATTTATATATCTTTAATATATATTTTGTTTAAGTAATTTGTCTCTTAATTATCTCACAGATAACTAAGAAACTGGGTAAGTGTAAGTCGGACTCGTGCCCTGAGGGTTCCGTACAAATTACAATTCCCGAACGGAGTCTCGAAGATTTTTCCGAATTGCAAAAATGTATTTTTTTAGTTATAAGGTGTTCGGTGGAAACACCGAACAGTGACGTTAGGTAACAACAAATGTATGGTTTTCAGATTTATTCCTATACCTGTGCTATGAGACCTTGCTTATGTCAAATTTCAAGATTCTGGGTCAGCGGGAAGTACCTTGTGAATTTTAATTACTTTGGGAGTATCAAAATTTACGTTTTTTTTTGCGACATAAACGGCCGTTTCTGTTTTATTCGTTACCTTAGAAGTTTGATTTTTTCACAACTTCAAGGGACTGCAGACTTAAGTATATTGTTTAATTTCAACTCGATACCTCCACGTATTCTCGAGATAAACAGTCTTGACAGACAGACAGACGGACGAACCACAAAGTGATCCTATGAGGGTTTCGTTTTTTCCTTTTGAGGTCCGGAACCCTAAAAAGAAGAGTATCCAACACGGATAAAGCTGTTTGTCTTGGGCACCTTGAATCCCTTACTTCACTCAGGTTTCTATATGAACTCCTTAGCAATGTTCGGGAGTTAATTATATAAATCACTGACGATCGGTATTATAACTTCGTTTCGTTCGGAATCCAACATGCCGCCCGCGATTTAAAGACACTGCACGCCACATAATCTACTATTTCATATTTTTGACGTATCGAAAGTGTTTTTTTTTTACAACCATTTATATAAATAAATATAATTTTATCATCTGTTTTGGATTTATCGTTCTGTTAAATGTCTAAATTTGTCAACATCCATCTAACACAAAATTAAATAATTTTGGTGTACAGTGTGATAAATATAAAGACACACGTCTCAAACGTTTATTTACAAACCTTACTTAATATAAAAATTTGTAATTTAGAATAATATCCTCTAAAGGATCAGAATTGTTTAAGCGGTCACGAAGCTCGATTTTTACGCGTGTGTGCGTGTAGTTGTATGAATGATGCACACAAACATATCATTGCAATGAATTTGCCTAAACTCTAGCGACTGAATTTTATGCACGGCCTCTTAATGTTGCTCTTGTATTTTTTATTTTTTTTCGTTTTTTAATTTCGAAAATCTTGTCTCGACTAGTCTCGACCCGAAAGTCCCGGAACTCAAGACAACTAAAATTACGAAATGTCCCGGGACTTCGAGACACGAGACGTCCCGGGACCCAAACCCTAGTTTTGACATAAATTATAAATCTAGAAAAGATGAATACATTTAGGTATATCGGTATATCTAATAAACACGAAACATTAATTAGTTATTAGTTCATCTAAAATGCTTTGATCTACTGCTACGTCATAAAATTGAGAGATCTAATAATTATATGAAAACAAGAAATAAAAAATTCGAATATTCGGGTTATTATTCTTTTGTTTTGTACCACGATGTAGAATGTACAAGGCGTTCTACATAATTAAATGTAAAGGATATAAAAGAAAATTAACCTCTCGCATAAATACAAGAAAAAGAAGCTTTAAAGTACTAAGACGTTTAAAAATGAGGGTTAGTCGTGCGGGCGAGTGAGTAGGCGTCCCTTGTTAATATAAATTGAATTGGCAGACATGAAATGAGACCAGCTAACTTACGGTTAGTAAATTATAAACTAGTAATTATTTAGACATGTTAATGTGAATGCATCCACATGCGTAAGTAGTGCTAAATAATAAACGGTAAATACCAGCAGGGTAGGTGTTCCTGTATCGATGACATTGCCGTTACTCACCTGAAATAAACAAAACTCACTAAGTGACTTCTAACTTTGATTAGGTAATGTATTCTATGAGGTTAGAACAAGTCGTTATTTGTGAAAAATAACCGATGGAATGAATCGATGACACGATTCTGTTTGTTCTGTAAAATATATATCATAACTACTTCAAATAGTTTAATCTTATCAGAGAGCTGACAATAGTGTCTGATCTTAAAGTGAACAACGTTGAACGCCGGCTTCTGCTGGATGTTACGTTACATTAAAATATACATATATGAAATAACTAGAAGTTCCAGAGAATGCATTAAGTTATGCATAATGATTTCGCGACGCCAATAAAATTGTGTACAGGTAGGTACGTGTCAAGTTGAGTAGTGATTAATGATTACTTAGTAACCCTGCCTGGAGGTGTACGCCTGATAACGGGTTGACTAGTTAAACTTTAATATTGACCGCTAGACATAATTAATGAAACAACAATGGTTCGGGAAGCTAGATAGGTTCTTAAAAAAGTAGTAAAGCTAGTAGGTAAAATTAAATCTAGTTTGACCAAGTGAACTGATTCGTAATATATTCGTATCGTTAATTGGTGCCTGCCAGGGTTGCAGGATGGTTCGAAAGGGTTACCGCGGCCCTGGAAAACAAAAGGCAACTGAAGGATCACAGTTGGGTTTTAGCCAGTAAAAGTCTGACACTGTCGCTCCAGCCCAGAGGAAATCATCAAATGACTTTCTACCAAAAAAAAGTTGTTATTAACGGTCGTTTACGTGTGTATAATATTGCCCTACGCAAGGCAAACAAAAATAAAATAATTAAAACACCAAAGTTTCAGCCATCTCTAGCATTTTCTTAACGTTACGAGCAAATACCCGAAACCTTCATGATAACATGACGTCAATTAGGTAAAGCAAAAATATAACAGCCAGCTAAGTGCAAGTCGTACTTGCGCATTTGTTCTGAGCTATTTATGTAACAAACGTAAAACAAGGTTTGACGAAAAGCTTTTTTATTATGAAAGAAAACAACTCGAAACGACTTATGAAGTAAGGGACAGATTAAGCCCAAAATAAAATTGTTTCAGAGAAAATCGCCTCTGACAGGCAAACAATGGAGTGATGCTTTATAAGTTCCTTTTTACTTAGATATTTTGAAACGGAATTTTCGGAACAACGTAAAAAAGGGACCGCAGAAGTTTGTTTTGGAACCACGAAGAACATTTCATTATTAAAACAAACAATTTGATTTGTTTTTCATAAGGAGATGCTTTCAAAAACACTGAAGCCATTGAATTAAGGAATTGTTTTTAAGTAAAGAAGATAGAATATATATCAAAGATATTTTAAGTAAAGAGCAAACGTAGGTAAGCGATGCACTTTCGACGTCAGGTATTGCACTGCGTTATCGAGTCCGATGGTCGAGTCAAGGGGCGTCGCGTCGCCGCCGCCGACCGCGGACCGAGCAACGTTGGCACGATCCCAAATATTTTTCATGCGCCTCACTCTACACCGGGATAAGTTGCCCTATTCACCTGAATCGGAATACAAATACATTTAAATCAAAGAATAATTTATAAATGTATCGCCGATATCGTTGATCTATTGCTTCAACAGACGCGTATCGATTCATTTAGAATTGGTTTCACGGCAGATTTTTGCATGTTTGTACTTCCGATGTAGGACTATCCTCATTATACATTAGCTTGGTGATCAATAGCAGTCAGTAAATAAAGTGTTACTGTTATGCTGATAATAACAGCAACAGGACGCGATAAAAGAAAATTGTATTCATCTTTATTTGCGTTAGTGTTATTAATTTTTCTCATCTCATATGACGAGGACATAAGTACCAACATCTAACAACATTAAGTTCTGCGGAGCTTCTGAACTATGTACATTCATCATTAATGAAGTGGTGGTTAACTAGGGCTAATTGATAACACGTAACATGTACTTATAAATCATCCAGAGTAGAGTATATGGATTAATGTGTGTATACTCGTAGGTACATCTGTTTAGCTGTGAGCGCGTCACGTCTGGCGGCTCTCAACTACACGTTTGCAAACAATATTGCACAAATCGTGCCAGATCCATTTACTACATATTTTTCATACATTACGACGTAAACTTATTTTCTGAGACAGTTTATACCTAAAATGTAAAACAGAAAATGTTTATTTTGACTTCAGTTGTTTACAGCTTCGCTTCTATTTCAGTAGATACCGAAGCATCAAAAACGTTTGATGATAGTTCACATTTGTATAACGTACATTTTTAAAAGGGTAAACGCATTATTTCAGAGTGGATATAATATGTACATGATAGAACCTCTTAGTTCATCATAATTAGGTGTTATAGTAAGAAGTTTCCACTTTTTCAGTCTGAAAGCCGAACTTAGATGACCCCGCCAGGGCCACGGGAATTTCTTAAAGCGATATCGTGGTCCTGGAACGCAGAGGGCAACTGAAGGACATAGATATGTTTTATGAAGTAAAAGTCTGATACGCCCTCTCGCCCCTCCCTGGAGTGGAAGAAGTAATTCGATGATTTTGCACCTCAAAAGAAATATTTGAAAACGCAGTGTCAAACTGGCATGAGCACTGTGGTGGTGACTGCATTCCTGTGCAGCATTAAATTATGATCTCCTTTCGAGATAAATCACAGTAGATCGCTTTCAGAATCAATATTTTTGAAACAAATCTATAGCTAGCAGTATCTTTCGATATTATGTTATTCAATTTTGAACTTTTGCTTGATATAGTCTTTATTAACCAGCGAACGTCTATAACAATATAGTTTTTTAAGTTGGATGCTATTTCAGTGTATTACAACTAAGTTTTAGATTGCTTCTAGTTTTATTGCTTCTTTTTTTATTATTCAACGCGGTTAATATTACAAACGAATAGCCATGGGTACTGGGTAGCAAGCGCTCCCGAGTGGGCGTTCCCAGTTTGTGGAGGTATGATGGATTGTTGTACATTTTTTACGGAGTTTAATTTTTCATAATCTCGCTGAAGGCACTCATTTTGTTAGGAAAGTAGGTACCTACTTGCGGTTTCTATATCAGGGTCAATATGCTATTACTGATTAACTCACTTATAAATTTTATTGACAGCATGGATAGACCAATTAAGTATGAATAAGACGTTAAAAGAATATAAAACTGTGAGTAAATTAATATTTCTTAATGAATCATTTATTTTTTAATTTATTTGTTGTTAATACCTTAATAAATTGCAGCTATAAAAGCTTTGTGAACATCGGGTTTTGAGAAAGATTTTATAGGTAACTAAAAACAATGGAGGTTTATTTACATTCAAAATTAAATTCTAGGTACTTGTAACAATAATTGGAAATAAAATTAAAATAATATCAATCTATCACCACTAACTCAAATATCGAGTATTGTGTTGATTTGCATTTCAAGTTGATTTTTAAGTGACGATTTGTATTTGAAAGGTCATAATAAGAACTACTAGGGGTTCCAATGGAATTTGAACTTGGAATTGAGTTCGTTGTTGCATTTGAAAATGAACTTGAATTATAAATTCAAGTAGGTAAGTATAGGTACGGTACAAAACGAAATAATTCAACGTAAGATGAAGAAAACATTAACATTTCAATAAATTATCATTTTGAGCGTTAACGTAGCTACAAGTTTCAAAATTAGAAATGCTGTCGTCTAACTCGCACATTTATTATAGAGTAATATCGAGACAATAACGATTGAAAAGAATATAAAAAGTGAAAGTGTTCCGTCGTTATTCAGAGAAACAAACGTGTCTATAAGTGTACAATTAACGTTGACCGCGTATGTAATCTTGAGCCGCTTTCCATTAGTCGGTCTATTGCACGCACGTCCAACGTCCAGTGCATCGCTCCGATTGAACGATGCTCAAACAGGGGCGGCCATGATTATAAACGGAATCATATTAATCTGGTACTTGCAACTATTTACTACACTAATACCAGTTTACCTTCAACAGCAGACGCATACCACAGACTGCAACTAACCAAATTATTGCTTAGATACCACTACAACCATAAAGCCGTCGCTTATTGATTTACTCTATGAGATAAACTGCTGATTAAGCGATGCCATTTCAAAAGTGAACATTTAGTGGATGCTGGAAATTTCCAATACCTATTGATGATAATATTAATAATACGAAGACGCTAACAACACAAACAACGCCGATAATAAAGTTATTTCAAGGACTTTCACCCTTTGGGCTGATTATTTATTATATTATACGTGTCAAAGGCAAACAAGTTAATAACATCGGTTTTCGTAGAGACAATGATAAAGAACGATAAATTGTCTCGTGCGTGAGCGGTCAATGGTGGATATGTAAGCCCATCATTTTGTGGAAACAAGACGTTTATAAAAAAGTGGTTTCGCTGACTCAACAAGGTACGAAGTTGTTCGCATAAATATGGGTGGATCAAGGTCCTTTGAGTACGGAAACGTTGGTAACGCTTCCTTTCACCCGTGCAGTAGACACGGGGCTGGCGACTGCGGGTTCACGCCGCTCGGTGCAATCGAAGCTCGATGTGCAACCAAGTAAATACTATGAAGTACGAACTGCCCAGGTGTACTACCTCGCCACGTACGCACTCAAGCCGCGCCTCGACACGCTTAATTAACCACACTGAATTCAATCTTATGTATAGTGCTGTCATTACTCTTTGTCTCCTGATTGGATACGGATCTATTTTGGTGCTGAGGGTAAAGAATTTATTTAGTACAACGCCAAATTCACACGAGACAGTCCCGGTTGTTTATAAAAATATATAGGTAGGTAGGTTATAATATTGAAGAATAATAATCGAATCATTTCTAAGATTTTATTATGAGGAAAATCTTAACTTGGATATCGTAGTAATAAGTAATACGTTTAATTAGCCTACGCGATTCATTAACTTTTCTAGACAACGATTATATTTAGATATTGGTACATATTTACATACAAATGAAATGTCATTAAAAACCTTACGCTCGTTATCAGTTCACAGATAAATGTTTGACCCCATTATCTGTGAATAAACACGTTACGACTTCCAATCAGTGACCGAAGCCGATACTAGCAGGAAGATACTTCACAATATTTTCTTATAATAAGTTAGCTTCTATTCTTCTATTGCTAGTCCTTCCTTGGGGTTAATGCTTACTCCGTACCAAATTTTATCAAAATCGGTTCAGTAGTTTAAGCGTGAAAGCGTAACAGACAGAATTGCATTTATAATATAAGTAGGTATGGATTATTGTTTCACGTCTTTAGTTTTTGGTTCAACATACACACGCTGCGTGTTAAGCAGAGAGATTTCTTTACAAATAAGCATATTACCTATATTCTATTTAATTTTAAATTGATTACAAAGTATAAATAAGAATAAACGGTTTGTAAGTATGTTTACCCAACTTAAGGAATTATCTGTAAGGATTAAAATCTTGTTAAGAGAACAAATTTGCACTGACATACAGTTTCACAGCATGGATTCATATTTAATATGATTTACTTGGTAAGTAGTACATACTCGTAATTGTATTCTTAACTGTGTAAGTATATACAAAGCTCATAATTCAACGTCATTATGAAATTAGGGCAACCAGTTCCAGATCAAAACTGTATACGAGGTACCTACTTGATACAAATCAAATCTACCAAATCGTTAATGCTAAAGAGCGTATGACGAATATATATGAAGAATCTTTTTAGGTGATATTTACTTCTGAAGTATGATAATCTTCAATAGTTTATGGGACACAATAAGAAAATAGGGTTTAGTTAAAATAAACAGCAATAAATTATGTTTTGTACTTAAACAGTCGGCCAAATGCTTAAATCATGATTTCACAATGACGCGCAGTAAACACCTCTAACAAAAATAAGAGCACATCAAATATTTTAGGTACTTATTGTGTATCTATTCTAAATTGACACTGGTAGCTGTAAATCATGTGTAATAGCACTCAAGTCGTAGACGGCCGTCTGATACGATACGACGATATTTAAACTAGATATCTAAGGTGTTGGACCATGGCCAATGTATCCAAAAAGAATTTTGATAATAATATTGAGATATGTTGATACCAACCTATAGAGTAAAATCATCACATCATGTTCGGGGACTAAAAGAAGTGATAAAAGAATTTATGCCACCTCTTCGTTAGTCTTTTACAAAAATAGTCGGGAGCAAAACCGCAACACGCGCTTGTGAGGAATAGAACAAGCGGTTAACGAACCACAAAAAACATTACACAGACCATACCGCAGTAATGTTTTAAAAGATTGTTCAAACACGACGCTGGAGTGTAATAACATAATAACTACACAAGTTTCCGTTAACCCCTCCTTACTGCTGATAACAAAACTCTCTCTCATAAAATTCTTCAATTTATACGTTTTTTCATTAAATAAAATTTAAGATAAAATTGAAAATAATAGAATTAAAGAATGTAATATTAACCTGAAACAAATGTCATAAATTGTAAGTAGGTTGCTGAAATAATAATTCAGAAAATAAAATAATTTGAACGAAATCCGGTCACTTCTTGTTCTCCTTATTCTTTCTTGCCTTACATTTTATAAAACAAGGTCCCCCAACGTGTCTTTCTGTACGATCGCGATAAACTCGAAAACTATTAAACGGATTTTCAAAGGGTTTTCACCAATAGACAGAGTAATTCACGAGGAAGGTTTAGGTGCAATCTGCAAAATTTATGTGGGAACTGTCCTGAAGCACCTAATTTTTAACCTTATCTACCGATTTTGAGCAATTTATGATCAATTTAGAAGATATTTTGAGTAAACCATGATCAATTTAGAAGATAGCATAGCATAGTCGGCCTTATAATGTTCCCACTGTTGGGACTCAGGCCTCCTCTCTAGGAGAGGGATTGGGCCATAATCCAAAACGCGGGCCCAGTGCGGGTATTTAGAAGATACTATAATAATATCTTATGCCATAGTTATGTCAGCACAGCCTGTTGAGTAGCGGCCGTCAACGAGCGCCCGGTAGACAAATGAACGGTCGCTGGAGACGGCTGCCATCAAAACTACAAAGAAAGTAGGTGGCCTGGCATTTTGTTCAACGTAACGAATAGCTGATATTTATTTAAGACAAATATTTACATCGAACAGTACTGTTCATATATGCTTTTCTAAGTTTATCTAGAACCCCTGAAAGCATGTAAAACCGTTGGCCCCGTAGGCGGTGGTCATTCGTAGATCTTTGACAGTCGTTACAGGTAGTCAAAACCCAGAAAGTCTGATCAACAGTCTATCCAAGGAGTATCGTGTTGCCCAGTGACTGGGTTGTAGAGGGATGGCAGTAGCTCCCTAACTTGAGGTCGGCTCAACATGCACCATAAAAAATCTAAAAATAAATGAAGTTCCTGAAGGTTTGGTTTCTTCAAAGAGTAAGTAAAAATCAATATTGAATATTTAAATGACATAACAGTTTTCAGTATCGATTTATTTTCATATTAATTTGCCAAAATTATCAGTATTACAAAAAACAAAGCGTCGTTTTCCACACAATTATGCTTGTCGTTAACGACTGATTGCTAGTAAAACTTTATGGTAATCTCTTCTCTATCTCTTCAAAGTTGTAAGGGCATTTGAGTAGTTGCGTTTATTCTGTTACTAGCTCCTGCCAGCGTTTTCGCCCGCGTGGGTACGACGTACTTACCAAATACCGGGATAAAAAGTATATCATTATAATTGCCGTGGCCGAATAGTGGGCCAGGTAAGAAATTTAAAATTAGTTTTGCCATCGACACGCTAAAAAGAAGAAAAGTATATCCTGTCTTATTCCAAGATATTGTGTATTCGTGTCTCAAAACTTCATCAAAATCCATTCAGCTATTTGAGCGTACAATAACAAAAAATACACACACAGAAATTCAAATTTTCGCCTTTATACCAGTTCAAAACCAACGCCTATTAAATTAAGAATAACCTGATAAGTACTTAGCTAACGATCGATTAATTTTGGTGTTATTAAGTCGGATATAGATATAAGAAGAAATAGATTAGAAGTCAATTACTTGTAGTTCTACAAAAGTGGGTCGATTGTTTGAAATATAAACGTCACGTAAATATGAACACTGACACAATTTGATTTTAATGTCATAAAATCTAACGTTCTAGCTACAAAAAATCGGATTCCTTAAAAAACCATACAATTTAATATTGGGCTTTGATTGACTATCTTTTTAGACGTCTCGAAAATAACTGCTAGACAGCCAGATTCTGGGAGTTTGTAGGCATGGAAAAGTCTTCATTGAAGCTGAGCATCTGGTAGTGAAATCCATCCCATTATAAAGTGAATGATTACACATAGACGCAGGTGCCTGCTTTTTCAGCGAGCGTATTACCGTAAATAAACCGAGTACGAAATGCTGAGTAATATACAAGGTAAGTTTTTGAAATGAATTTATAGCAAAAACCGAAATCATGAGGAAAAGTTTTCCAGCACTCGAGTTCGCGGCTTTCTTTTGAGAATTATTTATTTTCTACATAGTTTTGAGGTTTTGTGGAGAAGTTTCTATCACAAAAACTCTTTCTGTAAAATTAAACATTATGTGTCCGGCTTTAGTAAGAAACACTAGGGAAATGATACCGCAACTTTAGATATTAATGCGCAGTTTAAATTCGTCTTCATTTTACTGCTGACGGGAACCACATTAAAATAGATACCATTGTAAGTAAATATGGTTCCGTCGTTACTTGTTATAGTTTTATTGATCCTGTTACTTGTGGCATAGTAGAAGTACAAGCGTTTTAAGCTCAATTTTTCGATCGACAATTTTAAGGGTTCCGTACCTCAAAAGGAAAAAAACAGAACCCTTATAGGATCACTTTTTTGTCCACCCGTCCGTCCGTTAGCCTGTCTGTCTGTCAAGACCCTTTATCTAAGAAACGCGTGGAGGCATCGAGTTGAAATTAAAACCGTATACTCAAGTCCGCGAACCTCTGAAGCCGTGAAAAAATTAAACATCTAAGTTAAAAAAGTAAAAAAAGATACGGCCGTTTATATCGCAAATAAAAGGAACATTTCAACACTCAAAGTAATTAAAATTCATAGAGTACTTCCCGATGACCCAGAATCCTAAAATTTGGCATAAAGCAAAGTCTTATAGTATAGATCATACAGGAATAAATCTGAAAACTAAATTTGTAGTTACGTCAAAAAAAATATTTTTTTTTACAATTCAGAAAAATCTTCGTAACTCAATTCGGGAATCGAACTGTTTTCATAGGTTAGTTTGTGCGGAATCCTCAGTGCGCCAGTCCGACTCGCACTTGCCCTGTTTCTTTGTTAATAAACATCAATTTGGATTGGATCGCTTTGTGGCCTCTAATTACAAGGGAATCTAAAGTTTGTTCCCGTGGTGACCATATTATTAATCCACACTCTAAATCACACAACCCGTCAAAACCATCATGAGGCAGGATTTGGTTGATACACGAACTGCCCATATCGAAATATTCTTTGTCTGGAATATGCTCACATAAATTTCATTGGAATATCGTAATTTAATATTATTTCGGTAACGGCAAAAGGGTATTAGGGTGCTCTGAATACAATAAAATGCGTGTAAGTGAAACGGATACAATGCCATCAATTTACCGAAATTAGATCGAGACAAGACGTATGAGGTAATTGATACAAAACGCGATTGAACCATCCGGTTTGGAAGACATTTAACAACTTATTCGTACGTTTAGAGAATTTATACGTACACTACAGACCAAAAGTTTGAAAGTACTAAATGTTGTTTTGTTTAAAAACAAATCAATTAGTTTTGTATCGCCGACAATACGCAGTAAATAATAATTAATTCATAATAAAATTAAGATCGTTTACACAAAAATAAAAAGATTTTAGGTACTCGTACGTTTATTGTGGCGACGCTTGGGGGAGGCCTATGTCCAGCAGTGGACGTCTTTCAGCTGTAATGATGATGATGAGGTACGATTACACATTCAGTAAATTTAAACAATTCCTTAATATACAGTTAATGTGGTTTTATTGAAATTTTTTGTGGGTTTACCTTTTTTGGGCCCTATTTAGCCGCATTTGAGCAATGGCATGCGAAGTTTGTGATATTAACATTGTCCGTATTCAAAATTTGACTGCTTTGACCGTACTTTTTCTTTGTAAATGGGAAAATGCAAGCAAATAAATAATAAAATGTCCGCCGGTCAAACGAAAAGAGGGCTTCAGAAACATGTACAATGCCTACTATCAAACATGGTCGCGGTATTGTCGTGGTTTAGGGGTGTTTTGGCAACAGCATACCTGGAAATCTTGTATATATATATCCGGATAATTAAACAAGAAAGGCTATTTAAACAATTCTTAAAGATTTCACCATACCCAGTGCTCTGAAAATTGTTGGTCCTAGATTAACTTTACAACAGAATAATTACCTTCAGCATTCGTCGAAACTATGGCAGAAATTTTAAAAAAGAAAAATATATGTAAATATTTAAAAAATCATGCAATGGCCATCTCAAACACCTGACCTTTGTCTCATTGAACGTGTTTGGGATGAACTCGATGGAAGGGTGAAAAATCGATCTCCAACAAGCTCAGAGCATTTGTGGCATGGAGAGTGAATAAAACAAGTTGGATGAAGATTATTTTAAGAATTTAATGGAATGCCTAGAATATACGAGATGACAAAATAAATAATAAAAAGGGTGGACACTTCGATGAAGTTGAAATTGAATTGAATTATCATATTGTTTGTTGAATTTTAATTAAATTAGTTTTTCGTTTTTAAGATCAATACGAAAAAAGATGGCTTGGCTGGTTTTCTTTTATTTTATTTTACCGGGCTGCTTCTAACGATGTGGACGGTAGTGTATTAAGTAAATAATTTTGAATATTATGGCTTTTATGTGTCTCTTTAGCATTTATTATAATAATAAATTATTCTGATATTAGTTATTTCATGAAATAAGCACACTTTGAGCAGAGTTACGATGTAATGTAACATTTCTTTCTAAATATAAATAAATGTAAGTAACCCTGTGTGCACGATATTGATCCCTTCGAATGTGTCATTGTCTCGCTCGGCGGTGAGCTGTGTGTTGGAGCAATATTATTCCCAAAATCTCACAGAAGCTGAAGGTTTTTTTTTTCAAATAACATAATGGGGGAGAGAAGACATGGTTTGACAAACGCGTATAGCAGACGTAACTATTTAAATATCTGTGGTGTTTACAAAATTAGTCAAACTGTCGAGGATTACAAAACTTGGTAATGTTTATATTATGAGAATGATGTATTTGTTCAGCAAACAAAGTGAGGGCATGTAAAAGAAAGCTTCCATCAGTAAACAAATGACGAATCTCGTATGGCTCAATGCTGATAAGAGAAAGCCTTTACTAAAACCAGTACAATTTACAATATATTGCAAGGAAGATTTTCAAAATTATTCGTCGTTCAGGTATTTCAGTAGTAAGTAATTGGCATTTTTAAAGACTGCAAGGTGTCCAACGGAAATATCGATGGTTAATATTCTGTAACAATATTTTGTTTTAAGTGTCGGTGCCTGCCAGCTTTCAGCTTCCTCGCAATTTCTGCTGCAATAGAGCTCAACCACAACATTTCCGATCTATAAATCTAGCAGCGCCTATAAGCCAGTCATTAAAAGCAAACATTGTTTAGTATTTACACGACTTCGGAAAGTGGTACGGCAGCTTTATTTACACACCAACAATTTACAAATTCAACAATACGTAATGCATTCATTTCATGTGTACCGTGTTATGTACTGAGAGAAAAGCCGTACCTACACATTTTCTTGACGCGTAAAGATTTAAATAGCAGAAACCAAGCCGTCATCCGAGGCAAGATGTGGGACGGAAACCTATTTGCCATATCGTGGCTCACTAAGTGCTTACTCTCACGGTAGGGCGAGAAAATGTAAATCCCGTTCACTTCTAATAACTTTAATGTGAGTTTCCGAATAAATTAAGTTAAATACCTGTAGACGTTTTATATTCTAGTGGTCATTTGCAATTATCATTTACCTAAACGTTCAACGAATATACATAAGTATTTTAAATTCTTATCATATTACAAAGAAAATCTACGTTGCTATAATATTCAGGTTCTAACATTCATTAAGTGCGGTTGGGCAACATTTCACTGAAAGAAACCCGTAACTCATAAAGATACAATAAGTAATAGAAAAGTTTATCTCCAAAAGGGATAGCTAAGTAAATTTCCGTCATCTCGATGGAGTTCCAAACGAGCGAAATAAGTAAGTCATTAACGGAACCAACGAGGGCGACTGGCCGACTGTGTTTCGAACATTTAAATTAATTTGTAACTTTCAGGGATTCCGAACACCAACAGATCTGCCATTACAACCGACTGTACGGTAACGAAATTAGTAAAAAAAACCTGAATTTATTTTTCCCAGACTTCCACCAAAACTGATCCTCGTTACACCGCTTTTAGATTGACAATATAGTGCGTTTTAACATTTTGTATGCTTGTTTCCTCTTAAGTGAGTCGAAAAACGTACCTTTTCCAGGTTTTTCTATTCCGTGGTTGCAAAACTTTTTCACACTTTGTCGCAAATCCCCTTTTATTGTTATTCAGAATACCTACTTCTGAAATTGCGCTTTTTTAACTAGATGATAAAAAGTTCATGTTTTTATCAAGTGAAGTTCTCGATTTTTTTAAATTTATTAATTTGATAAAAACCGGTGCTTGACTGCGATCCCTTCTGATGGTAAGCAGTGATGATTAAGAGCCTATTCACTCTAGCCTTGAAGACACCCAAATTATAATCGGATGGGAAGATCGCAGCAGGCAAATTGTTCCTGTCCTTCGATGTACGCTCCTTACTAGCCCGAGCACCTGGCAGATATCTCTCTACAACTGTGCTATCATCTGCATATCCTTAGATATTGGGCTATAGCAGATCGTCGATATGCAGCAGGAAGAGAGTTGCAGAGAGAACAGACCCCTGAGGAACTCCTGAATTAGTCGTCATGGGCTCCGAAGAGCAACCATCGACAACAACTCGGAGAGACCGTTCACTCAGGAAGTATTTTACCCAGTTAGTCAGACCAGGGGAAATGTCGTACGATGCAAGCTTACTCAAAAGACTAACGTGCCATACCCTGTCGAAGGCCTTCGAGTCGTCTAAGGAAATGGCAATCGCTTCCCTATTCTTCTCGAGGGCCTCGCCCCACAAGTGGGTGGCATAAACTAGCCTCTGCCTCACTGCGACACTTTGAATGCCCGAGGTTCGCATAAGGAACAAAGATGTTCTGAGAGCACAGTGTCGTCTAGACGTGAATAAAGGTAGTGGACCAGATGGTATACCAGCGATTGTTCTCAAGGCTTGTATCGCCTCTCATTTAGGACTGGTATAGTGCCCAAGTCCTGGAAGCTTGCCAATGTGCAAACCGTGCCCAAAAAGGGCAGTCGTGCCGATCCTGCCTACTATCGGCCGATTTCAATAACCTCCATACTCAGCAAGATTATGGAGCGCGTATTACTACTATTACGAACTTACTTATTCTTTATTGTACACATATAATAAAATTGCTATAGGAACTTAAAATCACCGTGGACACCGGTATGAATAAAATTGTCTATACCTGTGTCTACCGATCGCACAACGATGACCAGGAGACGACTCGACTGTTTGGCCACCTCAGTGAGGCCGCCGATGAGGCTCTGCATTGGCATCCTGATTCGCAGTTTGTCGCTCTGGGGGATTTTAATGCCCGTCACCAAGACTGGCTTTTCTCGCACCAGAGGACCGGCTACGCTGGGAGAGAAGCGCGAAACTTTGCAGTATCAATGGGACTCTCCCAGTTGGTAAAGCAAGCGACAAGAGTACCTGATGAGGACGGTCATACTGTCAATTGTATGGACCTACTGCTGAACACCGACCCAGACAGATGTATCGTAACAAATTCCTCACCACTTGGAACTTCAGATCATTGTCTGGTCAAGTCTGTATCGTCCTTCTCCCCACCTGACTGCGACTCACGCGGTGAACGGCGAATATGGCGATGCAAGTCAGCAGATTGGGATGAGATGCGGCACTTCTTTGCGTCATATCCTTGGCAGCAGGTCTGCTTCTCATCTGAAAATCCGTCGAGCTGTGCGGATGCTGTATCCGATGTGATACGTCAAGCTATGGAGTATTTCATCCCTTTTAGCGACGTACCCAACGGTGGCTCAGCTCACTCATGGTTCAACGCCGATTGCGTTAAAGCTGAAGAGCGTAAGCATTCGGCGTTTCTCGCCTGGGTTGACGCTCGTTACCGCAAAGCTCAAAGAACAGTGCCTTCAACCATGTCTTGGTAACATCTTAAAAAAGGCACTGAAGAAGACTCGCTTCGACCGCTTTACCCATATTGGCACAAAACTCTCTGCACAGCCGTCTGGTAGCAGAGCATTCTTTTAAACTTACAGTAGTTGTACATAGGCGGACTTAATGCAACAAGGCATTCTCTGCCAGTCAACCTTTGGGATTAAATTTAATTTAGGTAGTGTTATTTTGCACTAATCAACATGAACACGATACTAAACAGTTTAGTGTCAGTCTCATGGTTTCCTACCGCTGCGATTTTAACGAGCAGGTTAGTAATCAAATAACAGTGCAGATTGGTAAGCCATTGGAATTGAGAGGATATTGGAAATAGTGTTACTTTACCGATCCTTCAGAGCAAGCAGGTTGCTTATAGCGATGTTGTTTCTAGTGGAAAAAATTATAGGTTCGCGGATGCGGTTGGCTGGCCCCTTTATTGCATTGAAATCCGATTTTTTTTGCTATTTTGTTTTTGTACACTTGTAGATATTGTCCCCCGGGTTATTCATCGATACAATAGTTAAATAGTGGTTCAAAACAAAAATAATAATAATTCAGTACAAAAGAGGCCAGCTGCGATTTGGAACGAGGCTTAGCTCGCTGCTACCTGCGTGTTCGATGTTTCAATGTTTACTGGCAGGTAGTCGACCCAAAGTCGTGAAGTTAATACATCCATGAACAGGGAGATGTGAACAAAAGGCCGGTATGCGAATAATTTGTCCTTATTACCATCACTGGTGGAGTTTCGCGTTCACCTTGAGCCTTGAACGGGTTCCTGTAATCTCCCCTTCCGTCGCTGGCAATGGCGGCTTGCTTCAAATATTCAAAATGAGGGGAGCAAGCAAGACGATGCTTTTTTATTAAATTTATACGTTTTAAACGTCTGACATCGTATTTCAGACAATACCCGCCTTTTGTTAATGTTTGAGTAAGTTGGTACATCAAAGACAAAGTTTTCCATAAGCTGGGGGACGTAAGGCATGTTTCTCTTAATACACAGGGTACAATCACCAACAAAATACCTAATAGATACATTACATCATGTTAATTTTAAATTGTGTGCTAAGTCTAGCATAGATATACCTCTCGTCAGTGTTTGATAATATTATAATCACAGATTCTAATTACAGTTACAGATTGAATGTTCTCAGTAAAAAATGTCGTATTTAGAAAGAACGATAGGTATACCTAACCTAACCTATCTGACGACTTTAAAACATCTATAAAGTGGGTTAGGATTATTAATAAAATTTGTTTCACAATAGTCAATTCGGTGGCGCCGAGTCGTCAAGAGAACCGATCGCGATCCAAACATAGACGTAGGTATGTACTTACCTAGTTACTACTGAACCTAGATGTGTATCTCATTAATTTGCAACTTATTAGTTAATTCATTCACTAATATTATTTAAATCTGCGATTGAGAACGAGTTGAGAACTTGTGAACTATTTGTAGAATAGCTAGGTAGTTTGGCTTTTATCTAAAGCAGCCGAATAAAAACACTACGCAAACAGCATTAAGTGTAATGTAATAAAGAACACAAGCATAAAAATTAGCAATGAGGTGTTAAATTTCAAACGTAGGTATCTCTAACTAGTTAGTGAAGCTAAAGAATCCTGAAAGCCTTCCATTTGAAATCAACAAACTTAATCGTCATACAAAGAACGCGGCCAAAATCCTAGAAGGTACCTACTCAACTTATAATGGTTTGAGAAGTTTTTTTTTTATAAATATGCTGAATTTCAAAAAATCTCGACGTAGGTACCTACTGAAATTAAATTCAATAACAGTACCTCATTGTTTTGATTTTAGTTGCTAAACAATTTTTGGCAATATGTAAATTAATCATGAATATGTGGGTATTTTTATAAATAATTAGGTATGTGGGTAGCTATTTCACGTTAATGTCACGATATTTTTCAAACGTAAAAAAAATAAAAACAAACGAGTACAAAAATACGTAAATAAAATTAAGTGTAAAATAAGAGTGCAATTATTGAATAAGCTATGTAAAACGTATAGTATACGAGTAAATGAAAACGTCTCTTTTTATCTTACGTCATTTTAGTGTAGCAGAAAAAGACAACTAACATAGAAATTCAATGAATTCATTCAACTTCAATGTCATAACAATGGACGAAAAAAAACATTCAATGATCCGTATAGGAAATTGTTTGTTATTAAAGTGTTAATAAGGAACAATAATTGTAGGTACCTATCAAAAATCTAAAATGGGTATCACATGTTAGGTGAGTCCAAAGACTTGAACAGGGTTTTTTAAAAAGAATTAAAATTATCACTATGACAATAACACTGGCAATTAACAGTTAGGATCCTCATAAGTCAGTGAAACCACAAAGTAGGTATGTAACGCCATGCGCCATAACATTGTGCTCCGCATATTCTCACACCAGGATTATCTTTATTATGTCCCGGGCTCGAAAAACAAATTATTAGTTACGCTCCTATACAAATATTATTTATCGTTAAAGATATTGAAGTATATACTCACAGGATAGTACATCCCCTGCGGCGGCAAAAAAAAGGCCCCTGATCCCCACAGCTTGCCGTTTGTATTTACTTTGTGTTGCACAAAAATACACTCCACGTACGCCCTTTGGCTGGGCGTTACTTCCACAACACTAACTTATAAATTCGAGGTAATCATGAGTATTTAATGGTATTACAATGAATAGTACTAAAATAATCAGGGTTGTTTAACTTTGAGGTTATGTGAGTATAGCGCGGAGGAACGCGCTCTAGCACTGAAAGCGGTTAATGTCGATGTGCAACAACGGACGGCTACGAGCACGCGTGGCCACTCAGCGAGTCGCCTCGCCCGTGCGAATCACTGTGAGAAAGACAAGGATAGCGCATCGAGTCGGTTCGATTCGTCATTCGAAGCGCGACAAGAAATATTGCCATTCCTTTTACACAAAATTACGGATGGGTTTTAACTTTTCGGTCATAGGCACAACTCTCAATAACAACAATTTAATGGAATAGTAAATAGTTAATTTACTAGAAAAAAAATTACAAGCCGTTGTTTTCTTCATTTAACTTTAACTCTCACGCTTGCATGTTGTTTACAAAGAAAATTCTCAAAATAAATATTGCTCGTGTTCAATATCAAGGTCAAAGCTAAATTCTAAGTGGGAAATAAATTAAAAATGCTTATGATTTTCTATAAACCTGCCAAAATAACAATTTTATTTTCGTAACCATTGCTAGTAGTCATGACGATGTCTGATACGCTAAATTGAATGGAGTGAGAGAGAAACTGCACGGTAGCGGGCCCTCCCTTTGTTGTCCCTGTCGCAGTGCCGAGAACTGTTCGGATCAATGAATCGTTCCCGGGCCCCCCGCCCGGACCCGGCGTCATCCCAACCTCTATACTCCGCGCTCCCTCTCGCGTCAGTCGCGTCTTCTCATCTCATTTCCCATTACTTAACTACTCTCGTCCCACGTTCACCCATGGTTGAGAGTTTTGATACAAAAGATATTATTGTATTTTTTGCTATAAATACGGGATTTACGAGAAGGTACCTACTTATAGAAACATCAGATCAGCATCTTACTATGTAGGTACCCACCCAGTCGCCTAGTTATAATTTTGGTACAGCTGGTACCTAAAGAAATTCTGTCATTCTACTTGCAAAGGAAGTCACAGAGATTGATCAGCATGTAAAGATGGGTATAGGTACTTAACGTTTACTGAAATTAATTCTAGTACTGAAAGCCACCTTATCACATACGAGCTTTTATTTCTTTTATATAAAATGTTCTTACATAAAAGCGAAGGAAGTTGTCGGGTACATTACAATAAATGGTTGACGTCACAGCTGCACGCTCCGCTACCTATTCAACACCGATGATAAGTTACCTTGACTGTTTGTCAGTCTACCACGATCTCAAAAACTGCTAAACTTTTTCAGTCAGGTTTGTGAAACAAACGCAAATAGTTAATTTTGATATTTGGTGATGTATCCAATTGTACAGGGACTTCCAACTCTCGCTTATGTATTAAAACAGGTCAAAGGAAGTCGCTCGTTAAATAATTAAAAATGACCATCAGCATGTGGTGATGTGGTCCATCTAAAATAATATAAATTAAGGTTAGCCTTTCACGTTAAGTACCAAGACTGACGATAATTAAAAAGCGATAACTACCCATAACATAACATTTGAGATTTTTCATTCTCTAAGTAACTTCAAAATTGACATTTTTTGTTTCATATTTGATTTCAATTCAAATTTATAACGTCAGTTATGACTTGCTTTACATTCCATCTCGCAGTAACATACAAGCACAGAATTCATGACGGTTAAATAGCGGAAACGTAGAATAAGTTGCACTCATCTGTCTGGGTTACAAATGGCCGTTTTTTACCCCGCAGCTGTGTGGACCCACGACACGAGTATGTGTGAGAACTAAAGTGGATAGGTATATACATATATATGTATTTCATTGTAACATGAGGGTACAAAACTCTCAATGTGTAGATATAGCTCCGTGATATGTCTAAATAATTTTATATGTAGAAATATAGGATACACTCACTAACTGTGTTTGCAAAATAGAATAAATCATTTTACCCCTCGTTATCCATGAACGACAGACGTCTGTTTCTACTTGTAAATAATTTATAAATACATAAGGATTAAACCCAATCGTCGTTTACATAAAATATTATCTTATAAAGAAAGGGCTTTTCAAAACCACGAAACAATTTTGGAAATCGGCCATTTATAGAATCAACGAGCAATATTTAAGTATCAAGTTTCGCGTGAAAATGACAAAGACGTGATTCAGCACTGCTTAAATTAATCAATAACTTGTCTAAATGAGTTTTAAAATAGCCATCTCTTAAAAGTGGGAAAGTTTAAACGGACAACGCCATCTGTTGACGTAGTGTGGCATACAAATGACTAGGTTGCGGGGCTGGCCGACCGACGGTGGTGTCGTTTGCGAGTCTATGGAATGTACTATAACGTTATGTTCCCTCCAATCGGCTGTTGAGGAAACTTTGCACTAGATGTCGGTCGGAAGCTGAATATAAAATAGAATACGTTTAAAATACCAACTTTTGTTTATTGTTTCTTCAGTGAATAGAACCCAGTAATAGATTAAATGTAAAGTAGGTAACAACAAAAGTAAATGTCAGCAGTGTCTATTAAGAGAATAAAATAACACTGTGGGAGTAAATCTGAATATTGGCTAAACTTATACATCTCGCTGGCTTGTTCTAAAAGGTTAAACAGTGGTGTATCTGGTAGGTACTACCTACTTATAGCACACTGAAAATTCACCGGGTATGTTAAACTTCAATGTAATAGGAGGTAAAAGTTAAGTAGGTACAGGCAGCTACATCAATTGGGTAACCCTCTCACATTAAAATACCTTAGTACATAACATAGCAGGGTGGTCTTTTAAGAGGTCACGGGATTCCTACCTTGAGTTTGGTGATCACCGGGGTGGTTTTAGTGACGTAAATATCCCACAGTCCTCAATTTTTTTTTTCCCAGCGTCTTTTGGAAGTTTCCCCCGATAAAAAAAGGCACATCGAATTCTGTAAAATAAGTGGTTACCTAAACTAGCTTTCTACAAACCACCCAAACAACGAGATGAAAACACGACAGTAATTAAAACGCCATTTAGAGATGAGCTCTAACTAATAATGTTCTACTACCCTCTCTTGTTTCAAAAGGTCTACAGCGTGTCACATTACCAAAAAGCTCAAGGAAAGTCGGAAAAGCTAAAAGCGTGCTTCAAGGATTTTGGTGTGTAACTTGGCCTTTTAATTATTGGTTTCTGGGTGAGTATTTTTAGATTTACTTACAGATAAAACAGCATAAGTAGATACATACTATTTTGTTTTTTGAATATTTTCTTTTTTATGCACCTACCATGTTATCTATTGACCACCTTAGGTTGCCTGGTAGAGAATGCCTAAAGCATTAAGTCCGCATTTGTACATTGTGTTGCATGAAGATGAAATAAAAGAACATTTCAACAACAAGGTCAGGAGATGCCCCTTTTACTCTCATTTTCAAATTTACAATAAAATCAGCAAGAGCTTCAATATCAAAGACCTAAAGAATTTTACGTGTAACCTTAATTAACTGGCTTGCTCTTTTATCGTACGAACAGACAGAGGAAATTTTAAAGTAACAGAACTACTCCAGTCAAGCAATAAAGAAACACAATATGGCAATAGTATATGGCACATATAAATACACACATACACTACACACATACACTACACACGTACACTACACACATACACTACACACATACACTACACACAAAAACCTTTATTTTAAGTTAGCTTGTTTTTATCCTATTTTTACTTTTTATTATGCATTTTGTTGTTTCATTGTTTACAACAACCTCTTCGATAAATATAAAAAAATAAACCGAATTTCTACATGTCCGCCCGATACAATGCTATTATAGATTAAAGTTATCTCAACTCAGGTCCCCAAGATACAGGTTCTACCTAGTTTGGGGACCACCATCTAAATATATGTATAATTAATAATTAGTTACAGACAATATTAATCATTATATAATAGTTTTAAGGTATTCTTTATTTACTGTAACAATGAACAATAAACATTATTCTTATTCTTATTCTTATTTCGCAATTGTTGCCATCGCAGGTCGAACCTGAATGACGCTGGCACACGAACGAGGGGGTAATGGCACAATAAAAGAGAGGTGTATGCCCAGCAGTGGGCCAAGTACCTAGTAGGGCTGTAGATTATGAGACAAATTTCAGTTTTAATTTAGTATTACGTATTACTAAAAGCAGAATTTTATTTTCGTGGTAGGTACGTTATTGGGCGAAAAATTAAAAGGTGTTTTCTTACTTAAAACAGACCCTACGATATTTCATGTTAAATTAAAATACTTAACATAGATATTATTGTAATTTATGAAATCGACATCAGCAACTCTTTTAATTTCTTTCATGGGTACAATAGGAATAAGATCTTCCAAGCTTAGTTCGTAGATAGTTTTCCTAGTACCCACCTAATTTATCAGTGCCAATCATTGAGTTAATGACACACTACTTAGGGATAGTACCTAAAAAATAATAGGTAGGCTGAGGTAGGTATGACTGTTTTAATTCACTGTAAAAGGACGTCGGATATTCTTTCTCATCAAAAAACAAATAATCAATCAATGTTAGTATGGTACCTACGTAAGATAAATCTCGTAATTAATACATACCCAGATACATTTATCAATGTACTCCCAGTCTTGGTACCACTCCAGTAATAACAGACACTTTGTATTCATTGTGTTCATAAAAGTATCCATTTCAGTTAATATTTGCTTTTAAATAAATTAAATATTTATTTAACATAATTTTACGATAAGAATTTTAAGTTAATTCGACTTTTGAATGTCAAGTTATCAGGTTTCATGAATTCCAAATTTAAAATAAATTATTTGTAAAATGCTTCAGGTAGAACTTAGAAGGTACCAACATTATGATAACTTAGATGCAGGTCCCTAGGTTAAACTTATAGCAATAAAAAACATTTTTGTAAAAATTTATTCTTTATATAAATTATGTAGGTAGGCACAGCCGTGATTAAACACTCCGAATTTGGCGATAACTTATATTGAGTTGGCATATTTTCTTCAGTTAGGCGGAAATCAAATTATTTCAGGGAAATTCCGCTTGTCAACTTCGTTATGACGTGAATAAGTTGGGATAAACTTTCTTGCGATGTGAAGCTTGGCAGGGGATTTTAATGCAGGACAGATCATTTATTCTGTTAGCTGTTACCCACGAATGTTTTCGTTCAGTCGCCCCAGTCGGGAGCGGCGTGTGTTGTGATAAATATTACAATGCTCCATTACTGTGACCGTAGTTTTCTTTAATCTTATGTTCTTAGTTTCATAAGAAGGCCAAGTTTTCCATTCTCACAATGGTCTACGAAACTCCTGCGGCAAAGAAATTAAACCAAAGAGATATATTTATCTTGACTTAAATTAAAAACTTTAGAACATTAGGACGGCAACTTGATACTCCAGTAGGTATAACTCTTGATAAATTTAAGTAGCGTTTATTGTTCCACCAATTATCTGAGCACTCAACAGTTACTCGTATTTCTGGAAAAGCGAGAAAATGTTTGAGAAATAAATAGGTCATTATGAGGATCGCCAGCCTCGGACTGAGAATTTATTTGTGACTAAATTTACCTAAATATATAGTAATTTACCGCGACTCCATTCGGGTCAATAACAAATTCGGTCTATGATTGCCAACGAAACTATCTCATAAGTCAATTATATAAATATAAGCAATATAAAGGTATAAACGCGGTTATAAATTGACTGATTATAAATTACCTATTATATATTATTTAACAAAAACCACGAAGTAAAGCAAGTTTTACTAACACTCGTTTTCGGGAGATTGACTTGCCTGTAGCGTTTGGATGGCGAGGAAAAATAAGACAATTTATATAGAGGTTGTCACAATATGGGTAGCAGCTTTAGGATGATCCAATCAAAATATAAAACGAAAGAAAACCATTCGACACAAACAAACAAACATTGAATACCTTGTTACTATTTCTATTATAGTCAAACGTGCCACTTAAAATAGGTCTCCAAGGATCATTGAAGGATCTGAAGTACTTAGGACGTCTCGGCACTGCGAAGGGCTCGGGTTTTATGCGGATATAAAGCTACAGAGGATTTAAGAAGCCGATTTTTTACTTTACTTTGAGATAAGTTCTATTACGAATAATTCAGTAGGTATTGGAAATCTATAAAGTTTCCAGCCAACTAACGTTGGTACACGTATTTTAGATTTCCGGCACGCTCTGGGCAGTCAGTCAGCTCCGCTACCAATTTTGCTGTCTAATCTCCTCACTACGGCGTGCAGCATGCACGAGTTAATTCTCAGTTACCTAGTTTGTACTGAGTCTGGTAGGTACAATGGATATTTCTCCGATCAATTAGCCGAAAGTTAGTCTTGTAGTGCATACTGGATTGGATAAGTACCTTAGGTAGAAATTCGTCTCTAGGGCTGCGGGGAATTTTTGAAGGAGTTACCGTGGCCCTGGAACGCAAAGAACAACTGAAGAATACAGGTAGTAAAAGTCTGACACGCCCTCTCACTCCATCCTAGAGCGCCCCGCTAGAGCGGGGGATGTCATTATATGATTTTCCCACCCGGAAAAAAAAATCCTAGAGCGCGAGAAGTCATTTGAGGACTTCCCACCTCAAGAAAAAGGTATTCGACTGAATAAATTAGGCTGAAATGAAATAATTGGTTTTGGACACAGATCAAAGAGCCAACATTAAAATAATATCAAGGTTTAGGTGAAACAGAAAAAAATAACATAAGGTCACACTTGTTTTCCCCGAAGCTAAAGGTGTATCGTACACCCACATATCGCCTGTTACGTACGTGTAAAAGGGGACCGGCAGAAATCCTAATTCCAACGTGCTACTGTATTTTTTTCTGAAGGAAAACCTGGCATCGTTTGAGCAATGTTATTAGCTGTTTATACTGTTCGGACTGGCTATCAAACATAAACAGTGGATAGCAATTTTCAGTCCTTAAAACTAGGTTTGATAAAGCAAATCTGAATAAATTATTATTAACTACTATTCTGCCAGCAGCTTTTCTCGCTTGAAAGTAGAAAGTTATCCCAAAGAGAATAACTTCTATGTCCTAGATACCTATATCTATATACTTTCTTCTAATGCGTTCCCTTGTCTACCTGTACGCTAAATTTCATCCAAACCTGTTCAGTCGTTTGAGCATCAAGGAATAACAAACAAACATCACATACACATATAATACATTCACAGATACACTTTGTTCTTAGGGTGATTTAATAGGTAAAATAATTAGACAGTTAATAAGATAAACTTGATTGAGGATTGGGATGATGCATGTGGAATGCTGGAGGAACGATGTCCTGATACCGCGTAAGCGAGCGACGTGACCTTTGATGACTACCATTCCACTGCGCACACGATGTTGGAAAGTATCAGATTCTGGACTAATTATGCTCCATTGGTGTTATTGCTGCAAGGCGTTCCGATGTGAGGATAAAAAAGAAAAAAAAACTTTAACCGAGTGATAATGACGTAGATATATATATATATATATTACGAGGCATATTTCCTAATTTTGTTTGACAATATTCTTCTTGATTTATGAGTGTTGTTTCACAAAGAGTTTCGTGGAACTTTACTATCCACCAAGAGATCTATTTAGCGAAGGAAATTAAGGAAGTTTCGTTTCCGATAAGTGCCAGCCCGTCGATTCAGAAGTTTGTTTATCTTTTAATCACGGCAAATTAAATTACCTACACATAAGGAAAGTTGGAGAGAGTATTGGGTAAGTGTAGAGTCGGTCTACTTAGCTAATCTACCTACATAATTGGCATATTGTGATCTGAAAACATGAAGAAATGAAGACGCTACTGTATATTAAAACTTCAATATAAAAGAACACTGAAAAGTGCAAAATAACTTTAATTTCGGAAGTCGGTGTTTCTATAATAGTAATTGTCTCTTCGTTAGTTAATACCTAATTCTGAAATTTAATTATTTAATTATTTTACTTGTTACGGCAGTTCTCCTGTGATCCAATGAGGAGTTTTGATCCATATCTTCGAAGTTCATGTTCAGATCATAACAACATTTCTATGGGACTAACTTGGAAGCCTAGCCTTACAATCAAAAAAATTTCAAAATTGGTCCACAATTGACCGAAAAATCAGAAAACATAAAAACATACATTCAGCTGAACATAGAACCTCCTCCTTTTTGAAATCGTTTAAAAACCTATTTTGTCTTGCCCTATTGAATGGCTTTTTTCATGAAATAGCCATTATAGAATGGCTATAATCATGCTATAATGGGTATAACGAATTGAGAGCGATTATAATGATGATTTTAATTATTCTAATTCCATAAATAAATACGTGTTACGTCCAGCAATCATATTTAATCAGTGCTCACCTTTAATTGACAAATTCACTCTAGAATTTAAATTTGATTTTAACCGTACTCCAAAAATATGTATTAGTGAATAAGTCGTTGGAGTGCCATTATTAAATTGATTAAAAATAAATAAACATACAACTTGGCATTGACCTGAAAAATACAAAAAAAAAGATCATAAAGAAAATCGAAATTTCGCGGGCTACCTTGGCGCTCACGTTTTTACCGTAACAAACTCGTGGTATAAGTGCTGAAAAGATAAAAAATGTACAGATTTATTATACACACTCGTATAAAATAAACGATACTTCTTCGACTCTACATCTTTTTTAGGGTTCTGTACCTCAAAAGGAAAAAAACGGCACCCTTATAAGATCACTTTTTTGTCTGTCTGTCTGACAAGACCCTTTATCTTGGGAACGCGTAGAGGTATCGAGTTGAAATTAAAACTATATAGGTACTCAGGTCTACGGTTCCTATAAGCTATGAAAAAATCAAACTTTTAAATTGGCCGTTTATATTGCAAAAAACGTATATTTCAGAAATCTCAAGGGAATCAAAATTCATAGGGTACTTTCCGTTGACCTAGAATCTTGAAATTTGGCATAAAGCAAGGTCTTCTATCACAGTTATAGGAATAAATCTAAAAAGAGTAATTTATTTGTTACATCACAAAAAAAAAACGTATTCGGAAAATATTCGAGATGCCATTCGGAAATTGAACTATTTACATAGGAATATACTATATATAACATATTTACTAGTTTATACGAAACCTTCATGCGGGAGTCCGACTCGCACTTGCCCAGTTTTTTTTCCAACTCTCCTTCGCAGTAATGCTGAAAAAGATTTCTTTAGAAATTCGCTTTACCTTTGTACCTATTTTTCTATATCCTTTTTTTGTTATAGTTAATGTGTCTATAAATAGATAACTTAAAATCTAATCTAAGCCATACCTAGTGTCGTCAACTAAATGACGATTAGTGTAAGCCTTAGCAGCTCAGTTACAGATCAGCACGAGTTCTTAACGGGATCCATTTTACGCCCTACAATGCGTTCCAAATAAGAATAGGATCGATTGCCATGTTGTGACGTCACGTCATACTGTCAAATCGCAAGAAATTTGGAAAAATTAAAGAACTCAGAGATGAACAAAATTGAAGAACTGGATTCTGATTAAACTTTTTTCCTTCACAGTTTGTAAATAAATAGAATTTTAAAAATTTCTTGTTTTGCCACCATAATAATTTTTCGATTTGACAGTATGACGTGACGTCACAACACGGAAATCGATCCTATTCTTATTTGGAACGCATTGTACACGGAACTTTTTTTTTTTTTTTTTTATATAATAATTTTTTTATTGGAACAATAAACTTGTTTACAAAATTTAAAGTGTTCGTTAACAACTACATTAGTTTAGAACTGTGTTGTAGCCATTAGCGCCCACCTCCAAGAGGGAGACGTCGGCGTTCCAAAATTTATGATAATAAATTTACAATTAATTTATATTCGCAGTTAATCTAGAATTTGAATAGGTTAAGCTACTATCTATTAATTTGAATTTTAATTACAATTTATTTATATTATTACGCTTTATTTATATTATTACAGTTTATTTATATTATAATATAACAATTAATTAATTATTTAAATTATTAATAAATGTGTCAAATTACCAAAATCATTTAATAATTTAAAACAGAAGTGAGATCCAGGTGCTCAAGTTCATTTAGTGTGAGTGTTTGTGGGATATATGTGTGATGGTGTGTGTGTGTGTGTGTGTGTGTGTGTGTAGGTTAAAAATTGAGTAGATAGACAGAAAATTGAGTAGATTCTACTCTATTGCTCAGTAAAATGGATGTGGAATCAAAAGCAGATTTTGTTCAGCATTAAATCTAAGCAAATAATACCTACCTATTTGTTAGATTTTCTAGTTCCTCATATGTTCGGCTATGGAGCCAATTGTTGATGACTACCTTACACTCACGTAAAGTAAGTGGATAGATATTTAAAATTTTGTTAACTTTATTGTATAAAACAGGGCTAAAGAAATGGTAATGGCGTTTCACCATCATAACGTTGGCCCTTTCTGTCTGACAAACTAAGTCCGCCCTACGTTTATTGAATCTGATATTGGGGTCGAATGTAAGTTCAGAATGTTTTCGGAGTATGGTACTCTGGAAAAATGCGTGCCTTACTGTAGGTACTTTACAAAGGGCATAGAGTTCGTTTGTAGGGAAGCGAATAGGTTTATGCGCCATGACTTTAAGAACCGCCCTCTGTGCCCTCTCCAGTCTCAGTATCAAACATTTACCAGAGCCACCCCAAGCCACTATACAATAAGTAATGATAGAGTGCGCCAAAGCAGAATAAACAATTTTCAAAGTATGGAAGTCGGCAGAAGACCTTAGATTTTTAAAAACAAATATTAACTTCCTGACCCGTGACACCAGCGATCTTATGTGTTCATTCCAGGACATAGTACTATCAATAATAACACCAAGATATTTTATGCTGTTGACTTGCGTAATAACGTTACAACCACAACTAGTGTTTGTTATCGAATAGCATTTGTGTGCAGTTAGATTGAAAGCTGGTTGAGATGATTGAAGGGGCGCAAACGTGATAAATTTAGTTTTCTCCAGGTTCAAAGTAAGCAGATTGCTATTTAACCATTCCATGACAGCCTGAAGAGCAGATTCTGCATACAAGCGAGTTTTTTGCCAATCGTTGCCATGAACAAGTATTACTGTGTCATCAGCGTACATTATCATGTTTGAGTTTCTTAAAGATAATTTACAGAGGTCATTTATGTATATTAAAAATAGGGTAGGCCCAAGAACACTACTTTGTGGAACTCCGTAATTAATGAACTCATTCTCACTGGTAAAGTCACCTATCCTAACGGCCTGAGAGCGGTCCGTCAAATAACTCTTAAAGATATCAAGAGCCAGACCTCTAATGCCAATCTTTTGCAGTTTAGTGAGTAAAATCGGGACAGAGACAGTGTCAAAAGCCTTAGAAAGGTCAAGAAAGATTGCTATAGTTTTGAGTTTTTCTTTAACCTTTTTTGCAATAGTACCAGTTAATTCCAAGACAGCGTCTTCGGTACTTTTTCCCGTCCTAAAGCCGTACTGATTTGAGGCGAGTATATTTCGAGAATTTAAATAATTTAAAAGTCTTTTGTTGAGAACTTTTTCAAAGATTTTTGACAAGGTTGTTAAAACTGATATAGGTCTATAGTTATTGACACTGCCTCTGTCTCCGCTTTTGTATATGGGATGTACAATTGCCTTTTTAAAGGCAGAGGGAAAGACACCTGACATGAGGGCAAGGTTAAAAACATGACACATAGCTGGAATAAGGATATGCCTAGCGGCCCTTATAAGAACAGCAGATATACCATCCCAACCCACAGCACTATTAAGTTTAAGACCTAGAACAATTTGTTCTAGTTCTTCAATGTCGGTACTGAAGATGGCCATTGAGTTGGAATTGACACCTGTAATAGGGTAAGAAACATTTGGTGGTTCGCTAAGCTCAGGTGTAATTTTAGATGCCAGAGTCTTCCCCACATTTGCGAAGAAGTGGTTCACGGCATTAAGTGACAGAGAAGGGTTAGCCGCTAGGGACAAGAGCTCACCAGTTGACGGTTTGTTATCTTTAAGATTAGAAATACTTTTAATAAGTTTCCAGGTAGCCTTTGGATTTTTGTGGTGCCTCCGGAATTCTGAGGATTCGTATTGTCTTTTTATTTTTCTTAATAGGTTGTTACAAAAATTTCTATAGCGCGTATAAGTCACTTTAAGGATGTAGTTCTCAGGGTCTCTTTTTGATTTACGGTACATAGTGTCCCGGTTACGGATGCATCTCAAAAGCCCAGCCGTTATCCAAGGTTTAATGATTCGGTTTTTATTAGTGATTATAACAGAACAAGTATTCTTATTGACCACAGTAGAAATCAAAGTCACCAATTTGGTTGCAGCTTCGTTAGCGTCGATACTATCAAAGACACATGAAAAATTGTTTCTTTTAAGTTCGACCACGCAAGCATCCACATCAACGCGGTGAGAGGTTACCACTGTTTTAGGTACTTTTATTTTAAGTGGGCAGAAAACTATAACAGGAGCGTGGTCTGTAATAAATGAGTCGACTACCAAAGTAATAGCAGGTTTGTTGGTCCTGATAATTGCGTGATCTAGGCAGCTGGTCTTGCGAGTGGCGAAGAGATGACCGGGCAACATTCCATGCGATGCAACTTTGTTCAGGTAACTATCCGAATTCACGTCAGCATTATTGGGTGATATATTAATGTTGATATCCCCTAGAACTAGAACTGTTTTAAAACTTTTAAGTGAGTTTAATGTAAGGTCTAGGCTGTCGATAAAGTTTTGAATGTTTCTTTGTGATGGAGATCGATAAATTGCTACTAATGCTACATCTGAGCGAAATTTAAGAATTATGCAGTTAGCACCGTGGAATACTGGTCTCTCCACTGTAAATGATTCACTACGTCTAGAATAAACGACAATACCTTCATTTTGGTTAGCATATTCGGACTGGAACGACTCAAATCCAGGAATTTCAGGTAGATGAGGACATTTGCTCAACCAGCATTCCGACAACACAATAACGTCAAATTGTACTCTAATTCTATCCAATAAGATTAGGAGGTTATTGAAGTTTGCAGTATTACCCAGACTTCTTATATTTAGATGGAAAAATCTAAGACCATTTGTGGTATCACTAAGGTATGAGGCACAATGTTCCGGGGCACAAATGTAAGATTTTGAGACCGAAAGATTTACTATATTATCTATATCGTCGGTAATGACCAAATTGTCCGTATTCATTTGGCGATCTCAAAAACAAACAAATATACCATGAGTTGATGTTGAACGCACAGGACTGGACAGAACAGACTAATCTGATACGAAGGGATTTTACTAGGTACTAATTTGCTTCTGTACAAAAATCTGCATGTGTGTGAAAGTATTATTGTGTATTTGTGTGTATGTACTGTATGTAGGAGCACTAGATGTAGAACAAGGAATATCATACATAAAAACATGACATAGAATAATTTAAGTAAAGAAAGTACAAATAATAGTTTAAATGACTGCTGTACATAAAATAATATAATAGACACAAAAGAAAGATATAAGATGCGGAAGCTGTTAGCAATCTTCAGACAAACGATAACCAAGAACTTAAAAACGTGAGAATCGAAGACCCAATGAGTAGTAAAGCTGAATAGTCAATTTGTGTCAGCAGGTTTTGGTAGGTCCAATTCGTTCTTGATCAGAATATGTGGAGCACCCTCTTTTTTACGTAGGAAAATTTTCCCGTTGGTAACCCAGCAGAAACGATACTCGTTGCTACTGGCAAAGTCTTTGGCCAAGAACAGGAGTCTCTTCATTTTTGGTGTGAGATTTTCGGACACGAATATGGGTTTTGCCGGTCCACTTACGTTAAGATGTTCAGTAGTAAGTTTACTATGTTTTTTATTATAATTTTTGAACATATGAATAAATTTTTCCTTACGAAGGTTGGTAGTAAAGTCCACTATAATAGTTCTGGTATTTGAATCATTTGGTCCTATTCGATACAAATCTTTTACTTCCTGAGCCTGTATAGGAGCACCCAGGACAGAGCCGATCCTCATCACAGTATTCAATAAGCATTCCTTTGTCTCTGGTTTAGTTACAGGCACATTTCTTATTTCCACGCATGTCGATCTCACACTACGCTCAAATCGTTCGAGCTTGTCTTCCAATGTGGTACGGTATTGTAAGTTGGTTTTCCGTTCGGCATCAAGTTTGGCTTCTAGCTGGTCGATCTGTGATTTCAAACCATCGTAATAAAGAGATAGGGAGGTAACAGAGTCCTGAATCTTTGCGTTTTGCAATTTTATCTCCTCAATAGATTCACAATTTTTTTCTATTTTGGTGTTCTGTTGCTCCTTGAATTCTAGGAGCATGGATTTCATTTCAGACATAAAAAATGATAGTTGATCCTGTTCAATACCAGCATCTGTACTGTTCATCAAGATTGATTGTTGATCTTGGGCAATACCAGCTTCTGTACATTTCCGTTTATTGTTACGGTATGTGATGGTTGATATAACTCCTTGCTTTGGGTTGTCGCGTAAAAATTCGCTACCCATGGTTTCTTCCATCGTTGTTTTATTTATAGCAGAATCCGATCCGTAATGCACCAAAGCAGCGGGTTTCATCGGCAGTGAACTTTGTGGGGATCGTTGTACAGCCATATTTGCCACAAAAATCAATTTCAGAAAAATCCAAAAATACAAAAAGAAGACCAACGAATAGTCAGATTCGAACTCGAGCCACCCGACACGGCAGCCAGAAAGATTCGCAACGTGCTATCTGCGCTTGTGTAGAAGTAGGTGAAATTATTGACATTTGTATTAATAAAGTTAATGATTTTTGACTTAACGACAGTGATAATTAGTCAATAATAGGTGGGTACTACACAGATTTACAAATATGATTATCACTTTTTGCACTTTTTCTATGCTCTAAATTAGCAATAATTACTGCCACTTATACTGATTTTTTACACGAGATTTTGCGTAAGCACCACAAAATTTCGGTAGTCTTTAATTGTGAGTAATTTATAAGTATGTAAGATTGTTAATAACACTTTTTTATTAATTATTTATGCGGAGCTCACAAAAACACGACCGTTTGCTACTATGTCAGCGAGGGGGGGGGGGTCTAACTGTTAAAGGGATGGACCTATATAGGGTGTATAGCTCCATCACTCTTTCTCGCTCGCATGACTGACATTTAAACAAGTAATTCCCTGATCAGCAGTGAGTAGGTACTCTCAGTAAGATCAGACAAATAAAGTACTACCGTTAAAACTAAGTTTAGAACTTGAGGCAGCTACAAACTACTGTCTAACATTAGAGAGCGTTGCCGTTGGCAATACGTTTCTTTTCCCTCCATGTTTGATTGTACCTACGTGACTGAATCCTCGAGAACACACAACATTTTTTTTTTTGTAGCCGGAAATCATTAAATAACTTTAACCGAACTGGATGTCATTATGGACTGTCAGGGCTTTTAATGAATAAAAAGCCTTCAGTTACTCTCAGTACTAGGGTCGCGGTGACTGTTTCGAAAAATCCCACATCTTTGGCAGGCATCGGCCCTAGCTGGCCTCGAGAACACGCACCCTTTTTAGGGTTCCGTAGCCAAATGGCAAAAAACGGAACCCTTATGGATTCGTCATGTCTGTCTCTCCGTCCGTATGTCACAGTCACTTTTTTCCGAAACTATAAAAACTATGCTGTTAAGACTTGGTAAGTAGATGTATTCTGTGAACTGCATTAAGATTTTCATCCAAAATAGAAAAAAAAAAAACAATAAAGTTTAGGGGTTCCACCGAAAATTGGTTTGAAGATCTAGTAAGTAGTTTTTTTTTAATACGTCATAAATCGTAAACCAAAATTTACCTTTCAAGTTTGTACGGAACCCTCAGTGCGCGAGTCTGACGCTCACTTGCCCAGTTTTTCAGATGAGAAATCATCAAATAACTTCAGGAGGAGGAGGAGTGGGAGGGCAGGCTCGAGTAGCGGGTTTATCAGACTTTTACTGATTAAAACTCACCTGTGTTCCTCCGGCTCTAGTGGGTTCTGTCCATTTGGCTAACATCTCTTTGCGTCACATGTGGAACACAAAGCGCCAATGACTCTTTTGTCTCATTGACCACTTAGTCCTTACCAGTCAGACGGACGGCGAGTTACCCCTTGCATGCCGTCAGCAAGGTACCGTGGCTGGAAATCGCCCTGACACTCCCGACGAAGAGACGCTCATGAAGTTTAAATCTCATTAAAGTAAACTACAACTCAAATAGGATTGCCTGGCCAAAGCTGAGCATTTTAATTGTAGTACGAAATAGTACGGGGATTTCAAGGCAAACTCTACCATTCCAGCCATTAGTTTGTTTTTATACGAACACGGTGTTAATAAACGAACTGTAGTTATATACACACATACAACGTGTAATATCTGTATGAATATATATATCTATTTGTGTTTTTTAGCTATGTAGGTGTGCCGATGAGATTTTTACCGAAAAAAGGTCGGAAAATACTTTATTCTTTTATCAAATTAAATACGTTTTGAAACGCTGCGTTGCGTAATGAAAGCATATCAACGTGAAAATGCTGAAATACCTATTGAGTTTAATATTCTACCGTTATAGCTTCCATTAATTTTCATTAAGGTGTATACAATTTATCTTATTTTTTTTTTATAATAAATAAATAAGGTTTGACGTTGTCCTACAGTAGTAGGTGGGTTTTTTTGGTGGGAAATAAACCCACTCCTGTTCCTTCTTTGCCTTCGTTCCAGGGCCCCGGGGTTCTCTTTCGCATCACCCATGGCCCCAGTAGGGTTCGACTTTGCTGGCCTCCTATGGTTTGCTGACATTTCCTTGAGGTGCGCGTGGAACACTACGCGCCGTCGGTCGACGACTTGGGCTCGGTCCGGACGGTTACTGGACATTCGGACGGCGAGCTACCCATTGCTCGTCGTCCGCAAGTCCGCGACAGTAGGTGGGTGCGTTCAAAATAGATGTGTAAATATACATAAAACACCCAAACCCGGAACAACTATCTGTAGGCAATAAAAATATTCAAAACGTACGCAGGGATTTGAAACCGCGACCAGTACCTACTAAGTAATACTAGGTAATATAATTCCCTCCGTTCCGTGCCTGGCTGCTGAACACTGTATTACCTATACCCTATTCATCTGCGCTTGAGACAAAATGTAAACAAAGTAAACAATGTAACAACCTACCTTCGACCAAGTTTCTTCGACCTGTTTGAATACATTAATAACAGTCTCCTCTTCCCTCTGTCTGCCTATTACACTGTCACGTTTAAACATACTAAATCAATTCTAATGAAATTTGGTACGGTTAAACTTAAAGCTCAGAGAAAAATATTTTTACTTTTTGTAATATCTAGTTTCGACTTCGTGTCCGCAATAACCGACATTTACGCGGACGAAGTCGATGGCGAAAGCTAGTTTGAGATAAAATAAATTATCCTTCACACTTCATGAGCTCACTGTAAACAGAAGCACTGTACTGTACCCTCCGCGAACTTCTCCAAAGTTCCCTTCAAATTGTGTTCCAGTTAGTATAAACAGATTGTCTGTTTTCTTTGCTAACAAAATGATTTTCTAACATTGTTAAAACAAGCAGGTAACTTGCCTACTTATTTACATTATGTTAAAGCCCGTATCCGAGAAGTATTGTAACAATTTAATCATAATGAAATGAGAAGATTGATGTTAAAGTAAGTAATAAATAGTAAGTGGAGCCTTTATGATATTATCATTTGAAGTTATCCTTTGTACTCGTAGCTTTGATGTTGAGTCAAGAGTCAAGTAACATGGCTCTGATTGGTAAACTTATGAAAGCTTTTGCTAACAATTAATAATATATATGTATATACATACTTGACATACTTGTAACTGTTAATTAGTCAAAACCACTTTTGACCAATTAAAATTTACTCACAAACCTGTTAAGTACTTTAAAATCGTTTCGTATTTTTTTTAGGGTTACGTACCTGAAAAGGAAAAAATGAAACCCTTATAGGATCACTTTGTTGCCCGTCTATCTGTCTGTCAAGGCCCTTTATCTTATAACGCGTGGAGGTATCGAGTTTAAATTAAAACCATACACGGTGTCTTTGACATCGACGCACAAACGAATACCTCGGATCCAGTTCATGATTCTGGACTCTCCACTGGTGGGAGTAGTGGAATTTTTCGTTGGCTTTTTCCTAATTAAAAAAAAAAAACCTGTACTTTTTTTTAATTTAGACTGTGTAAAATCGTTATTCTAACCAACCCCGATGATATTGTTAGTAAAAAGAAAAAATAATCATTTTTTATAATTTTTTTTATCTAATTATCCCGATGACTTTATAATTAATTATTTTTTAGTAATTAAAAAGTCATCGGGATAGATAAATTCGTTATTCTCGTTATATCAACCCCGATGACATTTTATTTTATTTTAAAAGTAATTTATTCATTTTTCACTAAAAATGTTAGAATAACGATTTTTTACAGTCTAAATTAAAAATGTAAACATTAAAAAAAAATAGTTGGAAACCAGTGAAAAATTCCACCACTGGGGGGGCCGGGGACATTGCAGTGGTAGGCGTATACCTGTCCCCGAACAGATCTCTCGGCAATCTCCACATCTCCCTAATGGAGCTGAAAGCCGTCGTCGCTGGGTTTGGTTCCCTCCCCGTGGTCGTGTGCGGGGACTTCAATGCCAAGAACTTGGCTTGGGGTTCTCGGTTCACGAACCAGCGGGGTCGGATGGTGGAGGACTGGGCTCTGGAGACAGGCCTGGTCGTCCTAAACCGGGGTTCTGTCCCCACGTGTGTGCGGATGCGGGGTGACTCTGTGGTGGATATCTCGTTTGCCAGCCCCGCTCTGTCGCCGCGTGTCGTCGACTGGCGCGTCATGGAGGGGGTGGAGACGTACTCAGATCACCGGTACATTCGGTTTGACGTCTCCGCCCAAACCTCGACCGCGCCGGTCCGACAGAACCCTTGTGGTCCGCGATGGGCACTGAGGCAGATGGACCGGGAGCTCCTCCTGGAAGCCGCGATGGTACAGGCCTGGGTGCAAGCACCGGACAGGCCTGTCGATATCGACGTCGAGGCAGAGTGCTTCCGGGAGGCCATGTCGCAAATCTGCGACGCGGCAATGCCCCGAGTCCGTCCAGGACGTGCTCAGCGCCAGGTATACTGGTGGTCGCCGGAGATTGCGGCACTGCGCAACGCGTGCAATGCCGCGCGACGCCAGTATGCCAGATACCGCAGGCGCCGCATCCGTCCACCGGATGCGGAGGCCAGAGAGGCGGAGCTGTACGAGGGATACAGAGAAGCAAAGCGCACCCTCCGAGCGGAGATAAGACGGGCCAAGCTCGAGGCCCGCAACGTGTGGCTGGGGACTCTGAATGGGGACCCATGGGGACGCCCCTACAAGGTGGTGCGGGACAAACTCCGCCCCTGGGCTCCCCCGCTGACGCAGAGTCTCCGGCCACAGCTTGTGGAGGGTGTGGTGAGCACTTTGTTTCCTGAGCGAGGGGAACACTCTCCCCCACCCATGGCTCCGCCACCAGCGGTGTCTGACGCGGACCACGATGGCGACGACGACGACAATGCTCCAGAGGTGACCGAGGTAGAGATGAGAGTGGCGGTACGAAGGCTGAGTGCTAAAAATACCGCCCCAGGACCCGACGGCTTGCCTGGGAAGGCCTGGGTCCTGGCCATGGAGGCTCTCGGGCTTCGACTAAGAGGGCTCTTCAGCGCATGCATGGAGAAGGGCCAGTTCCCACTTCGCTGGAAGACGGGGAAACTGGTCCTCATCGCGAAGCCGGGGCGCCCTGCGGACTCTCCGTCCGCGTACCGGCCCATTGTGCTGCTTGACGAGGTGGGCAAGCTCTTTGAAAGAGTAATTGCAGACCGCCTCGTCGCGCACCTAACACGGGTGGGGCCGGATCTGGCGGACGGCCAGTTCGGCTTTCGCAGGAGGCGGTCCACAGTGGACGCCATCATGCGCGTGCGAGCTCTCACGACGGGGGATGCAGTGGCCCAGGGCAGGTGTGTCGTGGCGGTGTCTCTGGACATCGCCAATGCCTTCAACTCTCTGCCTTGGAGCAGCATTAGGAGGGCACTCCGGTATCACCGGACGCCCGACTACCTCTGTCGTGTGGTCGAGGCGTACCTATCAGACAGGTACATTATCTACCCTGGTCACCAAGGAGAGTGGGAACGTCGAGAGATGTCGTGCGGTGTTCCGCAGGGATCGGTACTAGGGCCGCCCTTGTGGAACATCGGATACGACTACGTGCTGCGCGGCGACCTCCCTGACGGGATCAGCGTGGTCTGCTACGCAGATGACACGCTGGTCCTGGCGCGGGGAGAGTCGTACCAGGCGGCGGTCGAACTAGCGACACGCGGGGTTGCGACAGTCGTTGGCAGGATCCAGGAGTTGGGACTCGAGGTGGCATTAATAATATTCCACAATAATATTCCACAACTTTCACACAACGCCGTCTAGTCTCAAGCTAAGCAGAGCTTGTGTTATGAGAACTAGACAACTGATAAACATACTTATATATTTCTAAATACATACATATTATAGATAAATTACACCCAGACACAGAACAAATGATCGTGTTCATCACACAAACATTTGTCCTGGGTGGGAATCGAACCCACGACCTCCAGCATAGTAGTCAGGGCCACTAACCACTAGACCAACGGGCCAGTCATTGCACAAGTCCGAGGCCATGTGCTTTCACGGACCTCGGAACGCGCCACCACCGGGTTCCCAACTAACGGTAGGAGGAGTCCACATCGGCGTCGGGTCGACGATGAAGTACCTGGGACTCGTTCTCGACAGCCGATGGGATTTCGAGGAGCACTTCCGACGTCTGGCTCCCAAACTAAACCGGGCTGGGGCTGCCCTCGGGCGGCTCCTGCCTAACCTGGGGGGTCCAGACGCCTCCTGCCGAAGGCTCTACGCGGGAATCGTTCGGTCCATGGCCCTTTATGGCGCACCGGTATGGGCGCCGGCGCTGCGGAAGCAGCCGGCGGCCCGGCTGAACGCATGCCAGAGGGTCATGGCCATACGGATGGTGCGAGGATACCGGACGATTTCCCGCGAAGCGGCGAGCCTCCTTGCTTGCCAGCCACCATGGGATCTGGTGGCAACAGACCTTGCTCACATGCACGATCTGCGCATGGACATGCAACGCCGGGGCGAAACTCCGCTGCCGCGACAAATCGCAGCATGGAGGACAGAGCTCCGGCGGGTTCTCATGGCTAAATGGCGGCAGCGACTGTCGCGACCCAGTGCTGGGCACGCCACAATTATGGCGGTAAGACCCCTCTTTGAGGCGTGGTTGGAAAGACCTCACGGCGTCCTCACCTACCGTATGACGCAGGTTCTCACCGAACACGGTAAGTTCGGGAAGTTCCTGCACCGGATTTGTGCGGAAGCGACGCCCGGGTGTCGCCACTGTGTGGACCGCCCGGAGGACACGGTGGAGCATACGGTGGAGGTGTGCCCCGCTTGGGCAGAGCAACGCCGTGTCCTCGTGGGGGCGATCGGCGGCGGCGATCTCTCGCGTCGGGCCTTGGTACAGGCCATGGTCCGTAGCGAGGAGGAGTGGCAGGCGGTCGCTTCCTTCTGCGAAGCAGTAATGCTAGCAAAGGAGGCGGCTGATCGCGTGAGGCAACGGTCCTCACGCCCAAATCGCCGCCGGGATTCCGATCCCGATTTCCGGCCAACGTAGGCGCGGGCTTGCGGACGGCGAGCAATGGGTAGCCCGCCGTCCGACCGTCCGGTAACCGTCCGGACCGAGCCCAAGTCGTCGACGGCGCGATTGTTCCACGCGCGCCTCAGGGAGATGTCAGCAAATCGTAGGGGCCCAGCAGGGTCGAAGCCTACTGGGGCCATGGGTAGTGTGAAAACGAAACCCGGGGTCCTGGGACGAAGGCAACGAAGGAACAGGAGTGGGTTTTTAGTCAGTAAAAGTCTGACACTATCTCCCGCCCCACCCAAGGGCGGGAGATGTCATAAGATGATTTTACCACTGAAAAAAAAAAAAAAAAAAAACCACTGGGGGGTCGTTTGTGTGTCGATGTCAAAGACAACCTGTATAGAGGTACTCTGGTCTGTGGTCCTTTGAATCTGTGAAAAACTCAAACTTCTAAGTTAACGAAAAAAAAGATACGGCTGTTTATGTCGCAATTAAAAAACGTATATTACGCGACACCCTCAGAGGAATCAAAATTCATAGGGTACTTCCCATTGACCACGAATTCTTAAATTTGGCATAAAGCAAGGTTTTATAGCACAGGTATAGAAATAAATCTGAAAACAGTTTTATAAAAAAAATTGTGATTCGCAGGGCCCCTCAGTGCGCAAGACCGACTCGCCTTTGCCCAGTTTTCTCAAAATAAAATAACAAACGCGTTTTAACTTAATAACAGTTTTCACTTACGCCAATCACAACTGGTTTTAACTAATTAATAGTATTGACTGTAACATAAACACATTTACATTATTTGCTTACAATTAGCTCTATCTCTGGTTTTGTAAGGTGGTAGGTTATTAGTGAAAGCTTATAAGTATTTACATATTGGATGTTGTGTTTATCGTAACATTATAAGTGTAGCTTCGCAATTTCCTATATCGTGTAGGTACATATTTGTTACTTGAGTTTCATAGTGTGGTTCTGAGAAGATGCACTTATTAACAGCGACTATTACAGCATCATTAAGTATTCTGTCTGTGTCGCGCGGCGAGGGCCCACGCCTAAGCTTTATTAGTTGCCTGCCACGGTGAAAGAAAAATTACAAATTAATAGAAGATATGTAATTCTGTATTTTACCGTATAAATGAATAAGGCAAACGATTTTTTTTTAACCTCAATATGTTATTTAGCATAGTCGGCCTTATAATGTTCCCACTGTTGGGACTCAAGCCTCCTCTCTAGGAGAGGGAATGGGCCGTAATCCACCACGCAGGCCCAGTGCGTGTTGCTGGATGTCACATGTCTTCGAATTTTTGGTTCTAGGACATGCCGGTTTCCTCACGATGTTTTCCTTTACCGTTTTGAGAGCCAGTGGTGATGAAATAAATTACACAAAGTAATACGCCTGGCTGGGTTTGAACCCGCAGCCTACAACTCGTAAGTCGGGGCCGTTTCCTGCCACCACTGCTCTAAAATCAAAATGTTATTTGATCGAAGTTAAATAAACACAGATTGTCTTAATGTTTAAACATTGTCATTATTAATCAAGACCTAATGTCTTCTCCGACGATCGACGTAACCAGTCCTTGTATGTTAATGTTCCAATTCCAATGTATTTGCATACTAATTAAATACACACGGATAGGAGTAGGTACCTAATACTACTGTTTCATCAATATCAATTTCGTCGCTCGATTGAAGACGACATACCAGATCGAATTCAAACAATTCTATTGAGGCTCTGAAATAACAAGCTGTCCTTCAATAATCCGAAGGTATTTCGAGCCTATCAGTTATGACGAGACGACACGTCCATAGCGCAGTTTCCACTAATAAATTTCTTGGAAAGAGCGTACTGTAGAGATGCCTATGTGAAACTTTTTTGAACAAAGCAGATAACAATGTTTTACATTGTATTTTTCAAGAGACAGCATTATTACAAACGCAAAAAGTAATTAAAACAGAAAGTCGTTTACGATTGCGAATTCTAAATTTCTTTTTATAGGTAAGCTCCTTAATTAAATTAAAAGATGATACTTCACAACATGAAGCTAACTGTTCTGACATAATGAATAGATTTCCGCGTCCTTAGTGTGATTTTATGAACACATTTTGTTTTTTTAAATAATTTAATAATTCAGTCTATGTACAATTTTACTTTATGCATTTTCTCATTTTTTCAGTAGGATATCATTGAATAACTTATCTCGGTTTGGGTCGAACAAGAAGGAGTAACAGACTTTTACAGACTAAAACCCATTTATGATCCTTTATTTATTTGCGTTCTAGGGCCACGGTAACTCTTTCAAATGTCTTTCAACTTTGCTAACATCTCCTTGAGGTGCGCGTGGAATACGGGCTAGTGGATATCCCACGATATTTTCCTTTACAGCTTTGAGAGCAGTGATGATGAAATAAATTACAAAAAGTAAAGCCTGGCTGGGATTGAGCCCACGACGTACTCACAACTGGAATTGACTGGAAAGTTGGGTCTGCCACCACTGCTCGCAATCACACCAAGCAGTCATCTCTCTAGCCTTTTCCCAACTGGCTAACTGACTGAACCTCAGTCCAGGCTAATCGGTTACGGCTCCACGTTTTAAATGGAGCGACTGCCCATTAGACCTCCACAACCCAGTGTGAATATGAAACAAGTAGTCACATTCACGTCACCTAATTTACAAAAATAGAATAGAATAGAATAAACTTGATTGTACACCATAAAAGTAACACAACTTAAACATAAACTTAAATCTATGGGTACAATGGCGGTCTTATCGCTAACAGCGATATCTTCTAGACAACCTTAGGATGGATCGTAAAAACAAACAAAAAAACATAAAAAAATAAACAATAAATCGTAAAATAAACATTAGATAATAAATGTTATCCTTTTTGTTGTTTTCCTCAAGCGGAATATTGTACCGGACAACAAACTCGATAGATGCTATCAAAATCAAATCGAATGATTCGCTAACATCGCATCAACGAGTCGTTGCCGATGGCAAAGCTTGCCGGAAATTGAAACCATGACACTGCACCGCCCATTCGTTTACAGCCATCGCACAAACCCGGCCGCCATGCCCCGCCCGACCTTCATAAAAACTTATAGCTAATACGAGACTCACACCTTGTATATTGACAAACAAATCCGTAGGGCGCAGAACTTACAGATTATGTAGCCGAGCTTCGGTATCAATGTCTGATATTTGTGGTGGGCGGATATTAGGTACATATTTGTTACCTAAGAGAAAATGTGTAGGCATTTTTGTTGTTCTATTTTTGGTATTACTACTTATTATTGGCTCTCGCTTTCATCTAAGTGACTTAGGCTCTTTCAGGCTAACTACGGCAAAATTATATACAAAATGTAACATTTTATACGCACATCCTGAAAGTAGTATATTTAGAAGCGTTTCGCTTCGTCGTTTATACTGCGTACGTCGAAGGACTGGAACAATTTGCCTGCTGCGGTCTTCCCGTCCAACTATAATTTAGGTGTCTTCAAGGCGAGAGTGAATAGGCTCTTAATAAACTAGTGCGCCTCACCATCAATGATTGTACTCGTATCTCTGCTTATCATCAGGTGGGATCGCAGTCAAGCACTGGTTTATATCAATTTAAAAAAAAAACTGTTACTGAATCGATTTCAGCAATTTTTTAAAAAGGTAATTTTTTAATTCTAAAACTAGCTTCTGCCCGCAGCCCTCGGCTCCATAACGCACTCGCCTACGGCTCGTGCGAATTCCGCCTCGTTCGCAATGACAAACTTTCTGCACTTGTATCAAAATGTTCTATTGTAATTAGGATGTTTATGGCTGAGCATTAAATTGTATTGTATTTCTGTACTCTCTTTTTTGTTATATTGTGTTGTATTTGTATTGCCTGTGACAAATAAATTCTATTCTGTTTTTTTTTTCATTACTCCAGTAATATGTTGTGTAACGTCTTTCCAAAGTTGGTTTTTATGATTAATTCTAATCTAAAAATAATTACAATCCTTTCGAGGAAAAGAAATGGTATCCCGAGTTTTTTTAAGTGGCCATTTGTTTACAGTTCGTGACCTAAAAAGAACTCATATCCTGGGTTTTATTGGTACTACAATTTATAGATGACTTAAAATCGGGGAGGATTAACCTCCTGGGGTCTCAGTTCTGCATTAGCATATAGAGAGACGAAGGCGGGAACCTTCCTTTCATTTTACTTTTATAGAGATTAAGTTCAACTCTTCCCGACTTTCTTGTGTCTTAAATAGAATTGAGATAACATACAGGCCTTGAACTGAGATCTGAAGCCTTTGCAAATGAATGAATCGAAGTGACCAGGGGATCAATTCGTATTCGGCTACAAGGTAAAGTATCTACCATATTCAGTGTTGTACCAAAATTGAAGGTTTTTTTCAGGCTGACGTTAAGCGAGCGTTCATCTGTTTTCTACTTATTTATTTATTTAGGATATTATTCTTTCTACAAGATGGTTGTGGAAGTTCAGTATCAGAAAATGCCCTATGTAGAAATAATAACTTATTCAGTCGATTCTTGTCGACTGAGTAAGTATAAGCAACTGGCCTTAATGTACCCTTGAGAAAACTCCAAGATGAAGTTATAACAGCTAGGTATGGTATACTTAAAATATGTAACGCTAAGCAACATTTACGCTCTTCTCCCCTTAATCGATATTAGGAAATCGGTCAAGGGCCTCTAATGTGATACGGAAACTTGTACCGGTGTAGGGTGAATCGTATAGATGAACGATAAGAAAACAACGTCATTAGCCGTAACTGTATCGAGTTACTTGCACTGATATTGTGCTACTAATAATAGTTTTTAACCAACGTGGTGTAAAACTAACGGCCTGCCCCAACTCCGCACGAGTGTTAGAAATCTTCATTTTAGATTTGCTATTATGTACAACATAAGTAATAAGTAACTGTGTACTAATTTATTGAAATTATACTACATAATTATAAACAAATGATTATTATTATTATCTTTGAAATTCTCGGCTTTTCTCTACTATAATAAGCATGTATTATACACCTAAAACCCGTATGAATTATTCTGTCTATTAGAGAAAGCTGCATGAGAATTCGTTTAGTAGTTTTTGATTTCATCGCGAATATAAATCTTATGGCTGTCAGTAGACATATAATTATCGATCAACAGGACCTTATCAAATACTCATTACAAGCGGCTTGAATACCACGATTTATCACCCACGTTTGTCTTGCTTTATAACCGACTTCAAAAAGGAGGAGGTTCTATGTTCGGTTGAATGTTTTTTTTTTATGTATGTTCAATTGTTCACCGATTTCTCGGTCTATTGTGGACTGATATTGATTTTTGTTTTTATTGAAAGGTTATGCTGCCGAGTTCGTCCCATAGAAATATTGTTATAATCTGATCATGAACTTCGAAGATATGGAACAGAACTCCTCATAGGATCACAGCAGAACCGTCGTAACAAGTAAAATTGCTTTGTTTATACGTGTAGTCGAACAATATTTAATTAAGTACATATATATTATAGTCCTCTGAGACTCGTCCGTGAGTCACTGCGGGGCACCTGAAATTCAGCGCCTGGTGTCTGACGCCCAGCAAATGCTGAGATTGTACACCCATCGGTCCGAGCTCATTCTTGTGTTGTGAATAAAATAATTTCTATAATACTCGGAAAACATCATGAAACCGTGTTGTTAAACCATTGTGGAACCAAAAAATTCGAAAACATATGATATCCATCAATACGCACTGGGCCCGCGTGGTCGATTACGGCCGATGCCCTCTCCTGCAGAGGAGGCTTAAGTTCCAGCAGAGGGAACATAATAAAGCTGATTATGCTTATGTTGTGCTATATTATATAATTACATGATTTTTCCTGGTATAATATTATTCCTATAGATGCTTCCGTAACCAGATCCGAAATTTCATATCCATAAAATGCTTGATTCCAATTATACCCATGAAAATAGAAAATATAGGCCTATGTTTAGCTAATATTAGTTTAGATCAGTTTAGATAATAATATAATTTATTTCGACCAACATAGATCATACAACATAAATAATAATTATCTTTCACACATAATATATAAAAACAATGCACACACAACATATCGACGGTTGAAAGGCTAATTGATATAAGCGACATTTTTTCAAAAACAATTGATACCTGTCTCAGACGATGGAGAAAAATTGGCAGATTCCGAATATGTATATAACTCAATATTGGAAAAAATGTCGTTTAGATCAATTAGCCTTTCAACCGTCGATATGAAAGCAATACACACACCACATTTAAAACCAGTTACAGTGGTCGGAGGTCGGTCAGTTAGTAGTTAGTATAGGTGTTACGAGTCTGGTGTCGGTATAGTATAACTTCATTACCGGCACCACTGCATCTGCGGTGACACACATGAATGCATCCATCATATCGTTCAGCTGATTTAGTGGTGAACGTTGCCCGACCGATAATGACCGGTGGTTAGGAACTAATGCCATAATACACACATTAACAAACTGATTACCTTGTGATTAGTAAATTGAAGGATAATATGTAGTCGCTTTTACATTCATGTTATCAATAGATACAGTATCTTGCTTCCTTAGTACTTCAACAGGCCTGTTGGTCTAATGGTCAGTGCCCATCACTGCTATGCCGGAGGTCGTGGGTTCGATTTTAACCCAGGACAAATGTTTGTCTAATAAGCGTGATCATTTTTGTTCTCTGGCTGGGTGTAATTTGTGTATAATATGTATGTATTTAGAAATATAATAAGTATGTTTATCAGTTGTCAAGTACTCATAGCATAAACTCTGCTTAGTTTGAGACTAGATGGCGTTGTGTGAAAGTTGTGTAATATTATATATTACTAGCGGTCCCGGCAGACGTTGTTCTGCCCAAAAGCGGGATTTAGTAAAAAAAAAAAATTACTCTACTCTACCCTACTCTACCCTACTCTACCCTACTCTACCCTACTCGTTAAAAAGTACCCTATGTCCGTCTCCTGGTTCTAAGCTACCTCCCCACCAATTTTCAGCCAAATCGGTTCAGCCGTTCTTGAGTTATAAACAGTGTAACTAACACGACTTTCTTTTATATATATAGATTATTAGTGATGGTTGGTAATGTGAACTGCGTAAGCACTCGTAGGCTTCGTAGTAACTTCGAAGATGCAGATATGGCAAGAACGTGCTATACGGACGAGGTACGCGTCTGCTACTGATATGCTACGGCCGTGCTATGAATCAGCTACGGTTATGTTAAGATATGCTAGATCCTTCAAAAAAGAACGTTTTTTTTGTAGCGACATCCATGCCACCGCATAGAAACTGAAAGACAAAATCTTATATCGCAGTATCAGAGTTCTTTGCGCGATTAGAACTTAACAATCCGAAAACTATTCTATCGGGCATTTGCCCGGGCCAGACACATCAACCGTCTGCCTGCAACATCCACATACCTCTATACTTTCACCTGGCATAAACGTTTTGTTTGATTATAAGATATACTTAGTAATGAGATAAGAAAAATAAAGAGTATTGTTCTTCAGCCTTCTTGGACGTGCAAGGTGCTACAGGGTTTTGGTAGAGTCTGGCACAAGGGCTCGCTTTGTAAAATCAAGATGAGGCTACCTCATAGTTACTATTTATTATTTGAGTCCTATCTCTCTGAAATAATATTTCAGGTGAAAGAAACTGACTCCACCTCTAAGTTCTACCAAATACAAGCAGATGTGCTACAGAGTTCAGTCTTTGGACCTGTGCTATAATTATGTAATATCTACGTCTGACCTACTAGAGGAGGAGGACATTCGCCAACGATTCCGCCATACTAGCTAGCGCCAGGGGTCTCATAACTGCAACACAAAAATAACAAAAGAGCCATCACTTAGTGGCTTAAGCAATGGAGAATCAAGGCCAGCGCATCGAAATCTGTACATGGGAAACTACAGCCTTCCTCACCATGACAACATACAGTATCTTGGCCTCCATTTAGATCGACGTTTAACATGGAGTCACCATATCAAAACTAAAAGGCAAGAACTCAAAATTCGATATAACCATCTATCATGGTTACTGAAACAGTAATCTGTGGAAAACAAATAATTCATATGACAAGAGTGTACTGAAACCTGTCTGGATGTATGGCTTACAGCTCTCTGGGACAATGCTAGCAACTCCAACATTTTAATAATACAACGAATGCAGAACATGATCCTTAGAAACCTTTGTAATGTCTCACAATTCATCACCAGATCGATGGTCCCTTGAAGCTGTGTAAAAATCAAACTTCTAAGTTAACGAAAAAAAAAGATACGGCCGTTTGTCTCAAAAAACGTGCATTTCGACACTCTCAAAGGAATCAAAATTAGTGGGTAGTTCCCGTTGACCCAGAATCCTGAAATTTGGCATAAAGCAAGGTCGTTTATCTATATTATATATATAGATAAACGACCTTGCTTTATGCCAAAGGAGAAACTGACTGACATATCAACGCACAGTCGAAACTACTGGGATTAGGAGCGTGAAATTTTGCACAAGGTTTCCTTTTATGACGTAGGCGAGCACTAAGAAAGGATTTTCCAAAATTCACTCCCTAAGGGGATGAAGCGGGGGTCTAAAGTTTGTATGGAGAAACCTGCGTTTACGCGAGCGAGGCCGCGGGCAGAAGCTAGTATAGGAATAAATCTGAAAACAGATAATTTGTTTTTACGTCACAAATAAAAACTTTTTTTGCGATTCGTAAAATCTTCGAGACTCCATTCGGGAATTGAACTATTCACATACTCGTATGTAGGTTTTTTTTTTTTTTTTAATGTGGGAAAATCATCTAATGACAAATCTCGCTCTTGGGTGGAGCGAGAGATAGTGTCAGACTTTTACTGACTAAAAACCCACTCCTGTTCCCTCTTTGCCTTCATCCCGGGGCCCCGGGCTTCGCTTTCACACTACCCGTGGCCCCAGTAGGCTTCGACCCTGCTGGGCCCCAACGATTTGCTGACATCACCCTGAGGCGCGCGTGGAACAGGCTCGGTCCGGACAGTTACCGGACGGTCGGACGGCGAGCCATCCATTGCTCGCCGTCCGCAAGCCTGCGCCTACGGTGGCCGGAAATCGGGAACGGAATCCCGGCGGCGGTTGGGACTTGAGGACCGTTGCTGTTGCCTCACGCGATCGGCCGCCTCCTTTGCTAGCATTACTGCTTCGCAGAAGGAGGCGACCGCCTGCCACTCCTCCTCACTCCGGACCATGGCCTGTACCAATGCCCGGCGCGAGAGATCACTGCCGCCGATTGCCCCCACGAGGACACGGCGTTGCTCTGCCCAAGCGGGGCACACCTCCACCGTATGCTCTACCGAGTCCTCCGGGCGTTCCACACAGTGGCGACACCCGGGCGTGTCTTCCGCACGAATTCGGTGCAGGAATCTCCCGAACTTACCATGTCCGGTGAGGATCTGCGTCATGCGGTAGGTAAGGACGCCATGTGGTCTTTCCAACCATTCCTCAAAGAGGGGACTTACCGCCATAATTGTGGCGTGCCCAGCACTGGGTTGCGATAGTCGCTGTCGCCATTCCACCATGATATCCCGCCGGAGTTCTTCCTGCCATGCCGCAACTTGGCGCGGCAGCGGAGTTTCGCCCCGGCGTTGCATCTCCACGCGCAGATCGTGCATGCGTGCAAGGACTGTTGCCTCCAGATACCATGGTGGCTGCCAGCAAGGAGGCTCGCCGCTTCGCGGGAAACCGTGCGATATCCCCGCACCATTCGGATGGCCATGACCCTCTGGCATGCGTTCAGCTTGGCCGCCGGTCGTTTTCGCAGCGACGGCGCCCATACCGGCGCCCCATAAAGGGATCTAACGATCTGGATGGACCTAACGATTCCTGCGTAGAGCCTCCGGCAGGAGGCGTCTGGACCCCCTAGGTTAGGCAGAAGCCGCTTAAGGGCAGCCCCATTCCGATCCAGTTTGGGAGCCAGACGTCGGAAGTGCTCTTCGAAATTCCATCGGCTGTCGAGGACGAGTCCCAGGTACTTCATCGTCGACCCGACGCCGATGTGAACTCCTCCTACCGCTATTTGGGAACCCGGTGGTGGCGCATTCCGAGGGCCGTGAAAGCACATGGCCTCGGACTTGTGCAGTGCCACCTCGAGTCCCAACTGCTGGATCCTCTCCACGACTATCGCAACCCCGCGTGTCGCTAGTTGGACCGCCGCCTGGTACGACTCTCCCTGTGCCAGAACCAGCCGGTCGTCTGCGTAACAGACGACGCTAACCCCGTCAGGGAGGTCGCCGCGCAGCACGCAGTCGTAGCCGATGTTCCACAAGGGCGGTCCTAGTACCGATCCCTGCGGAACACCGCACGACATCTCTCGCCGTTTCCACTCTCCCTGGTGACCGGGGTAGATGATGAACCTGTCCGTCAGGTAGGCCTCGATCACACGACAGAGGTAGTCGGGCACCCGGTGATACCTGAGTGCCCTCCTAATGCTACTCCAGGGCAGGGAATTGAAGGCGTTGGCGATATCCAAAGACACCGCTAAGACACACCTGCCCCGGGATACCGCATCACCCGTCGTGAGGGCTCGCACGCGCATGATAGCGTCCACCGTGGAGCGTCCCCTGCGAAAGCCGAACTGGCCGTACGCCAGATATACTCGTATGTAGGTAAGTTTGTACAGAACCCTCAGTGCGCGAGTCCGACTCGCACTTGCCCAGTTTTTTAAAACACTATGTAATTAATAATTATTTTATTGTTTCTTCCAGTTTCGTTCGTTCCAAGTTATTCTAGGGTATTTCTCAAATGTCAAAACGGGCCCTTTTATTTTTTAACGAGTTTACATCACACAGATGTATAAAAAATACATCATTGGAGAGAGGAAAGGTATTTTGACCATAAAAATTAATATGGTTCACTGAAAAGGAAATGCCTATCTTACAACACACCTGCTTAAAGCAAAAGCTGATTGCAGGTAAAATAATATAGAATAAAAAAAATATTCGTTTTGGATCAAATGAACTGAGAAGACTTATAAAAATTTTATGATTTGTGAGTAAATTCGTAAAGTCATATCTTTTGTGATAAAGAGAAACCGCTGCTGTCAATATTCTTTGCAATAATTTAGAAAACGACGCTGCCAAGGTCGTGCTACGGATGTGCTATTAAACGTGCTACGGATGTGCTACGGAAATGCTGCGGATGTGCTACAGATGTGCTACAGTTGTGCTATTAAATGTGCTACGGATTATCTACGAATGTGTTAGGGATACGCTAGAAACTAAATATATAATAAGGATGTACTACACAAAAACGTGCTACACATATACAATAGACGTACTACGGGACAATACAAAAATCTAAAATATAGTCTTTCTTTGTTCAACTGTGTTCATTATGGGAGTACTAAACCAATACAAAATGTATGAACGTATCTGATAATTTTCTCAAAGCAACGTGTTTATGATAGATAACATTTCTTGAAATAAACATATTTCTATATGTTAGGGCGAAGTATCGTACTTATTTATATCAAAGACTCTGAAGGCAGATTTTTCCTCGAATTTATTAAAAAACTTTATTCTTTTATTACAAACGTGTTTTCTTTGAACAGGTTTGCGGGAAATTACAGTGGAGACGTAGATGAGATAAAAAGTTTTTATTACATGAAGCAGATCGATGGCGTCAAACTTAACAGAAATACTTAGTACGTGTTTGGCACGCAGAAATGGGTTCCGTGACCTAAAAAGTCAGTCATTACAAAGACAAATTAGATTAACTTTCGAACCTACACTGGTATGAAATTTTGATTCGAATAATGCTGACGATAAAGTAACTAAACATTCAAATTTATTAGGTAACTTTTAATTTAAAATTACTTAAATCATAATGTAAGTACCTACTTAGTTTATAATTAAAGGTTCAGAAAATATAATATGTCATATGAGTCAAGAAACGAAAACCTAATAGTCTAGGTCTAGGTTCTGACTGAAAACTGACTGATTCGGTACTGCTTGGTGGTCGTGCCGTAACTATCACCATGCCAGTGGTGCCCAGGCACAGGGCGCAGGCCTTGGAGAGACTCAGAAATTATCAAACTAGGTTCAAGTTATTTATTAACTATCAAGCTTTAGATCATCCAAAGCTGGATAGTTAATAAATAAATAATAATTTATTACTTACAAACAACTCAAAAAACAAAGACAAGAGAAAATAAAAAAAAAACAGTTTGTTAGTAGTATTTGTATAACTTGTGTTATGGGTACCAGGATTCTCACTCTAGCTTTACAGCAGAAGAAACAAAAAAGTACTATCGGTCCAAAGCCAAAGAGTTCAAAACGAGAACAGCCCTTGCATTATGTGATAGCATAAATACAATACCTATTATTTATCGTGTACCTAATTCGGTTGTAGACGCACCCTACAAGGAGATTCCGTGCGAGACTGATTCCGTAGATGCCAAGGGCTCCAGCACCCATAAGATGTAAATAGCGTGTGGTGGTGGTGAGTGGTAAATTTTTAAATCTAGTAATATTTCTTTTTATTGTTCGAGCCGGGTAACATTAAAACTAAATTAAGGGCGCAGTTATAGAAGTTCGCACAGGGTGTGCAGGGTGGATAGTTCAGTAACTATACCGCCAAGCAGCCTTGGCGGTCCTAATTAACTTGAAACTATTGTGTTTTCTACTCCGATTTCACAAGGGTGCTTTATATACATTAACTTTTCTCATTTATTGTTCTTTCTATTTGTGAAAACCGCTACAAAATCTGTTTCATGGTTTAGGAGGAGTTAGAGGATAAACAGACAAACGCTGGAAGAGGGTTTGTTTTATACTGTATATAAAATATTTGTTTATTCTTAATAGCAAATATAGTTTATCACGCTAATATTATAGAGGTGAAAGTTTGTGATAGTGTGTTTATGTTTGTTACTTCGCCTCGTTTAAACAGCTGAACGGATTTCAATGATACTTTGGCACACGGGCAGACTATGTCCTGGAATTGCGTAAAAAATACGTTTTATACTGGGACTATGTTTTTTGGGATGATTTTCTAATTTCACGTGAGAGAAACCGCTGGTAGAGCTAGTTCTTAATATTTTTATAGGTGATAGTAAATCATGGAAGGGAAAAATAACAAGAGCTCCATATTTTACAACAGGTCCCTAGAAGTCGGTATATTAGATGTCGTTTGCTTATCAGGTATCTAAACGAGCGAACATTTGCTCCGACAGTCTACCCCAAGTTTAATGGAAAACATATAACACAACTACTCACAACAACAAACACAACATATTCACAACTACTGTAACTCAAACTAAACACAAATAAATTAATCATAAATTATGCATGTTGAATTAGGTTTAACTTAGGCTGAACTTAGTGAGCTTACACCAACTGTGTTCGTTTCTACGCATACCGAGAAACATACAACACACACATACATACAATACATACATCCGTAGGTATATTGATGCTCAAGATGACAAGACAATCACAACAGTCCTAGCTTTTTTGAGGTGACAAATCATCAATCAACTTCACCCGTTTTGGACGGAGCGAGATAGAGTGTCAGACTATTACTGACTAGAACCCACCTCTGTCCCTTCAGTTAATTTTGCGTTCCAGGGTCACGGTAACTCTTTCGAAAAATCCCGGAGCCCTGGCACGCTTTGGCCCTGTGGGGCAACTAGGCGTCCATTTTGATGACATCTCTGAAACTGAATTGAATTGTGAATAATCTTTTTTTAATAAAAATGCATTCATGCATGGTAGTGTCCGACCAAAACTATGACAGCCGAATCCGAGACCGTAGCCAAATTTCGGCTTCGGCTTCAAACCGAAAACAAATCTTCGTTCTTTCGTGGGGAAATAAAATAATCAATCAACCTCCTTTTATTTAATAATCATATATTAGATTATACTAGCTTCTGCCAGCGACTTTATCTGCGTGAATGTCGGCCCCGAAGTTGATGCCAATCACTCGTACTTACCTTATAAAAATCGGTTCAGAAGATTAATCGTGAAAACATAACGGACAGATGGAGTTACTTTCATATTTATAATATTAGTATAGATTTTACCTAATACTTAGCATATATTTGTATTTTATTATTATAAATAACTTATTTTTATTTTATTTTTTCTGTTTGAAGTATCTGTTATTTGTTTATTATGCAAGTCTACCACAGTGTTGTCTTTTTTAACCCAAAGGTTGACTGGTAGAGAATGCCTTGTTGCATTAAGTCCGCCTATGTATCACTACTGTACATGAAGTTTAAATAAATAAGTAAATAAGGTGCAACAAAATAAGTCCATTTTCAGCACGAACCCTTTTGATTCAGTTTCGGTTTCGGCCTCCTTTCAGCAAAAAAATTGAGTTTCATCTTAGTTTCGGCGAAAGTTCTGTTGAACACTAATGCATGGTATTCGTATTGAACTGTCGCGTAGGTTTCGTTGCAAGTCGTTATACCCCTATTCGGACTGTTACCTCCCCTAAACTAAACTAAACCCCTGGTCTCTGGAAAGCAATCATCGACGTGACACAAACAAGTGACACGTTTGGCTATTGGAAATGCATTTAACCAAATACTGGAACTAACTCGAGTTTGATAGTATATCAGATTAATTTTACAAAAATTTTCGTTCTTGAAACTAGGTCTATATAGTCTACCTTGTAAACGTAATTTTTCTCGTGTTTATTATTTACTAGATAAATGTTTCTATAAAATGTTATTACTATGAAAGGCATCAAAGTAATTTGTTTTATTAGGATTCCGTACCTTAAAAGGAAAAAACAGAACCCTTATAGGATCACTTTGTTGTCCGTCTGTCTGTCTATCTGTCTGTCAAGACCCTTTATCTAGGGAACGCTAAGAGGTATCGAGTTGAAATTAAAACAGAACCCTCAGGGTGCGAATCCGACTTGCACTTGCCCAGTTTGCCCATCTTTCGTTCATCTTTTTTCAATTTCTCCTTTTAGAGATTTTTTAAGAAATAAGCATTACGTTTACAGTACTTATTCTTCTGTTTCTTTCTTCTTGTCTTTATTATAGACTAGCTATTGCCCGCGCCTTCGTCTGCGTAGAAGTCGAAAATGTTTCCAATAGATTTTTTTAATTGATTTTGTTTTATTATAATTAATAGCTCTTCTCCGCGACTTCGTTCGCGTAGAAGTTGGGACTATTTGTAAAGTCTGATGCTGTTTTAGTACATCAAGCAATTATAAGTAAAAGTGCAACTATAGAATTTTAAATGAAAGTAATAGATCTTATAATACTAATATTTCATAGGTATTTAAATCTTTAATATGTAATCAAATAATGTGCGGTGCAATTGTGTTCAACATGGAATAAATATTGTTTATAATTGTATAAGAATTAATGTTATGTTGGACATAGGCCTCCCCCAAGCGTCGCCACAATGAACGGTCCTGTTCGTCTGGCATCCATCGGACTCCCGCAACCGTTACCAAGTCATCGGTCCACCTTGTGGCGACGCTTGGGGGAGGCCTATGTCCAGCAATGGACGTTTTTTGGCTGAAATGATGATTATGATGATGATAATGTTATGTTTGTAAAAATACCTTCCAAAATTATGCGTTATTTCAGGAGAAATTTGACTGTCATAAAAAAGGTTAGTAAAAAAAGGGGAACAATTTTGTAATACAATTTTTTTCTATAACTTTAACCTTCCACGATAAATGGCAACACTGAAAGAATTTCGTCAGTTTTATAATATTAGTAGTATAAAAAAACTCACTGCTCCTAAATCAAATTTTTATTTCCTTAACATAATATGGCTTTTAAAGCTAGCTTTATCGATTGTATAATAGTAAACCGTAGGTACAGCCTCCTTCAGTTTCACAGGTAGCCTTAAAATATACCCCGTGGGCCAGATTGCTGAATACGCCGCCACAGACAAAGATTGATGACTTACTCCTTTTAACCACGCACAGCTTTCAAAACGTCACTGTGAAAATCTATATAAAAGGTTTGAAACCTTCGGTTACGAATTTGTTTACATTTGAAATAGAGTATTGATACTAGTTCTGTTGAAGAACATTCTTACCTTAGCCTAAGGATCTAGGGCTGCGAGCATGTTCGAAAGAGCCACGATGGCTCTGAAACGCAAAGGCCACTGGAGGAATATAGATGGGTTTTAGTCAGTAAAAGTCTGATACGCCCTCTCGCTCTACCCAGAGCGGGAGAAGGTAGGGTTAAGAGAAACATCATAATTTAAACAGAAATATATGTACATAAACAAGAACTAACTTGCAAATTGGAAAAAAAGAACAGAATACACAGACTATTTATAATGTCAGTGAAGTCAATAGTACGGAAGCTTGAGAACGAATGAACGAGCTAAGTGAAAAGTGACACATGTCACTTTGACGAGAGCAGGGAATGAATTGACGTAATGTTAGAGCACCCCGACACGTATTTTTTATAAGCACCCAGATGTATTAAATATAAAAGGAGAAACTGACTGACTGACATCTCAACGCACACCCGAAACTACTTGGACTAGGAGTGTGAAATTTTGCACAAGACTTTTTATGACGTAGATTAGTCCTCAGAAAGGATTTTTCAAAATTCAACCCCTAAGGGGATGAAACGGGTGTGCAAAGTTTATATGGAGAAACTTACTTTCGCGTCAAAGTAAAAATAATAAAATTAACGTGAAATTAAAAATTCTTCTGGCATAAAAATTCTTCTCTTATAAGTATCATAATGTAATTTACTTACACGTGTTCAGGTCCTATTTCTGTCTGGAGGTTTCAAAATAAGGCTTCTATTTCCGGCTGGTTATAAAAAAAAAAATCACGAACTTAACCTGACCTGTCCGTATCTAGGTGCCATAAAATTACGTCACCTCCTTCCTTGCTGTCGTCTTTAAAACACATTACCGGCGGCGCATTCAGTATTATAAAAAGAAAAGGATTTCAATTACAAAACTTTGGTTTAAATTGAACTAAAATTTACCAGCAAATATGCAAAAGGTAGAAACATATCACAGTAACCTATAATTCAGTTGAACGGAATGGTTCGACAAGTACCCGTGTCAACGATTCCGGACTATTGGCAATAAATAGATATATGGTAAATGGTCTAGAAATAACATCTCATTAAACATTCCTACGCTCCCACTTCCCTAAAGGTTTCAGTATCTAATTTACATAATTGTTTGTAAAATTTGAAATCCCACGACTTCTTATTAAGACTCCACTTACTTACAAAACTTAAGAGCGAAATTAGTTTAGCAAATTACAATTAAATTAAGCTCAAAAGCTCTAGATGCCTTCATTATTTTTCTAGTCAAAGCCTTCTTTTCAACAAACGATAGAACAGAAGGCAACAGACAAACAGCTTATACGGCTTACTGTGTGCTAACAAGATAAAATGAAAATACCGGTTTTACATGAGCAACACGTATGGAGCAAATCCCTGCCAAACCCCCGTTGATTCACGTAGGTGTAGCATAAATTAATACAGGGAGATTATATCTCTGAATACAAAAAAGAGCTTAACTGCAAAACGTTTATAAAATTTCTGTCAGCATTGCAGTGGCCTGGCTTTGTCTTGGGGCGTAGGATCCTATAATTTGGTCGAAGTTAAACGCAGGGCACACTATTTCAGTCCTCTGTATTTTCGGTACTTCTGTTACGTTGTCTAACAAACAACCAACGATCTTGATCCCTTTATAAAAATTTCTGGCCAACAACTAACATAAAAACAATTCTTTTTCAATAAAATTCATATAGTGTTCTTAGTTTGAACTACCCTTTAAAAGCATATTTGTCTAGTCAGCCAGCGAGCGCGCGATCTCTTTCGATATCACAGTATACGACTTTAAATGAGTATCAAGCTTGAGACTACTTATAAGGGCAATTTCATATTGAGTCTTCGACCCTGACATTATTTTTAGGTGGAACTTAGTAGGTAGTTTAAGCAGAACTATTAGCAGAGAAATGGGTTCCTTTGATGAACTGATCTGATACGCCAAAGACGAAGGGATCGCGTGATGACCAGAATCGTGGGTTAAAAAAAGCGTGAGTCATTTGTGCTTTGCGGCCGACAGATTGGCTTTCCTCAAAATTGGATTTTGTTAAATTGAGCATCAATTATGTCTGGATAAAGGGTTAAAATGCGGCGAAATAACAAGGCGGGGTCATTGCGTTTTTTTTTAATATTGTAACATGAATAATTGTGAGCGCGGTGTAATAGCGTTGAAATAAAAATAAAACTTGCAGTTTTTATGCCGAGAATAAACAGTAGTGGGCCTTAACCCGTTGGCTTTTGTTAAGCGGTTGGCTTATTAAATGATGCAATATTATAACAAAAGTAATCAATTGTTAATATTTATGTTCGGAGTATACATATTATAAAAAATAATTAATTAAATATATTGTAGGTACAATAACTGACCCGAAAAACGTTCTGCTGTATAAATTATCAAAAAATATGATGTGAATATGAATGAGAAGTGGGGCTAGGACGGTGAAAAAGAGCCTACGACTTAATTCTCAGACATACCAAATATATATCAAGAATCAAAACAATACCTTTCAAAACAAAGATTTAAACCTTGTGCATAATGATAAAATAGAACTACAAGATTTAGAATCAGCTATCAATAAACTAAAACAAAATACTGCTGTAGGTCCAGACAACATTCCGGCATACATTTTGAAGGGATGTAAAGAATACATCATTAAACCCGTAATTCACATATTTAATTTATCAATCTCCACAGGTCAGTATCCATAACACTGGAAGATCTCACGAGTTCGCCCTATAACTAAAACTAAAGACACTTCAAATGTAGTAAACTATCGGCCGATAGCTATACTTTTATTCAAATTACATAAATTATTTGGTTACCAGATCCAACCATTTCTTTGTGACTCTCAACACGTTCTGTCAGTACAAATCTCTTGACGCTTGTAGACTTAATATTGCAGCACTTAGATAAAGGCATACAGATTGATGTTGTATATTTTGACTTCAAAAAAGCCTTTGATTGCGTAGATAATGATGTGTTACTGTCAATTCACCAAAACTACTATAATTTTTCGAAAATTATATGCGGGACCGCCTACAATATGTCAGGCATGGTTGCTTCGTTTCAAAGCCATATCACACTCGGTCTGGTGTTAATCAAGGGTCCATTTTGGGACCATTATTTTTTGGAATAATGGTTAATGATCTCGAGAAGTTTCTCAAATACGCCAGGTGCTTACTTTACGCTAAAGATATCAAGTTGATATATGGAGTTGAGGAAATGGCCGATACCTTAACTCTTCAGGACATAAATTCGGTCTTAAAATGGAGCATTGAAAACAAGCTCTTATTCAATACGGCTAAATGTAGTGTTATGTTCTTTAGTCAAGTTCATAACCTTCTGCATGTACAATATTTTTCGGAACCGATTTCTCGAGTTTTTTCTGTTAAAGATCTAGGTATTTTATTCGACCAGAGACTAACCTTTCACGAACATATGCGGAACCTTGGCACCGATTCGTACCGCAGGCGCAGACTAGGATATATGATTCGAAATATGCGTGAATTTAATAACCCTTTGACAATTAAACTGGTCTATATGGCTTTAATCAGGAGTAAATTAGAGTCAGCCTCCATTATTTGGAACCCCTATGAGCCTTGTTACGTATTGCTTCTAGAGAAAGTTCTAAAAACGTTCCTTAGATTTATGTTTAAAAAATTATTTGGATATTATCTATTTTTATATCCGACCAAATTTTTGCTTGGAATGCTGTAATTTAACTCTCTAGAAGTAAGGCGCAATTACTTTTTGCTTATCTTCGATTGTCGAGTTCTTCGGGATGAATCTGATTGCTCTGAATCAGTTTTTCAGCTGGTGAGGTTGTTTGTTCCTCTCGTACCTACACAACACCTTTGTGTAGGCCGCGAACACACCGTTTGTTAGCTAATCCTTTATCACAGACAGTGTCACGAGCTAACTCGCCAATCGTTCATGCGCTTTCTGTTCTTAATGCTTTTCTGACTCTAACACCGGAGTGTGACTTGTTTACTGGGAGATGGATAGATGTGTGTCGTGTTTTTGTGTCTGAAGAATGTCTGAGGTTTTGTGAGAAGATGGATGAAAAATAAATAAACATTGTTTCATTTATTTTGTGGGATATATTATTTTAGTGGTAATGTATATGTATTTTCTTTTTATTTCTAAATTATATGTTAGTTTTTTTTATTTTCTTCAATGTGTATGTTATTAGGTTATTATTGTTTTATTAAATGTATTTTTTCAGTTTGTAAGTTTCTACTGTACAACGTCTTGGACATCCTCCGTAACGTTGTACAAGTGCTTGTAAATAAATAAATACCAAAAAATCATAAAAATCGATCGAACCGTTTCGGAGAAGTTCGATAATAAACACTGTAATACGAGATTTTTATATATTAGATATACATACACAACAAAAACAAACTTTAAAACAAACACTTTTAACCTATCCTTTTTAATTTTTAGGGTTCTGTCTCTCAAAAGGAAAAAAACGGACCCTTATAGGATCACTTTGTTTTATTTGGCATGAAGCAAGGTCTCAAAGCACAAGTTACCGACGACATTAATAGATAAAATTACAAATTAAAACAACACTTATTACATTTGAATACCTAACTACACAATAAGAAAAAAAAATATGCATCTGTGCCCATAAATCGATTATGCGATGAGGGATGCACACAGTTATGCGTCTTAAAATAAAGGAACAACCTGTATCAGTCTCAATACATTCCTTAGATACTTTGTGAATAGATAAGCGGTTAGCTCGGTCTCTGATGCGATGTTTCGGCAGTCCACTCGACAACTTTGCGTCTTATTTACTTATACCCTCTTTGGATATAATTGTGTTATTGATCTAGAATGTGATATTTTTATTGTGTTTTAGTTAGGCAAAATCTTGTGTCGATGATTATGATGCACTGTAAAACTCTAATGAGTTTATAATTGTATCATCTGTATTCTACTATTATTTAGAAACAAATAAATGAAAAAAAGTAAAGGAAAAAATTTTAAAACTGTAAATTTGTAATTACGTTACAAACAAAAACTTTTCCTGCGATTCGGAAAATCTTCGTGACTCAATTCGGGAATTGAACTGTTTTCATAGGTAAGTTTATACGGAACTCTCAGAGCGCAAATCCGACTCGCACTTGCCCGGTTTTATTGTACATTAGATATACATTTAAAACAAACACTTCTAACCTATCCTACATTGATGTTATTACGGAAACTGTGTTCTTAGGTATAACTATCGATTCTAAACTGCAGTGGGGCGTTCATATTAGAACTCTTTCAGGTAGATTAAACTTAGCCGCATATGCAGTAATAAAAATAAGGCAATCGACAGATGTAGCGACAGCTAGATTAGTTTACTATGCTTATTTCCACAGTATTATGTCTTATTGCATTTTACTGTGGGGATGTGCAGCTGATGTAGACTCAATTTTCATATTGCAAAAGAGAGCAATCCGGGCTATTTATAAAATGGGTCCTTGCGAGTCCCTCAGAAATAAATTCGAAGAAATCGATATACTCACTCTGCCTTCTCTTTATATCCTAGAAAGTATTTTGTATGTTCGTAAAAACCTAGGACTCTTCAAAATTAGAAGCGATTTTCATAACATAAATACGCGTAGTAAACACGAAATTGTATTACCCAAATGGAGATTAGCTAAGACCAGCAAAAGCTTTTATAAAAAGCTGCCAAAGGTAGTGTCTGGACTTAGTGAGGGAAAGTTCAAAACCCATATTAAGCGTGTCCTAACTAAAAAGCGTATAACAAGGTTTAAAACTATGTCGAAGACACGCTTGTTTGGCAATGACTGCTTCTGCACATGTGGCCCCTTGGTAACTCATAATATTGTGCAAATGTATCTATTAACTGCTCCACATTTGTTGTACTGTTTTCTTTTTTTTTTCTAACACATTGCTTTTGCAATATTTATATATATTATTAGATCCCAATCACCATAAATTCGTTAGTAATTTATCTTGTTAACGTCTCTTTTAATGATAATTGTAACTATTTATTTTTCTTGCTTTTTTTATACAGCTTCTTTTTTATAATGTGAATGTGGGAACATTGTAGTCTCCGCGAATTCTTAGGTTACTTCCTATTACGACTCACTTTTGATTATGATTACTTTTATTGTACTTTTAAGTAAAATATTGGCAGGTCTACACTGTCCTTCCATAATATCTACTTATACTGTACTATGGAAATATATTGTAAGAACAACATTTTTTATTAAAAGAGTAACCACGGAGTTTCTTGCCGGTTCTTCTCCATAGGAAATGACCAATTTGGAACCGCGTTCTGACGTTTTATAAGTGCCCATATAGGCCTATGTAAAATAAAAAACTTTTGACTTTGTCTTTGATTTTATTCTTTTTTATTTTTATACATTAGATATACACTTAAAACAAACACTTCTAACCTATCCTTTTTCCTTTTTTTATGTGTGTATTTGTTACTCTTTTACGCTCGATTTGGATGGAATTTTGCGCACTGGCAGACCCTGGAATAGAACATAGGATATTTTTCCTACTTTCACGCAGGTGAAGCCGCTGATAGAAGCTAGTGTTTGTAATCTTAGTGTTATTACACCTACACTACCTAAGTAAACGAAGTCCTGTACTCTGCATACAATCCTTATCCTGGTGAGCACGTCACAATCGCGGCGATAAGTCCTCTCGAAGAGGAGTGTTTAGAGAGCCACCACGCCATCCTCACTTACCGCCTGACACGGGTCCTCACCGAATACCGTTGTGTCGGGAGATTCCCAGAGATTTTTCGAGTATGGCGGCATAAAAATACTCGGGTGTTACCACTGTGCGGGTCATCCAGAGGACAAGGTGGAGGTCTGCCCCCACTTGGTCGGAGCACCACCGTAACCTCGTGGACATGATCGGTGGAGGCGACCTCTAGCGTCTGGCCCTCGACTAGGCCATGGTACGGAGCAAGCGGTGATGAGAACCAATCACTTCCTTCGTCTAGGTAATGCGAGGTGGCAGTAAGCATGAGGGAGAGGCAATCCTCTCACCTCGATCGCCGCAAAATTGAATTGCATTGTCTTTATTGACATATTGTAGACTCGAATACATTTCGTGGCCAGATCTTAGAATTGATCGATTCATGAAACGGCCAACTAAAACTGACCAGATCGTTTAAACGTTAACATTTGATGATATGTCAATCCTCGTTTGGTCATATCATTGATGTAGGATTTCTTTGATAATAAAAGGTCTTAAGAAAGTAGGCCAAAAGAGGATTGAAATATGATCAAAGTTTAAAACGATCTGGCCAGTTTTACTTGGCCATATCATGAAGTGATCAATTTCTATAATCTGGCCACGACATACATACAGTGCTAACAGCCCCCCTAACCAAGTTACGATCGTTTCGTTTGCGTCGAACGCCTGGAGTAGGCCACGCCTCCTATTCCTTTGTTCTGGCTACTGTGACTGAGTGTTGAGTTGACGTCAGAACAAAGGAATCGGAGGCATGGCCTACTCGAGGCGTTCGACGCAAACGAAACGATCATAACTTGGCTAGGGGGGCAGTTGTTCTTCCTCAATCGTTGTGCCAGCAACCTGAGTGTCTAGTGCGAGTTTGTTTTATGCTTAATCGCGCGAGAGAATTCTGCACGATCGACACGTTCAGGACATTCGGCACTCCGATATTCTCGCTCCAAGCTCTTAACCAATCAGAGAGCCAATAACTAACGTTTCGATCGCGTTAAAGTAAAAACAACTCGCACTGAGGCCCCCTGAACGTGTGATCAGTTTGCGACGCCCATCGGATATCACCGCGTTGCTCCAAAGTATTGCGTCGCACAGTTTGGGAACTCCTGTCATTGACAATGACTATAAAGCTAGAACTAGACTGCGCACACGTGTGCCACACACGCCGATCTGGGTGCGTCGGTCTCCATTCATTTATATGAAAGCTAGACTTGTAGAGCTACACTTGATCCACGCCCGCGACGCCATGCAACGCCACGCGACGTCATTCTACGTACAAATGAAGCATGTTACACTTGTGCGTCGGTCTAATGTAGTTCTAGCTTACATGTAGGCAACGTTGCGCAGCGTCCGCTACACAAGCCTACGAGCTACCTGGGTGCTACGAGCTACGAGGCGTAGAGCATACCTCTGATTGTAGGCAAATAAGTTATCGCGTGCCAGCCACTATTACTCCTGCCTAGACTTTTGATAATCGCTCCGAACTGCCGGTTAAATACCACCCTTGACCCGATAGTGCATTAAAACACCTATTAAATGAATATTTGCAATTTGTTGTACAGTTTATAAAGGCTCGTTTATTTAATAAACTGTATTACAAGCTACGTTCTAGAGCGTTACTAAGATCCCTCGCAAGCTTACGATACGGTATCTTGCCTTGGATTGCACGCAATACACTGTTAGTGATAACGTTAAGGAAAATAGAATTGCAATTTCTAACTTATAACGACTGCAAAGTTCACTCTTGCAATTTAATATAACGAAGTGCTCTCAGATAATATCAGACTATCAGAGTTTGAACTTTTAATATAAATTAACGTAAGTTTTAGGTCAACAAAATCCCTCGAGGCTGAGGGTCAGTCTGCCGCATCTACAGGATTATGATTACTTTACAAGTTTCAGACATAAGTTGGGGATAAGGAACCGCCATCAGAATTAACTAACCACATCGCGGTCATCTCTCTGTTTCGGCACAGTAAGAGGATCATCTTTTTTTATGATGAAAAATATTCCTTTGTAGTTACTGAAATACTCAGAAAACGTTAGTAATAAGAGTAAAACCCGGTGTATCATTATACGCGAGGCGAAGCTTTAAATTGTTATTTGAAATAACAATGCCCTTTATTAAACCTTCTAACATTCTAGTGTAGGTACAATGAGTGTACACTGTACAGCTTCGATCAAGCGATTCTAATTTCAATTAAATCGATATTAAATGTGTCAAAATGTTCAATATGAAGTGAGAAGCAAGTAGCAGTACAATAGCGTTGACGTGATTAATGGCGTGACCAGGGACCAGGGTTCAATTGAGTGGAGCAATATAAAATGAACATTGTGTACCCCCGCCCCGCCCCCGACACCCCGGAGCCCGCATACCCCCCCTACCGACAATAAGCGCCCCTTATGAACTTTCTCCTGTGTATTCGGAAATAATAGCGAAAAACTTGTTAAGGTCTTTTAATAATAACTTTCCCGCATCGCGTGTACAAACTATTTCTATAAGTTTATCGCGTGAAGCGTCTCTGCACAACCGACTTACATTACGTAGTAGTTAGTACTTAGATACTAGTATTATTTTGATTTACTGCTGACACGTTGTGCTATGAAGTTAAAAGTCACACATTACAGGGAGTTTATAAATGTAAGTAATTCATAATTCAAGTGGCTAGATAAAACACGTGACAATAATTCATAAGCTTTCACCCAATTTAAACGCCTTTGACCTGATGTACCGTAGGCACAGGGCGCCACATTTTCATATTCATCTGTTCACATTTTAATTGAGCGCAAAAGGAATCGCACTAAATTAACATGTCGCCAGTCTCTCACTCGCTGCGGAGGAAATGTCAAACGAATTTAACTTTTAAACCGTTTCGCCTGTTGATTCTTGACCGATTTCCCTCGGTGGTTCTCATCTCAGTTTTCTGTGAATATTCAAGTGAATATGGAATTTAATATCCCCGAGCATGTTGGAATACACTTCGAATTTCCTAGTAACGTAGCTGCCTCTTGTAATTATAGCAATTAGCGAGGTTATTTTTAAACAACCTAGTTACGTTGAATAATTAAATGAATAAAGAGGATACTAAAGGACATAAAATATTCATGCTGAAGGGGGATGGCCGAGAAAAATAAATTCTCAAGTGCTTTTGTTCCTGCGAAGCTGTAATGACTGCAGGAAATAAATTACTGCCCCGAGGGTGACCAAATTTAGGAAATTGGAAATATCGTTTTAAATATGGAATGAAATATCCCTGTTTATGCGTCTCGAATTAGTGTTTTTGTAATCAATATTTATCAAAGATGGGCTCCGGGATTGTTCGAAAGAGTGGCCGTGACCCTGGAACGCAAAAGCCTACTGAAGGAACTGCGATAGGTTTTAGTTTGTAAAAGTATGACGCTCCTTCTCGCTTCACTTAAAGCGGGAGAAGTTATTTGCGAACTTCCTTCTTTTTTGGAAGTCGATCAAAAAAATTCGTAGGTGACTGTAGTCGCTTTCGATAAACACGGGTACCTAATGTTCACTGAAGTACCTAATTGCATTTATTTTCCACACCCTTTCAACGTTTTACTAATTGCGATTTGTTATCAAAAGCTTTGAAATTACGAACGGAAGCGCAGCCAACAATTACTTGGTACAGTTCCGGACGGCACTTTTCTGTGGCAAGGTCAAGACTTGGTAGTGGTGAGCCACGCCGCCCTGTTTATGCTCGGCCTATATAATAAAAAATAATACGAACAAATACGAAGCCAGCTATTCTTACAAGTAATTGAACCGAGCCTACTGTTCAAATCGGCTTAACAAACCGCGCAATTCGTGGAGCGACTCGTTAACAATGAGCACCTACTAAGCTTTTGAATAAATGGGATTTTTTTGCTTCATCATTCTTTTGTAATTTAAAAAATGTAAGCAAAGAACCTTATTTATTGATTTGAGGTCGCATTATTTAACGACTGAACAGCTTTCACAGGCAGGGGCAGGTGGTAAGTCTGCGGCGGTCGGAGTCAAAGCCACACCTTCAGAGGCGGCGGCACTTGAACTGAAAGGATGCTATTGAAATGGATCGCTTGCCTCGGTCTCACTAAACGCTTCCTGTAACCAGAAATGACGAAAGTTTCGGTCATATTGGGGTTTACAGTGAGACTCGACTAGAACTATTAACTCGGTCGCTTCATTTGAGAGATATTACTGCTGTTTGGTACGCAGTAATATCTCTGTCAGTAGATGCTGCGACTCATAGTCATAGTCATTAATAACAAGAAATTTGTATCTAAATTACATAATTCACTAATTATTTAAACATTTTCAATTCCTTAATAATAATTCAACCAAACAAATACAATAATAATAATAATTACAATACAAATAATATAAATACTAATAATAATTAAGAGAAATTTGTAATTCATTAACAGAATATAGACACCTATTCAACAGGAAATCCTTAAGCTGGGTTTTAAAAGTACTAGTATAGATAGTGCTTTTTTATATCTAAAGGTTACTTATTAAATAACTAGACTGATTGATATTGTGGACTGTGTTCCACTGGGCTAAAGTAAATCTCAACAATGAATTCTGTGTTCAAAAGATGCAAACTTTATTAACAAAAAAAAAGAAAGGCACGCGTAACCAGAATGAATATTTAAAGAAATTAGAAACGTGAAATGTTACGAATTTCAGAATCCAAGGATTACGATTCCCATAATCCTATTACATATTTACCTGCTTACTTGTATAATTCGTATGTACGAGTAGGTGCCATGTGTTTTGTAATCTCTCTAATTTCATTTCTTGCCGTCTGTAACCTTATGACTTGATTATGAATTTAATGTGCTTATATATTCCCTAGGCTAGGCAGGCAGATTACTTAGAATATTGCACGGGGCCTTTGTAAAATAACACTTTAATAAGACAGGGTAGGTTCTTAATTTGGCACAGGACAGACTTGGCGAGTCGTGTCGAAAATGTAGAGGTTACTTAATTACTTACTTGCTAACTAAGTGTAGCATAAGATATGAAATAGCTAGTCTATCGACTAGTATTATAGATCTATCTTACGTTTGCATTTGCGTTTGCGTTTGCGTTTTGTATCAGGCTGTTCACTGAAAATATTGACACGGATTAAAAATAAGCTTCGCCTATGTTCGGGTGTTTTTAATTCCAATTAAAGATTGGTGTACATAATGGAACTTTCTTTCTTTTAGATCTTTTGTAAATACGTGTGAATTTTTTAATGTCAAAATTAATGATATAGGAATGTTGCAAAACCTGCTGAATGATAGTTGACTATTTCGTCTAAACGAAAGATCAATTATTTAATAATGTAACGGCACTGGTGTGGATAATCCTGAGGGATTACTTCATTTCCCAACACACCGCACTCTATTATAATCCGGACAGCCACATCACTCAATTAATATTAATAATTTAATTAGTACCTACATAAAAGAGATTTTGGCCAGCGAGCTGCGTAAACGAGTCATTCATTCATGCAACTACCATTAGATCTATGTTCAAAATATTTTGCGAACTATTAGGGACTAGCTGACCCGACGAACTTCGTACCGCCTAACAGTCAATGAATGTTGTATAGTAATATATATTTCAATAACTTTCAACCGATTCCGATGAAACAAAGCCTAAGTAATATATCAAGTTACACATAATTTTGATGTAAGTTTAAAAGTTATCTACATCGATTTCGTACATTTTAACGTGATGCGCGCACAACTAAAAACTTCTACAGGTTTATTTAATGTATACATTAAAGGTAAGTTTTATAAATCTGAAATACAGGTTATCTAATAATAATAATCCATTTATTAGTGCCCATATCATAATTCCTTACCTTACTTACTTTATAGACTAACACACATAACTTGTTCTATTTATATTAAATCAATTTGTTTATAAATATATTGCCAAATTATTTTTATTTTTTTAAATTGTGACAATTTTTTTTTTTTTACATAGGTATTATTTTTACCTACATTTAAACATACGAATCAATTTGTTAGTAAACAAGATTTAAAACTACGCAACACTACTTACAACTATAGAATATTGGCGCAAGTCGCAAGGAAGTCATTTATGGTATTGCGAGCGCCAGCTGAGATAAGCCTGGTTTAAAGCGAGCCGGGTGAACTTGTCGCGAAATTCCGAACTATTTCCGTGCTATCTCTGTTTCGTGTCGAGGTGCAGTCGGTAGCTCGCTCGGGGCTCGGGGGCGTTCTAAATGCAATATAACAGCTTGTTTAGTGCTCCTGATGAGCGCACCAGCTTGTCGTGAGAGTCCTCTTTTTGTTGGTTATATGTTTTATTTTGATTAATGTTTGCCCGGTTCTGTACTTCTGAACTTGTTCAGATGCGCCGTTCATGTTTGTGTGTTTAATCGTTGGCATATTTTTATGTACTGCTTTTACGTTTAATTTATATCTTTGCTTATTTTATTTTTAACTCAGGATATTGCTGGATCTGTTAGACATTTTAGTGATTTCAATCCGCCGCAAAATAGTCTAGATTTTTTTCTTCGACTAGGCTTCATTATGAACTGAGGCCGCGCAGGCATTGCTTTTTTTTTAAGGTGGGAGATCATCCAGTGACTTCTTCCGCTTTAGGGCTGAGCGCGAGTGCGCGTCAGATTTACTGACTAAAACCACATCTATGTTCCTTCTTTGCCCTTGTGTTCCAGGATCACGGGTTTCTCTTTCGGAAGTCAACCCATCGCCCCAGTAGTCGCTACAGTTTTGCTGACATCTTTTTGAAGCGCGCGTGGAACACTACGCGCCGTCGACGACTTATTGGGCACGGTCCGGACGAATGGCGAGCTACTTATTGCTCGCCTTCCGCGAGCTCACGCCTGCGGTGGCTGGGGGATCGGGGTCACGGTGGCTGGAAATCTGGGTCAGGTTCCTGGCAGCTGGGGCGTGAGGTTTTCCGTTCCCTCACGTGTGCGGCCGCCTCCTTTGCTAGCATTACTGCTTTGCAGAAGAAGGCGACTACCGCTGGCCACTACCCCTCGCTCTGTACCATGGCCTGAACCAGGGCCAGGCGGTAAACATTACATAAGATGACAATTTTTTTACCTAACAACTACGTCAAAAATTGCCACCTACATTTTAACTTTAATATTTTAGATCTTATCTAGGACAATAGTTTCGAGAGTTCTATAACCGAACACTGCAAGTGTCATTCATCAACTACAAACAATTCTGCTCACAAGTTATTTTCAGTGTGATGGAATGTTAGGCCATTCTCCTCGCAACCTGCATGGGAGCTCGTCGGGCGCGATCTCTCTCTAACATTGTTCAGATGCTGTGCTTGGGAATTCGACCGCATAACTGGTGAACGATCAACCCATCCCATGCTGTAGATGTTTCCATATTATCTATCACTCTATTTTGCTTACTGTTATTATACGACTATTTAAAATAGGCAAGTAAGTATCTAACACTCCGATTAGGCATGGCAGTTTGCAGATACTAATTATGTATTACAATATCGTCTGGCAAGTAATTACCTTAATGATAACACGCCAACATAACCACCTACATAAATATATTTTCACAAATTACTTTCGAAATTGAGGCAATTCACCAAACTGTGGGTAGATTTGAATCTTGTGAGGCTTAAATCATATACGAGGTACCTACCTTCAATCTAATTCTGAAGCAATAAGAAAACGATAAGTTAATAGAGCCTTGCGGATGTTTTTGTCAGAAACCGTTTACGCTTCTGAGAAATTGTTACATGTAATAGGTGTGGGTAGGTCATCAACAACCAATACTATCCAGTACAGGTAGGAACCTACTTAGTTTATATATCTTGTACCTAGTCGTCAGTATGAAGACGAGACGCTTGCTATTAGTTAAACGGACTCTAAGGAGACACACACTTTCAATACCCAAGTGTCCGCTAATTAAGCGAACACTTAGGTATGTAAAACCTTCATAAAAAGGACAATCACACATTTAAACATATTTTACTCTCAACTAAATCATACTTAAGCACTCATTTAATATTCTATTTTAGTTAAATGCGAAAGATTACACTAAAAGCAACAAGAGTGCTCGCACAAACACCCGTTTATTGTATTTACCCGTGAAATAAGTGGCTACTTTAATAAGATTAACAATGAGTGGTGACGGTTCTAAATTTTCCACGAAAATAGGTGGCAATATAAAAGCCTGGCGGAGACAGATGGCACTCGCGGTTACAAGAAAAATATTCCAGCATTCATTTGCTATGACAATGACTTATCTGTCTGAATTCTTCTCTTTATAGATAAGTTTTCTCCATTATCTGACTATACGTAATGGCAATAAAATGTCGACATGGGCAATTAAGATTTAAAAGCGATTGTTTAATGTTGTTATTGCCAGTTACATTAGTGTTGAGTAGGGAGTAAATACCAAACATTTTCCAACTATTAAGAAATATTATTTCGCTTCGGTAAACGAAGACGTGACAGTGGTCTGCCTTTATCAGAACGGCTCGACGCCCGCACCGGTTTGTAGCGACGTGATAACTTGCTGGTTTGATCGAATTTAAGCCCAGTTCCGGCACTTTGTGAGTTAAGTGAAAATAAAGGCTCTGGCCAAATTTAATTTGGTAGGGCGAGTGAGAAACTGACGTAAGTGAGTCATATTTCAAAAGATTCTTTCACTTCCGAGTTTCTGCAATGATTTTATCGAACCGCAAAGTGCACGAAAAAAAGGCAAAGTAGCAAGTAACAAAGCACCTAGTTAGAAGGTTATTGCAGTTGTTTAAAAATCTGGAATTTTTTGATCGTTGGTAACATGAGAATTATACCTAAGGTAGTTCTAGTAATCTACATAGGTACTTATCAAGAATGTCGTAAGTCCATCAATGAATGCAAAACAGCTATATGTGCGGTGATAAGGTACAGCATGAGACCGCCTTCCGCAGCATGGCCCTGGTGGCATTTTGAGCATACTTAACCGTCTTCCTTCATACTTTTTGTGAAATCAGATTTATTTCTTTCGCTCGTACGTTAGTTGCTGTTCTTTTTCAACTAGACTGGCTTTGCGCTGAAAACTTGTTTGAAACATGAAAGGAAAATTGTTGCCAATATGAAACTACAATTGTAGCTCCGGCGAACAATCATAGAGTTTCCAGATGTAATCGAAATAAATATTTCTTCTGTTTTATTTTTCTGATGTTAAAAATAGAATGGTAGCGTGTGTATACAGTCTTTAATGTTTATAAGATTTATAAAATGATGATGGTTTCATCGTTTGTTCAAAATAATCCCATTGTTCGATTCCATTACTTCAATTGTTTAGTGTTTGTTCAAAATATAGGTTCTCAAGAGGCGGACCATTTTTTTTATTTATATTTCTATTGATAGACTCGCGTTTGACCACTATGTCACCCGACAGTAAGCGATTATGTTATCGAAGACAGAGCATGCTTGCCTAGAAGTAACCTGGAATAGGTTACTTCTAGGCTCTTGACTTTAAAGACCCCTAGGTCTAGGATTCGCTACTTAAATGTTGGCCACTCTGGGCCTTTTAGGACATACCGGCCTCCCTTTTATGTCTGCTGATCAAGCAGCGTAGAAATGTGAATAAATTTAATCAATCATTTTTGCTTGTCCCGCCCAAGCTGCTATGCTTATTAGCGATCATCATATGCTTATTTGGGGCTCACTGTGGCCGAGCAAATAAAATTCAAACCTAATTTCTCTTGTTACCCTAGGCCAGTACTTAGTTGACCTTTAAGAAAGTCTGCCTCTGAGGGTGAATAGCATGATCAGCCTTATAATTTCCCCACAGCTGGGACTCAGGCCATGCCTTTAGAAGAGGGAATGGGTCATACATAATCCACCATACTTGCGGGATGATGTATATAACATTTCTTGGAATTTTTGTTCTAGGACATGCCGGTTTCCCAACGATGTTTTTCTTCACCGTTTTTGAGAGCTGTGCTGTTGAAATAAATTGCACAAAGTAAAACGCCTGTTTGGGTTTGAACCCACTGTGACTGTACCTAAACGACCCTATGCTGATAAAAAAAAAAACGTTTTCCCTGATATACCCTACATGGAAGTATGATGGTCGGTTTCCCCCTAATGGGAAAAGGTCGAGCCCCACCTGCGCTTGACCCTATGGTTTTTCATCCTAGTGAATTGGATAAACCTTCACCAACATAAAGGTCAATTCCATAAGAACGAAGTAGTCCAATACCTTATCACATTGTTCCGACAAGGAAAGGGTTGAAAAAATTGTAAAGTGAGACCTTGAAATTCATGGTATGAAATATATGAGAAATAGTTTTAGAAGGATACAATATAGCTAAGGGGCGTAAACTTATGGTTAATTAACAATATAGTGTGAGTAACCTGATGGACCTATGACTGGCCTGTTGGTCTAGTGGTTAGTGGCCCTGACTGCTATGCTGGAGGTCGTGGGTTCGATTCCCACCCAGGACAAATATTTGTGTGATGAGCACAATCATTTGTTCTGTGTCTGGGTGTAATTTATCTATAATATGTATGTATTTAGAAATATATAAGTACGTTTATCAGTTGTCTAGTACTCATAACACAAGCTCTGCTTAGCTTGAGACTAGACGGCGTTGTGTGATGGTTGTGGAATATTATTATTATTATATTATTATTATTAGTAACCCGTACGCTAGCGTAATAGGTAGGTCAAAAATAACTCACACGATACTTCACTTCCGAACTCATAGAAGTCAGAGCTTCCATAAGTGACGTATGCGGCTTTTCAGCGACAATACGCCGGCATAATGCTCCTTTTGAAACACGGTCCCTAGCAGTTCTCTCGAACTGTAAAACATGACGAATTTTCCCTGCTACAAACCGTGCAACCGTCCTTATCCAGCAACGGGGCATGCTAGTTCCAGTGCATTGCGTCGACATCATGTTCCTATTGAGACATGGTCCCTAATAGCCCTTGGACTGTATAGTATGTGATAGATGTCGTCAACTCATCCTCAGGAAGTGAACTCATTGAACAATAAGTACATCTGCAAGATACAGTGCTCGTATCTGACTGAAGTTAATGGTCACAGATAGAGTATATAAACTCAAGAATAAATGCAAATACTAATAAATAATATGGACGGGAGTCATCGCCCAAAAGGTAAATAGAGTTGAACCTTTTTACTCTCTTGAATGCCTTTATAGACAGCCCCAAAAGCACCCCACCATTCAGCACTTCTTAGTGTTTTAGCTGTAGAGAGGAAGTGGCACAACAAATTCCCCAGCAACACGTTTTCCGTTATAATTAAATTTATACGAAATTTAGACAACTAGCTTCTCCCGCGGCTCCGCTCGCAAGTCTGTGTATAGTAACACAATATCAGCCTATCCTAGGCTATTAGAATAATAAAGGACTCACCCATTCACCACGATGTACAACTTGTAAGTCAAGGTTTACTCTCTATTAAAAATTATTTAAATAAGTACCTACTTAAAAAACGGTTATTAAAACGGCCACACTGCTTAAATGCATTCAACTCTTTTTTGAATTCGTCCACAATTACAGCCATTTAAATCTTCTACATAAATAAGTAGGACATGTACACGACCTATATAGTTAAATGAGTTGCTAACTGTAAAATTCGAAAATGGTGAACTTTTTTCAAACTACTTGTTGAAGTCTTAGGAAGGTTCTTTAATTGCATGGAAAACCGATAAAAACACATTTTCTATATTTCGTCCCCTGCTACCAATAATTGACAGACTGATTGACAGCTATCGCTTGTAATCAGGGTTAGTTTGTTACTGTAACTACTTTAATTTATCTGTACATTTTACTACATTAGGTTTTGGAAACACCACACTCAAATAGTTTTTGACAGAACGACGTCTGTCGGGTCCACTAGTATAAATGATAAAGTTATCGATTGCACGTCAACAATTACCGCGAAAGTTTTCAGCGTGTCATTTCATTTCACAAATGGCGGTACGCGGGGTGCGGGTGATATTGGACCGGCTGCCGAGTGGTCTCGCTAAAAGCACACTACTACTGCTACGATGCTCTCCAGAGTCGTCTCAGCTTTCCACCATTCATTCACAGTAAACGTTCTCTGTGAGGACAAAAATGCTGATACAGCACTTTGTGACGAGGAATAGAAAAATAAGAGACTATCTACGAGCAATATTTGGCAAACAAGGAAGACTTGAGCGCATGCAAATAAAAACATGTAGCATAGCGCAAAACTAGATGTTATTGAATCCAACGTATTGTATAAATAAATCTTATCTAGAGTATAAAGTAATTGAAATATCCACACAACTTACTCGAGGTATCTGTCTATCGTATATGCAAAAGTATTACAGTAAATTATGTTGTTATGACTAGGGGTTAAAGCTGTGTCTTTTTATCGCGGGTGGTATGCTGAATTCCCAACGAAACAAAGGTTGCTAAGTTTTAATCCAAAACGTTAGTAAGGGACTTATATTATTAACTCCCGAGCATCGCGAGGGAGTTAATATAGAAACCTGATTGAAGTGAGGGATTCAAGCCGCCCAAGACAAAGACAGCTATATCCCCGTGTTGGATACTCTACTTTTTACACCATGTGTGAGATAATTAAATGTCGATTTACTAAAACAAATTATATATTAAAGAAATTTAAGTATTGTTTACAAGTTAATCTTAACTATCACTTGACATGTTTTGATTGATGATGATGAAACAAACCAAATTTACGTCTCTATAATCAATAGTTTTAATTTTCTGTAACGCTTCCGCGCTTTCATTACTTTATTTTAGAAAATACCATAACCACAAGATACCGTGTTTCCAAAAAAATATCTAATGAAAAATGTGTAATAACGTCATAATCGCATAAGAGCGGTTGTATTAAAAACAGTGAATATGTATGTCGAGTTGGATGCCCCTAAGTGATCGTTATATGTCATATAAAAGACCATTATCAAGCACGTGGTGTAAAAATTAATTAACATATGCAAACAGAAAACCTCAAAGGAAAATTTTATTAAAATAGTCTTGCTTTCCCGATGAAAAGAAAAATCTACATTAATTTATTTCGTTAAATGACGCAATTAAATACATTTACATCGGAATGTCCGTGAGGCATGTTGCGAGCGTGCATTGCTAATGGTTACTACGAATAGCTAACTCGTCTCGATCAACAGTCCGCGGAAACGTTCCAACATAAAAGTGTTTGTTTCTCTCCCCGACCGTCAAATACACATCAATCTCAATAAGTGACATTTACGGACTCTGTACATCGTATTCGGGACTAATTCGAAAATAATTGTTCACAAATGGAACAAAAAAAGGAAATTGTTGTTGAAGAAAAGTGCACCCAGGGTAGGTGTTGCTTAGAAAGCGATTAAAGTAAATGGCAGGTTAACATGTAGGTCTACGAATAGATTACACGCGAATGTTACGCAATTAATTAGGAGATCAATAAATATACTGCGCAGCTATCAAAGTCCATTATGTGTTAATACTAGAGTAAGTTTACACTGAAAAATAACTCATTGATAGTAAGTATATATACCTACTTAGGTACTCTAATAATTCGTAGAATCTTGAATTAAACAGTTCCAGCGAACAGAACTTGCAATGTAATGAAGCCGTGACACTTAAGTCTGAAATTTAATTGAAGTACTTTGGTGCTCATGAAGCTTTTGCGATAAACGCTTATGATTTATGTCTAAATACCTACTTGATAGTTTTGCTTTATGAATTAATTATGCCTTACGGAGTTGCGTGCTTTTTCATTTTGCAGCAACCGTTCAATCACGGACTATCTCCACGTCAACATCAACCTAGTTAATTACTTATCTATACGACTTACTAGTTTGAAATGTAAAGATAAACATCAGAGCGTTATGCTGCTGATTATGCTAATGACTTTGGTTTTTAACGAGGATGCTCATTGTTTACCATTATAAATAAACCAACAAAAATGGTTTATTTCTCTTTGGCGAATACAAAAGTGGACGAATTACAAATGCTGTCCAACAAAACAACGGAGAACTATGAAAACTTGGGGTAAGTACTAGTTAACTAAAAGCAAAATGTGAAAAATATGAAAGAGGAAAGTGGTGAGTGTTTTCTGTACAGGCTAGGAGGCGGCGCGGCGGTGGGCGCGTGTCCGGGCGGCTCGTCGCACGTCGATATGCATCGCTACGTCGCTAGGCGAACACAATCCTCCGACATCATTACATCGACAATGCATTGTGAGAATACACGTATGTATAGTTCGCTGCTTAATTCGTTCACTGAACACCACACAACTCAGTCGCTGCCGCTGCAGTTTTCTATTTCATTTATACGGCTTCATCCGAGTTTCAGTTATTAAAAAACAGGGCTTTTCTCTTCTTTTTATTTAATGTTAGGCTAGGGATAGGGACGACTAAGTGAAGCAGTAGATGTGAGATATTTCTAGCTACTAATCCTGCAGTAAGTACTGAAACTGATCTGCAAAAAGTGGTAGTGAATCACATATTATGAAAAAATACCGAAAGTCATATATATCTGTCGAAGTTAACTAACATAGCTTGGTATTCAGTAAACAGCCTAGCTTAATAACTAAAAGTGTTCGTTCAGGTCAAACATATTTAGCCGATGCGTCTAATGCAACATACAGTGAACTAGCTGGTTGATGATTAGTGCATTCATACAACCGGGAGACCATGTGACAAAAAAAAACCTAGGGCACCATTACAAGGACAGATTGGGACAGAAGGAGATGACAAAGCTCAGAGTGCGAGCAAGCGAAGCCCCCGTCATCTCCTTCATGTTAGGTTCTTTTAAACCCTGCAGATAGAAATTTCAACACATCGCCGGTTGAACGCAAATCAAAATTAATTTTACGACTTGCCACAGCCTCTCTTAAATGTCCGGGTTAGGCACGTAAATAAACGTTATCGATTTAATTAATTTGCCTAGCTGTTTCATTAATTTGTTAAATTTCATTGGAGTGTTAAATGGTGTCGTCTAGTAAAAAGGCTAGGCTGTTAACTATATACCTAACTATCAGAGAATCAAAGAGATTGTATTGTACAAGTAACGGTAGAAGCCTAATTCTAATAAAAATGTTGAACAGAATGCAATTAGTAATTTTAACACCGAAATAAATGGTGGCTACTCGCAAGTAAATAGCGTCATTAATAAAATTGTTAGGTAATTTAATAACGTAGCTATGCTAGCTATTTAGCTAAGGGTACTGAAATGTTTATTAGTTTGAGCTTGTTAATCAAACGGAATGGGTTTTAGAAGTGTAAACCACACTATTCAGTTTAAGCCGATTAATTACAGAATATTTAGAATATGGATTCTAATGTGGTTTTTTTATATTTAATAGGTAGTTTATTTTTCAAAATATGGATTTTCGTGAAAATTAAAGAAAAATAAACTATTAAATATGGCAACATTATTGTTTTGTGTGTAGATGGCCAGTACTTATTTTCAAATTATTATTACCAATAAGGTTTTTTACTTATTTTTTATAGTTTAGAAGAGGTATGTAAAGTACAAAGAAGAAGAATAAGCTCTGCGTTACTTAATTTTTGTAACATATTGTTTACGAGGTAATATTAATAATGTACTTCGTGCACTAGCTTAGGCCTTACCTAAGATGAACTATCCACAGATAAATGCATATACTACAAATTAAAACCATATACTCAAGTCTGCGATCCCTTGAACCTGTGAAAAAACGAATTTCTGAGTAAACGAAAACAAAAGATACGGCTTTTTATGTTGCAAAAAACCTGTATTTTGACACGCTCAAGGGAATCAAAATTCATTGGGTACTTTCCATTGACGTCGACTCTAGCACAAGTATAGGAAAAAAACTGAAAACTGTAAATTTGAAGTTACGTCAAAAAATTACTTTTTTGTGATTCAGAAAAATCTTCGTAGCTCAATTAGGGTATTGAACTGTTTTCATATAATTTCATAGTTTTCATATGTAAGGTTGTACGGAATCCTCAGGGCGCGAGTCCGACTCGCACTTACCTTGTTTTTTTTTACATTGAAATCTGTGGTCGGTTGTATTTTTATTGTGAAAAGTTTTTATTTTACACTTTTAGGGTTCCGTACATCAAAAGGAAAAAACGGAACCCTTATAGGATCACTTTGTTGTCCGTCTGTCTATCTGTCGAGACCCTTTATCTCGGGAACGCGTGAGGGTATCGAGTTCAAATGAAAACAATATACTCTGAATGAATGAATAATTACTACTTATATCATAGGACGTACTAATTATATAACTCGCTCTGCTCGTTCTAGCATTCTCTACATAAAATCACAAAAAAACTTAACCTATCCGAGTATTAGAAACGAGTTCATTTTCCCTTTGACGCGTCGTCTTAGGGCCTATTTAGTTCAAAAGACAAAACCCTTAAAAAAAATTAAAACTACTACATACGCCACTGAGCTCCAGTTGTTGGGTAGCAAGCAAAAAAAGGGTGCAAGAACAGAAAAGAATTTTACTCTCATAAGTCATAACTAATTTAGGTGTATTTGCAGATGCAGATCACACGTTTGTTCAGTTCAGAGAAACTACCCGCGACCCTTTGTGAGTTAGTACTAGAAATTAGAGATAAACAGATACATTAATTAATACATACATCTTTATTACCGATAATTATTAACTGTTTATCATGATAGTTATGTAAGCCTGCCTAATTAAATCCAGGAAATGCGCATTCAAAAATATCACATCGTTGCTCAGATGGAAAGGGATTAATCAGCATTGTGTTGATGATCGAATAATTATCGGTAATGATTGAATTTTATACATAAGCACGTAAAACGTAGAAGTAGTTACATATATAATACAGATGCAGATCTATATTTTTTATTTGTGTGAACCCATAGATATCCGTGTGAAGCTTTTTACGATATGTTTGGTATATTGACAATACGGGTTTGTTTCTACAAAATATGCATACATTCATTGTTTTACTTTATTCCATTCTGTATGTAGGTCCCGACCACGTCCCGATCTTTCAGTGCAAATCATCCAAAGGAAATAAAAAAATTAATAGTAGATAAATCGTAAATTCATTAATTTGAATAAAGGATTTAAACAATAGTTAGTTGTGAAGGTACATCTATAAGTAGTGCTGAACCTCTTTCATCCGTACCTCTTTAGAGACTTTAGAACTAATGGCACAGCTGTTAATACAGCTGTACTGCATACTAGCTTCTATCAGCGGCTTCGCCTGCGTGTAAATAGTATCGTCCATCTTCACTTTAGAATCCCATTTCGTCACCTTATGGTTGTAAAATTTGGAAAATCAAAGGAAAATTTCAGCTGTCTTGTTCCAAGGGTTTGTGCTGGGCGTTGGTATGTCAGTGAGTAAGTCAGGACTTTGATTTTTATATATACAGACTAGCTTCCACCAGCGGCTTCGCCCGCGTCAAGGTAGGTTCCTCCACACAAACCTTGGTCCCCGTTTCATAACCTTAGAGAGTGAATTTTGGAAAATCCTTTCTTAGGCTCCGTCTATTCTCCGAAATTTTGCACAAAGATAACTTAGACGACGTTATCTTTGTGCAAAATTTCATGCTCCTGTAGTTTCGGTGCGTTGATATGTCAGTCAGTCAGTTTCTCCTTTTATAGGTACATATAGTATATAAAGATTAAATAAAACAAAGTCGCTTTTCGCATCTGCTTCTAACAAAATAACTTCTCTTAAACCGCGCAATGGATTTTGATGCGGTTGCCACTAGTAGAAAGTGCAAGTTTCATCCTTTATAATTTGCACCCGTCCGAACTCGGGGCGGGTCACAAGTTATAAATAAGACACGTGGCAACCTACTGGGCCCAAAAATTATAAAGGAAAAGAAAACCATCGATTCGAAAAGAAGAAGAAAAATAAAACATATATAAATACTAATTTAAGTTTCAAAATGAAATAGATGACTGGCCTGTTGGTCTAGTGGTTAGTGGCCCTGACTACTATGCCGGAGGTCGTGGGTTCGATTCCCACCCAGGACAAATGTTTGTGTGATGAGCACGATCATTTGTTCTGTGTCTGGGTGTAATTTATCTATAATATGTATAATGTTTTTAGAAATATATAAATATATGTGTATATGAGAGCAGTGGTGGCCGAGTGGTAACGGCCCCGACTTACAGAGTTGTAGGTCGCGGGTTCAAACCCAGCCAGGCGCATTACTTTGTGTAATTTATTTCATCACCACTGCTCTCAAAACGGTGAAGGAAAACATCGTGAGGAAACCGGCATGTCCTAGAACCAAAAATTCAAAGACATGTGACATCCACCAACCCGCACTGGGCCCGCGTGGTGGATTACGGCCCATTCCCTCTCCTAGAGAGGAGGCCTGAGTCCCAACATTGGGAACGTTATAAGGCCGACTATGCTATGCTATATGTATATTTATCAGTTGTCTAGTACTCAGAACACAAGCTCTGCTTAGCTTGAGACTAGACGGCGTTGTGTGATAGTTGTGGAAAATTATTATTATTACTATTATTATAGATTGTCAAAATAGTAGGTTCATTGAGAGACTGTCGCAACCCAGTGCTGGGTACGACTTCATTATGGTCCCCTCTTTAAGGCATGGCTGGAAAGACCTCACAGCCTCCTCAGCTTCTGCATGGCGTAGGTTTTTATCAGACATGGTAAAAACCTACGCCATGTCCTTGCGGGGGCCATCGGCGGCAACGATCTTTCGCGCCGGGCCTTGGTACAGGCCATGGTCCGAAGCGAGGAGGAGTGGCAGGCGGTCGCCACCTTTTGAATGTTAGAAAAGGAGGCGGCCGCACGCGGACGCGCGAGGGAACGGCCCTCACGCCCCAGCTGCCGTGATCCCGATCCTGATTTCCGGCCACCGTAGGCGCGAGCTTGCGGACGGCGAGCAATGACTGGCTCGCCGTCCGATCGTCCGGTAACCATCCGGACTGAGCTCAAGTTGTCGACGACGAGCTACTCATTGCTCGCCGTCCGACCGTCTGGACCGAGCCCAAAGCGACGACGGCGCGTAATTTTCCACGCGCGCCTCAGGAGATGTCTGGAAACAGTAGCGGCCCAGCAGGGTCGAAGCCATCTGGAGCCACGGGTTCGCTTCTGAAAGGAAAACCCGAAGCCCTGGAATGACACGACCTTCTGCCCCGCCCCAGCGGTGACATAGAGCCAGGTTTCAAATAAGTGTGTTAAAATAGTACATTTTGATACAAGTGCAGAAAGTTTGTCATTGCGACCGAGGCGGAATTCACACGAGCCGTGTTATGGAGTCGAGGGCTACAGTGACAAATTTGCATGTGTCTCAAACGACTTTTTTCAATACACTTACGAAGAAATGAATAAACGGGGGTTGACCGGCGACTTGCGGGGGTCGACGCGCGCCCAGTCTGATACGATAAATGTAATAACATTGTGGTGGGGGAGAGCACGCGCTATTTCTGCACTAGTGCAGAAAGCAGTCTATTGCGAGCCTAAAAGCGGTGGGATAAGAGCGGGTTTTCCAGAAAGTGTATTGAAAAGTGTTTAGGATGGCTGTTCAGCGTGAGTTAATTTTTATAGTAATGTAAAAAAGTAATTTCGTAGGAGTAGGTAAATGCTACAGTAATAGGTACGTAAATTTGCCTTTTTATTTTATCCGATCTCCTTGGTATCTACCTAGTATTGTCATAAAAGATTCATGGTCCAAAGTAATCATGTAGGCAAAATCAAGTTAACAGAAGCCTTACGTAATCTCTAATTGGAAGCCAAAAGCTTTTATTTTGCATACAAAATAACAACAGACTACCGATACGATTACAGCTTATATCATGGACTCGGATCTTGACAGTCTTAAAATGAAAACATCAGAAACATGCAGTTACGTAGCTGCAGTTTCATAAAACAACCAATTTCCTAGGTCGCTTTCCACTTGATAACGATTGTGATCCGATGCACAACACCGCCTGTTATTCTTTCATTTTGCATAGCGATGCATTGAACAATCAAATATGGATAAAGCTCTTCCGCGAATTTCATAGATTGCACAAAAATTAAAATAGATATTTTTTCCCAGAATTTACCAACCGAATTGAGTTTCAATATCGTAAGTACTCGTAAACTGAACAGTATAACACCTTGTTATCTTTCTGTAGCGTGTTCTGTTTTGAATAATATTATGTTTCGTTAAATTAATTGGGGCGCACTAGCAGGTATCTTCAGTACCTACGTGTGCATTTGTTTAATATTTTTTTAATATTTGAAAGATGACCAGACTTGATAGGTGCATACATGCTGGTAGATAGGTTTTTTTTAAGTGTGGAAATCATCTAATGACTTCTCGCGCTCTGGGCGGAGCGAGAGGGCGTGTCAGACTTTTGCTGACTAAAACCTGTGTCCTTCAGATGCTCTTTGCGTTCTAGGACTACAAGTTTCCTTTTCAGAAATTCTCCACGATCCTAGCTAGCAGGCATCGGCCTTGCTGGGCCCCTACGGTTTGCTGACGTCTCCTTGAGGAGCGCGTGGATCACTACGCGCTATTGACGATTGGGCTTGGTCCGATTAATTACCGGACGGCTGGACGGCAGGCTACACATTGCTCGACGTCCGCAAGCCCGCGTCTACCGTGGCTGGCAGTCGGGGTCAGAATCTCGGCGGCTGGGGCGTGAGGACATTCGTTCCCTCACGCTTGCGGCCTCCTCCTTCGCTAAAATTACTGGCCACCGCCTGCCATTCCACTGTATGCTCCACCGTGTCCTCCGGGCGGTCCACACAATGATGATACCCGGGCGTTTCTTCCGCCTGAATCCGATGCAGGAACCTCCCGAACTTGCCATGTCCGGTGAGGACCTGCGTCATGCGGAAGGTGAGGACGCCGTGTTGCCGCTCCAGCCACTCCTCAAAGACCACCATAATTGTAACGTGCCCATGGTGGATAGGTAGGATTTTACCTACTCGTTACTTACAACGTGTCGTGTTGAATTCACTCATCCACTGCCTCATCTAAACAAATACATATTGTAAAGAGATAAGATTGTTTACAGTTTGAGAAGTCTTTATTTCCCATAAGAATTTACAATTCACTTACGTGAGAAAAATAAAAAATAATTTACAAACGTTATTGGTAGCGTACAGTAACTGTTTTGACTCAATTACAATTTAAAGAGAAGTAATCAAAAAGTGTAGGGTAGTCGATAAATACTTGCATAGTTAAATCGTAAACATACACGGAGTACGAACAGCTGGAAGCGGCATATACTAAGATGCGCTTGGTTTGTTAAAGATGTGTAATTTTAAGTATTTTTTAAATATTGACATTGGCTTTGCATTTTTTATATTATTTGGTAATTTATGCAGTTGTTTGTCATTATCATCATCATCATCATTACAGCCGAAGACTTCCACTGCTGGACATGGACCCCAAGTGTCCCCACAACGAACGGTTCAATGCGTCTCGCATCCATCACATTCCCGCGACTCTCACCAGGTCATCGGTACTACCTGAGGGAAACCTTTCAACGCTGCGTCTTTTGGTACCACCCCAGAACCTTTCGGCCCCATCTACAATCTGTTCTACGAGCAATGTACCCTGCCTACTGCCACTTAAGTCTAACGATTCTTCGGGCTATGTCGGCAATCTTGGTTCTCCTGCTGATATCTTCATTCCTGATGCGATCACGCAAGGAAACTCCGAATATAGCCCTTTTGGAGTTAGATTGTTTATATTAAGAAATAATCTCTGATTCAATTCTTTCATCGACATAAAACTACACTATCAATAAGTGACACATTAGCAACCAAGGCGGAACCAGGGGGGGGGGGGGGGGGGAATGGGGGTATGACCCTCTCTCCCTCCTGGGGCGGGTATAAGTCGCTCGGCCTACGATATTTTCTTGAGATAATTACTACGATGATCTTCCTACCTCATCGTCTTCTTGTCTATCTATAGTAATGAGACCTGGCCAAGTCAGAGTGCTAAAATTTTCTAGCCCACTTTACTCGCTCTTACGTCGTCGCATAAAAAGAAATTGGCAACTGTTGTTAATGTAACTTCGATGCATACAAAAATACAGAAATAACCTCGAGATACCTTTAGACAGGCGAACGTAAAAAAACTAACCTAAGCATAGGAAGTAAAATGAGCTCGCCTCGCTCACTCTTACATACTTGATTTTGAGTTTCTCCATACATTTTATATGGAAACTAGACTTGTAGAGCTACACCTGGACCCACGCCACGCGACGTCGTTCTACGTACAGATCAGGCGTGTTACACGTGTGCGTCGGTCTAATATAGTTCTAGCTTTAAAGTTTCGGGCTCACTACGCTTGTTTGTCTATATTTTAGCTTATGCAGATAAGCTGACAATATAACGAAGACGAAGTGTTAGATTTTAGAGCTTGCTGCATACGCTCTCGCAATCAATGGGTTACCCCTTATAGGATCACTCGTGTGTCTATTGTCTGGCTGTCTGTCTCTGTCACAGCCATATTTATCCGAATATATCCTCTTCGATTTAATTGAAATTTGTCACACATGATCTTTTGTGACCCATACAAGGGCATTTGAATATGGACTTATGGAGTCACTTTTGGGAGCCCAACTGAAATATTTAATAAATACCTTTTAAGCCTCATTGTGCGGCTTAAATAATGAATGGGTTTATTGAGAGAGTTTAAAATATTTATTTTTCATCATTTTAAAATAAATTGTTTACAGTTAAGAAAAAAAAAAGAAATTTGACTTGAATTGAGAGAAAGGAGAAGCGTTGTTGTACTATTATAGTAGCTACGAACTAAGCTAATATAGACTAGGTATAGAAAAATCTAATAAGAAGAACGTGGTTTTCAAAGAACATGTTATAAAAATGTGATAGTTTGTTTGCCTTTGCGTTCAAGTTCGTCTCGAACTTGGCCGGCTCAATACCATGGCGAATAGTTTAATTTTTTTGTTTAAAGATTTATGTTTACACACAAAATAAAAAAATTTAATAAAGAAACAGAAAAATACGTACAGCGGTGATGCTTATTTATAAAGAAATCTCTTCCAGCACACCTGCGAAAGGAAAGTTGGAAGAAAATAGAGATGTAGACAATAAATATCACAAAAAAACATACTAAATAATATAATAAAACTAATACATATTATTATTTTATTAATTTATGGAGCGGCCATAACTATAAAGCCAGTAAGGAAGAACTTCTGGATGACGCGTTGGCCAAGGAAAGAAATAAGTGGTAAAAGTTGGAGGCGCTGTTACTCGAGAAACTTGGGAACTTAAAATATAATAACTGATAATATAAATACAATAAGCAAATTACTGACTTATATTAAAACTGCAATTTATATCTTTTATTTATTGTTTTTGCCAAAGAAAAGATGGATGGATTGTGTGAGGAGTGATATAAAAGAAAAGGGAGTTAATGATAGTTTGACAGGTGACAGGACAGAATGGAAGAAAAAAACGTGTTGCGCCGACCCCAAGTAATATAGGATAAGGGCAGGAAGAAGAAGAAGAAGATTTATTGTTTTAAAATTTGAATACCAATGTTTATAAGAATGAAATATATTTTTAAATTATTGAGATTATTATATGGCTTTATTTTTATTATTCCATTATTTTTTCCTTGTTTGGCAACTAAGCCGGTGTTGACTATTCTGCTTTTTATGTTATTTTTATTCCATTTAAAAACAAAACACATTGAAAATATAAAAATAGTACTAGCCTACTGTTATCTAAAATAGAGTCCAAGCTACCGGTGGTTAAGGCTGCTGAGTAAGGAATTTTCTAACAGTAGGCGCCCTTCCCAGGATTACTGCTTCCCAGATCAAATTCTTCATCCAACTGCTTAACGAAAGCCAGCTTAGATGTTGATCCAGGCTCTAGGCTATTAAACTATTGTCTTCCGATTATCGGCACAATTACTGCTGTATTGAGGCGTGCCCCGTTTGAACAGCGCACCTCCGCCGTGTCCTAGTGGAGGCAATCGGAGGCAGCGACCTCTCGAGCCGGGCCCTGATTCAGGACATGGTCCGGAGCAAGAGGAGATGGAATGGGATGCGGTCGCATCCTTCTGCGATGTAGCAGCTAGCTAAAGAGGCGGCCGCAAGAATGAGGGAACGTACATCCTCACGCCCCAGTTGCCGCGACAGGAGACGCCCCGGGTATCGGGAATCGCAGAACGATCTCCGACCACCGTAGGCGCGGACTAGCTGACGACGAGCAATGGGTAGCTCGCCGTCCGCACGTCCTATAAGGATCGAGCCGTTTTTAGTTTAAATTATTTTTTTTTATCATCAAATTGAATCAAATTTATTCATAGTTGCACATTAAAATAATTTAAACTTTTTAACACAAAGGCTTTACCGAGCCATGTTGGGGTCGCCTTCCAACCTAACCGGAAGCAGCTCTGTATCAATATTTTAGATGAACCGACTTCCTGTCTGACCTTTCACAATACAGCAACTGGGCAACAAGATATCTCTTGGCAAGACCGGTGTTAGATTTCCTCGCTTCTTCCAACAGCTTAACGTGCTTTCCAATGTTCACTTTGTGCTGGGATAAGCCCATCATCAATGACCAGACTATTGTAGCCAATAAGCCTGATGTAGTGATGGTAAACCGATACGAGAGGCTTGCAACGATAGTTGATATAACCATCCCTCATGACAAGAACCACGTGAAAGCCGCGAAATATGAGCAGATAAAGTATCTTGATCAAGCCTGCTAGGTTATCGACATGTGGGATGTGGACTGACAGCGATTATTGAAACGATAGTCGTATCAGCCAATGGCTTAATAGCCACGAGCTTCGAACAACGTCTTAGAAAGCACTCGTTAGCCGGTTGGATCAAAGGCTCGATTCAGAAATTGGTGCTCCTGGACACGGCTCGTACAGTCAGGAGATTCCTTTCTCTTGGAGCTCTAACCGCCTGTAGGTTGGATCCTGTTTCCGATGGCAGTGGGCTATTTTTTTTTTACTGATTTTCAATAAAGGTTCTCAAGTCATCTAAATTTATTTAAATATAATGTATAATCCAGTAAGGGATCTTGACTGTACTTCCGGGATTGTCCTGATAGCCGTGGTATACCTCTCCGCTCCTAAAGCACCTCAGGATATGTTGCCTTCTTGTTGCTACGTCACTTCGTGCTAGCGACCGTTTTGGGGGACCCATTTATTGAGTGTGCAAGTCACCCCCTGCATTTTTATCGATGGAAATTAATAACATTGTTAGGCAGGGGCCATAGTCTTAACATAGTTCATGTTACCAGTCCACTTAAGACTACAAAAACCATAGCCCTATATCTTAGTTTTGCATATGTCGCAATAGTTTCCCATTAACCGGGGCTTGTCCTTGGATGCACTAGCATAGCGTACAGGGATAATCGCCGGTTGGTACCACGTTCTATTAAAAGCGTATAAGGGGCCTCTGCGAGTTGGTTTCGACTTCCAAAGGTCCAGGATCCCAGGGTTCTGAGATATAGTAGCTCAAAATAATAATAATAACGATTTAATCTTCGTTTATTTCTCCTCACAAATCAAAACCTTTCAGCTCTCACTCAAGTGGAGTGAGAGAGAGTGTCAGAGAGTGTCAGATAAAAGTCTGTAAAAACAGACTAAAACCCACATGTGTTCCTTCAGTAGCCCTTTGCGTTCCAAGGTCACGGTAACCCTTTGAACAAAAAACCGTTCTGGTATTCTTCATATTTTATGGTTAAAACCATATACGGAGCGAAGTCACGAGTAAAAGTTCATTGACATTATTACTATGAACAACTCCTGTACTTATCATGGGTGACAAAGACACCCAGACTCGGAACAACTATCTAATTACAAATTCAGGTTAAAACGGTATAGTGGTTTATAGTGTACCAGTTCACCTCTGAAAGCTGTCTAGGTGTGAATTCATAAGTTTCAGAGTTAAAGTTAAAGCATTCATTTCAATTAGACCATTAAAAACTTGCCATTTCAAATACTCCAAATGAAGAAGTCTGCCAGTTATAAAGTTAGTAGCCAGTTGCAAAGTTTAAGTTCATAGAGCATGTAGTTCATTATTTTTATTGTATAACTGCTGTTAGCAGCTTTGCTATGATATGTCCTAAGGGAACATATTCATCATCATCATCATCGTTTCAGCCGAAAAATGTCTAGCATCCTTCGGATTCCCGCGACCCTCACCAGTCCAACTTGTAGGAGGCTTTCCAACACTGCGTATTCCGGTGCGCAGTCGCCACTCCAGAACCTTATCGGCCCCAACGGCCATCTGCATCTGCGAGTAATATATGCCTAATTCGCGAATAATTAAAACTTCACTCAAAAAAATCCCGCCAAAATCTATTTTTTTTTCTGTGTTCTTACGTTTAAGTAGGTACAAATTGAAAATTTATTCGCAAAATCATAGCTTATCCTTTTCAGATGATTGACATTTTGATGCCAATGCAAATGCAACGGACAAAATTTGAGTCAAATCAGCACGAAAAGCAGAAAAATTTATGTTACACATTTGTAAGTTAATATAATATAATATAATCCAACCAAAATGTAATATTAAGCTCTGTATATGTACATAAGTAGGTAGTCAGATATATAATCCTTCGACATTTCCTGGTACAGACGGACCTTTGTCCGGCTTTTCAAAGCGTTATGTCTGCAGAGAGCAGGTATTGAGTAATATCCACTATGTTAAATGCTACGGATGCATGATGATTTCGGCGAAATCACTAATTACAATGTGTGACAGCATGATATAGAACACTATGAGTAGGTTCATTTATACATACCTAATTACAAAGACTCGCCTGCCAAATATCTAGCCTATATTGTCCATCTGTAGGATTTAAAGCAGATTAATTTGAAAAAGTTGTCCCTTTTCCAAACAAATTTGTTTTTTTTGTCCTTTGCCTTTTTTAGGGTTTCGTAGCACAGTTGGCAAAAACAGAAAACTTAGTGCATCTTTTTGTTGTCCGTCTGTCTGTCTGTCAAGACTGTTTTACTCGGAAACTCGTGGAGGTAATGAGCTGAAATTATCAAAAAGTTAGGTCTGCTAACCCTTGGAGTAGTAAAAAAATCAAACTTCTAAAACAACGCAATCTAGAGATGAGTCCGTTTATGCTCCGTTAATGGCGCATATTTTGACACTCGCAAGGGAATCAAAACCTAGGTATAGGATACTTCCCGTTGACCTAGAATCCTGAAATTTGGCATCAAGCCAGGTCTCACAGTACGAGTAAAGTGAAAAGTATGAAAACCGTAAATTAGTAATTAGATCACAAAACAATCACTTTTTGCGATTCGGAAAAATCTTGGAGACTCGATTTATACCTACATAGATAAGTAAGTTTGTACGGTACTCTCGGTGTCCGACTCCGGCTGGACTATGCCGGTTTATTTTTTGAGTATTCTCCTGCTCTGTGTGGAGTGACAGACTGTGTCAGACTTTTACTGACTAAAAACCACTTTTTTTCAAACAATTCTGCTGCCTTCGCACTGCAGTTGTAGGTACTGACATTTCTGCTAAAATATTTATGTTTCAGTTCAATCGAAACAACTATATCTGCCTACTCATCTGTGTACCTGTATGTATGTACAAATGTTAATCGGTAAGTACCCAAGCATTTAGCTCGAACACATACGTGAGTTGTCAAAACATAACGAGATTTCCAAATATCTAAGTAGCTTGTTCCATAATTAAACGAAACAAGAAAGGGCAACATTAAAATAATAAGCGGAGCGACGAGCAGACAGATAAATTATAATATAAGTGTATTGACGACACAAAGTTCTCGGAGCGTGAGTCAAAACCACGTAAATAAACAGTATGACACCATCTCTGCCCAATGTTAAGAATATACCTACCTGTTATAAAGTAGGATATAAAGCTTACAGCATACCTCTCATTTATTATTTTAATAGACAAAGGCTGTCTCTGCCGTATTCATCGCCTTTTGTTGACGTCCAAATCTCCCTATTGTTAAAAGAAGTCTTATCAATTTCTTCGTCTGCGGTATTTATGAAAAACATTTTGATTGTAGAGAGAGACTTTTGATCGCTGTTAACAAAAGTTACAGATATTTTATTTCGTGCTACGATGCTTAAGAAATTCCTTAAATAGAAATAAATTCCATCACACTAATAATATAAATGCGAAGTTTGTATGTACGATGTATATGTGATGGTGTGTATATGTTTGTTACTCATTCACGTTTTAACGGCCGAACAGATTTGGATGAAATTTCTCACAGGAGTAGACTAAGTACTTTTTATCCTAGAAGTATTTTCCCTTAAGATGATATTCTACTTTCGACCAGCGGTCGAAACCGCTGGCTGAAGACGCTGAAGTAAGTTAAATATATAAGTAAAGTGGAACATTGAAGAAATATATAACGATACAAATGAAGCCCGATATTGAAAAGTTAGCCATTCAAATGTAAGTTCGCAAATAAGTTTCTTTAAAATTGAATGTAACAACTTTCTACGAAGAAATAAAACTGAGTTCAACAGGTTGGGTTAGTTACCCGCCATAAGTCGAAACTTTTCGTCTTGTTCATTAACACAACACAATTGTTTCAAGGAACTTTTTAACATAACTTTGTCAAGTTTACTTCGGAAGTTTTAGGTGCACGTTGCAAGTTTGCATGGCCGCTTATAAACATGTAATTATTGGAATACCATATAAAACATGGTTAAAAGGGTTAACTTACCTTTAGTGACAGCTTAAGGTTTTTTGTTTATAAGTTGGTGTTTGGTCGGTGTCGCGGACGTGTGCGGGTGTTTGCGGGGTGCGGGGCGCGGGGCGTGCGTCGTGGCGCGGCGTCGCGGCGGCACTACCGCGCCCGCCGCCGCCGCCCGCCCTAGCCGCCCGCTTGAACGGCCGCCCGCCCCACGCGCCGACGAATTCCTTGCTGTGATTAATCGTCGAGCCACCTGCGGAGCCTTTTGTATATCGTTAATGTGTTCGGCTTGGTCTCTATAAACAATTTTGAATAACAATGAGGTATATAGGACATTTTCCATCAAATTCACATTAAGTTTCTATAGTTCTTTTCATGTGTACTACATTTATTATAAGGAGAACTCGTCAAGAAACCATAATTGGCCAAAACACCACTTCAATTAATGTTAAATACCGCAGAAATAAATAGAAATTAAGTTTAAGGATGTGTACAAAATGAATACCTAGTAAGAAGTCGTATTCACTCCAAGATTGCTTAGCATAAATCCTGAACACACTGAGATAAAGTTTTATAGTGTACTTCATACAAAACAAATAAAACAAAGTCGTTCTCTTTAGTTGGTTGAGTAATGACTGTGGAATGGCGGGTGCGGGAGGAGGCTGCTGTACGGAGGTTTTACTCTAGTATTAATCTGTGCGGTGGAGAAGCGGAGGCAATGAATGAGCTGAGGAGGAGACATTGACAGCTTCCTACCTACCAAGCAGTAGCTGTACGACGAATTTATTTTAATGCCATCATAATTCCGTTGTGGAAAAAGGATAGTATTAATCGTTCTGTGTGGCTCCATCTCTATTTTGACCTGGAATCATAATGGTTTTAAGATGTAATGGTAGGGTCCCAAGTCTCAGGTCTGAACACTGACGGACGCCGCCGGCCTGTTCGCGACCTAATTTATTTTACTAAAAATATAGTATGATGAATGATGCTTCGCAGATAAATTATTATAAACGTTGTTTTCTTGCCGGTAACTCACATAAATTGTAATTCATAACTGTACTCTTTGACAAGGTTGTTACTCTATTAATCGTAAACGTGATTTCTGCGTTTGATTCCCAGGTCCGACCGAGGTTGGATTTCTGCCGGCTAATGAATACGTCCTCTTATTACTTACTATTATTGACTGGCCTGTTTGTCTAGTAGTTAGTGGCCCTGGTTGCTGTATCGAGAGTCGTGGGTTCGATGTCCAGCCAAAATTTGCAAAGTTTTTGTGTCTGTGTGTAATTTATCTATAATAATTATGTAAGTGTTTAGAAATATATAAGTAGGTTTGTTTATCAGTTGTCTAGTACTCATATCATAAACTCTGTATAGTTTGGGACTAGATGGCGTTGTGTGATAGTTGTGGAATATTATTATTATATGTAAAAGTACCTATGGTGTACCTACTTACTAGTACTTAGATACTAAACTTTCCTAGCTACTGATTTTATGGTAGGTATATGTAATTCAGTCAGTCAATCCTATTTGGTGTAGGTACAGTCAACAAAGGAGATAAGTATACAAGTCGTCAATTGAAGCTTTCATGGATACCGATGGATGGGTATGAATGAAACAATATTTAGTCATTTTTTTATTTTGTAGGTATATAACTTCCATAAATTAAGCTGGGACGCCGAAGTCTATCCTCTAGGAGGTGGGCGCTAATGGCTGCGACACAGTTTTATTTTATTTTAAACTAATGTAGCCGTTAACGAGCACTATATATTGTAAAAATTGTTATGTTCCAATAAATACATTTATTATTATTATTTATAAAATTCATTCAAATCCATATCTGACGACACCGGCATTTTGAGTCGCGTAACGTTTGCTTATACGACTGAAATGTTTGTTGGGTACTTATCTCCTTATATATTGACTGTACCTACATTAAAGCCTCGAATTTGGTGGAAAACAAACAGCCTAATTTTGATATTACCTCGTTGTGGCGAGGTGCACCATATGATATGAAAACATGGACGGCAAACAATCCCGCTTATGAGCTGCCGAACTGATAACGACACATTTACGAGCGCGCGGGGAAATTGAATTTCTAAACGATTTTTGGAAGTGTCAATGCTATGCAAACATCCATGATAAATCGTGGGTAGGTATAGCTACAATCCAGGTTAGGAATGATACAGATGATTGAGAAAATACATAGTACACTTAGCCTTTTGTAAAAACTTTTAGTCATGACATTCTTAAAAGTTGAACTACCTAAAAAGCTAAAAAAGGAACAAATAGGTATTTATTTGGCCATAAATTTCCTCTAGCATCGTTTTTGATATCGGTACTGTCTTCTAAACAAAAATGTAGGTGTACAGGAAATGCTGGAACTTTTACGCTATGTAAAACTTGATAATCTCACATGGGAGCCAGAGTCCTCGAGGCGCTCTCATCTTTCTTTTATGATTATGTTTACAACCAGTTTTTTTTTTTTTTTAGATCAAGATACACGACAAGCTTAGGTACTAGAGCTCAGCCGTCTTAATATCCATAGCTGAGCTTTATTAGATTAAGCAGATGATATCCTTGTGTAGATATACCTACCTAAGTAGGAACTTAATCTTGCAAAGGCTGAAGGCATTGCGGGGATTGCAATCCCGCAGTTCATCAAATTCCGCGGGATTGATATGCGGGATTACTCAATCCCGCACGGATCCCGCATCTTTGAAATTATGTTATAAAATCAAATTGAAAGTACTTATAGATTTTTGTGTAAAAATCAATTTTTATTAAACTTATGTATAATTTATGTATTTAGTAAGTAATCTGTTTTCTTAGATTCATCTTTAAATGTTTGGCATATTTTAATAATATTTGTTTTTTAATTTTACCTACCCTTATTCCTACAAGAGTCTTATATTTTTAATTCAATCTTATTCATATAATTAATAATAATGAATGGATATTAATGAACGCAGGGCAGTATGGCAGGGCAAGGAGCTTCACGGGCGTTTTCTTTATCTTTATCCTGGCTGTGCTTTGGTGATCTCTTTAGAGAAACCGAAGGTTTTGTCTTTGCAATTATGGACGAAGTTATGATGACGAACAACTACCGGAAATACATTGTGAAGGACGGTACGGTTGCCATCTGTCGGGCATGCCACCGACCCGGAGAACCAATCCGACACATTATTTCTGGATGTTCGCATTTAGCTAACGGAAACTATTTGCATAGACACAACCTTGTAGCCAGGATTATTCACCAGCAACTTGCTCTCAAATACATCTTGTGGAATCAGAAGTACCGTACTATAGGTATGTGCCCGACCCAGTTCTCGATGGCAGCGTCACATTGTATTGGGATCGATCTATCATCACTGACAGGACTATTGTTGCCAATAAGCCTGACATAGTGGTGATAGATCGACTAGAGCGTCGCACAATGATTGTTGATACATTACTCATGACGACATGAACCTTGTGAAAGCTGAGAAAGATAAACTAAATATCTTGACTTAGCTCGCGAGGTTGTCGACATGTGGGAAGTGGATAGAGCAATCATTGTACCGATAGTCGTAACGGCCAATGGCTTAATAGCTAAGAGCCTCGAACAACATCTGAGGAGGCTCTCGTTAGGCAGCTGGATCAAGGGCCTGATTCAGAAAGCAGTACTCCTGGACACGGCGCGCATTGTTAGGAGATTCCTCTCTCAGGAGCCCTGGCCACCGGTAGCTTGGACCCTGTTCCCGATGCCGGTGGGCGACTATTTTTTTTATTTTTAAATGTTTTTTTTTTTAGAAATATTAAAAAATGTAATCAATATGTATATAAAAATAAACGGAATAATAATAACATAAGTCTTTATTCAGATAAAAATATGTTAGCTAAAATAAATTTATAACGACACTGCTGAGTCTCCTCCATTTCTTTCCACTCTATTCTATTTTTTCTAGTCCATGTTTTCCCCGCTATTGCCTTTATCTCGTCTTCCCATCTGCGAAACTGTCTGCCCCGCTTTCTTTTTCTATTTCTTGGGTACCAGAACACTATGCTTTTGTTCCACTTCTAGATACCTCTTGTTATATGACCTGTCCATTGCCACTTAAGTTTTCTTATTTCAGTTGTAACGTTCTCTATTTTTGTGAGTTTCCTGATGGTTTCGTTACGAACTCTGTCAGATTTCCTTATATTTAGCATGCTTCTCTCCATTGCTGTCTGACGAGTTTCTAATTTTTTGTTTTGTGCTTTGGTGAGAGCCCAGGTTTGGCAGCCATATGTTAGAACAGGTAGCACACAGGTGTTATATAGTTTTGATTTTATGGACACGTTAAGTTATTCATATAATTACTAATAATTAAATCTAAACTTTCACTTAGATGCTTTGAAAATAGAAGCAAATGGCATTTATTGTATCATCTCCAAGTCTGCTTCTGAGTAAACTGCAAATACTTATATCCTGATGCTGAAAACTCTCTCTCGGCTTCTATGCTAGCTGAACCGTCAAGCAAGCGTCAGGTAGGTACTCTTCTCTGATACCATCGGACTCAAAGAACGTCATATCTTTCTTAAAAAAATTCTCAGTCCTTTTGCTTGTTGTCTAGCTTTTTCTTAATTAAATATTTACTTTTCTTGTTGAAGCTGTTTTTCTAATTCGCGTTAGAGTAGGATATTTAGGATTCTGTGCGGAACGGCAATGTCCAACTCGTGCTGCTCGCGATTTACGCGAAAGTTTTAGCGCTAAATTAAATATAGGTAATATAATTTGCGGGATCCGCGGGTCCGCGATTTGAAGGTGCGGGATCCAGCAGGTTAATATAAGTAACGGGATCCCGTGGGATTACGGGATCCCATTTTGGGGGATTGTAATCCCTAATTGCGTAGGTTGACTTTGTTTGATGTATAACGCAATTTTATACAGATAAAATAAAAAAGGCATTTTAATGATGCCTACGTTCTTTAACTAAGTAGGTACCATACTTATAACCATTAGCCTATAGATGTCTGTGTCCAGTCAGACTGGAAGAGCGGATACGGGCGACTATCTCAAACAAGAACTTCTTTTGAGTGTCCATAGTGGGCACGCGGGCGCGGGTTGCACAACGCGCTCGGGTAACTCTCGCCATAGCTCGGTCATACAAGTGGCTACAGTGATTGCGCGGGCGGCAAGCGAAAACCCTGTCCCTGAACCTGCACAGCTCCCCGCACCGCGCTGCCAGTGTGGTCAAGCAAAACGCGCGTGTTCCGGCACCCAAGCCGGTCTTCGCACCGAGCTGCCAGTCTGGCCGAGCACTTACGGTAGTCGTAACTTTCTCCAATCGTAAGACATTGCAACTGGATCCTCGATCACTCTGAAATAGCCATCAAATACCAGCTTGATGCGCTAGAGTTGATTGAGAAGCGAGCAAAGAAGAGCATCGGTAACGATCACTCGTCGAGTCAAAACTTCAGTCTAGAGCATCGACGCCGAGGTGCTAGCCTGTCGGTTTTCTATCGTTTACATTTCGAAAATTGTTCATTGGAATTGTACAATTTAATTCCGCAAAGCCCGTTCCATCATCGGCCCAGTAGACGTACGGCGTTGCACCAACTTTACATGGTGGACATCCCACCCGCATGTATGTATGTACAAAACGTTTTGGGAACATATTTTTTGGGCGTAGAGCTAAAGAGTAGAATTCCCTGCCGGTGTCTGTTTCCTGATAGCTACAACCTAGGGGTCTTTATTAAGTCAAGAGTGAATACGTTACTTTTAGTCAAGCGTGCTCCATCGTCGGCCACATTATCGCTTACCATCAGGTGAGACAGAGGTCAAACTCGTGCCTATCTAAAATAAGAAAAAATAATAATAATGAATACCCTTCAGAGTGGGTACAGCTTCTTGAGCATTATGGAGCTCCTGCGTCATAACTCTTCATCACAAAAACTTGCCATGATACATTTCGCTCCTGAATTGTGAGTTTTTAACAGAAAAAAAATAGTAGTTGTCTGTCCATATCCGCCTAAATCTTTAATTTTAGAACCCGATTTTTCGCTCTTCCCGAAAACAGAAACCGTGCTAGAAAAGAAACATATTCCATTCCCGAGATTGAAAGGGCCAGGACACAGCAGAAGGCCCTTCCGAAAAAAAGGTTTCCAGAAATGCTAATCATAGAATCAATTTTGGGATCAGTGTGTCGGTAGGTAAGGAGAGTAGGTACCTACTTTGAAGGGATTCATTCAAATTAGACTCGGACGTATTTTTTGACACACTATGTCGTGGCCCAGACCTTAGAATATCAAACATTTCATGACATGGTTATATTTATTACCTATCATAGAACCTTGTCTGTTAACCACACATAATATGGTATAGCCAACCCAATGAACAGTTGAACACTACGTTTAACAATATTCAGTATATTATTACAAAGTAGGTAGGAACCTACACTGTTAACAATATGAAACATCAAACACACGATAGGTACTATATTTTTATGATAGGGTCGAACATGAGTGATCAATATGATCATATCGTAAAATAGTTATGTTGTCCACCGCTAGGTAAGTATCTAGAGGTGCTGATTTTACTTTTGTGACGTAATATGTCGGCAGACAATTATTCGTTTTTAAAGCGGATAATATTTTTAAAATGGAAGATAAGAGTGCATTAAAATATAATTAAGATACAAAGCTACGATAATTGATGTAACAAATACATACGGGCCTGCAGTCAATCAGCAATTCGATTGCAGCTATGGCACAAGTACCGTTGTACCAACATCGATAGCAAACTATCAGCTATGGGTGGCTAAGTATAGTTATAATTTTTTCAATACACTTACTCGAAAACCCGCTCTTATCCCACCGCTTTTAGGCACGCAACAGAATGCTTTCCGCACTAGTGCAGAAATAGCGCGTGCTCTCCCCCACCACAATGTTATGACATTTATCGTATCAGACTGGGCGCGCGTCGACCCCCGCAAGTCGCCGGTCAACCCCCGTTTATTCATTTCTTCGTAAGTGTATTGAAAAAAGTCGTTTGAGACACGTGCTTTGTCACTGTAGCCCTCGGCTCCATAACACACTCGCCTACGGCTCGTGTGAATTCCGCCTCGGTCGCAATGGCAAACTTTCTGCACTTGTATCAAAATGTAATATTAAGCTTGTTCTTACAAGAGCAACACATTAGTTCATACTTTATTGAGTCCTTTTATTATCATGGAAACCAAACACGTATCATGAAGTGATTAATTCCAAGATCTGGACAATACACCCATGACCATTAGGTATACTACATATAACATACACACATACATCATCATCATCTACATATGTAGGTATATACTTTCATTGATAGTACTAACATAGGTTTTTAAGTAATTTGTAACTACTAACTAAATATGGATATTTGTCCGAAATAAACGTTATTATTATTATTATTATATAACTAGAACCAAATTTCATAAAATAGGTATAGCTCTACTGTTGTATTATCAAGCAAGCACAAGTTTCTATGGATACCCCAGGTCTGGCCTATTGATTACTCATGTGCCTAATGTGTGAGTAAAATTCATTTGATTTTGGGCACATCAAAGTAGCGGTAAAATAAAAGCAGGTAGATACCTGGCTATATATATCATATCCTTGTATGCCCAATCTATTTGAGGATGAGAAGTTTCGTAGAGATGTGAATAGTTAATCGTCCAGTAACGCCGAAATATTTCATTGCTTGAATGAGTTCCGATTAGGATACCCATTACCCACCCATCGCCACCTAAGTGACTATTGTACCAACAACGTAAATGTGTTATTTCATCTATGTAGTATTTATTACAAGATCCAATGATGTCGAGAGATGTACTTTTTCAATATTTCTTTTCACAAGACGAAGAGAGACGAAGAGTAAATTAATATTAAAATTGTATTTGTATTGATTACTTTACTAAAGTTGACAAAAACTAAGAGGCCCGCGTTGACATTTGATGTTTTTATTATTTACGAGTAATAAATGTTGATGTAGTGATTATTATTTTATTATCTCTTTCAGTTTCGTTCCAAAATGCATTCTAGGGTTTTTCTCAAATTTCTAAACGGGCTTTTTATTTTTTAACGAGTTTATGATAAAAAAATTGATGTTTTAATCCATTTGTGTGGTAACCGGAGTCAACAATCAAACGCATTACGGCTATTGAACGATGAATGTAGGGGCACGTTGTAGTTTGTGCTATTGAGCAGAAGCTGTGCCGCGCTAAATGCCAAACAGTTTGTTTACCCATGTAGCAGGCACTTCAGACACCGGCCTTTCAAACAACTACCTCTATTTAGAAAAATCAGGTAAGTGCGAGTCAGACTCGCGTATTGAGGGTTCCGTACAAACTTACCTATGAAAACAGTTCCCAAATTGAGTTACGAAGATTTTTCCGAAACGCAAAAAGTTTTTTTTTGTGACATAATAAGTTTTCAATTTTTTTCCTATATTTGTGCTATATGAGACATTGCATCATGCCTAATTTCAGGACTCTAGGTCAACGGGAAGTACCCTATGAATTTTGATTCCCTTGACAGTGTCGAAATACGTTTTTTTTTTTTCAACATAAACGGTCGTATCTTTTATTTTTCGTTAATTTAAAAGTTTAATTTTTTACAGCATCAAGGGACCGCAGACCGCCTCTACGCGTTCCCGAGATAAAGGTTCTTGACAGACAGATAGACGGACGGACAACAAAGTGATCCTATAAGGGTTCCATTTTTTCCTTTTGAGGTACGGAACCCAAAAAATATAGGGCACAGGACATTAATGAAAAATAAAAAATTGTGTTAATATTTATTAGCTACTATTAGAAGCCACAATTGCTTATAATCTTTTCTGAATATAAAAACCTAAATATTTACAATCGGATAGTAAGAAAATGAAAATAACTAAGACAACATTATATTTTGCGATGATTGCAAAGAACTGTCAATTTATTAAATACGAGTTCAATCACGGCTCACAAATAAATAGGCATTTTCCTGCTACCATCAATATCCCATTACTTACAGACACAACAGACACAAGTTCCTACCAAATGTCGGTATTAGCGTCGGTATTGGCTTTATGTTAAAAACGATTTTGAAAGAAGCGATACGGCCAGGAGATACAACAATTTTTTTATCGCTTTTTGGTCTTTGTATATTTAAAATATTTTTATAAAAACCTTTATTGTGCGTATACTAAAACTAACAAAATGTAAATATTAAAACATTTATGTATTTGTAAAATAAAAAAGGATGACAAAACCAAAACTTATTTTATAATAAAACTTACAACGCTAAATGACATTATGTTTTTACATATATTTTTTATATTTGAAATAAATAATATTTTTCTTATACACACTATATTATTAGTAATGGCACTAGTTATTATTCATGTTATAACAAGGCACAAGGGCGAACAAGGGGAAGCTTTAGGAACGTCGTACAACGTCGTATCGGAGGTTGAGTGAGATTACCTCAACGAATCTGTACAAAATGTACTTACTTTATTTTTTAAAAGACTACGATATTAGTACACTGCGGATCTTTGAAAGTATACAGCGTTCCGTCGTAATAAATTGATGTTCTCAGAACTTGAATGACAAAATAATTCGAAATATGTGAGATCGTTTATAACATCGATTTCAGACTTAACGCCTACATCATTTATTCAACTTTTACGTCAATTTATTTACAGTCAAAAGGCAGGCAGATCACAATACATCTCACTTTCTGCTTTACAATAAGAATTCTATTTATGGCAGTGACTAAATTAGTTGAAACGACTTTATACTCGCACAGTTATACGTTTACAATGAGTCAATGAGTTTTGATCGAAACATAATAATCGTAAATTGCTTTTAAAAGTTAATAGTAGGTAGTACTAATACACTTACGATAATATAATATCGGCTTACTAGATTGACTCAAAGATTGATTAACTTCACACGCTGATTCTTTATAAAATGTCTTACGGAAAATAATTACGGATTTTATGTTGTTGATGGTGAAGTTAATCTATCTTTTTACATATAATAGACATTATTTCCGATTTAGTCAGTTTTGTAAATTAGGATTAATTCCGTCAATAATAATTATTATAAAAACATTATAAAGCTCTAAACTACAACCTATCGAACGCGACATGCTCTTCACATATGAAAACTTGAGAAGGAGTGACCTTTTTAGCACCAGCACGTTCGATTTTACGAAGCTACACACAAACACATAAGTACATACGACAACATTCACACATAAGTACAAAAGCGTACAATATACATCCTGAGATTATAAAGACCTTCAGATAATAATTATAAAATTAATTATAAATAAATGTAAGGCATAAATACATACTGTTTGCGTTTGTTTTATATAAATATTTCTACGACAATGTAGACAAAACATGATTTCAAAATATACGTTTAACGTAATCAAGTAGCCAGGTAATTTTAGCATTTGGCTATTTTAGTCGTTTAATTTTATCATAATTAATGCAAAATTCTATTGAAAGGCACATTTTTAAGGCAACAATCTAAACTTTTTTTTTAACATGACTTAAATCCCATGTTTGAATAAAAATTCTATAAACCACGAAACTTCGATGAAAACTGACGACTTGATTATTTTATAAATGCTGCATTATTGTATATTTTGAGACTACTATTTTAGGTTTATGACTATTTATACACGATGTAATTATTTTCCAGCATACGTAGGGTTTTTGAAGGTAGACGTCGCTTGCTTGTAAATGGGATTCTCGCCCTAGGAAACAAAAAGTACACTGTAAAACCAAATACATAACAAAAAAGAACAATAATGATATGTGATGTCCACCAAACCACTACGCTAAGCCTGCGTTGAGGTAATGCCGTGAGAAGGGAGCCACTTCTAGAGTAGAGACTAGACTAGAGTCCTAGTAGTGGCAACATTATAGGCTTTTTTTTCAATGACTTTTCCCGCTTTGGATAGGGCGCGAGGAAGTGTCAGATTTTAACAGACTCCACCCGTGTTCCTTCGATTGCCCTCGTGCTCCAGGGCCGCGATAACTCTTTCGAACAATCCCGCAACCCCGGCTGGCGTCTACAGACGAAATGGACTACAGTCCAAGCAGGAAGAACATTATAAGCTGGCTATATCGCTGTAGGGTACATATTAAATGATATAACGGCCAAGGCCTTCTGAAAAGTCAGGTGCGTAGTAATCGAAACCGATGCATAAACCGTCAGATATGGACGACGTAAAAAATGAGTACCAATATGTAATAACGATCGTAGCACGTTGCGTTTTTTCTCCCTATCCCAATGGCAATTAATGAGAGGTCCAAAGGCATAACAAATAAAAATACTTTGTAGTTTTTGTAACCCTAAATGTGCAATGTAAAATCCAGCTTTTCATGATTCTTTCTTAATTTTTTTTATGATAATTTTATTCATGCGCAGTTTCCTTACCGTGTCCCATTTGGCCATCATGCGTTCCTTCTCGAAGCGCGCGAACTCCCTGCGGTCGTGAATAGTGGTGGCCATCTTCCACAGCATCAGTAACGCTAGACCCACAAGCACTATGGCAGCGATCACACCGAGCACAATACCCAGGATAGGCACCTATGAGTTATGAAATAAAAGCAAGTTAACTTTGGATGAATTCTCCCTATAAAGACCATCGACTGCATATGCCATGCCACAGACGTACTCTTTATGGGAATGAGGGTATGTACTCAGACTGCAGACTGCGGTCACTATCGATAGGCATGATGATGCTGATCCAGCTAGCATGCTCTCCACTGAATCTATATGATTGTTTGAATTTCGACACTTTTTAGAAAGAACATCGTAAACGACAATTTTCGATAGTTAGTGATAGCATGACGACTGACAGGGCAGAATGGAAGAAGAAAACATGTTGCGCCGACCCCAAATACACGGAACAAGGGCAGGAAGATGATGATGATCGTAAACGAACAATTTCGTTTTTTGCAGGAATGGGTTTTCTCTCCCCTAATTAAAAGTATTAATGACAATACCATTATTTCTAAAAAAATATGACTCGTTATTCATACAACTACTGATCTATTACAATAGTTTTATATTTTTAATTGATATAGACTAGTGCTTGAATTCGATCCCACTAGATGGTAAGCAGTGATGCAATCGTTGATGGTGAAGCGCGCTATTCTATTATGAGCCTATTCACTCTAGCCTTGAAGACACCTCAATTATAATCGGATAGGATGGCAGCAAGTTGTTCCAGTCCTTCGATGCACGAGTTATCAACGACGAGGTGATAGTACGGATCGTAAAGTTGTTAACAATGTAATAATGTGTTCCTATTAACATTTTATCATAAAACCTTTTAATCACGAAAGAAAAAAAAACCCTTTTGAAAAGGTGCAAACTGTCGCTTATGATGTTCTTTCTAAAAAGTCTCGATTTATCGAGAAAATCTAGTTGTGTCAAATCGCCTCTTCTACATGATCACATCAGCGATCTAAAAATAGGCGATGCTTCCGAATGTTTGCCTGCATATGGCTTTGTATTCCCATATGTAAATGGCAATAGGCTGAACATCTATGCCATAAAGTTTTCGTTAAGCAACTACAACAAAGTTTGAGAGTGAGAGGTAATGTTTTCCTTTTGAGGTAGAATAGATTCAGATCGTGTTTATGATATTGAGCGATAGATGGTGACAACGACCTCAACGACGTCTAATAACAGGCGACGCAACTGTCTGTCAACACATATGATTATAGATGATCTTGACCAATCAGAACGCAGTACCCCGTTCCCCCTAACAATCAGAACGTAGTACCCCGCTCCCCGTACCTCGACTAGTTGACAGAATTGTTTTGGTCGCTAGTTCAATCATGAGGCGTCTAGTGGCTGTAAGGTCATTGGATGGTGATAAGCTGAGGAAGTGATGAACATATTGATTTTTGCTGTAAATACCAATATAAATTAAATAACTTCAAACTAGCATTCGCAAGCGGTTTCGACCGGGTAGATTTACCCCTATACAAATTGTTTGTATGTGTTATTCTGATGATATCACACTAATTATAAAGATGAAAATTTGTAAGCTACGTTACTGTGAAGTTTCATCGAAATCCGTTTTACTATAGTGTATTCGCGTTAAGAAAATAGTGGCGCATCGTTGACACTCAGCTTAGTCATGCCCCTTGACCAATTAGATCATAGTAAATTAGAAAGCTGTGTTCACCAGTTGAAGTAAACCCTTGAAACAGTATGGACGCATCTTATGTCAATTTTGAAAATGACAACTATGCTTAAATTTTCAAATAATTACTTAATTATATTTGAAAATACTGTTTGAGTAATACTGTGTGTTAATTGGTTAGCTTTAATATTAATGGTATAATTTTTACTCCAATATGAATACATCTTTACTTTGCAGTTGCACTGATGAGTCACTATTTTCTTAACGCGCACAGACTACAGTTTCTGCCATCAGCTTTGTCCACGTGAAAGACGAAGATAATCCCAAGGGAACATACTTCCGGGATAAAAAGTATTCTCTCCTGCTCCAGGACATGTGCCAAGTTTATCCAAATCCATTCAGACTTTAAGCGTGAAGGAGCAACAAACATACTATTATGTTATTACACTTATATATAGTACATGCAAACTTTCTTCTTTATTATATTAGTGTGATTTATATTAAAGTAGAATGTAGGATAAGATTGAATTACGAATTTTTCATTATTTTGTTGTAGCTATGGCGATATTGGCTAAAGACTTTTGTTTTAGCAGTACTGAATGTTTTATACCATGCTGACTAAAAAATGGTATCTTGTTGTTTTTGTTTTCTAACTTCAACTCATTAATGTATGCATTTGTGAAATGAATTCATAAATAACTATGACTAATTGCGTGTGATAAAGAAAACAATCACGCTTGAGAGCGAATTAGCGCCATATGATGTATCATAAATTATTATTATAAATATTAGGTACTAATTAAACTGAAGCTAGTCCATACCTTTTTAGGGCATTCGCGTTCCTTCTGTGCCCTAACAGCAAGTTGTTGATTCTCGTTGTAAGAGTAGACATACACATACAAACAGTCTTCGTCGTCATAGAACGAGCACAGATGCTCGTTTCGAGATTCGTTGGCTGAAAAAAAGGCAAACAAAAAGGCATGTAGATAATTTTTCACTTTTCTCTGTACATATAGAGCAAAGTAGCAGTAAATGGTCAGTAACACCAAGGCGCTGCTGCCTTTCCTTGAGGAGCTAGAGTGGATTAAATAACACACTTGTTCCATCCGTGCGCAAAATACACGTCTTGAACGTCAAGTTACGGAGACCAGCCCGACATACATACACAAAATGCGCATAATCAATAATGATTCAGAACAAATGACGAACCAGTCGTTTACTAATGTACACAGTTGGTTTACAAATGTAACAGAAGACGACACAAGACACGTGTCTTGCTTTCATTTAACTTTTATCAACGCCGATTATTTTATTTTATTTTAAAAATTACAAAAGAATAAGTCTGTATTTATAATTTTAGTGATAAGCGGCAAAGAACATCTTATCGTACTTAACTTACGACCTTCTCGCGAGTTCAACAAGATAAACCCGCGCCTTCGAAAATATCGGCAATATCAATATTGCCATTTTGAACCACTTCTACATTTAATTTTTACACACAACTTCTTTATCGTAGCTTTAAGGCGCTTTCAATGTATGCGTTTTTTGATGGCCTGCTGCGGTGCGGCAACCGTGCGGCGAACGGGTGAGAACAGGGCGGCAACGTCACAAGCACCACGTGTTCAATTCGGTGTTGAATAGCGCATCACTGGCATACAAACGCGCGGCAGCCAAATACGTTTTCAATTTAGGTGCTTGTTGTCGGAATACTGACATACTGCAACAAGCCGGCTGCGGCACGGTAAACGTGTGGCAGTCGGCCGGTTACAGTACGCATAAAGTGAAAGTGCCCGTAGACCTTATGAATGTTATAGTATACCTTCAATTTTGCCTTCTTCTATTTTAGGATGCAGTGAGCATTCTCCGCAGGTTGGGTTAGTGTCTGCATTGTAAAGCGGGCCACGCTGGTGTACTTCGCAAAGTACGCAGTCTTTGTACTCGCCGCAACGGCCCGGACAAGTCTAGAAAATATGAATAAAGATATTAAAGTTGGGCTGTATTAAACGTGAATACATCGAACAGTACATTTGTCCTTGTTATGAATACTTACGGGACACTTTTCGCAGTATTTCCCAGAGAAATGGCGGTCATCATCAACATTACACACACATTGACCACAAACACATTTTCCGTTGCCACTGCATATTTCGCCGTTTTCTGTAACAAACATAACGAATAGCACCTTGAAATTGAAAGTGTGTATTACATACAGTTATCGGTAATTAGCACATTGATTAAGACACAATTATATACGATTACTGTACGTAAACAACACGCCAGACATAATTTCGTCATAAAAAATACCATTTAATTTTCATGATTGGTAAAAAAGTGCAATTGGTTCCTTTTAAACTAACTAATGACTACTTAACAGTCAGTTTGGCTGCTACCAATTGTTGTGGTTTATACAGAAATATGAAGAATGCAACACATAACGAAAAAAGATCATAATTATGTTCCGATATATTGTCTAGTTATGCAAATAAAGATTGTACTGACAATGAAACACCAATTGTTTTTTAATTTCAGAGGTGATTCAATAACTATAGTTCGGACGTATTTCCTTGTGCCGTCATGGTTTGAATTATTGCCAATGAGTTAATCAAGTCACCTTGTTTTTAGAAAAGAAATTGTCTACATCAGACAAACATAGATTTAAACATCCATGTGATGGTTCTTGTACAGTTCGATTACCTAAATTTTTATATAAATGTCAAAACCGCAGTGAATTTTATTGTAGCTGCAATAAGGTTGCAACCAGAGGTGCAATAACTGCTAACGGAATGCAAGTCAGTTGTAGCTTTACCAGGTGAGCGGCAGGGCGTCTGGTCCTTCAGGCACTGGCAGGCCGGCCCGGTGTACTCGGGCGCACAGCTGCACTTGCCGCACACGCACTCGCCGTGCTCGGGGCCCGAACACAGGAGACCCTTGTTCATGTCGCACGTGAAGTTGTCGCACTCGCAGAATGGCCCAGAGATCACCTGTTGGAAACATATTGAGGTTAAAATTGGTTTCAGCAGTTATCTATACATACTAATATTATAAAGAGGAGAGATTTGTATTATGTTTGTAATTAATATATTCAAAAACAGATTTCAAATATGGTTTTACCAGTAGAACGCTACTTCATCACTGAGTGACATAGGCTATTTATTTTCTACCTTCACACAGGCCGATGGCAAAAGCTAGTTTATTATACCATTTTAAACACAAATGAAAAGGTAAAAGAAATATGGATACCAAAGCTTGATGTTTTATCTATCGCAACAAATACTCATGTCAATGTGTCACAATAATAATCCTCCCGACCGACTGTCGGCCACAGTGACCAGTCTTAACGGAAATCAGCCAAGTACGCAGGAAATATCATAGTGCAATATTATAGTTCCTTTATATATTTACCTATTATAGTTCCTCTAGATATATCTATTATTACTTTACGCTTCATATTCCGATGGGACGGTAATCCAACACAACCGGGGAGAGATCAGACGCATGATCAATGACTGTATGTGGCCGTCACACCACCAAGTTCCAGATACCTGATTGATATGCACTGAGAAATTCCTAATGAAAAACTAGAATGTCACGTTGCCCTCTCTAGGAATCGAACTGACGCTCAGCTGCCACGCTTAGCGGTCACTAGACCAACGAGTCATTTAGTTCCTAACTAAAATGTGTGCCAGCAGCATTCTTATGATATCTTTTCAAGAACCAATATGGTATGACTAAAAAAGCCTCAAACAAGACGTATATTTCTTACCTTTAGAGGGTCGTCCATCTTGTTACACTCACAAACACCACAGATGCAAGTCCCTCTGTTAGAGCACAGAGGTCCTGTGCTGGCATTAGTAGGCCTGCAGCCGCGTTCCTGTTCGGCCGACACACCGCCATGCGCCGAACATTCGCAGTTCTTGCCGAAGCGGCCGGGGTGGCACACGCATACTCCGCACGCTGATACACCCTCGCCGCTGCAGACTAGAGGACTGGCATTGTAAGCCTACAAAAACAATCGTTTTTAGTAAATGGCAGACATGTTGAATTACGCTGGTCTAAAGTTTAACTTACTCGCGTACCATGTTAATGTTGGTACATCTACAAAGTACAAGTTTTCGAAAAAGTATATGTAACTCAAGCGCATCATAGTTATGCATTTATGAGACGGAAACGCCAGCTACACCCACTTTTTAGTTTTATTGTTAGTGACAGAGCAGCAAAATTAAAGAGCGGTTTTTCTTGATGAAAAACTAATTTACATTTTCTTTGAATTATAAAATAATATGCAAGAATTATTAAGAGGTAACAATTCCATGTGGCATAGGCAAATAAAGAATTGAGCCTAATATAAAGAATAAATAACTCACATGATGGCCAGGCTGTTCACAGGGACAGTCGCAGACCATCTCAAGTTCAACAGTGAGGCTGTCTGAGATGCCGACGGGCGAGATATCGAAAGTCTGCTTCCACTTCTTGCGGTCCTTAGGGCATTCCTTCAGAGTGATTTCGGCTGTGAATTCTACAACATCTCCCACCTAGAATTTTAAGAAAAAATGAGTACATGAGAAGTAAAGAAAAATTAACTGATTTTATATTCTATTATTTGTCTCTCATGTAAGTGACCTAATATTATAAACAACAGAATTGGATCTGCAGATCATGCTGGTCATAGGTTGTAACATAACGGACAGACACATGACTGATTTTATATAGCTTCTGCTTTTCTCATTTGGATATTATGGAACCCTGAAAACTGCATATACGTATTTAAATACCATACCTTTAATCCGTCGCATTTGTTTGTCTGTGTGAGTTCTTTTCCGCTAAGACAAGATGAGTAATAAACTATTTCCACAGCATCACTCGATGAATCTTTCATTTCTACCGCTGACGTAATTTTCTGAAAATAATCATGTTTATTTAGATTACTACAATGAAACGTAGTCAAAGGCCGCAAAGAAAACTGATAATCAATACTGATAAGAAATAAACTTTTGGATAAGCAAAATTTTGATTCAAATCTCATCACAATGTGGTAAAGAAGTTGCATGTTACTTCGTTAAAAAACTCATAATGATAATGTTAATATTGACAGCGGGTACTCTAATAGCCTTGATCAAACTTTTAGAAACGGAAGAATAGGTACTTAGTTAGCATTATCATCAGCTATTTATAAGACATTCAACCTGACAAACATCATTCTTTTTTAGGATTTTTTTTACGTCTACAAGTATTAATGATACTCTAATTCGCAAATAGCATAGCATAACACCCACTGTTGGGACCCAGGCCTCCTCGCTGGGTGAGGGAATGTTGATGGATGTCACATATCATAAAATTTTTGGTTCTAGGACAAGCCAGGTTTCCTCACAATGTTTTCCTTCACCATTTTAAAAGCAGTGGTGAAGAAGTAAATTACACAAAGTAATTCGCAAATATTGTATTATTATTTTTATAACTCGGTATTTATTATAACATATTGTTGTAATATTACCAAAGCTAGGTCTACATTATCGGTATTCTCTCGCAATGGTAGCTGTATGTTTGATAATTAATAAACAATAATATAAATTGCTATTAAAGTAACAATTGCAACAAGTCGTTTTTTTTTGCCTTGTCACATTTGTTTTTTTTTTGTAGGCAACCGAATTATTCATACGAAGAAATGGCTTAAAGGTCGCAAAAAAAAATAAAAGATTCAACAATCAATCCAATCCAAATAGTTCTTACAAAAATCGTATTTAAAAAAACACTATCAAGTTTTCCTAATATTATTTTTGGTGTTAATTGTTGTTCAGTACAAAATATTTTACAAAGTAACTTTACATTTTCTTTTTCCCTTAAAACCTCACTCTGACGGTCCAACCATTCTCAAATGATACACTTATCGATGAATATCATATTTCTATTTTTATAGAAGATTTATTAGAAAGTTAAATTTTTTGTGGACCATAATATCTATTTCAAAAATTCCCTTGGCCCTAGCAGGCATTGGCACTACTGGGCACCTACGGTTTTGTTGAAATTTCTTTGAGGTGCACGTGGAACACTAAGTACTATCGATGGCACGGACTCGGCCCTTACCGAACGGCGGGTATAATAGAAAATTTGTATTTAAACTGAACTTGTACTTACGTTGTACTGTTCCCGTACAAGGTCGACGATATTATCAGAGTCGTTGCTAAGCACTCCAGTACTGGACCCCTCGATGTGCTTGCTGAGCTGCTCATATACGCTGATCTGTTCCGCCGTCACCGCGAAGATCACGTTGATCGCGTGCTTCTTTACCTATAAAATAATACACAGATAAGTTATTTTTGTATTATAATTATTCTTGGTGATATTTGTTTAACATACCTATTGTTTTGAAGGGGGTAGAGTGGCATATAGACCAGACAAAAATAAATGAGTTGGTGACATATTTCGGCTTTGGAAAAATAGGGAAGGATAAAGCATAACAATGTAATTACAATAATATAAAGGTTCAAAAATTCTGTGGTTAATGATAACACTGAGTGTGCGTCAGAAAACCTACTATACTCATAATACCGAAATGAAAATCAACAATTTTAAGTTAATTAGGTTCAATTTAAATTCGTATATAATAATATATGACGATGACTGACATCATTTACTTCGATGTGTAGTAGGAAAGTCTCCTATTCCTAAAGATGAATAAATCAAAGTCCTCGGAAAAAACTAGAACAAAACAAACCTTATGATTGATCTGTGAAATACTGGGGTAATCCTGTAACGTGGAGTGTGTGTAGGTGTTGTCCGTCATGTGACATTCGCCATCGTTAGGTTGCACGATACCACCAAGCTGCAATTGAATACATCGATATTATAGAGAGTTCAGCAAAGCTGAATCCTTTAAGGGCCTACTATGTCTGTGAGTATCTATATATATTTATAAAAGCGAAATACCACTAATTGATTAATCACAAAATCTCAGAAACTATAACATCTACAAACTTTAAAATTGGCAGGTAGGTTTCTTATAGTGTGTTCCGCTAAGAACGGATTTTGCGAAACTCCACCCCTAAGGGGCTAAAACAGGAGTTGGAAGTTTCTACGGAGAAACCTACTTTTACGCGGGCGAAGCCGCTGATAAAAGCTACCGTTCAATATAGTTACCGGGCCTGGAACGCAAAGGGCAACTGATTGAACACAGGTTGCAAATTCATCAGTAAGTGTCGAAAGATTGAAATCGCGCCACGACATCAACTTCAAGTCGTTCGTGGTACAAGTTCCAACCCACCATCTACAGATCTTCTTGAAAGAGGGCTTTTCGATCGATCGAAAAGTCCTCTTTCTCGATCCACCCAGAGCGGGAAAAGTTATTTTATGATTTCCCACTTATAAAAAAACGGGCCAGCTCTAGTATAAGAGCCCCAATTAAATATTTATTTTATTTTGTTTTTAGTATTTATTGTCATACAGAAATAAGTCATCTGTGAAAATTTCAACTAACTATCACGGTTCATGAGATACAGCCTGGTGACAGACGGACAGACAAACTGACGGACGGACAGCGGAGTCTTAATAGTCAAGTGCCTTTGGGTACGCAACCCTAAAAACCGTCTGCAACTAGCAACTAACTGCACATTCATGAAAAATGCGGGTAGTTGAAAAACAATTAGCAATTTGCTCTGTTTCCTGATTAATCATACGAGCTCCAGTAGTCCAGCTAAACAATAAAGTGGACATTACCGAAATTTGAGTGGGCAGACTTCAAGGGAAAAAAAATCGAAATTTCCTTTTACCTACCTACAGACGATATGCTTCCAAAATGCACATAAGGAACTGAATCTTAATTATTTAACTACAATTATCAATAATCAGTGTTCAGACAAATTTTTTTCAAGAGCAAGTTTCTGGTTATTTTCTCAACAGTTCAGTTACAATAAACTATTTAAATCCCCTCAACAATCCTCAAAAATCAAACAATAAAAAATACCTTGCCATCTCCAGCGTAATGGAAACCAGCATCTGTTGAGAAGACAAGAAGTCTTCTGGCCTGGTCGCGCCAGCCTATCTGTTGCTTGCACACGACTGCTTGCATGATGGCGTCGAAGCCTCCTTCAGGCGCGTCCAAATTACCTGATACGTCTGCGTTAGCTACGGCTTTCTGTTGGACAAAAACAGATAGCATTGTAATTAAAAGTATACATTGGATTGTATTTCAAGATAGTATGAAATCAAAAGATTTTTTTTTTTTTAATTTTGACCTTTGAGATGCCGCCTAGCAAAAATGTAAACTACTGCGGTGGCAGCTCAATGGACAGTCAAGACCAAAGAGTATAATAATAAGAGGCTGTAACAGGCGTAAAATTCTGACAATGTCGTCAACTCACCTCAAAGAAGTCTGTATCAGTGCTTAGTGACATCTGATTTTGGTATCCGTAAGGCGCAGCACATCCTTCACAAGGCGACACCAAACTAAAAATAATCACAATTTAATACTCTCAATCGTGATAATTTCCAAGTCACTTATCTGTTTCATAGAATTTTTCTTTACTTACTTCTTGGGCACAGTAGATACATAAGGCATGACTAGTTTATCGACAAATGAGCCGAAACCGATTCTGAACATGGAAGTCATGTTTCTCATGGTCGCAGATAGCAAACTACCTAATGTACTGAGCTTCTCTTTGTCGTTTTTCATAGATCTACTAAGGTCCATGAGATAGTATAAGTCGACAGGATAATCTTGAGCCCTGGAATATGCGAAGGTGAGCTTCTGCATTTGATCTGCAAAAAAAATAATATTTACATGCATAGTTGAAACTATGCTATACTAAATATTAACATGGTATAAAATTCATCAGAACATTGTGTCATACATAATAATAAAACTAATTAATCCATACAGCTCTATGATGACATTGAACGCGAACTGTTTATCATAACTAGTCGAGTTATGAACGAGCGATTACTTAACTTCCCACACAAAATCGTATGAAAACAATATACTTACTCATTCTAAGATTGAGATTCACTTTCTGTGGCTTCATTTGTACTAAGCTTTCGCCACTGGAGAAGCCCCCGCCCCCGGCAGCTGCTGATGAAGATCCTGACGCTGAGAAACTGCTGCCCTTCGAGCTATAAGATTCTTCATACGACGATGAGCCTGCGGCCATACTCATTCGAGTCTTAGCTAGATAAGAAAAATACTAACATGAAACCAACTTGCTCGAAGAAAAGGAGAATCATTAGAACAGTTCCAATTGTTTACTATTTTAGTTACCTCTGCTCAACTCAATGTTGAACTTGGGGTCGACAGATCGCTGGTTGTCTGGATTGAAAATGTAGGCTTCATCACATCCTGCGGTTCCGCTTCGTTCCATGGCAGGGTTGAAGCACCTGGGGCCATTGAACTCTGCCTGGAAGCACCACGCACAACTGGCAGTGCGGATGCAGTCGCTGCACGTTGTCTTACTGGAGCAGGGGTTCTGCGCCAGGAGTTGCTCGGCCCGCTGTCCCCAGCACACCGCCAACAGGCTCACCCACACACATAGTCGTAAAACATTCGATCGTTGTTTGTACATTTTGTTATTAGTCTATAGATTCTTTTTCAGATCAAATTCTGTAACAAGGATATTTTCGATATTAATTATTTAAATCTGTGATCTAAACTAAATGAAATCGGGTATTTTATATTGTTAACATATTAATGTTATATGTAACCACATATTAAATGTGATTGTTCTGGTTTATAACAAGCGTTTCAGCCTGTTCATATAAAGTCATAACTTTCTACATTATTTGCATGACCCAGTATTAAAAGGCCAGAACGTCAAGAAACTTATTTTAATCTTGAAAGCAAAATAATAACTTTTGTAATTTAGTACGTTACCGGTATTACATAAGCTCGTGCAAGCCACATATTGAATGCATTGCAAGTGCGAGAAAGTGCCAACAGATTGCCCATCTTTCGATGAACAATGGCCCGTTGTCGTTAAACCATTGTTATAGCTATCACTTTAGCTCATGTAATTAAATGCCATGGTATACATAGTTGTTATGCCCCAAAAACTCCGACCGGAATCCCATAAAGATACGTACAACTATTACTATCGCCACACAGCCAGTTCTTCAATACTACATAATTATTATGTTTGACCAATGATGGTCGGCTTATCACCATACTACCTTAGATGTCTATGATATATAATAATGACAATACTCATTGTTTAATGCTTATTTGATTATCAGTGACCAAATAACTATTGATAGCTTTCTTGCATACTGAGTAACTGAAGATTTCACCGGTATTCGGCAACAATTATTTCAAGTGAATTCTTTTACACACGTAACAGGCCAAGGTCTTAAACAGAATTAGGTCAATGGGACAACAAAGAGGATAATTTTGTTTACAAATTCATAGAAAAACACCAGCGTATGTGGATGAAAAACGGTGGTATAAATAAAGATTGCGTAAATCCATGACGACGACGCATAGACGATAGCCGACCGCACTATTAGCTGTAAAGTATGAATGATTGTACGACGCCGTCATCGGGTCACAGGTAGTAAATAGCGTTGAGTAAACGTTATGACACGGTTGGGATTGGAACATATGGCCACCTGTGGGCGGCGGCAGCGGCTGAGAAAGGGCGCCGCCTACGCACCGTTGTATCCAGTCCGCCTCGTCTAGTTTTATACCAAGTTCTGAGTTACCGACCAAAATTATAATGACTACTGATAGAAAACTATAGACTACTAGCTTTTGCCCGCGGCTTCGCTCCCGTCAACTGACTATTCTACCCTACTCTACCCTACTCTACCCTACTCTACCCTGCTCTACCCTACTCTACCCTGCTCTACCCTACTCTACCCTACTCTACCCTACTCTATCCTACTCTACCCTACTCTACCCTACTCTACCCTACTCTACCCTACTCTACCCTACTCTATTCGATTTTTTCTCGCCGTAAAAACCATCCTTGAACATCAACGAACATTTTAAAAAAAGAATTGGCCAAATTGGTCCAGGCGTTGTTGAGTTATGCGCTTACCAACACATTTTGCGATTCATTTTTATATTATAGAAGATAGTTACTTATATGCCTTACTCATATTGTAATAGTTTTACTTTTAACTTTATTTTTTTCCAAATGAGTGTTTTACAAACGAACGTCACTAGCCGCAAAATCTAAATAAGGCTATACATATGTTCGCCTTGTTGACTTGCATGTTAACTGCCATAAATGGTTATCTTTCCGCATAAGAAGTAGAAGTCAAATAAACGATTAGGTTACTCTGAGATGCTTGTACTAACCTACAAGATTGCTAGACGTAGATATAAGGGACAAACTTAAATCAGAGCCCATGACGTTAATTTTTTAAAATCTAATATCAAGATGTTATGTAAAGAAAAAAATACGTAAATTCGTACTAGCCGTAAATACCGACAGGTAAAAAACAAGGGACCTAAAGAGAAGTGAGATTTCAGTGATCGTTGTTTGTACTAAACAGCTCACGTTTGCACTTACATATTGACACCGGCAGCTTGATAAGTCATTTATCATTTCACTGGGGTTAGCTTACATAGCATATCACCAATCATCACAGTTGTGTACTCTTCAGCCTTCACAATAACTATATATAATATATACTATACAAAAATATTGTACAAAACTTATATTTATTATATCACTTGGTAGTATTTAGTTCCTTTGTTAAACTTCACAGTTTAATTAAACAAATATCACTATCACTAGTAGAATCTCTTTCCACAAACTAGGATCAGCTATAGGATTTTTGGCACAATTATTTAATAAGATTCTTATTTTTTAGTCAGTCTTAGTAGTTTTTACAAATTATATTTGTAATAATATTGTTTAGTACAGAGCGACGTGCGCCCGCGCCGGATACACGCGTGACTAATTGTACAGAAAATAACTTCGTCAGCGGTGATACAGCGAGCGCCGTCACAGTTTCTTCTCAGAATCCATACTCAATACACTCATCAAAACATTATAATCGCTGCAATAGGGTCGGCAGAACAAAAAGCCCTGAGTATATTTAGGTCAAAATCCTTTAGATTATCCCTACGAATGTGAACCATATAACCAGCCCGCGTAAAATCTATGAAAACAGTTCCCTTTTTAACTAAGATCGTAGGTACTTAGAAGCCAGCCATAAAGTAGTTCATCAAACAGTGTATATTCACAACGTTCGATGGGTGTTCCCCAAGGTTCAATATTGGGCCCGATCATCTTCATGCATGAACACAAGACGGAATAGTATTTTTTTTTTGTTTTTTAGGTGGGAAATCATCTAATGACATGTCCCGCCCTTGGGTGGGGCGACAGTGCGTGTCAGACTTTTACTGATTAAAACCCAATACTGTTCCTTCTTTGCCTTCGTTCCGGGGCCCCGGAGTTCTCTTTCGCATAGCCCATGGCCCCAGTAGTCTTCGACCCTGCTTCTACGGTTTTGCTGACATTTCCTTGAGGCGCGCGTGGAACACTACGCACCGTCGACAACTTGGGCTCGGTCCGGACGGATACTGGACGGTCGGACGGCGAGCTACCCATTGCTCGCCGCCCGAAAGCCAGCGCCTACGGTGGCTGGAAATCAGAATCGGGATCCCGGCGGCAGGGGCGTGAGGGCCGTCATTTTTGGTAGCATTACTGCTTCGCAGTAGGAGGCGACCGCCTGTCACTCCTACTCGCTACGGACCATGGCGTATACTAAGGCCCGGCTCGAGAGATCGCTGCCGCCGATCACGAGGACACGGCGGTGCTCTGCCCACAGCTCTACCGTATATTCCACCGTGTCCTCCGGGCGGTCCACACAATGGTGATACCCAGGCGTTTCTTCCGCACGCATCCGGTGCAGGAATCTCCCGAACTTACCCATGTGCGGTAAGGACCTGCGTCATGCGGAAGGTAAGGACGCCATGTTGTCTTTCCAGCCACTCCTCAAAAAGGGGACTTACCAAGACGGAATGGTATGCAGTAAGGTGTCCAGATTTGATGTGCGTTTATAATTAGTGTGTTCACAACACACATCATACATGATCTGCCAGATGGACGCCAATAAGATTGTTTGCCTTAAAAACGACCGAAGTAAGACGTAAATTACTCTTTGCTTAAAGATATTCTTATTAGAAGCTGTTAGTCGGAGTATCGATAGAAGTTAATAGGTAATTAATTGACTCACTGCAAATAACTTAGGCATTAAATGTAAAGGAAACATCTAGTACTTGCTGTCTGTTCATTTAAAACGATGACCATTAGGGAAATAAATGAAAAGATAAATTAACTGAAACCAGTAACATACTAAAAGTCGGCTTTTATAAATTTTTAAACCGACTTTAAAAAAAGAAGGAGATTATCAATCTGATGATGGGATCCATGAGGAATCGAGGGAACTCCTCAAATATTATAGGCAACCGTATAGTTATTTTGGTATTTTCATCGAGGACTTAAGCATTTGCAGTCAAAAAGTAACATTTGATGAAGTGGAACTGATGAAGAAGACCAGAAATGACCAACGGAACTTCATACTCACATAGATATCACAATGAAGATAGTTAAGCGACTATGACAACACAAGCAAATGAATGGTTCTGAATAGTTATGTTGAAAATGATAATTATCATCAAAGTGATCTGAGAATTCACTCCGGAAGATAGGCACCGGAACTCCGTAATTAATCAATGTATCCTAGTCGTGTTTGGGCCTATTAGAATTTTCATGAGATGCACTTTGGCTATCGTAACGTAGGTATCGAACTGATCTGATGATGGAGCCGAAAGGTGGACACTTCATAATAAAACAATGTATCCTAGCAGTGTTTGGGTTAATTGGAATTGTCATAAGAAATATTTACTCTGGCTGAGACTCTGGCTATAAGTGTATCGCATATAAAAAGTGTGAAATAAAAAACTTTTTCCAAAAAAAAAAAACGTCTTCACTAAAACAATTAAAATAACTTTAATTTCGGAACTCGGTGTTAAATAAGAAACAAACAATACCGAGAAACACCGACTTCCGATATTAAAGTTATTTTGATCGTTTTAGTGTTTGTTTTAGTGAAGTCGGTTATTTTTTTTTTTTTGTAAAAAGTTTTTTTAATGCTAAAATTACCCTGAACCTTGATATCCAATTATCAACATTAGTTCTTAGTAAGAAGTGATACCTACTCTGAATTAAATTTAACTCTAGTGTAAATTTAATTCAGAGTAGGTATCACTTCTAAAAAAAAAGTACCTGGATAAATGAAGACTGTTCCTCCAAACATCGCCTGTGATAATGGATCAGAGGATGGTCCAAAGTGAGATTTTAGTTGTTTACTTATTTAAAGTCAAAACAAAATCTCGGGTTATCGAATTTACTCAAAGTGATACCTATTTTTTTAGTATTTTTCCAAGATACGACGCAACTTATAGGTCTTATTCATTTATTTTAATCTTATGCACTAGTACAAAAAAACTGTACAAAGGCGGACTTAATGCCTTAGGCGTTTACTACCAGTCAACCTTAGCTTATTAACACGCTTTTATTAGTTTCACCTGTATGTATGTATGTATGTTTGTTTGTTTGTAACCGACCCCTTTGAGCTCGATTTTGTCTCACTTTGAACGATCAGATTTAATTCAAACTTTGCACACCTGTCAAAGATCGATGACAATGCAATAATCCGATCAAAATAATATGGTGGTGGTATGGTGGTGGTGGTGGTGGTATGATAGTGGTGGTGGTGTGGTGGTGGTGGTGGTGGTAGTGTGGTGGTGTGGTGGTGGTGTGGTGGTGGTGGTGGTGGTGGTACTTACTCTTTCGGGCACTCAGTTCAGCACAACCTTATAAAGACTAATGTGGTAGTGGTGGTGGCACTGAGAATGAGGATGAGTGTGAACTTTCACTCATCCTCATTCTCAGTGCCGCCAACAGATTCGCTCCTATGATTATAATATCATGAAGAGTGGTGGGTGGGTGGTGGTGGTGGTGGTGGTATGGTGGTGGTATGGTGGTGGTATGGTGGTGGTATGGTGGTGGTGGTGGTGGTATGGTGGTGGTGGTGGTATGGTGGTGGTATGGTGGTGGTGGTGGTATGGTGGTGGTGGTATGGTGGTGGTATGGTGGTGGTATGGTGGTGGTATGGTGGTGGTGGTGGTGGTGGTGGTAAGGTGGTGGTATGGTGGTGGTGGTGGTATGGTGGTGGTATGGTGGTGGTATGGTGGTGGTATGGTGGTGGTATGGTGGTGGTATGGTGGTGGTATGGTGGTGGTGGTGGTGGTGGTGGTGTGGTGGTGGTGGTGGTGGTGTGGTGGTGTGGTGGTGGTAGTGGTGGTGGTGGTGTGGTGGTGGTGGTGTGGTGGTGGTGTGGTGGTGGTGGTGGTGGTGGTGGTGGTGGTGGTGGTGGTACTTACTCTTTCGGGCACTCAGTTCAGCACAACCTTATAGAGACTAATGTGGTAGTGGTGGCGGCACACTGAGAATGAGGATGAGTGTGAACTTTCACTCATCCTCATTCTCAGTGCCGCCAACAGATTCGCTCCTATGATTATAATATCATGTAGAGTGATTACGGATTGAAAATTCCATACCCAAGCATTAATGTGACTGACTGTATATGTAAATAAGGTTACACCTCTGTGTCTCACTGTTTATATTGGCATCATAGAAATCTTGAATATGTGTTCTTAACCGAGATACAATCAGAACACATTTGTACATATTAAGGGCGGTTGATAGTTAGCAAATCGAACTAAATAATTTATAGTTTAAAAAATTTAACTAAAAAATGAAAAATAAATAATAGTTTAAAAAAACTAAAAAAACACGCTTTTATAGAAAATCCAACTAAAAAAATAGAAAATAAAATTTAATAAATTTGGATTAAGAATAGTGTACATAAGAAATAAATGTATATTATTGTAAAAAAGCGTGGGGTGCTTATAATGTCAATAATTATGAACATTGTATTGACAGATGAGTAGAAGGATCATCACTTTGATAATATCTTAAAAAACACTTTGAATGCACCCGGACGGCGGACTTAATGCCTTAGGCGGACTTAATGCCTTAGGCGTTTACTACCAGTCAACCTTAGCTTATTTTCACTTTTACTGCCTTATTGGTCCCGACGTCCACTAATCTTATGTAACTTATGTATAAATTCTGAGTAACAGTCTAGATATGTAGAAGGGAATAGGTTCGTTCCCTACCATATAATACTTAAAAATACTGGCAAAAAATGTGAGTGCACTAAAAGTACACGGCTGCCTAACCCATTAGGGAATACAAGTGTAACCTTATTGGGCACACTATAATTATGGCGGTAAGTACCCTCTCTGAGGATTGACAGGAAAGACAACACGGCGTCCTTACATTCCACAAGACGGAGACCTCACCTGACATAAATTCGGGAGGTTCCTGCACTGGATTAATGCGGAAGAAACGCCCGGGTGTCACCATTATGTAGATCGCCCGGAGGACACGGTGGACTATACGGTAGAGGTGTGCCCCGCTTAGGCAGAGCAACGCCGCGCCGTATCATTGTGGGGGCGATCGGCGGTAGCGACTTATCGCGCCAGGCCCTGGTACAGGCCATTTTCTGGAGCGAGGAGGAATGGCAGGCGTCACCTCCTTCAGCGAAGCAATAATGCTAGCGTAGGAGGCGGTCGCGAGGGAACGGCCCTCACGCCCCCGCCGCCGGGATCCCGATCCCGATTTCCAGCCGGCGTAGGCATGCGGACAGCGAGCAATGGGTAGCACGCCGCCCTGCCGTCCAGTGACCGTCCGGGTCGAGCTCAGGTCGTCAATGGCGCGTGGTGTACCACGCGCGCCTCAAGGTCAGCAAATCGTAGGATCCCAGTAGGGTCGAAACTTGCTGGGACCATGGGTTAAGTGAAAGTGAGCCCCGGGCCCTGGATTAAAGGCATAGACGGAACAGGGTTTTGGGTTTTAGTCAGTAAAAGTCTGACACGCCCTCCTACTCCGCATAAGAGCGAGAGAACTCATTGGATGATTCCCCACCTTTAAAAAAAAGCGTATGCTTATAATTAGCATTGAACTTACAGAGAGAATCCTTAGCTCACACGATATGACCTCCAAGTTTGAAGACAAACCGGTGCTTCTGTAGGTCGAGTAAATTACGTCATTAATAACTCTAAACGACCAACTGATGATTCAAGTGTGATATCGTAAGCATTCTTTCGCTTATACAGTCACATTTGATGGCCATACGAACATTCAAATCATATCGCCCATTAGTCGCTCGGCCTTATGAGTAAGTGAAATACATATTAATATGTATAATAGACTTCATTCAATAGTGCGATGCAATGAGGAAAAGAAAAAGACCTCTCTACAGCTATTTGTTGGGTTTTTGTAATTAGGATATGTACCTACTTTGTTTGATAACATTTTTTTGTTTACACGAATACTAAACACAGACTTCCGTAGTATTAGTAACGCTGATGACGTCATATTTTAAGAGTACGTGAGTGTATTAGCATCGGGACTCATTTATACCATGATGCGCTTTCTGGGAAATTGATTAGTTAACAAGTATAACTGAACGAAGTACCTACAAAGTTCCGCAAAGCCTTCAGCGGGTTTCCTTATATCGACGATAACGGTTAAGGGGTGTACGAGCCGGGTCATCGACCGCTCCTGCTTACTTTGGCGGGCGCGGCGCCGGCCGCTATTCCCCCACGACATGGTACGCCATGTATGGCAGAGAATCCCCAATTAAAATATTGCAAGTTTTTTTTTACTGTAGAATTCTACTACATTTTAAAATCATTTGCGAGTTCTCTTAGCATTTTACATTTTATGTTGTCTAATTGACGTTTTTGTATAGAAATTGATTTTTTTTTCCTTCACCAAAATATTGCATGAATTTGATCATAAATTTTCAAGTGTTTTCAACATAAAACATGAGTTCAGATAATTTATATCCATTCATAAATAAGGATCATTCTAGCATGAAGTTGATTTCCTCGTTGAATGGAAAAGAAAATTAAATAAAAGTTAAATTAAATGGAAGAATCACAATAATTCAGTACCAATTATCAGATGCATGAGAGCAATAGCAACTAAATATAACCACAGGAAAGTTTTAAACAGGATTATTAATAAAACGAAATTAAGTATAATAAGTATGTAACATTGTTAGTACTAGAAATCAGTTTTTTAAATTGAATTTGATAAAGGTGCTAGCACCTTGAAAAGCTCAAAGTGAGCTAGTTAAATGCACAGCTGATTTAGAAGAGCTTTATGTCAATATTTATTTTATTTATTTGAATATTAAAAACACATAATGAAAAAAAAAAAAAAAAAATTGCAAGTGCAACCCCATTTTGTGTCCAGGCAATCTCTGCCCATTCCATTACAGGTTGCCTAGAAGAAATATCAAAGTGTGATAAGGCCACTAATTGTATGTTTTTCTATTATAAGGTCTCCTTTTGTAAAATGTAATCTTGGTGTACAATAAAGTAAATAAAAATAAATAAATAAATATAAAATGTAATATTATTATTTTTATGAATTTATTTATCTCTGGACCCTGAGGTCCTGGACCTTTGAAAGGCATATAAAATTATATTATTAATAAGTAGGTATAATCGGCCTTGTACTGTTCCCACTGTAGGGAGTCAGGCGTCCTCTCTAGGAAAGCAATACAGATTCTATAGTATTATAATAATAATATTTATAAAGCTGACAAGTTTGGTTGAATGAGCTAATCTCAGAAACTTATGGTTTGAATTGAAAAAATCTTTTAGTCAAAAAAGGGCTATTCAAGCCCTTTTTTGGAGGAAAGTTAAAGGCTTTAAAACGCCATGCTACAACCAAAAGGAGCAAAGCAGTAACCAAAGATGTAGGTGAAACCGTGGGGGTCAGCTAGTAACAGTTATTCAAATGTGTATTTCACAAAGGATATGCAGAGGTTTATGTCCTGGTCACAAATCCAGACTTCAGCCTGCTACTGAGAAATTCCAGGTGGGAATCTCAATAGCACCTAGCATAACCCAGGATTTGAACCCAGAACCTAATGCTATAATAAATAATACTAAGTCTACCTATGAATCGAGTATTATTTAAATATGCTATCCATTAATTAAAAATGGTATTCTTTAATATTGAATGCATATCCCTGTATCCAATTAATAAGAACCAATTGAAGACAAGTAAGTACTTCCAATGTTATCCTGAGGATTTTCAGAAAAAAATATTTCTCAAATATTCCTCGCTTCATAAAGAAGATGAAGTTGGCTGTTTCTTATCCTCTCAGAGATGACACTGTTTCAATAATAATTATCATGGATTTAGACAAGTTTTGAAGTATTTACGTACAGCAGTAGTGAGTATGTTCATGTTTTATTTTTAACTTACTCAAATGTGTAATAAAAAATTTATAATTAAAATTGTTGTTGGAAGTTGTCTTGGGGCAGAAAGTTCGAATACTTACAAATGTTTTGATTTTTTACAGCTTTTCTTACGAATTTATAAACAAAAGGGTCATGTTGATAAAACTTTAAGTAGGTACCTACTTAGGGAGTTAGTTGATAAAAGTGTAAACCACTGACTATTGGTAATATAAATTTTTAGACAACTAAGAGATAAGTATTATCACTTTCCTTCAAACTGGTTTTGTTAAATTACATACGTTTTAGGGCAAATAAACATAATTAGGTCGCTCGTGGGTTGATCACTCAGCTGAAGTTTACTTAATTTCAGATCAATAAGGAATACAAACATTGTTACTAAATATAATGCAAGAAACACTTACCAGTGCTTTTCCGTAATAAACGACGCTATATTATGGTCAAACACATTTTAATTCATTTTAAATAACAAATAAATGATCCCCAGTTCACAAAACGTACAAAATCATAAGAATGAGTGAATGAAGTAAACAGACTAATCATTCATGGGATTACTCATCATTCATTCCGGCTACAGGCTGAAAACTCAAAACATTCATTCAATATTCTGTAACTACTGTTCAGAAATTAAGTTTGTAAAGAATAAAAGCTTCAATAATGTAAAGTTTTTATATTTCTGAAGAATAAAATGATAAGTAATAATTAATATTTATTATTTTTTAGACTGATTAGAATAACTTCTAATTCATTTTCTTCCATTTTCATAATTTTATAGTAATCAGAAGGTACATGTTTGGCCAAACTAGAGGTTTTGAACGCTTTGTAGTAGCAAATCGATTTTGTGCTATTATGTTGGTTACACTTCGATCGTTCAGCCAATGAGACACTTCTGGCCTTTCTTCTTCGAAGAATATGGCCGACATTTTGATATTGCTGTCATGAAGATTTTTCAGTGACAAAATTTTAACTTTGTAGTTCTTCATGCACGGTTTTATGTTCCCAAATCGTTTTATTTTTTAATTGCTTAGACGGAGTGTAGTGTAAGCTATTTTATTTTTTGAAAATGGCAGCTGATCGCGAGATTGCTGCTGAAGACAGCATCAGAGTGGTTTGCCGATTTCGGCCACTGAATGACTCTGAAGAAAAAGCTGGATCTAAATTTATTGTGAAATTCCCTTCAGGACCCGATGACAATTGCATTTCTATAGGGGTAAGTGCAAATAATTTTATTGTCTATTGCTTTCCCCTATCATCGCCCTAAATTAGATCATGATGACTAATACATTACGAGTTGTTCACCTGCTACGAAATGGCCTTTCTTTTTCATTCCGCTTCGATGGTTATGATTATGATCGTGTTAATTTAAAGAATCTTGCCGAATAATCTCTGCCTAAGTACAAACGTCTTTGTTTTGTCGAAAATCAATACAAATACTTCCTCGACCTTGACCCGAGTTGGTATACCACGATTTTTTGTGACTTTATTATGTTTATTGTGCTAAAATAATTCATCTAATTTCGATTCCAAGATAAACAAAATATTCATACTTGATTAAGTCTTAGTATCACCCTCTTTTCTATTTATCCATAAAAACATCTTGTACATATACATGCTGAAGAATATAATTATGAAAATTAATATTCTTTCAATTATAAAATATGGATCAAGGGTTAACTAATTAGGTACTATATACTACTATGTGAATATTTTTTATTAGAAAGTAATTGAGTATAATCAAATAACATGCACAACCTAATAATTATGTTGTTGTATCTTGATATTATCAATGATTTAAATCTATATCAAGAATAGTTGGCCTCACTGACCCTACCATTATTACATAATTTATTGCATCCTGTAAACCATATAATTAGAACTGGATATATTCATATACAGTTATGATTGAACCATGTTTAATAAACATTTCAGTAAGTAATTATTTTCGCATCCACTAAATTCAAAACCTAATTAGAACTGGCACCTGACAATAGAAACCGCAAAGATAATGAGGGTAGTCGTAAAAACTTACTCATGCAGTTAGTATTTGACTGGAAATACTTTATGATCAAATTTTTATTCTACTGCTCTATGTAATTTATGTATTTTTCATGTCACATAAATATTGTTAATTTCCTTAATTCATTAAACCCCAAGCAAACACTGGCATTCGCTTGCTCATTGTCTTTCTATTGTGTCTCTAATTACAGTACTCAAAAGGTTAAGTCTTAATTCTTTATTGTACACAAAAACATAAATAGAACACTGTGATACAAACAGTTCATGTACAAAGGCGAACTTAACTCAGCAGCATGAGATTTCTCCCAGCAAAACTTTGAGTTATAGAGAGAGAACATATTCTTTCTATATTTCAATTAATAAATAATTATGAAACAAACAAATAATACTTGCCCAGCTTAAGGAACATGGTCCATAACTAGACGGTGGAGTTTTCAATAATTCATTTAGAAAGCAGTTCAGCATTTATTTTGTACCAAAATGTAACAACCTACAGTTTATTGCCAGTCTAGGTGATGATGTCAGATACTTATGTTGACCTGATTCATCTTGGGATGTGTGTTCAGTCTATCTACAGTATGTTTTTGCTTCAGACTTCACAGGAAATATTTTGCAAATGAGGTTTCTATAAATAAACTTCAATGTCTACCAACACCAATCAGTACATTGAACTTTGTGTAGTTACTAAAAGGAGAGAATTATTTGTAATGGCAATATATATAGATGCTCAAGTTGGTTTCAATCACCTACAAATATCTAAAGACAATATAGCATTATCAATAGTAAAATTCCTCATTAAAAGTCAGTAACAGACAAGAATGACTGTTCGTCTGAATGACCATGACTTGGAAACCTCTTTATAATAGCAAGCTACATCAAGTACTGTAAGGGAAGTGCTTGTTTAACATCTAATTTTAGAGAACACAAGTCTTGTTAACTTGACCATAATATTGATATCTTTGTTAAATCTTGTCTTTTAATTTTATGTGGAATAATGTATTTTCTTAAAGAAAATGATAACAATATAAAACTAAACGATCTTGATATTTTCATGTATGAAAGTCTCTGGCCTTCATACTACATGTTGCAATAATGACGTTTTCTTTTTCTAACCTGAAATTGTTTAAAACCAGGTGTAATAATTTAATATTTCAAGTTATTAAGCACATCTATAACATCCTAACATGTTGCATTCTGAGAATGTTTTGAACATTGTAAGGTCATTTGCATAATTGAAATACTTAGAAGTGAGTAACACTTCAACATTTAGAAGTCTATTAATCTTGCAAAACGAAATAGACCAAGACATTATTTTAGCATTATGTACAACAAATCGGAATTAACATAACAATATTAAATTGCTTGAGTCTTCAAAAAATTCATGATGTAGTTATTATATCATACATCTTATACCTATAGGTAATAAATATTCTTTACAATGTCTCGCACTGTACACAAGAGTTATTTAGAATGAAACTTTCATAATAGCATAGTATGAATTGTCTATTCAATTACTTCTACATCACAATAATTATATTTTCTACAATAAATTTAATGTAATTTATTTCTGTTGCATATGCCTTACTTTTTCGTATTTTTTGTAGGGTAAAGTGTATTTGTTTGACAAAGTATTCAAGCCAAATGCAACCCAAGAAAAGGTTTACAATGAAGCGGCCAAGAGTATTGTGTCTGATGTACTGGCAGGCTACAACGGCACTATTTTTGCATATGGACAGACAAGTTCAGGAAAAACACATACCATGGAAGGTGTCATAGGTATGTAATCCGTATTAAGTTGTGCATATTTCCTTTATGTTTTTGATTTATTTCTTATTCTTGTTTTCTGTTTTACAGGGGATCCAGGGAAACAGGGTATTATTCCACGGATAGTAAATGATATATTCAATCATATTTATGCCATGGAAGAAAACTTGGAATTTCACATAAAAGTGTCATACTTTGAAATTTACATGGACAAGATCAGGGATTTGTTAGATGGTTAGTACAAATAAATTTTTTAATATCTTGATATTTATGACAGGAGTGTCCATATCTGACTGAAAAAATTGTTGTTTTCAGTATCAAAAGTGAACCTCAGTGTTCATGAAGACAAAAACAGAGTTCCATTTGTCAAAGGTGCTACAGAAAGATTTGTGTCAAGTCCTGAAGAAGTGTTTGAGGTCATTGAGGAGGGGAAATCAAATCGACATATCGCAGTCACAAGTAAGTATTTGTCTAAGTTAAAGCAAGTTGTGTGATGTATGTTCAGTTATTAACCAACATTTTTTACTTCAGACATGAATGAACATTCATCTAGATCTCATTCAGTCTTCCTCATAAACGTTAAACAAGAGAACCTTGAGAATCAAAAGAAACTTTCGGGCAAGTTATATCTGGTGGATTTGGCTGGTTCTGAAAAGGTACTTATTATTCTAATAATTAAATATGTTGATGAATCAACCTTCACTAGTTATTGCATATTTAGTACATTATTATAAGGAAATATTATACATTATTTTCCTGGTCAAGTAAGCCAGAAATATTTATTTGGGAAAACGTTTTAACAGGTATCTAAAACTGGTGCTGAAGGTACAGTCCTTGATGAAGCTAAAAATATTAACAAATCGCTATCAGCGTTGGGTAATGTCATATCTGCATTGGCTGACGGAAACAAATCACATATACCATACAGAGACTCAAAATTGACGCGTATCCTACAAGAATCGCTTGGAGGTAACGCTAGGACCACGATCGTCATCTGTTGTTCCCCCGCGTCATTCAACGAGAGCGAGACCAAGAGTACACTTGACTTTGGTAAAAGGTATGTGATAGGGACACTATTTTAATTGTATTAAACCAGTACTATACAGAAATAATGAGAAATGAAACATAATATCAACAAAACAATCATTTCTATAGACCCATGTCCATTAAATAACATTTAGAATGATAATATTAAATAAATATAGGATCAAACACAAAGAAGTAGATACTCCACGTCAGTATTAGTCTCTTTACAATCATACTACAGGTTTTGTTTCCTTTGTAGAGCCAAAACCGTCAAGAACGTCGTCTGTGTCAACGAGGAGCTCACTGCTGAGGAATGGAAGCGTCGTTACGAGAGAGAAAAGGAAAAGGTGGGCAGGCTGAAGGGCAAGGTTAGTACTACAGAACATACAATACCTACATAGTAAAATTAAGTTGGCAGTGGGATTCTTCATTCTAATTATTTCAATTTATTAGGTCGAAAAACTAGAGGCAGAGTTGAACCGCTGGCGCTCAGGCGAGACCGTGCGGATCGAGGAACAGGTTAACTTGCAAGAAATCGAGGCCGTCACTCCCGTTACGTCATTCATTGAAGAGAAGCCACCTGCGGCGGTAAGTGATGAATCATTCTACAAACTATTGTAAGCTTGAGATATTATAGGAATCCACGTGACACAGATGAATGGTTTTAGATCAATAACAACTATTGTTACAGGAGACTTTATTCTTAAGAATTTTACGCCATGAAAATGATTTATGCCATTTTATACATAATGTTCGTCGACTACCATGTCCCATAAACTTCGAATAGAAGGTCATAATATACCAACCTTATTCGTGTCGTCCTTCGAAAAGGTCAGGTGCGCAGAATGCGCCGCCTGTGAGTGAGCATGTATTGTATCAGAAGTTATCAGATGAAATTGTTTGGGTCATAAATAAATACTTTCCGTAATATTTTTGGTCTAGTTTAATACGTGATTGAAATAGATAGAGAGAAATAGATTACTGGAGGAAAACATCTTTACGAAATAGGTATCATAGAACCAAATAATTCGAAACATACTCTATGGAGTTCCGTAACCGAAATTATCTGATATCCGAAGTAAAAAAATATCCGTAACCATAATTAGTTCCGTAATTTAAATAACAGGTTACGACAGATTACAAATAAAAGTTAAATCTTGCTATTTTTATTTTACCTTTATTATTTTAAAATTCTAATATCCGGAACTGAAACTAGCTGATAATCCGAAATAATTTTATATCCGAAACCGGTATAATATTATCCTTATATCTGTATCCAGGTCCCAAATTCCTTATCCATAATATCATAGATTCAAAGTACAATATTGGCATACATTTTGTAATATCTACCAACCAGCTTTGGACCCGTCCACTCCTTTTTGCAAAGAGCCATTTGCCCTCATTGTATTCATGTCAGGCCTAATCAAAATTTTCTCTTTAGCCGGTGCCAGTTGCTGTATCTAGCGCAGTCGAAGATGCGGCCATGCAGGGCAAACTGGAAGCCTTGTACCAACAGTTGGATGACAAAGACGAGGAGATCAACCAGCACTCACAGCTGGTGGAGAAACTCAAGGACCAGATGATGGAACAAGAGGAGCTCATTGCCTGCACAAGGTAATTTATTTAGGTCTTTTCGTGGCTCTTTTATTTGTCATGTGTGTTTTATAATAACACTAGCTTTTGGTAGCGGCGTCGCCCGCGTGTAAGTCCAAGAGCATCCTAGAGGAATATACTACAGGGATAAAAGGATTCTATTTTCAAACAAACAGACTTTCTTTGATTTTTTTTTGGACTTTGCCAAAGTCTGGTAAAAATTTAATATGTTTTTAGCAGTGTCATGCATGATGCAACGTCATTATGATGTGCGAATAACGAGCTGATAAATGTTTTTTACACAACTGATAAAAAATGTGTTAATATCTGGAAATACTTGAACATCTTTTGAGATAATTATGTTCAATTTCTATTCTGGTAGTGATGTTTTGGTTTGAAGGCAAAATAGAGACATGATACTTATAACAAGCAAAGTGCAAGTGCACTTATCCCATCTGCTTTCTCTTGTAAAGGCTGCTTCCATGTTTTTATATAATACTAGCTTTTGCCCGCGGCTTCGCTCCCGTCAACTGACTCATCTATTCTACTCTACCCTACTATACCCTACTCTATTCGATTTTTTCTCGCCGTAAAAACCATCCTTGAACTTCAACGAACATTTAAAAAAAAGAATTGGCCAAATTGGTCCAGGCGTTGTTGAGTTATGCGCTTACCAACATATTTTGCGATTCATTTTTATATTATAGATTACCGTTTTTATTCTGATAAATTCAATATTCTATTCACAACAGACGCGACTACGAAGCCCTGCAAGGTGACATGAACCGTATCCAGCAGGAGAACGAGGCCGCTAAGGAGGAGGTTAAGGAGGTGCTCCAAGCGCTCGAGGAGCTTGCTGTCAACTACGACCAGAAGTCGCAGGAGGTCGACAGCAAGAGCCGCGAGTGCGACCAGCTGTCCGAGGAGTTGCAGACCAAGCAGGTCAGTAGCATAAGTACTAAAAGTTGATATAGGAATGTGTTAGTATATTAATCGTAAAAAAAAAACAGGTCTTCAATATTTAACCATAAGGTAGCAGAACCTCAGGTTAGCTGGAACGACAATCTTCGTATAATAGCCGAGGATTGTGGTAAAAAAGAAAGAGTATTGGATGTCTATATTCTGATAATGATCAAATTATTTTTTCATGTTTTTCATGTTTATAGTGCTATACAGATATTGTTGTGTACAAGTGATTTACAATATTTAATTGTCCTCAGAGTGCTTTGGCTAGTGCGACATCCGAACTCCAACAACTGCGTGACCTCTCAGCTCACCAACGCAAACGAATTGCCGAACTGCTAACGAACCTTCTTCGAGACCTCGCGGAGATCGGTGCTGCCGTCGGAGGCTCGGAGCTGGACTTCAAACTGAACGTGGACACTGTGGGCAAACTTGAAGAGGAGTTCACTGTGGCACGTCTTCACATCAGCAAGATGAAGAGTGAGGTGAAGAACATTGTGCAGCGATGCCATTCACTCGAGTCGGCCAACATCGACGCTAACCAGAAGGTCAGTGAACATTTTCTTTCACATTATTATTACTTTTCTCATTCTAGTGTTGAACCTGACTACGATCCTATAAGTGCTGAAATTAAACTACTTGTAAACCGTACAGGTCAAGTTATAATTTTATCAGGTGACATACATGTATTGATAAAAGTTCTTTTGTCAAACAGAATTAAGACTTTCACGGTCGTGAAATCATTACTTCCCATAACTTGGGACCATATCGAGTCTTTTCAGATAGAACATATTAAGCGATTCGCGTTTTTTGTAGGAATAGGTTTTTCCTTTCATTATTAATAATTACGATGTTCTTCCTAAGGGAATCTCAAAGCGGATCTTAAGGAATGTCTTTCCAACAGATTGAAGAGTACGAGCGCTCGCTGGGCGAGTGCAGACTCCTGATCTCGCAGCACGAGGCGCGTTGCGCGTCGCTTGCCGAGTCCATGCGGGAGGCCGAGAACAAGAAGAGGCAGCTGGAGGAGGCTGCCGATGCTCTGCGCGAAGAATGCGCGCGTCTGCAGGTATGTGGACCACTAACATGGTAAACTGTCGTTTTCAGATCCTCCTCGCTCAGAGCTGGGTTACAGGCCTCCTGTCTGTCAGTAAGAGTAGGGCGTAATCAACACACGGGCACAGTGCGGGCCGGTGAGCCCCATGTCATATCATGCCTATATAATTCCTAGTTCCAGATTTATGAATCCTCCACTTTTCACGGTTAGTCGCTATGGAAAACCAACACCTAATAAAGCTGTTTAGTCCGTTTCATCTTCACCTAGGTCTTCTACAGCGTCTAATAATAAAATACGTTAGTTAATACAACATCCGCCCTCATTTGACTTGTGCAGGCGGCAGAGCGCGTGCAGCTGGCAGCAGCCGAGCAGCGCGCAGACTCGCAGGTGCGCAGCGCGCTGGAGGCGCAGCTGGAGCAGCTGCGCAGCGCGCACGCCACGCAGCTGTCCGCTCTGCGCGACGAGCTGGCGGCGCTGCAGCGACACCACCAGGAGCTCAAGGAGTTAGTACCTACACAATACTACAAGATTTATGTACTATGAAGTTGGTAGTGTCAAATTACATTCCATCGAGCTATGAGAGTGATGAAAAGGGAATGAGTGTGTTTACACGCACACATGGTTAGCCTCCTGTGAGATAAAATAATAATCATTAACAAGCCGAAATACTAACATGTATTTGTTTGTTTGCAGTACCTACCAGGAACTGACACTGGCTCGCCAGCAACTACAGGACGACTACGAGAAACTGAAGCGCGAGGAGGCCGACAAGTCTGCCAAACTCAAGGAACTCATGTTAGTGTCTCGCTCACCGCGCCGTACTCTCGATAAAGCCGAGAAAGAGGTTGTCAATCAGCAGATGGTGCTGAAAGAGGAAGGCGATATCTTTAGGGATTACATCATATCGCCGAAGAGGGAGAAACTAGGATTTGCATATGGAATGGGCCTTGATATTGAGAAAGCTTCCATCAAAGAGGAGAAGTCGCTCTCGGCAATCCCCAAGTCCCCTGTCCGCCACTCCTGCAACATCCACCCCCTCCAACTACATCTACTTATATCTGTCACCATGATCCTACTCACCCATCGTTACCCACAAATTGTTGTTTTGGTTTAAGCTTCGTTACACGTTTTCTGTGATATAAATGTGGATCTCTGGACACCAGACAATATTTTTTGCAGTGCCTTTAATGACATGATCAGCAATAATTCAATGAGAAATCAGAATTGGTTTTAGGTGGCATGTTATTTTATTGAAAATATGTCGAATGGGACCAGCTCAGGTTGCTAATTAAATTCCTTGTATGGATTGCTGAACAAAATGTTGACTTTAGCTCAGTTTATCATTTTAATTTGTCTGAGAGATCCATATATTTATTTGATGTAACAATAACGACGCTATCACGTTCGCAACTGGCTTACATATTACTAAAGTATAGCAATAGTACAAAATACCTAGATCTGTTATAATTGTAATTTAATGTAAGCCAGTTGTACTTATTGTTGTTTTGATATTCAAAACGATAAGTTCATATTTTTTTATGCATTTTTGGCGCTTGGCTTTGAAGATGAATCATGACACTAGTCGATAAAGCATTTAATGCCTAGTCAATCATAGATTTATTTTATAATGATTATTTTGCTTGTAAGATACTTAAAATATTTGAATGTTGTAGTTATTTGCTATATTGTAGCATGTTCTATATTAACGTTCGTATTTATTTTTTTAGCATGAAGTTTTTCGTAAGAGTACAGTCAAGTCAGCAGTATAATTAACTAAGCTATATTCTACAGTACAATTCGTTATAAATTATCGCGTTGTGATTATTTCGGTTGTTAACTTTATTACGATATGCAACATTTGCGTGAATGAACGGCTGCGCGCCTTCTAAGCTGTTGTTATCAAGTCACACTGCCTTACTGCGTTGTTAACAATCAAATACATATTTGTACAGTTGCAACTTTACTTCAATAGATTTCGTTTTATAAACTGTGTTCTTAGATTTATTTACACTTGGAATAGTGTAAAGTTACAAATAATAAAACCTTTAGTCGTCTGTTACTACAGCTTGTATTGCTGTAATACGTAAATTATCAACACGTACTGTATAGATCGTTGATGCTTGCACAAATTATTAGTCGCAAATATATGAAGCAGCATATTAAAATGATAACATAATTCAATATTTTCATGTAAATATAGCTGTAAATAACCCTGTTTGTATAGAGAGTCGGCGAGTAATATTTTTATCAAGATATTTTTTTATACAATTTGAAAACCGTTATTAGCTAACTCCTACGGATATTATCGTGTTTCGGTACTATAGTATTCATCTTACTGTTTGTCCATATAAGATCTCGTATACTTAATTAAAGTTATTAGAGAAAATTTAGACGATAGATAAAGGTAGGTATTTTAAAGTTAATGTTAGACGCCAGGCGAAATGGAACCATTTAGTAATAATTTCATTTACAACTGCCATGTCTGTTCTAAGGCATTTACTATTAAGACCCATTTTAGCATTCCTTCAAGCATTTACCACATATGATTATTAATTAAACCGCATTTAACTGATAATTTAAAATTGCATGAAACGTTTTTCATTCAACTCTAACATTTGCCATCTATTTAGTATTCAATTGCATTTTACCACATTCCATTGTTCCTAGTGTCCATGTCACTTCCCTAGTCTGTGTGCACTCGAACTGCCGAAGAGTGATTATCGCCTCCATGTGTTTAAGATACCCTAAATAAAACATTCTTTAACGGTTTCCAAAACGATGTATCAAAAGTTTAATAAACGCATGTAACTTAAACACACTAGGCGTACCTTTGGTCTAGCAATAAAATTGATGCAATATTTAGAACATCCCTATCTCAATACACTCTTCTAGATTAAACTGCTTGAAAGAAGCGACAACGTATATGTGTTACACATTGTTATGATCGATGTAAGTACGATGTAGACGTAGTGCGAGGTCTTGTAACGCCTTACGCTTTTTACTTTTGAGTTATCATTTTATTCCGCACGTATCCCATTCATATTCATTCTGCCGAGGGTTGGCATTTTCTAAAACATACGGCCTAAGTACAAGGAGCGGCGATGTATATGGATGGGTGCGTGCTGGGACTTAGATAGCTCACATCTGTTCGCAGGTAATAACGGATGAACATTAACTATCATTGAGTTCTTTAGTTTTTAAGCGTTCTAATGAGAGATCTATTGTTGTGTAGTCAAAGCGTGGAGCGGCGTGAACAAGCCCGCGCTGACCTTAAAGGATTGGAGGACACAGTGGCCAAGGAGCTGCAGACACTGCACAATCTGCGCAAGTTATTCGTACAGGATCTGCAGGCGAGTATAATTAATATTGTGATCACTCTGATTAATCTTGTTAATTTATCTTTTTCCTTATCATTTTTATTAACTTTATTGCATCGCGCAGGCAAGGATAAAGAAATCCAACAACTCGGAAGAGGGCGCCGAAGAGGAGGGCGGCTCGTTGGCTCAGAAGCAGAAGATCTCGTTCTTAGAGAACAACTTGGAACAGCTGACCAAGGTGCACAAGCAACTTGTGCGCGACAACGCAGACTTGCGTTGCGAAGTGCCCAAGCTTGAGAAGCGTCTGCGAGCCACTATGGAGCGCGTCAAAGCGCTGGAAACAGCACTCAAGGTAAGCTATAGTGTTACAATCAGGCTTTTGTTAGAAGAATCAATATATTTATTTATTCAAGAGTTTTACTTTTGTAAATTGTGACTAACTAGTATCTCTTTTTTTCTGTTTGCAGGAAGCGAAGGACGGCGCCATGCGTGATCGCAAGAGATATCAATTTGAAGTTGACAGAATTAAGGAAGCTGTTCGTGCAAAGAACCTCGCACGGCGAGGCCCACAAGCCCAAATCGGTAAATGGAGTTTTAATCTAACATGTTACACCTCACTACAAAGGTAGGAAAATATGAACTATGCGACTTTTTTCAGCGAAACCCATCCGTGCTGGTGGTGGTCACCTGGTGGGCGGCGGAGCGCCCGGCGTGGTGCGGCCAGCGGCGCCGGCGCAAGATATCAAACGGAAGTCCATCATTGTGGGCGCCAGAGGTAACTATATTCATAATAAAAGCCCTAATTACAGTGAAAAAAATGACAAGTCATTACACGATCATTATTCACTTTGTTACAGATGAGAGTTGAAGAGATAGCCGTTACATCATAGAGAATTTAAATGAAACTTCATAGATGTACCTTACAGGGGCGACGAAAATAATTCTTTTAGAAACATAACCATTATTATAACTATGTGTTTATGGAAAGCCTAAATAATAAGTGCAACAAAAAAAAAATGAAAAATATTGGTAGTATTCTCTTAGGCTTAATGTTTTGAGCTACCTAATATTAAAGTGCACATGGATTTAGAACAGTTAATAGCTTTCTGCGATATAATATATCAGGTTTCATATAAATTCGATATAGTACCAGTTCTAAAATAAAAGTATTACGGTTGAGCAGACCGAAGCTTCAATGGTCTTTTGATGTTGCTATTTTTAAATCAGATATAATATTTTTTATGAAATGACAAAAAGTATTAATTTAGTTTCTCATTATGGATGCTTAAACTCGATTAAATGGTCGATGGACTTAGAGATTATTTATCTGCTTGAGAAAGAAATGCGGCATACTGAGACGTGAGCAATCATTCAGTACAAAGACATACCGAGCCAGTTACCAATTTGTGTGAAATAGATGGGATATACATGTCCTCATTTCTTTCTCATATGGATATAAAACAATGATTTCCAAGATGCAATATCTCGTTATCTTTAAGAATATGCTGTGAATTAATTGCAGAATTGCATATGCTGCCGCACAAATAAAATAAAAACAAAAAAATTAAAAAAATATATTAATAATATGTATGTTACTGTCGGCGTTGTTATCAATTCCACGTGTGGTGGCAAATGCAGAGCAGTGTGCATCTTCAATGTGTAGTTGTAGTTTAAGCTTCTTTAATATATATTTTTATATATTGTGATAAGCGTTGATATGCCGACATGCGAGCATTTATTTAGTTAACGAAACGAAAACCTATATGTTCACAAGGTGTCATGGGTGATAACGAGAAGGTTCATAATAATTCAGATACATAAAGCTTCAGGTATCCGCTCATACCCGGTGAGTTAGCATTGGTTTCACGTGCGTGTGCCTGGACGACTTGCTGCAACAAGCAAGTTCTCTGTCACTAGGCACGGTCTGCGCCACTTTGACATGCGATTCGATATTAGTGGGTGATTTTTGTATTCAATTATGAATATGAAAATCTCTTTCAACTAATCACATTTAGCTCCAGTGAAAGATTAAACTGTAACAGTACGTTTGTTACTGCTTATGAAACATAATACACACACATAGTTGTTGCATATTGTAGGTTATCATTCATCGCACCTTTCGCTTAGTCCCTCCTACTGCGCGTCACCTTCACGTTAGCTTGTGAGCTGTGATGTTTTTTTAGCAAATATTTTACTTTTGTATTGCGTCTTTCTTGTAACTGTCTCAGTAGTAATTTTAGTCACTAAGTTACAATATCGGCTCTTATAATATAGTCCGTATCAATTAAGAAAGTATATTTTTAATGAAATGTATGGCATGTTTCACTTCGGATCACCGTCTGACATCTGTTCACATGAGAAATAAATAATATTTGGAAGAAAAAAACAGCGTCTAACATAGTACCTATGTTTGGTTGGTTTATAAAGTTCTCTATTTGCTTTAGGATGCATCAGCTTCGCAGTAGATCTGTAACTTATATAAGTACTTATAAATTAATCACGTCGGATCGCAATCCGATAAAGGCTTGCTACATTTGACTCGGAGCAGTGTAGTGCCCACGTGGCTGCGTCCCATGAGGAGTTATGGAACTATAGCCGACTAGATGTCCAGAAAACCAAAGATGAATCACAAGTTTTAGATTTATTGTTCGAGATTACTTACCAGCTGAAATTTAATGTAAGCCCCGAATTACTCAATGGTTCCAAAGCTCCTTAGTGTGTTGCAATACATTTATATCGTTTAGATGTAAAGTTGTAGTAAATTATTTCACACTTAATTTAGATACATGAATTTTATCATATTTTATTTATTGTATTACATACAACTAAATTATCTCGTTTGTTTTCACTTTTGAAGTGTAATAAATGCGCTTTTTATATACCTCTACTTACATTATTTTAAAATCATGATCAAATACCATATATTTTGCATTCAAAATTAGAGATGCCTACAAAGATGCATTCCACGAGGAAAGCACATTGTATCTTTGTTAATCTTTAAGATAGTTGTTTTGTTAAAATGTAGTTAAAGAGGCTATCCTCGGTTTCCACTCGCCTGTTGCATAGATACTAGCCGGCGCTCGCCGCGGCTGGCCAACCCCAAACCGACAGGCTTGCCTTTGCACCAAGTGATTTAGTTTGTATTGACATCTTTTGTATCATGTATTTTAATATATGGGAAATTCTCAGAAAGAGTGTTTTCTTGATTTTTTTTATTTATTATGAAAATAAAATCATGAATTTATTTGCTAAAGCGGTTTTTTATTGAACTTAGCTTAAAATTACCCTTCAATCGATTGGTTATAATTATTATTGGTACGAATGTGTCAGGCAAAAAAAAATTAACAGCAAGAAATATAGACCGTTCCGTCTACTAATCGTACTATGCGCAAAGCATCGAAGGATCACGCAATGTCAACCGCTTTCAAAAGCGATGTGTCATTCCAGGACATGGTCTAGCCATGTGCCAAATTTTATACAAATCCGTTCAGCCGGTCGAGCGGTATGGATGACACAAGCTTGACCACGAACACGGGTTTGAATTTTGATAACACAATTTGTCAAATTGTCACTAAATATCACAATTTGTCGGGCACTGGTTCAAAAGTTACAAAGATTTATAGGTGGCCGACCTGCAGGGCTATTGGCTAACTTTTTCAATAACAGACAATTTCATAACATTAGTATTACGTACCACATCAAGTGAATAACACACTACGGTGGAAATCAGTGCATTTTACTCACACAGATTCACTCTGTTTTCATAGTCCGATCAGAAGCCAATACAACACAACCAGAGAGAGATTAAGCTCAGGACTAACGGCTTTACGTTCTTTCTGTGGCACGGAGTTGTCATATCACCAATTTCCAAACTCCGGGCTGCTGCAGCACCTTTTACCTGACCCGGGAATCAAACCTAGGACCCCACACTCAACAGTATGTTCAAGTACGAGCGTAACGTACTCAATCATTTTATTATGCGGCAATGAGATCAGTATCCACCCTTACGTTGTTGAAACTTCAACGGTCCGGATTAAGCGTTTCGCTTCGTCGTTTATACCGCGTACATCGAAGGACTAGAACAATTTGCCTGCTGCGGTCTTCCTGCCAACTATAATTTAGGTGTCTTCAAGGCTAGAGTAAATAGGCTCTTAATAAACTAGTGCGCCTCATCATCAATGATTGCATCACTGCTTACCATCAGGTGGGATCGCAGTTAAGCACTGGTTTATATAAATAAAAAAAAATCATGATTTTTTTTAGAGTATGCAGACTTATAACGTCAAAAAAAAAACAGTAAATACCGTGATGAAATTATTTAAATCTGACCAAAAATGACGAAGATACAGCAATTTTAGTGTATTAGTTCCAGAAACGCGCCAGAGAATGAAGCGACTTGCTGTGACGTCATCTGTCATGATCGGTCTCCACCGGCGAATGAATACGACCAAGCCGTTCGTCGCACGGATCATGACAGATGACATCATCGTAAATAGTATAGCATATTACAAAGAGCCAAAGAAGAAAAAAAAAAAAAAAAAAAAAAAAAGTACTCTGTGGTCCAGCGAGAGCGCGCGTTTCCAAGTAGCAAGCCGTTCAGAAAAACTTTAATAAATCCACCATTTCTTGACAGATTTTAATAATTTAAAAAATTAAATGCTCAGTACATTATTACACATAGGATGTAGTTAGTAAAATCGGTTTTACTATTATGTGATTGATCCTCACTGGGAGTTACTTTTTGACCTCAGAAAAAAAACTTGAGAAATACGTGACCGTAGGCTAAAAGAGCAGGATGGTTCAAATGAGTTACTGCGGCCAGAGCAACTGAAGGAACACTGTCATAGCTGACAGTACCTCTTGCTCTGAGAAGTTATTTGATTACCACCAAAAAAGTCCGAAAGAACGAGTACGAACTAGCATCCTACTTACTGAATATAGTTTGTCCAGAATCAGTAACTAAATCGATTCCAATTTTGTTTTTTTATTGTATTTTCCCAAAAATATTTAAAAAAGGTTGAAAGTTAGTTAGACACCAACGACGATATGTGCCTATCTGCTATCGCTCAACAAAGGTCACGGCGAGTCATAGCGGGCGCGAGCGCACAGTGCGCTGCGCGGGGGTGAGACGACCCGTCAGTCGCTCTAGGGATGTCGGCAGTGATGAAAGATATCGATATTTAAAAAAATATTAATATCGGCTCGATATATCTAGGAAAAGACATCCATATATCGATCAAACTTTACACGATGGCGTAAGTTACTCTTTTTCTTGTGTGACGTTACATAGACTGACTGTATGAATAACGCGTAGGCGTAGTGTAATAGGCTACAATAGCATTGTATAATGTAGAAGCACTTTGTTTTTCAAATTTTGTGAATGTGAAGTACCATGGAGCATTTTTATTAGGTTACAACTTGTTTGACATTACGAGCATGGCAGTTGAGAGTTTGTCATGCTCACCCAAATGTCTCGCTGATGGTGGCACATGTTGTTGGGTCATTCAGTTCCCTTCAAAATGGTTGAGCTGAGTGGGGCTGATGCACGCGTCATGCTCGTGAACGGGTGCCGTCAGTTGAGACTGGTCATCTCTTTGCTGCCAGTGACTTAATTTCAATTTCAATTTTTTTTAATCAGTTTTTATTTTATTTTTTATTTTAATTATTATTACTTATCTACATTGTGCTCACATATTAGAAGCGACAAGAAATATGTAACCAAGATTTATGTAACTCATAATATGATTTAAAAGACTGTCCATGGAGTTTCTTGCGCGTTCTTCTCCATAGAGATCTACGCTTTGGAACGTGCAATTTAGCTTCACTTGTATTTTTTTTTTGACTGACCAACATTTTGACAATTCAAAAGTGCCTGTAATTGGTCTATTTGAAACAAATGTTTCTGATTTCTGGCTTTTACGAATAAAGAACGTAATAATAATTACCTACACTTAACCATTGCAACAGTTCAAAGCCTGCAAGTGTGATGGAAAATGTAATCAGTAGTAAAAAAACACTAAACGGCGCCGGCGCGTGCGCGCTTCGTGACCATGTATTTCTACGGACAGTCCGGTAACATAAGCTTCTAACTGCGATTTTAGTTTTGAAATTTTGTACATAGAGTCTTTACATAAAATACTAGACAGGTGTTTCAGGTTTCGCATATACTAAAACTAATGTTGTATAATGTGTTCAGTAAAACGCAGTTACGGGCGTAACTGATAAGATATTTATTGAAAAGAGTTTGTCAAGATCTGAATCTACTCCCAAGAACTAAAAGTCGAGATGAATATCCCCTCTTTTCCTTACACAGTGATTATTTCAGATTAGTAAGGAGAAAATAAAATACATTAGCTATATGTATTATGTTTTAGTGATATATATATATAACATTTCTACATCCTAAATAACATGTATAAAATATTCATTATATTAGCTTGTGTAGCTCATTACGAAAACCTAGAGATGATTATGTATGAAACGCTTACGGATATGTCACCGGAACAGTGCAAACGCTGCTAATTTTTTTTCTAAATAAGCCGCGATTGTGTTGGAAACTAATGAATTTGGATGACATTTATCGTATACAAGCTTCTGCCAGCGGCTTCGCTCGCGTGAAAATAGGTTTCTCCATGCAAACTTTTGATCCCCGTTTCTTCACTTTAGGGAGTGAATTTTGGAAAATTGTTCGCCTACATCATAAAAGGAAGCCTTGTGCAAAATTTCACGCTCCTAGTCCTAATATAGTAGTTTCGGCTGTGCGTTGATATGTCAGTCGGTCAGTTTCTCTTTTTATATATGTATAGATAAAACTATTTTTTCATAATATATCGAGAAATTATAATCTAATAAAGATTTATTACAATCATACAGAGCCTGCAGTTTTCCGGTGTCATATATAAAATATGCGTTTACCACGTGTCATATTTATAATATCTACAATAAGCATATAACACAATTTAATTTGAATTTATCATTTAAGTTAGGTACTTTAACAATATAAACCTCAGAAATATACGTCAAACGTACCAGCTACATAAAACAACTCTAGGTTCCCAACAATAAACATCTGAGTACATACAAATTTTATAAATTCCATTTCTATTTACTTAATATTATTATATTATTTTGTTATCTTCGTAAAATATCGGTTTCTGTGCTACGCAAATATAACATTACAAGCCCGATTAAAACCCATATTATAAATAGATAAGTCAATCTTCATTAATACATACAACATTTTTTTAAATAAAAATAATTTATACTTTTAGTTGCTATCTATAACTTAACTGTGCAGTTTCTAAAAGTCAGTTTACTTTGGAAATGTACTCATTTTCACATGTTTCACGTCTTCCAAATAAGTGGTGGTTAACTAATTTGACTGATAAATTCATTTGAATTCTGTTTAATTTCGGATAAATTTATCTGATGGTTAGTGCATATCTGGACTCTGGAAACTTGCCTTTATACGCCTCCACGAAAGCGTACTGCCATCATAGTGCGTTGTACGAAGAAATAGAATCATTCGATTGTTGGCGATCAAGTGGGTTATTTAAACCATTCTCTTTGGTAGTAGATGAAGTTCTGAAATTAAAAACATAAACATAAAAATAAAATAAAGGCCGTATGACACGTCATGCCGTTTTTCTTTCATATAATATAGCTTACTCATTTTTCTATTATTCGTATTAAAAAGCAACTTTATTTAAAATCACTTCTACTTTAACCACACACTAATAGAAATAATTTTTCGAATCCGTTCAAAATGAAATAAGGACACCTTTTAAATTTAGAGGAAGTGACAACTGTAAAGTAACAGAAAAAAAATGCACAAACTGAAATGTGACGTCATCACCATTAGTTTAAGCGTGTTTACAAAAGAGATAGCGACATGTTTCCACCACGCTCCCACTCATCCCATCCTTATACCAATATTAGAAATGTTAATTTCTGCGTCATTTAACAACTAATTTCGAGGCTGTTTTCATAGAAAGATTTCTTATTATAGTTGTTGTTTATTTTATAATATTATTATATTGAACAACGAATAACAATATTATAAAAAAATTAACACACACATATACTACCTAATTATCTTTTTAAAACCGTGTGGTCGGTTTTCATTGCTTAGCAGTGACCGTACAATATAAAGGTAATGCATACGAACCCAAAGAAAGGTAACAAGGTGATGAGTTGTGCGCGGTTAGTACAGTCCCTTAACTCTGGAAGCACAAGAAGTATGTGTCGGAGATACGCCTGGAGAGCTACTCGTCGCTGTTCGACCAAATGGGCATCCTGAAACATTGGAATTAAAAATTAAAGCACTTACTCAAAGTCAGGCCTGGCGCACTCCATATTGTAGGTATATAAATGTGCCTATGCCGCGCGGCCTTTCTGGCAAAACTAATTCAGTAATGTCGCGCTAACAAAAAATATTTTCGAATTATTTATCGAATAATTTTTCACGTAAACGAGTCAATAACCTTAAAGATCATTCAATATAAGTAAGTACGAGTACAGAAATTTCACTCTTCGAAAGAAAATATACGAATATAAACCAACTAACAACGTTCCTAAAGTTCATAATACATTGCACGTCCCGGAAGTGACCTTCATTATATTTGCCTACCGGGCGTAGTTGCGCTCGTAACGAATCAAAATTAGGCGTGGGCAAATTGTGTCATTTTTGCGATTGGAACATTTGCATCTTAACCACTGAAATGTTCCGGAACAGTGATATGTATCAATTATAATTTGGTACATCGACTTAAAAGATACAAACTGAACATTTGGAACATCGGCCCAAATTAATCGTGATCTGTTACGTCGAGTCAAAGTCACGCTGATACAGAGAAATATTAGACGATATGGAACATCTGGAACAACGGCTCAAAATATACAAACAGACACTGACTGTTATCCGTATGTATGTAGTTCCGACTGACCGAGAACTATGCGGCATTCGGTTCCGACCCACTGGAACTAACCTACCACTGGCCTGGCACGCATCAAGAACCATCGATATCCGATATCCGGAGGGGGGTGATGTAGCGACATCTATGGCGTCACATAAGAACTCATCCTGCATCGCGCAATTAAAGTTCTCCGCGCGATTGGAACATATAGAACAGCCCGAAATTATCTATCGGGCAGTTGCCCACCAGACATAACACCCGTCCCGGGGATCCTCCCTTTTCAACGGAGGTTTGCAATACTTTACACTCCGTTCCGCCTACCTCCAAAGGATTAACGTTGTTAGTAGGTTTTTATTAGCATGTTTTCTTTCGAAGAGTGAAATTCCCGTACTTGTACTATAACTTATTCTATGTTAAAGTATTCAAATCGTTAGGATTTACTAAAAAAAAGTAACGGGAAGAGGCATGCATACGAAAAGGTTCTCGGTCTACCATTTTTCAACTTTAATACTAAGGACAGAGGTGTTGACCATTTTTTTTATTTTATCCTTATACCCATACTTATAAGTAATTACCCGTTTTCGTAATGTTTTCTTTGGCGGAAACTTATACGTTGCTATATCAGGATGACATTTTCTCAGCTGCATGTGAAGTTCGTGAAATTTGGCGTATCTATGATAAACATTCCACTCTTCCTGTCCTATCTTCAGATAGATCTGAAAATCAAACATTTGTTTAATAAATGTTATTTTGATTATGTGATCTACAAACAAACAAATAACTGGCCAAACATGATTTTTGGTCAACGAGTAACCTTAGGTTACGATGCCCTTGCGAGTGTCAATATATGCAGTGTAGACGGCCGCATTTTTTAATGCATTGACTTAGAAGTTATATTTTTTTCACAGTTCCAAGACCTGCGTATTTGTATTACTACTAGTATACTGACAAACAGACAGCCAAACGGACAAAAAGATGATCCTATAAGGGTTCCTTATCAGGTATAGAAAACTAAAAATGCAGCGTGTTTTATTTCAATTAAAACCAAAATTCATAGCCGCTAGATAGCTATGAAGCGGCAGAAAAAACGTACAACTGTCACCATTGCGTGGACCGCCCGGAGGATACGGTGGAGCATACGGTAGAGGTATGGCCCGCTTGGGCGGAGCACCACCGTGTCCTTGTGGGAGCGATCGGCGTCAACGACCTTTCCCAGGTCATGGTCTGGAGCGAGGAGGAATGGCAGGCTGTCGCCTACTTCTGCGAAGCAGTAATGCTAGCGGAGGAGGCGGATGCACGCGTGAGGGAACAGCCCTCACGCCCCAGCCACCGGAATCCCGATCCTGATTTCCTGGCGTAGGCTTGCGGATGGCAAGCAATGGGTAGCACGCCGTCCGGTCGTCCGGTAACCATTCGTACCGAGCCTAAGTCGTCAACGGCGTGTAGTGCTCCACGCGCGCCTCAAGGAAATGTCAGCAAATCGTTGGGGCCCAGCAGGGTCGAAGTCTACTGGGGCCATGGGTTAAGTGAAAGCGAAGCCCTGGAACAAAGGCAAAGAAGGAACAGGAGTGGGTTTTAGTCAGTAAAAGTCTCAAGACACTCCCTTATTAGGTTAAGGAGAAGTCATTGGATAACTTACCACCATAAAAAACCAGAGTTGCATTGGCTGGGTTGAAAAAATCTCTTATTTACCTGATATACATGATATGAATGTGTTTTCTTGCCCACTAGGAACGCACTGGGTATGTGAGCCTTCACATTAGATTCTGGATAATCCAGCACTTCCATAGCTGATATACTCTCATATTCTTTGAGTCGCTGTTGCAGATATGTATTGAACTCCATAAGCTCGGCATGCATCTCGGCCACCTAATAATGAAAAGCAGTCAATCTCAAGTCCATAGTAATAACTTAATTTTAATAGCAACTTTATTACGGAGCAGTAAGGCCGATTTTCGAGTCAGTATAGAATTTTTAATTTACCTGAACAAGTTTTCTTTCATACTGATCAACTTCTGCATTATCTCCAGATTCGTTTTTTAAAGCTTTTCCAATTTCAACAGCCGACATGTATTGACGCAATTGGTCTTTCAGTCGGTCGTTTTCTCTGAAAAAGTATGCAGTGATTAAACTAAGTTTTACAATTTTTACTACAGAAATCACTGCGTAACTATATTAATCAGTGTTATGATGTAATTATAATAGAGCTCTGACTACTAGTCGATTGTAAAAAGGCTGACTGACTAATGGGCAAAACCGATCATGATTTCGGGGGTATTCGGCAATTTCCGTTGGGGTTGAGCTACATCTGACCACACCGAATCACGATGCTTTCCTTCTCATTCTTGAAAATGACGGTTCTAAGTAATAGAAAAGGTTAGAAGCATAAAAAAGAACGATTCGGTGCGGACAGTTGTAGTTCAATCCTTGCGATACTTTCACTTGCAATCGCTCCGCCTGCGAGTGAATAGGAACATATTTTGTTTAATTCACAATGTTTCTTGATTTTTACTTTTATACTGTTCAGAGCGTTGTTTTTGTGAAAAATATAAAGACTAATGCTCATTAAAGTTAAATAATTACTTAATTAAAATTTATTCATTTCTGTCTCATGGAAAGATTTTTTTTACTAATAATGGTATAATTTGTAACTTACTTGCTCAGATCTAGTACTACATTTTCTAACTTCTTAATTTTTTCCTTACTGGCTACTTCCATCTGGGTGTATTTAATTTGCAAGTTTAAATAGTCTTTTTCCTTATTTTCTAAAATTGAACTTAATGTTTTATCCTCTGGTATACCTTCATCTTCTGTAAAGCAAAGTTCTAAGCAAGAAGTACTTCCATCAATACTTCCCGCCATCTCTTCACTGTCACTTTCAGAAATTTTTAAATTATTTATACTTAATTCAGATACATCATCTTTTATCACATTATTTACATCAATACTGTTGGAAGATGAGAATATTTCCTTTGCACATTCTGATAGTTTCGACAGAATTTGTGAAGGACTGTCCATAGCTTTGACACTGTCTGGAAAGAAGTGTCTCAGAGCACCCTTGTATTCGGAGCTAGTGGGCTCACTGCTGGAAGCAGCCTGAGATACTATTTTGGGATCTGGTGAATTAAGACAAGTTGCTGGTGCACTGTTCCACATGGAATTATCTACTTGCTCAGCAGCTCCAAGTGATTTTCTTTTATTTGCATTTAAAGTTTTTTGTTCATTCTTATCAAAAGATATAACCTGGCGCAAAGGCCTCCGTTTTAAATTACTCGATGATTTGACTGGCACCGGCAGAGGTATCACATGCTCTGCTTTGTTAGAATGATTAGCTTGTTGCGAGTCATTCAACTCGGGTCTGTCGATAGATAACGCAAACAAGACTGTTGATAAACCTGAAATAATAGATGGAAATAGTATTTTATTTGTCTCGTGTCACAGTATTTGTTATCAAACTCCTCCGAAACTGCTAAAAGAGATATTTTTGTGTTGATCGTAAGCAATTTTTTACTCTCCTACCCTCACCCCCCATTTATTCTTTGATAATTTAGGCATTAAGCCGCCTCTGTACTTTTGTGTGCATAAAGAATTAAACATTTCTTTTTTTTACCCGACTACAAGAAGGGTTATTTTTTAATTTGAACGAAGATGTGTGTATTTATTTATTTAACAGAAACTTAAATCTAATCATAACGTAATTAAAATTAACTTACAAAATAAAAATAAAAGGCCTAAAGTACTAAAAAAGCAATCTAATAAATCTACTATATAAAAATAAGTCGGGTTTTCCTTCCTGACGCTATAACTCCATAACGCACGAACCGATTTCCACGGTTTTGCATTCGTTGGAAAGGTCTCGGGCTCCGTGTGGTTTATAGCAAAGAAAAGAGTAGGGTAGAGTAGGGTAATTTTTTTTTTTTACTAAATCCCGCTTTTGGGCAGAACAACGTCTGCCGGGACCGCTAGTAAATAAATAAATTTATATGGCTGAACAACGTTTGCCGGGTCAGCTAGTCTTCTAATACTTAAAAATCTCGTGTCACAGTGTTTGTTATCGAAATCATCCGAAACGGCTTGACCGATTTTTATGAAATTTTTTGTGTGTATTTGGTAGGTCTGGGAATAGGTCGTAGGCTATTTTTTATACCACTAGGTGTTAGTCTACTATCACGCGAGTCCACTAGCCGCAGCTAGTATTTTATAAATATATCGACGCTCAGCAGTGAAAACCTTGTAAAAACATCACAAAAGTTTAAAGGAGAAAGAAAAAAAAACTCCTAAAAAAATGTAAAGTGTAATAGTTTAATGGTGTCTTTTGATTAGTACAAAAAAATATTTGAAGCGCTGTGAGTCTCAAAAGACAACGTTTAACGAGTTTTTCAATCTAAAATAATTATGTAAGTACATATAAGTAATATGTATTTGAAGAAAATGTGCTTTACGAAATATTCACTAGTTGCTGATAATGGTTATACACACCATTATCAGCTTTTCAGCAGCTTCAATAAGCTGGATATTAAAGATATAAATATTGAAAACAAAATAATTAACCTGCTGCCATGCTCGGTAGAAGATGAGAGGTTTCAGGATCTCTGACAAGAGCCCCTTCCTCATAGTATTCCATCAGTAGACCATGAGCTACCCAGCTTTGTAAATACCTGATAAAAAATATGTAGTTAATAAAGAAATTCAGAAAATAATTATTTTTTAGTTGTTATTGAAGTATTTACCTGTCAAGAGATCTTTCATTTAAAGTTGCTCTGAGGAAAGCTCTAAAATATCCTAGTGGAGTGTTTATATTAGTGAGAATTTTAAACCTTTCCTTCTCATGTTTAGTTAGATGTAAGCAAGTGTAACTCCACAGAGAGTTGCCTGAAACAATACATTATTTACAGTCAGTTTCCATTGAGATTGTGTATGTATAAAAAAATTCATGTGTTACTGAAAGCGCAACTATTTCCGAGAATGTTTCATCATATAACATCATCTTACCAACATTAACAATATTAAAAGTGAAGTTTAAACCTGCTGTAACCAAATTCTGAATTGCCGAGTTTGATAAATTAGTTCTAATGCCATGGCTAAGCAATTTCTCCCATTTTTCGCATAGTTGTGCTATTCTGAAATAATCACCTAGTTAATATTATATTTCTTTCAACACTCATAGTTAGGTACTGAGTTAAATTTGATTTTTATCACCTTATATCATCTTCTGTGGCTAACTCGGATTTCCCACCAAAACGAATTTGGCAATTTTGTACACAGTTTTTTAGTTCCTGACAGATAGTTTTACCATTTTCTATCCTTTTCTTCAACTCCTCTCTATTGTCTATAGCATTAGCTATTGTGTTTAGTATCTTACTATTCTGAAAAAGAAACAAGTATGTATTATTGTGCAGCAACATAATGTCTTATATTTTCCTGTTTGAATTACATGGAGGAAAAGAATAAACAATATTATTTTAAATTAGGCACAATATTATTTGTTTATCCTCAAAAGGAACTTTTCATTGCAATTCATAATAGGTATGTACTACTTCCTTTTTTTGTCATCTTACAAAAAAAAAGAAGTAGTAGTTTTTTTTAAGAATAAATTCTTGGTATTGATTGGGAAAGGTGCATTATTGGAACCAATATGTATAAAGTGGGTAACAACTTAGGGACCATATTATATTTTTAGCACAAGCGAAATTCAAAAAATTCTTTAAAAACCTATGCTAATAAAAACATTATATTATACATGTACTTAAATGATATCTGAATCACTTATTGGACTATTTAATTTTTAATTCTTGGTAAAGCTATCTATCTACACAAATATTATAAAAAGGTAGTTTGTTTTTTGTTTTTATGCTTTTTGTTTGTAGGAGGTAATCTCTGGAAGTACTGGTCCGATTGCTAAGATTTTTTCACTGATAGAAAGCTGCTTTATTCTTGAGTGACCTAGGATATATTTTAGGTACGCAGGCGAAGCTGCGGACAAAAGCTAGTCACTTAATAATGTATGTTGTGAAGGCAGCCTATTTTTCACATTTTTAAACTTCTCTCTCACTTCTACTCACCCCCAATTCATACAGATTTACAGTTGTACTAACTACAACATTAAAACATTTTCTAAAATCAAGGGTTACTTTGCTACCTCAGATACACCATAAGATGATGCCTAAGGCAATTAAGTCCACCTTTATACTTTGTGTTCCATAAAGATTAAATAAAAAAAGACACTATTTACAGATGCATTAATCTCTCTTAAAACATTACAGGCTACTAACCGCTTCACCTGTTTATCCTTGAAACACTGAAGAAGTGTCTAATGCACCCTTCATGTCTAATATATTCCAAACAGACAAACGGTTTATATGAAAGCATGGTACAGTCAAAATGCATGGACTTTCGATGAGTGTTAGCTGTATTTTAGGTAGTTGTTTATGTTTTGATTATAAGTTTTTCACACATAATTTGTATTTGGAACAGTTAGTTATGCTTTCTCGTTTAGGCCATACATAATTGATAATGGGGTGTAATGTGGTGAAGTGGTGGTGTATTTGTATTCATTTAAATTCTTGATTTAAAACTTAAATACGTAATTATAAGCACTCTTAATGGTTTGCTTGTTAAATTAAATATCAGCCTTCATTTTTACAAGCATTTGTGTGCACTAAACATCAATTTATATCATACTTTTATAATTACATTAGTCATGGACAGTGATCATTCCTTACCATATTGCTGGGCCTCCGTAAGTAATAACACTAATAATTATTTAAGAAGTCGTTAAAGCACATATTCTTAGAAATTCTAACAACTAAAAGATACATAGCAAGGTAAACATGATTTATTTTGACTTTCGTTGTATTTGTCTGACAATTTGTAATTTTGAAGGGAGGATCATCACATCACAGACCCTGCGTTCCGAATTACGTCAAAAGAGATAAAATTGCGAATCCGGCCAACGCGCAATGTCAAAATTATCACTCAATAGTCCTTATATTTTGTGACTATTAAATTTGGTCGGATTTGCGATATAATCACTATTATCGCAATTCGGAACACGGGGAGAGACACTGTAGCTAGGCAGATGACATCTTGGTGCTTGAATTTCCTAAAGAAAAAGAATAGTTATCGCATAAGTTATCGATTGATGCTCATTTCAATTAATCGACTAAATACTAATATTTCAATGATCAGCTAACTAAGGCGTCCTATTTACGATAGGTTTTGCTGTCAGTTTTGTCACAGTCAATGTTTTGACTGACGAATAACCTACCGTTTAAAACGATGATTGACGTTTGCATGATACTGATTGACGAAAATGTAGATATATTGATTTTTACGTCATCAATCATGAATTTTGAGTGATCGTGTAATGGCATTTCGTCAATCATTCATCAGTCAGCGCTCGGACGCAGATCGTGCAATCAATCACCACCGTACTCGGTTAATGTATTACAGCCAGAGAAAGACTTTATAATAAATTTCGAAACATTACCTCTATTGTGGGATACAACTAACCCCATAATAAGTTAATAGAATTCAGAAAAAATATCAGATGGTTAAAAAAATCGATGCCCAAGAGGAACTTCAGAATTTAAATGATTAGTCTTCCGTTGCTTCATTTGCGATTTTGGTTACCGACGTTAAGATTGAGGTCGTCCACGACGATTTTTTGCAAAGATTCAGTAAAATGTTTCATAAACGCGCCACTGCAATGCTATTCTACTGCTGGACATGTTTCACATTGAGGGTTTTCAAGAAAATTGTCACCACCAGTTAGCGCCACTTAGCCGTCAGGTCTTTTCCTTTCAAAACGTATACGTGACGTTGACGTTGATGTCTAACTAATGTCATTTATATAAGCGTTTTGACAGGTGTCCGGACCTGACGCCTCAGTGCTGCCACCTGGTCAACGTCATTTTAGAACACCCTCTTTACTACGAACAAGTGTGATTACAACCTTCCGATTGAGTATCCGATACAGATTTAGAACGTCGGAAACCATTCTTGTCCTAAATCAGATCCGGATCGTAAATAGGATGCCACCTTCATAAATACGATTTAATTATTCAAAAATTAAAAATAGGTTCCACTATTCAGGATAGTATAATAACATCATAACGGATGAATGTATTGATACTGCATCATCGCCACTGATATGCGAGTTTGAGACTGTATCGATTAAAAATCGTCGTGGGTCTCCCTTACGTATGATGGATCCACTCCACACTGATCCGCATGTTTAAAAATAAAGCTCAAAAGGCCTCTATTTAAACTAGATTAGCTATAGAGATTAGAGAATAACGTTGTCATTGGCATTGGTGCCTTTACTTACAAAAAAATCTTAAACAAAATGGCGTTACCAGCGTGAGTGTATAGAATTTGTAATTCATTCGTGTGTAACTTACATTCGCTAGCGATATATGACTCCTAATTTATTAACTTATTTAGTTTTCTCAACTTTATGTTTTGTGGTTAGTCTTTCGTGGTATGCTTTGAAAAGTGAGATTAGACATCGAAATAAAGAAGTTGTATCATGAGTAATTACGAGGATGATCAAAGCGAGGATGGAGAATTAGCGCGTAGCCCTGCTCAAGATGAAATGGATTTCAGGTATGTAATCATGAAATTGTATTGTTCTTTTTTATAAATCAATATAAAACATGAAAAAGAATGTAATGTAAATGTTGTGAAATATCATGTCTGTCAAACAACGAGTATCTAGTCGTTGTAATAATTGTTTCTTCAACAATAAAATTCATTCTCACACTAGCTGATCAATAACAGCTATTTTCGTCTCCCATTATATTCCTTTTTATTAAGTTAAACGTTCTTGTGGGCTGGGATAGGTTTTACCTGTCGCCATGCGTATGAGGAAAATGGTTGTACAGTAATGCGTATGTTGATGAATTTTAATTCTACACAATATGTTTATGAAAATACAACTGAAATAACTTTTTTCTGTTATAAAACCTAAAATAGGTCTTGCCTGAAGTAAGTTGTACTTCCACAATTATATTTTTGCCTCAGGCAAAAATAACATGAATGAAAAGTTGGCAGTCCACTTGTTAGTGTTATGCTATCTGGTCGTACACCGCAAAATAATAAGTATTTGTTGACATATTTTTCTTGTTTTTGTATTTTCAAAGAAATATGGATATTTTCTGACTATTTGGTAACTTTATAGTTTATCTGATGAAGATCGTGACAATGCTGATTCTTTAATTATCAAGCCTCCCCAAGCTGTGATTCGTACAACACACCGGGACAAAAGAGGTCATAAAAGAACTGTCAAGGATAGATACAAAGACAATGCTAGGAAAGAGAAGAAACATCTCTACAGGTATGGTATTTTTTATTTTACATGGTATTGTGGATTAATAGATTGACTTCTATTTGAATTGCTTTAATTCACTGATGATTTTATTGCTTTTGGTATAAATTTATTGTGGTTATGTTTAGATAGTTCTGATAAAGAGTTATTTATTATTTACATTTTGCATCTAGGTTAGTCAATAGTAATAAGTAGTTAATTATTATGAACTTGAAGATCAGATGATGCAGAATTTGAAGCAGTATTAATAAATTAGTAAAGTATTACAATTTTGTTTCATATCAAGTTTTTATTTTTTTCTCAATGCTTTGTGATGTTTATCCATTCTTCACTTTTTCATTGCCTTGTTTATAACATGTTTATAAATCTAATATTATGTGCTTTAAGGTCTGACATCCTACTGACATTGGGAATGTTATAGATCAATCATAAACCTTTTTCAACAGGGAACGGGATAAGTCTGACAAATCAAAGCGAGAGATTAATAAGAATCCTGATCGTGAGGATATGGCCAAAGAGTACTATAGAGAAAAACAATATTATAGAGAGAAGGAACTGTATAGAGAAAACAAAGAAACATTTAGAGAAAAAGAATCTTACAGAGAGAAAGAAGCTTACAGAGACAAAGAAATGTATAGAGGAGATGGCAAAGATAACATGTACAGGGACAATAAAGACATGAGAGAAAAAGATATGTATCGGGAGAGAGATATAAGAGAAAAGGAAATGTATAAAGAAAAAGAAATGTATAATAAGGAAAAGGAAGTTTATAGAGGTGAAAAGGATCCATATAGGGAAAGAGAGCATTACAGGGAGCGGGAAATGTACAGAGATCCTTCTTTCAGAGAACCAACAAGGTCTAGAGAAGCCTACCGAGAGAAAGATATGACATATAAAGACAAGGACATTTATAATAAAGAGAAAGATATGCAGAGGGAGGCTTATCTTGGACGTGACAGGCAATACAATAAATATGAACAAGATAGAAAACGTCCTGATAATGAAAGAATAGAATCTAGATTAAGATCATTAGCTGAAGAAGGCCATACTAATCATAATAATGAAAAAGAAAACAGAGACAGGACTTCAGGAGATAAAGAATTGGAGGATTTAAGGACAAGACTACTGAATAAAAGAATAACCAAAGAGTTACAAGTCCAGGATGGCAAGAAAAGTTCAGAATATTATGAGAAAGAGAGTAAATCATCTCGTCACTCATCACTAGACAAACATCAAGAACATAGGAAAAATAAAGTTCTGTTTGCAGGTAAGAATTGGACATATACTCTCTTTATATTCTCTTCTTATATTTTATTTGAATTAGATACTGCTGGTTGGTTTATTAAGCCATGTTTGTCATAATACATAAATGGAATGTTCTTTATTTTTTTAATGACGCTTGTTCAGTACAAAAAGTGTGACAATAAAAAAAAAAACATTTTTTATCCAATTTAAAACCCTTGAATAATATTACTTAGTACATACTATACAATGCATTCCAAATAAAAATAGTATCAATTATTCGTTATGTTGTGAGTCATAACAAGAAATTTTTAGATTTAATTTATTTAAGAATCATGAACGGTAGGGGAGGTCCGGATGCTAAACAGTTACTAAAGTGTCATGGGGACCTATTGGATTGTGAAGATTAGGTTCTAAAATCTGACGGGCTGCCCTCAATGAATCTCACTATACTATGGGTTCATATATGGTAGGGGCACATTACAGAGTTAAGGTTTCTCCCCATATGATTTTCTGACGTGCTCGAGTACGCAACGACGCGCAAAATCCCCACTTGGGCGTCCCTACTAGAATGAAAAAACTTGAATCCAGTTCTTCAACTTTGCTTATTTGCGTCACTATGTGAGTAGTGGCAAATAGAAGAAGAAGGTAAATTGTTTCTAAAAAGAAAAATAATAGTTTCTTTTTTCTAAAATAATAATTAGTTTAGAAAAAAGAAACTATTATTATGACTTAATATATTTAGCTAATTTAAATAAAACAGTAAAGTAAAACCAACATTTTCACTTCACCTACATTTAACTAAGACTCGCCGTTGTTGATACGCAAATAAGTTTTCTTCGCAAACCGTATTTTTCAATCAACATTTGACAGATCGAGGTTATTGACTTTCCTATTCTTGTTTGGAGCACATAGTACTAATAACATCAAAGGAAATTTAGAAACTTAAAAAAATTCAAGTGTGAATACTATTTCACATTGTCTTTCGAGAGGTCAAGCAATTGTTGGTAAAAAAGAATGTCCCTTATGCTTAGCTATTGCTTTGTAGCAAATAATTGTTTGAGTATTGTCAATATCTTGTAAAAATTAAAACATTGTTTAAGATAAAGAGAGGGAAAAAAGGAAACATGAATCCCGTACAGAGTTAGAAGCAAGAAGACAAGAGCACCGTCGCCGCGGAAAGAAGCGTTCAGTTTCGCCAAATGAGACGGAGACCACCACAAAGAAGAATAAAACTGATTCACCCAACTATGGTGATTCTGTAGTGACTGTATCTGATTCTAGTGATGTTGAAATTAAAACTGACTCGTTGCACTCTGAGCCTGAAGATGGTAAGTAACAATCACTGAAGTTTGATCTTTCTGATTAGCCATTTTCTTCAAAGAAAAATGATCAAGGCCCTTACAAAAATGTCTTCTTATTTGCAATATTTTCTTAGAAAATGGTTAAGAAGGTAATTAACCTACCTATTCCTAAAAATAAACAGACAATTATCCAAGTTTTTTTGTGGTCTGAAGTGAAAAAAATCAATTTTTTTTAATTAGGATTTTTATTCGACGTTGATGGTACACATGTTAATATATTATATGGTGCATTTCTTCAAGTGAGGTTTAGAAAAGTTATTTTTCATACCCTCCCAGTACCATACCCAACAGCTTATTATAATCATCATGAAGTGTGGATTGGAGTAACAAGAGTCTGCTGATGGATGTTGGAAAAGTGGATAGTAAAACTCTTAGTTGGCTACTAATATTGCCACCATAATTGGACTTTTATGGTTGGTTCCCATTAATTGTAGTTAGTAACAAAGGTCTGAATATGGTGACCAGAAATTGGTAAATGACTGTCATGACAGTCATTTATATAATTATATAATTTATGCACAATAAATTATTTTGTAATAAGAGGTTCGCGAGCATTCGTAAGAAGTTGGCAGTAGTATCATCACAATGTTAATGTTTCTCTGTTTGTCTGCGACTCATTTGTATCTTTTTAATACTTCTTTTTTTCTTTTTGCCTCTACCTCTATTCTTCTCTGTATTACCCAAAAGTTAACTGATAGAAAATGCCTAAAGCATCAAGTCCGCCTTTGTGTTTATAATAAAAAAATATTTTAGGTGAACACACAAATAGTGAAACCGAGGAGGACAGTTCAAGCACAGAGTCAGACTCAGCAGCAGAATCTAAATCTGAGGGAGAAGAAGAAGAAGAACATGTGGATGATGATAAGTCTGACAAGGAGGATAAGGATCAAGAAAGGATCAATGAGAAGACTCGACCTCCATCTAAATCTAAGTCACCTAGCCCAAGCCTGTCGAAATCCAAGCCCGAGTCACTACCGTCATCTCATGGATCACACTCGCACAGGTAATTTTTTAATGTTAATTTATTTTTCTTAGTGTCGTACCAAAATATCACTGTTACTTGAAACCTTCAACCAAATGTTCAGTTTCGGCCGAACTCGGAGCTACATGGTAACAGAAAAACAGCCACAAATATTTAAAAAAAATGTTGGGAAAATGTTTTCAGATCATTTAAAAATCAGCCCTAACTTTCATAAAATATTAATAACTAGCTTTTGCCCGCGGCTTCGCCCATGTACATAAAATATAGGCTATGTCACTCAGGAATAAAGCAGCTTTCTATTGGTGAAAAAAAATTTTCAATTGGCCCAGTACTTACTTTCAGGAAGGTAATCCTGAAAGTAAGTACTGGTCCAATCCTACAAACAAAAAAACAAACTACCTCTTTATAATATTAGTGTAGATTTATTAATTTATAAAAACGATGATTACATGTAGACGAAACAGACAGATACCTTCAATTTAAAGGGCGAGCCGAATATAATAATATAGAATATATGTAATATTTCCCCGAAATGAAACTTATTTTTTTTTTGCCGAAACTAGCCAAATTCGAAACCCATTTTTCTTAATAAAAACTAGGTTCTCCCAGCGGCTTTGCCCGCGTGAAAGTAGAAAATATATGCGTATGTGACTCGGCAATAAAGTAGCATTCTACTTGTGTAAGAATATTAAAGTTGGGCCAGTAGTTTTTGAGTTTATTAATTACAAACAAAAATACGAATCTTTGCTCTTTATAATATTAGTATAGAAAAGGGATGTAACAGTACTTCGTACCACACTTACAGGGGTGCCCGCCGTCTCGATTTGCCAATGTCGTAATGTGCATCAGGAAAGACTACTTTCGACCACTTCTATTATTATTTATAAAGATTGTTAATTTAAATATTATTATTTCAGATCACTTTCCAGATCTAAGAGTAGAAGCAGATCACATTCCTTTTCACCTCCTCCTCCTGGGGAAAATGGAAAGACAACAGAGGAAGAAAAACCTAATGAAGATAATGAGGAAACGAGACAGAGAGAGGAAGCTATTAATGCTCTTCCTCCTTACTACCCTGCATTACAGGTAATTATCGTTTCATATTTTGCTAAACTAATTTAAGAACTGATGTGTATCTTCACACTAGAGCAGGCGTCGTATGAGAACTGATGTATACTTTTGGTTTGCCCGGTGTATTACTTTGTGTAATGACAGATTTGATGTAAACCTTTCGCTTGCGCCCATGTTAGCCCACCCTCTTCGTCAGCGCAGTCCCGTCCTTTAGCAGTGTGCCTAAGTGTAGCATGTATTATGCTATGCTAATGTGGTCTGTACAACTTCTCAATGTTTTAAAGAACTTTTCTTAAGTATTAAATTCCAGCTCATCTTTTCTCATTCACTGAAAATATGTCCCAATGTCCAAGGGACAATTTTTTTTTGTTTTATCAAAGAAAATTATTGTTAATTAACATTCCATATGTAAAGTTACTTCATTATCTACTTTTTATTATTAAGCTATCGTCATAACTTATGGAAAATATTTATCTTGTAATTAATAATATTTTATAGGGGTGTCGTTCTGTTGAGGAGTTTCAATGTCTCAATAGAATAGAGGAAGGCGCATACGGCGTGGTTTACAGAGCGCGTGACAAAACAACAGACGAAATTGTTGCTCTCAAACGACTTAAAATGGAGAAGGAGAAGGAAGGATTCCCGATCACCTCTCTGAGAGAGATTAACACTTTACTGAAGGTAAGATCAACATCTTTAATTTTATTAGTAAGCTCACTTGAGCCATCATAATGCATCACTGCATTTTTCTCGAAGGTACTTAATTTTTAAACAATTTAGTTTACTATAATAAATACGTGCTAGTGTTTGAGCCGCGAGCTGTGAAGCACTCGATGGCTCCTGTGTTGAATTCATTTCATTAATGCCTTGTATTTTATTCCTACAGGCCCGGCACCTCTTACCTGCAAGAGGGTTGTGCTAGAGGTGTGACCCGATTGCAAGGGTTAACAACTTCAAACTTGCGGGCTAAAGTATCTTAGGAATTTATTCCAGGGGATCCACCCTTCAATGCTTTCTTTTTGCGTTCTACATCTTCGAATTTGATGGTCTACAAAAAGTAATTTTCTTTTTTATTAATATCTAAAACGAACATCGAGGGTTACTTTAAAATAATGATCATCAAGAACATCTTCAGGTAAAATTAGGGAGTATTTTTAAGTTATGCTCAAGTACTTGAACTTTTATCTATGAATACTTTTTTTTAAACCAATGTTTGTAAGTCCCACATATTTTAAGAGAAGGGAAAACTCAGGGCTTTTATACTCTTTATATAAAACAACTTGGTCCTACAATTTGCTATGGTAACTGTGTATGACTCATTTCTTTAGTTACGTATCAATAGTTGAATATTATAATGAGTAAAAAAAAGTCTAAAGTTTCCTTCAAATCCTGGTATATTTACCGTTAAAAGATTCCTTTTAAGAAATTTACCTTCTTTGTTGAGGCGTCATTCATAAATATCTAGAGTGCCAAATAATGCTAATGGATCATTTAAAAAATTCCATTTACGGCAAAAAGCATGGCAGAATTTAAATGTAAATTTGTGCTGTGAAATAGTTATATTTCATGTTGATACAATTATATAATCAACTGAAAAAAAAAACACTGAAATTATTGTTCTTACATATTATTATGTAATACAACAATTTTTACACTATGAAATATTTACAAATATGTCATGAAATGTTTCATGTTTGCAGCACAACATTTATATGTTTTATTTCTTCTGAGTTCAACAACAGCTATTTATTTATACTTTAAGACATGCTATGGAACACTTGATGCAGCTAATAAATACCCTTAAAAGTGACAGACAGCAAATTCGACAGACACGCTTCTTGCGCTAATGAATGATTCTGCTTGGCATAGATAAACAGTAGATAACAGTTTTTAATGGCTATGCTTCTAATTTCACTAAGTCAGATTCAAGTGAAATTGTGTAATTATTTTGTAAGACTCCCAGTTTCTGGAATTAATCACAACATTCAGTCACAGCAGTTTACGCGCGCTTTATAATGTTTGTCACATACATATACGTTCCGGAAACTGAGAGTTACCAAGAAATGCGCAATTTAGTTTCCCGTGTAAGCGTATCTTCTATCTTGAGACAGGTCTATTATAGACACAAATCAAATTTTTGACTTATAAAGTTTTAGTGTAAAATGTTTCTAATGGTTTAGTCGATTAAATCAGGGCTATTGTAAGGAAGATTAAGAAGATTCAACTGGCATTCAAATTAGGGGGGCACACTTCTATTATTTCTATTGTTAACCAGCGCGGGTCATGCTCAGGTAAGCCCGCCATTAAAACTGGTGAAATTTTACAGAGAGAGAGATACCAATCATACTGCTGAACACTAGTAAATTTTGACGTTTACATCTAATTGTGATAGCGCTAGTTGATACAAATTATTTTAAGACACAAATATAACGTAACTTAAAACAGGTGCACGTGTATAGTATTCCCGACTTAACTGTGGTAAACATATTGCTTGAAAATATTCGCTCATTTACTCTACACTGTTATAGTCCACTGCTGGTCACAGATCTCACCTAAGTTGTGAATTAAGCAACAACTTAAGCGAGGTCTGTGAATGCTTCAAAACCCAAATTGTTTAAGGTACCTTAGAATTGTAAATTGGTTGAATATTATATAGGTTTATTGCCAACAAAAGGTTTAGTGCCTAATTAACAATGAATTAAAAAAAAAAAAAATTGACACTAAATTGAGAATAGGTGCTGAGGTGATCCAAATTATGTAGGTTTAAAATTAGCTAGTATTAAAATGATGTTAATTTGATTCGAATAATTAATTAAATTAAACTACTAACTACTACGAATAATTTGTTTCTTACGTCATAAAACTCTGTATTTAACAGAGCTAAGCGATACTTCAAATCTAACCAGCGTGTCATACCTAGTACAGGTTGAACCGCACAAGGTATGCACTATTTTACATATGCAAGCCGTAACCACCACTTGACTGAGATCAACTTGATTCTGGCCTTAGGCTTCTTAACGAACATATGCTCACTGACAAGCTCAACGAAGCTAATCACTCTTCCTACAACAGGGACTGTTCTGCAGACAGTTGCTGTTAATTCTCACCCGCCCCCCAACCTTTCTGCTTCTGCCACAGATCTCGTCACTTTATAGATATGTAGTTGTCTCTTACAATTAGTTTTACATTAGATTTTACTCGCGATATCTTACCGTCAAGTGTCTTGGCGTCTGCTTGTTTTAAGACTGCTTATATAGTCCACTGAAAGGAGCATAAAAAATTCTTTCAATGTTGGATAGCCCATATATCGAGGAAGGCAAGCTATGTAACATTACGCTTCGACTAATAGGTGTGGAGAAGTAACCAAGGATGCGGGTAAAACCGCAGAGACAGCGAATGACGTATATTAGGCTATAAAATATTTTTGTGTATCAAAATTAACTTAACTTATAAATGAATAAATAGGCACCATTTTTGGTTACTTATTTGAACATTTATATTTTTATCCACGTGAAATATTTTTTTTTACTTTAGTTTTTTTCTTTTATAGTAGATAATTGCATACATTACTCACCGTCTCCGCAGTTTTACCCGTGTCCTTGGTTACTACTCCACTCCTTTAAGCCGTAGCTTAATATTACATAGCTTATAGCCTTCCTCGATAAATGGACTATTCAACATTGAAAGATTTTTTAAATTTGAACAAGTAGGTCCTGCAATACTAATTGAACTATTGTAAACCTCTCTCTCTAAATTATGGTCACAATTTTTTATAGGTAAACTTTTTTCTACGTGTTTTTAGCTACACAAGTCATATTTTATTCTTAAATTTCATCCATAGTAAAAACAGTCTCGAGTTGAAAATCCCCAGGCACTGGACTATTATCAACTGCTAATCTAAACCAAACGCTATAACTGCAACGCACGCTGCAGCTGCCCTTATTGCTCTATCTCAAAGTATCACCACTAATCACCTTATTTTACTAGACAAGTTCCCTTATGCGCCATAATTGGTCTTTATGCATCAAAGAATTTGTTTTAATTATTTTGGCAAATATTTCCACATGGTAGTTGTAGAAAATTGTCCGTCATAGAAATATATCTGTCCACAACTATCAGAGATCTCTAGAGCAAAGTTTGTACTTATTTAAACTAAATACAGTAGCGATTCATGCTGAAATGAGCCTTAAGTAAAGGAAGTTTATTCAATAAGCAACTTTGATCAATAAACTAGTGCGATTCACCATCAACAATTTCATTACTGCTTACCATCAGGTGGTATTGCAGTCAAGCACTAATTTATGACTTAAAAAAAATAGTTTCAGGAATACGAACACTAACTTTGAATAAGATTCATTTCAATTACGCTATTGTAGTTATTTAGCTTTTTAGATCTGTTCAGTGTTCCAAAGCATGTTTTAAAATGCACAAACACTCAACCAAACAATTTGCAACCTGTGATACCCTGATCCAGTACAAACATGTTTGTCACAGATATTTGGAAAAACAACTTAGATAACTTAGTGTACCGAGTAGTTACCCATTTGGTACCAAGTAAAATGAGAAAGAAAGATACAAGGCGGGGAATGTATTACAATCTGTAATTTTGCAGTTTCCAACGACACGTCTTCTCTTTTCTGCGATCTGCGACAAGCGGGTGAAGCGTCTACGACGGCACATTGGTTGTCCTTACAAAGTTCAGTGAAGTCCACCCACTTGCTGATCGTGAATCTAAGAAAACGCCCTATGAAGATTGATTATATAGATCAGAGTACCTAAACCTTTTTTAATGCAGACATAAACTATTAACAATCCAGAGACATTCTCGAATTTATAATAATTTATATATTAAAAATTAAAAAGAAAAAAAAGCTATACCTGATCGACTAACTCTGATCTAGATTGTCTTCAACATCGTTTACGATATAACTAAACTGCCATGCTTTTTTGCCTGTAGAGCTTAATGAAATATTGATTTTGTTTGTCGCGCTGTTTTTAAACGTAAAACCCATCTTATACCTATTACTTTCAGCTAATTAAGATTGACCTCTTGCCATAACTTGACCGTAGAACGTATCAAAGGATTCGATAACGTCCCAAATACTGCTAGTAATCTACAGCTTCGGGGAATATTGTATGGCGAGAGTCGCTTTTATACCAAATTTTTGTTTGTTTTATAATTCCTTCTTTAAAACTATTTCCTACTTAAAGTCTTAAAATATTTCATTTTCAACTTCCTTCTTCCAAGGCGCCATCTCTGCGTCGCGTTGGCCACGCCACGCCGTGTACTCAAATTATCTACGCAAAAATATCGTCTTGTGAAAATATAATAATAGTTTCCATTGAGTTTCATGAGTTATGATACAGCAATGAATCTCACAGGTTTTCACTTTATTGCTTTTAGTTTTTTAAATTCCTAACGATCTCGCTCTTGACCTGTGATCTCGCCTGTTGGTAATCGACGGATGCATGGAGATGGCCCCCTAAGAACCAGTTCACAATACTTTAATAGTTTTTAAGAATGTTATGTTAAACTGACTGATTTACAGATTAAGACTACGTTCAAATGTTTAACCACCAGAGAATGGCAAATCTGATTAAATGTTTTTGCTAACTACGCTTAAGTTCAGTATAATCAAGTAGTTGGGTGACAAGTAGTTTGTAATAGCAAACCGACTATAAAACCATTTTTTTTAATAGTTCGTGGTAATAGGAATTGAAATAGTTATATTCTTAATCGTTTTCAAGACATCCGTTTCCGTCTTATTTTGGAGACTTTTCATGCCGGAATTCACACAGAAGATATACAACAGACGACACGTGGGGATGTGCTTGTTATCCAATGCGTTTTTTAACAAGCTGGAAGTTCAAACGGGTCTTTTAAAATAGGTTGTGACATCTTTTACTATATTTTCCACAATATGGGCCTTCCCACTTTATCCCGTCAAAATTGTCCAACACGCACTTACAAACATGATAAAGAAACTGTGTTTAAATTTGAGATAATTTTCAAATTTTGGGATTATAGACTCATAATTTAGTTAGGGCGTTTTTAAAATAAATGGTATCTTAATAAAAATCAACCTAAAATACATAAAGCCAAAGTTGATATTGGAGTTGGTGGCGATTGATACAAAATTATGTCGGCGGCCGCAAACTCTTGCGTAAGGCCCTGGTGCAGGTCATTGTACAGAGTCAGGGAATGGAAGGCGGTCACCTTCTGCGAAGCAATAATGCGAGGCGGCCGAAATCGCCCCGGGAATTGCAGAGCGATTTCCGGCCACCGTAAGCATGGGCTTGCGGACGGCGGGTAAAGAGTATCTCGCCGTCCGGCTGTCCGATAAAGACCAACCTCGGATCGATGCCTGCCAGGGCTGTAGATTGTTTAAAGGAGTTACCGTGGCCCTGGCAGGCGCGGTGTCCTACGTAGCCGATGTAACGCGATCGCGATTGGTAAGCGACAAGGTGCGAAAAGAACAAATAATTGATACTCTATTGCGGTGGCCCGCGTGTTCAACCGCACGTGGGTGCGGTGTGGCGATGAGTGAAGCAAAGCGGACGCGATTAGTTGGTTTGATATTTTCGATCTAAGTGCGGTGGCTTGTTTTAAATACATTGCGGTAATTCGCTCGCTCGTAGTTCAAAGCTGCCGCGTCGCGTTGAATTCGCGTAAATCGCAACGATGCGGCGTGAACAGATCAAACAATTGATACTCTATTGCGGTGGCCTACGTGACGAACCGCTCCGTGTATGCGCAGCGGCGACGAGCGAAGCAAAGTAGACGTGTACAGTTGGTACGATATTTTCGTGCGAACTCTTGCGGTGCGGTAAGTTGTTTTACATAAATAGAGACTAAAGCGGCATGTAAGACATAACCGCCGCGTCGCGTTGAATTCACGTGAACCGCATCGGATCTCTTCGCAAGTAGGACGCCGCGTAAGGGCTGAAAGAAATCTGGGTTTAAGTCGGTAAAAGTCTTGAAAAGTCCCTTTCGCTTCACCCAGAACGGCAGATGTCATTTCTTGATTTCCCACGAGAATTAATCTTATAATATAAAAATGAATCGCAAAATGTGTTGGTAAGCGCATAACTCAACAACGCCTGGACCAATTTGGCCAATTATTTTTTTAAAATGTTCGTTGAAGTTCAAGGATGGTTTTTACGGCGAGAAAAATTCGAATAGAGTAGGGTAAATAGGATAGAGTAGGGTAGAGTAGAGTAGGATAGAGTAGTCAGTTGACGGGAGCGAAGCCGCGGGCAAAAGCTAGTACTAAATAGAAATGTATCAAAATAATACTTGCCCACTTTGGTAAGAGTTTCTATATCGCATAGAAACATCGTGGTGGCTCAACCGTAGAAACTGCTAATAAAATGAATACGACTTTATGGTAGGTATCTCATCTGGCGTCCATTTGGTTTCGCAACCAATCGTATAGCTGTATTTGTTGATAGTGCGCCAACAGTGCCCCAGTATAACATTTACTAATTAGATCGAGTTCACGTTGAATCTGTTAATAATTGATGAGATGCATGCACCGGTGAAACTAACATGAATTTTGATGAGGTGTGCTGCAGTCCTGAGTGCAAGTCATACGTGTCTAGTGCAAGTTTGATCGACAAGTATAGACGTTCGGTGCTCCAATTGGCTCACTCCAAGCTCTTCACCAATCAGAAACTCAAACGCGGTAAACGTTTCAATCGCGTTAACGTAAAAGCAACTCGCACTCAGCGCACTTGTGGCCAGTTCATATATTTTATGTATATTTTTTATATTTTATTAAACTTTTACACAACGCCATCTAGTCTCAAACTAAGCAGAGCTTGTGTTATGAGAACTAGTCAACTGATAAACATACTTATATATTTCTAAATACATACCTACTATGGACATATGTCCTGGATGGGAATCGAACCCACGACCTCCAGCATAGGAGTCAGGGCCAGTGACCACTAGACCAACAGGCTAGTCTATATTGTAGGGACGGCTGATGGACCCACGGTTTAGCGGCGTATTTAGGAAGAAGCTTAGTTCTGTCGATACTAAACAAAGAAGTAAGATATTTGTTTTGTCAATCAATAAATTTGTTAGGTTTTTTAATATGTATGCCTTGTTACTTGGCTTATCATTTAATCTGTCATTAATTTTGAGTGTCTTGTTATTATTTTCTCAGAAGAATGTCGTTTTTAATGCTGTTTTTATTAACCCTCGATGTTCGTAAAATTTTTTCACCATCAAATTCTCGTATGATATTCGGTAAATTTAAACTCGCATGTCAGTAGTTCAAATTACAACTGACGTGCCATCAGACATGCAACAGGTTTTTAAATTTTATCGTGAATAAATCAACCGAAATGATTAATTATTCTGTATATTCTGAGGTCATTTTAATTCTACCATGTTATTAAATTCGCCTCAAATACTTAGTTTACGGGATCATCGAGGTATTTGTTGCGTTGGTATTGGTGACGAATTTCTAGTCAACATTGCTACATAAATGAAACCTCGGTATATGTAGAAGAAATATTCATAAGATTTATTTTACGGTATATTATTTCTCTGCCCCAAACGTTCGAACTTGAATAGTCGTTATTATTGCCAAATCCTCTCGAGCAAAGGATTTGGCAATAATTATAATTATTATTATTCGTTATTATTACTGCAAAATTCTTTACTCGAGCTTCAATTTAATTTGTTTCAATGGGCATAAATCCAAAGTTTTTTCAGAAAAGTATCGTTATAGAAATTGTTGCAATGAATTTTTTATGAACTAAGTCGAATAGCTTGCGATAATTTCTATGGCGAGTTATTGTTTTTCATGTGTCGTTTTAAGTGAATGTATAAATACTTCTGTAAAATATTTATAAGGAAACTGGTTGATACTGTCGTAAAATAAAATCACGTATTTTTAGTGATTGTGTCTGTATAGTTATAAAAAGCCTTCTAAATACAAATAACAATTAAAATTGTATCCTGACACGATTCATATCCTGCGTGATTTTAATTATGCACATTGGGATTACATTTATATTGTTATCTACCGTTTGATTAAATAAGAACAACTTGAACACCTGTCACGATTGTATCTGAATGTCAATGTTTGTTTTGTTGTCCTGTTTGTTTTAATTAAACTGTAGATAAAACAATTACTCATCGTAAACGCCACACGGCTCGACATGATTGTTTTGTAGTCAGAAATCATTTTCTATATTTCACATTCTAAGAGCGTAATACTTTGTTACATTTTAGTTTCTCGAGCTAAATCAGTAGGTAAATATATCAAAAGTAAGACATGTCGAGTTTTTAGAATAAATAAAATGTTGTTAAGGCTGCAAGATGCGTTCTAATGAACTGAATTTATATACCTAATATTAGTGTATAATTTACTTCAAATCGTTGTCGTAAAGTCATTGTTGTATTAGAGGTATCTGAAAATGTGTACTTCGCAATTAATTATGTATTTTAATGACTGGCTATTTTAAAATGTCTTGTTACAATTTGTAAGTTTCGGAATTCTGTTTAGTTCTATTAAATTATTTCAAGGGGTTTGAACATTTTGTGGACAAGTCAATAGTAAATTGCAAATATCTACTTTTATTTAATTATAAAATAAACCCACAAGATAAAGAACAAAACAGATACTCAGTGCAGCATGTGTTATTGGGTTTACTGGTTTTTCTTACTAAAGACATTTGGTCTGGAATTTAATTTACACTGACCTTTCGTTTTGTATAAAACTTATCAAAGTATTTTGTTCAGTGCCCACTTGCACAGCTAATACCTTTTAACGTTTCACGAGTTCGTCATTCAATTTCTGTCAATTGTTTGAAGATGACAGGAATGGAAAGATGTTTTAGGTTGCCCAAAATTAAAAAAAAAATAAACTTAAAACTATGTTGTAGTTTGGGTACATTTCAGGAGGGCTTTATAAGTATATGTCGCAGGTTTTTGATCCAACAACTAGGCTTTCCTGGATCAGGAACCGTAACAAGACAAAATTATTACTTTATGTCATCAAAAAACTTTTATTGTTGGTTATCATTAGTTTTGTAATTCTACTTCCTCATACCAAACGTAATATTTTTCATAAACCTAGATAAGTTCAGTCCCCCTAGCCAAGTGAACAATCGTATCGTTCGCGCCGAACGCCTCGAGTAGGCAACGCCTCCGATTCCTTTGTTTGACGTCATCGCAACGCTCAGTCACGTGGTCAGAACAAAGGAATCGGAGGCGTGGTCTACTCGAGGCGTTCGGCGCGAACGAAACGAATGTAACTCGGCTAGGGGGGCAGGTTTTTTATTAAAATCTAGATTTTATCAAATTTATGATAACATAAAGAAATATTTCTGTCTTCTTTCGGTTCTTGATCAAAGCCTAGGTTTTTGATAAAAAAAACAGATTTTCTCATAAACCTACGATATATTTATTACTCCATGTGTCTACCGAGCCCCAGTAATGTTCTCATGTGATGTGAGGTTCTCTTGTCTTATCCTTAATAATATTTTGCTTTATATAGACTGTATTTAATAGTTTATTAGTATTGTTATTATATTACTTTTGCTAAAGCCAGACTTATTACGCTTCATGAGGGTACTTTATGTTCGTCATAAAAACCATTTACATAATGTTTATCTACAAGTGCTGATACTGTAAATTCTTAAATATGTTACGTGGTCCTTTTTACAATATATGTATTCGCTTAAAAAGCATATTACATTGCAGTTATATGATTACTAATCAAAGAGATTCCCAAATAGTTAAAGCTGCCACTTTAAGATGTACCCAAACTGCTTCAGTGGCCCGACAGGTTGATTTAGAATCCAAACTGGTGTTATTAGTTTGTAGATAGACAGTAATTTCTTGATCATTGTCATTATTCACTTATAAAAAGTGCTTATTCTATTTCTTATGAAGTATTGTGAAGCATCCATTTTCAGATAATTCTGTATATTCAATCGCATGTACGACAGCGTTAAGGATTGGACGATGATGATGATACTATTAGCTTAAGAATGGTCCGCTCTGGCCACCGTACTAACACGTCACACGTTCTGCTCTGTTGTTGCAGGGCCAGCACCCGAACATAGTCACAGTACGGGAGATAGTCGTAGGCTCCAATATGGATAAGATATTCATTGTTATGGACTACGTCGAACACGACTTGAGAAGTCTCATGGAGACTATGCGCGGAAAGAAACAAGTATTTTTACCAGGTAGCTCAAATAAAACAGTAATGTTCAATATATATTGTAATATTAATTGCAATCTTCACTACAAAATGTTGTTCTACCTGTTACAGGAGAAGTAAAATGTCTGATGACGCAATTACTCAGAGCTGTCCATCATCTTCACGACAACTGGATATTACATAGAGATCTAAAAACTAGCAATCTATTATTGTCACACAAAGGGGTACTAAAGGTTTGTATGATTATTATGTATGCTTTACTTTTAAATATAAAATAATATTATTGAATCATTGCTGCGAGAAAATCCACAAATGCACGAGGGTGGTCAAAAATATTAGAAGTCTACTCTTCTAATATTTTTGACCACCCTCCACCCCTCCCTACAATTTTTACAATAACTAGGAGAAAAAGAGATTACTGAAGATTTAAAATAAAAATTCTTTTCAGGTTGGTGATTTTGGGTTGGCCAGAGAGTATGGCTCCCCCCTGCGCCAATACACCCCCATCGTAGTGACGCTGTGGTATCGTGCACCGGAGTTACTCTTGTGCTGTAAAGAATACTCGACCCCCATTGATATGTGGAGCGTAGGCTGTATATTTGCCGAATTTATTACCATGAATCCATTATTTCCTGGAAAGTCTGAAGTAGATCAATTGAATAGAATATTTAAGGTATATTCTTTGGCCTTTAAATCCAATACTTTATTAAATAAAAAGATAAACATTTTCATAAGCAATGAATAATTTCTTTACAGGATATGGGTACACCATCAGAGATGATTTGGCCCGGTTACAGTGAATTGCCTGCTGTGCAGAAAATGACGTTCGCAGAGCATCCTTCGGGTGGACTGAGACAAAGGATAGGTTCCGATCTCCTTTCAGAAACGGGATTATCATTACTACAAGGATTCCTAACGTATAATCCAGCCAGAAGAGTGACAGCAGACGCAGCGTTAGAGCATGCTTACTTCAAGGTAAATAAATGTTTCTAACTAGTTTTTGTTTTTCAAAGTTCAACTAATGATTTATACTGTCAACATACAAGATTAATTAGCATTTTGACTGAAAAAGACAAAGTAGTAATAGCCGTCGTATCTAAAATAGTCGTTTATCGTTGTGCAGGAGCAGCCAGTGGCGATCGAACCGGCCATGTTCCCGACGTGGCCCGCCAAGTCGGAGGGCAACCGCCGCAGCACGCACAGCCCGCGGCCGCCGGCGGGCGGCGCCGCCTACGCGCAGTACGCGCGCGCCGACGAGGACGAGGCGCTCGGCTTCCAGCTGCACCAGCGCTCGCTCAACGTCGCGCCCGGCTTCTCGCTCAAGTTCTAGCGACGGCCTTTCGGGCGACGCTCGAATCAATAGACTTAAACTTTAGGTACTTCTTTTATTGTGTAACATCGTGTAACTTAGCTACGTATCAGTAGCTGGACGTAGCTGTAGGTACTTTAATTTCCAAACATATTAGACGCTAAAGTACCGCTACTGCAGCGATGACAAGATTTTAATTGCCATTACGCTAGATACCGTTGCCTTTTAAGGCAGAATAAAATACAACTTGCAGAGGAAGGGCAAATTCTTTACACGTCACATTGTGAAATATGTAATCGAGCAGATGCAATTTAAAGGAAACTGCCATTTTGATAAGTAGACTGTATATTGCAATTAAATCATGCGTTACAACATTTACTAAAACGTCAAATAATTGCTCGTGTATATAATAAAAACGTTATCTATGTACTTATGGAATACATAACAACAAATTGTATAATTAAATATTTCATTGTAACTCTTTGCCATTGTTGATATATGTATGTGTAAAATACCTATAGCATAAATAAAATAATATTTTTTCATAATTGATGTAATCGTATGTAATAAATGTATTGAGAGTCTAACGCTCAAAATATAAAACGGATTGAGTAAATAGCGTTCGACCTCCGATAATGGTCATCTATATGTTGAATGCCCATACTGTTACAAACTATTACCTGATCAACATTTCTGTGAAGTTACAGGTAACACTGTGTAAATACCTCTTAATTTTAGTGGTGTGCCTCAATGAAGGTGGAATTAGTGTAGAATTAAAGTATGGTACAATAATTATATGTTTTCAACAGATGTGGTATTATTATTTTTAAACATCCCTATCAAATAATATTTAAAAAACGTATAATTAGGAAATCAAAGTGATTCTAACAATCTAAATTTTATTTAATATTACAATTTTTGTACAGTAAAGGCATACATACATCACTAGCACTTATGGGGTTGCATGAGATCTAAGATGCAGTGGATTTATTAACCCCTCGCGCGCCTCGAGTGACTAGCTGAAAATTCTGTCTCGTTCATTTTTGGTAATTATCACAATAGTATTTAATAATGTTACTCTTAATACCGGTCTAACGGCCAGCTTCGTTCATGCCTTTGGGCAGGGCCAGTAGTGAATTTATCAAATCACCGTTTCGCTTCCACGTTTTATACTTTGTGTCTACCCGAGAATTAGTTTCAATCACCATCCGCCGGTCGAGGATGTCATCTCGATACGCGTTGACCATTGAATGAACGTGCCGGATGTACTGAAAAAAATAAAAATTGAATTTAAGAAAAATATGGTTATCGAAAAAATACAATGCCATCCATTGTAATCGACTACTGGATCGCTGCATTCTGGGAGAGAGAAAAAACTCTTAGAACACAGCTGCTTTCCAAAACAACAAATCGCCGATGTCACCCAGAAAGCACCACCCAAGCTAATATGTTAGGTCAATTGTTACGTGAAGATAGCGGAACGAGTATGACGCCATCGCTGGAAGTTTAATTGATTCACTAAAACCGGGAGGCATGGCAAGTAAAAAATCGTCCCTTTGTTCCGTCTTTCTGTAGCGGAAAGACTACCCTTCCACTACAGAGGGACGAAACAGACTGGAAGTTAAAAATAAATAAATTGGGGTAGATAAAAGCTTCGTTCATCCCTTAGGAGATTTTATTTTTGGTTGGAAAAATCTAATGACATCCCACGCTCTTGGGCGGAGTGGGAGGGCGTGTCAGACTTTTACTGAGTGAAAACGCACTCCTGTTCCTGCTTTGTGATTGTTCCAGGACGCCGGGATCTCTATTGCGTCACCCATGGCCCCAGTAGTCTTCGACCCTGCTGGGCTCCTACGGTTGCTGACATCTTGAGGCGCGCGAGGAACACTACACGCCGTCGACGACTTGGGCTCGGTCCGGACGGTCGGACGGCGAGCTACCCATTTCTCACCGTCCGCAAGCCCGCGCCCACGGTGGCCGGAAATCGAGATCGGATTCCCGGCGGCTGGGGCGTGAGGGCCACTGCTACGAGCGTGCACGTGCGGCCTCCTCCTTTGATAGCATTACTGCTTCGCAGAAGGAGGCGACCGCATGCCACTTCTTCTCGCTCCGGACCATGGCCTGTACCAAGGCCCGGTGCAAGAGATCGCTGCCGCCGATCGCCCCCACGAAGACACGGCGGTGTTCTGTCCAGGCGGGGCACACCTCTACCGTATGCTCCACCGTGTCTTCCGGGCGGTCCACACAATGGTGACACCCGACCGTTTCTTCCGCACGAATCCGGTGCAGGAACCTCCCGAACTTACCATGTCCAGTGAGAACCTGCGTCATGCGGAAGGTAAGGACGCCGTGTTGCCTTTCCGGCCACTCCTCAAAGAGGGGACTTACCGCCATAATTATGGCGTGCCCAATCCCTTAGGAGATAAGAACACTAATAATCAGTAGATAGAGTTGATCACAGTTTTACTGTACTATGTTTCCACACAAGTATCTATCCTATACATTTTATAGGTAGGTACTTACCCTATTACATTGCTGTTATGTTGCATGAAACCTTTTGCTCATATTCGCTTACAAAAATGAACATTACGCTTCGTCAATAACGTACATTTTCGTTGGAAACATTTTAGGAAGCAATGCTAAGTCAAACTCATCATTTTAGCTGAAAGAAGTCTGCTGACCGTAGCCGTAATGACCGGTTCTGTCTGCGTCTCACGTCCATCGGAATCCTGCGACCTTGACCAGGTCATTGATCCACCTTGTAGGCCTTCCAAGGCGTCTTTCGGTACGCGGTCGCTACTCCAGAACCTTTCGGCTCCATCGACAATCTGTTCTCAGAGCAATGTAACTACCACTTAGGTACCAAAGTTTAGCGATAGGCACTCTTTAAATCAAACTTGTGTTAATTAATCTTGTCTATATATAATATAATATAATAATAATATAATATATATATAAATTTTTAAGTATGAATCAATCAATACGCCTAGCCCTTTCCAAACTGCTGAGCTGAGTACCAGTGCTTTTCATCCCAGCGACTGCCTATCTAATCTCCTCAACTGGATAACACGTGACACCATGGCAAGATTGATTGTCAGACATTTTGGTTTTTGACTGCTAAAGACTGTGAAGACAAGGATCTGTGCGGCTGTTATGTCCTCTTAAATTTTTTACTATGGTAAGATATAATTTACTGTTAAAAATGTAAAACTCATTGTTTAAATCCAGTGCTTACTAGCCTTTTATACGCCCGGTGCGAAATTCAATAACCACCCACTATTTATCTCATGTGGGTACTGGAGCCCTCGGTAAATGAGCACCCACGAAATCACAACACCTGGTGGGATGTTTCTACAACCGTATTAGGTAGGTATAGCTACCTATACGATAAATAAATAGGTATTGCAATTTGCATGTATTAACTACTAAGCATGATCCAAAACTTAGCCCAGGTTTAGAAATTTCTGTGCCGCTCTTGGGTCTGCGCCCTGTGCCTGGGCGCCGCTGGCACTGCCCTAATTACGGCACTGTTTGAATCTCAGCCATGGTGGAAACGCGGATTGCCGAGAGCTTACACGGAGTCCAACGTAGACGATTTAACGCGACGGCGAACAAATAATTGCACTTGCGGTGACCTACGTGACCAACTGCATGTGGGTGTGCTGCAGCGACGAGTGAAGCGAAGCGGTCGCGATAGTTGATTTGATATTTTCTCGCAACTGTTGCGGTGCGGTGACTTGTTATAGATAAATAACGGCTGAAACAACGACTTCGCGCGTACTTAGGTGTAACAGCCGCGTCGCGTTCAATTTGCGTGAACATCATCGGATTGCTTCGCAATCGTATTGAAACGCCCACGTGCACGACGCGTTAGGCGTGGTGTGTTCGATACACATTTCTTGTAATATTGACGCAAGTCAACTTAATATCACTAGCTTTATTGAACTTAAGTGGATACTCAGAGGGATTAACAAGAATCAGGAATACTCTATTAATGAGCAAACCACAGTGTTAATAATAAAAGTATAAGTACTGACTATAAGTACCTATATAAAAAATACTCTGTGGTACTCGAGCTACCTACGTATATTTTATCTAATCTGCTGATGAAGCTTTCCAGTTGGCCACTTGTTAAACTAGTATTCAGCGGATATCAAAACGACTTGTTATCCCAATATTAACACATTCCATATGACCACTAATGCGTTATATAACCGTCAAATTCGTACTTGTATCTGGTGATATTCTTTACAGTGAATAAAATAAAGCTTTTCACGTCTCTCTGTTTACCTATCCGGTAACTCCTAAACCACACAACGGAAATTGATGCGATTAGCAACAAACGAGAAATAATAATAATAAGGAGGTTCTCGTCGGGCAGTTGGATCAAGGGCTTGATCCAGAAGGCAGTACTCCTACTGGTCACGGCGAGTATTGTTCAGAGATTCTTCGCTCAGGAGCCCTGACCACGGTAGCTTGGACCTTGATCCCTAGCCTAATACTATACGATGTTGTTTAAAAACAAATGTTCAAAAATTCCACTTAGTTTTTCCATTCTTCTAAACGTGTGTTAGGCACCTAACTCCTCCTAAGTGGCTTAACCGATTTGAATGAATTTTTGTGTGTACTATATTTGACTGAATCCGTGGATGGTTTGAATTTGTAATTTGAACCTGGTAGGTAGCACTACAATCGGGTTCTCATTTTTTTTTCTGACCCAATGTCAGCTTTTAGACAGGACAAGGTCTATTGGGACTGCTAGTATGTGTACAAAATGAATAATAATAATACTTATATTTATTTTCTAAAAAACAAGGTAAGGTATAAAAGTTGTAAGGGACAGGTCTTCAGAAACTGCTTGCTCAGTGTAACAAAGTGATCCTATAAGGGTTCCGTTTTTTTTCCTATCCTTTCCTAACCTAACCATAAAGACGAAATTTAAAGTTTCATTTTCGATGCTCATTAATCTGACCTCAGCAATAGGTTATTAGTCCATGGTAAGCAATGTCACTTTTATAATTATTATAGCAATAACAAAACTGAAAATGAATAATTTAAATAGGTGATGTATCTATCTATGCACACACATATTACCATATCTACTAAAGTACAAAATAAATAAAAATAAAAAAATTGATTTGCATTGTTGCATGGAATAAATAATAGATTATGTGACTAGGGGATAAAGTAGTGTCTTTAGGTTGCGGGTGGCATGTTGAATTTCGAACGAAACGAAAGTTGCTAATTTTAATCCCGAACGACAGTGAGGGATTTATATAATTAACTCCCGAGTATTGCGAGGGAATTAATAAAGAAACCTGAGTGAAGTGAGGAATTCAAGCCACCCAAGACAAAGACAGATTTACCCCCGTGTTGGATACTCTACTTTTTACACCATCTGTGAGACAATTAAAAGAAAATGTACCAAACCAATCATATATTAGAGAAAAATAAGTATTATGTACAAGTTAATCTTAACTATCACTCAACATGTTTAGAGGTTTGAAACAAATAAATTCACTACTCTAAGAAGTTATAATTTTCTTTATCGCTCCCGCTTTTTCATTACCTACTTTTTTTTAAAACTCTTCAGTAACCACGACCACGTTTTGTTTTGTTAGTAGCCAGTTTGAATTTTGAATAAACTTGTTTGATGCACGTACATTTTAGTTCGCTTATTGTTGACGGTTGTTGACGTTCCAAATTCAAATCTCATTATTCCGGATCGCCCATACTGCACTCCCTAGGGACAGAATGACTTGCTTTAAGTGTTGGTTGTATGTCATATAAAAGGGCATTATCGAGCAGCTGGTGTAAAAAAGGCTTTTTCTATAGTACTAGATAAACCTCTCTAATCCCGAGTACGCAAAGTAGACGTAGGTACAAATGGGACTAAGATTTAGATTTATATGTTTATTTTGATAATGAGGCGAATCTACGATAGACGATAGGAAAATCATCACGACTTTCAGTATGAGACAAATACTTGTTCTTTTTAAAACGTCGCCAAACAATAGGAATTACTCCTGTATCATTGGTGCGTCGGCAGACATACCTATACACAAATACCTACGACATCCAGGCCAGGTACAACTATAGGCCATACAAATATTTGTTTCGTGTCGGATCCGAACCCGCAACATGCAGTGCAGTATCCAATCGCTCTACCACTGCGCCAACCACGCCTTCGCAATGGAAGGATTGCGATAGTAATCTGATCCTTAAGTTGCGAAAGTGCATGTTATAAATTCTCCCTCGGGAACTTAATACCAGAATAGGAAATACGTATCTATATGTTGAATTCAAATAGACTTTTTAATAAATAAAAAAATACAACTGGCTTCCGAAATAATATAGTAACACTAAAAATATCAATTTCGATTACTTCCCTAAAAGGATATCCTTCCAGATTGGACTTATTTTTCTTCAACATCCAGGTTAGAAAACGGGATCCATGAGGAATCGGGGGTTCTCCTCAAATATTATAGAGATTTTGGTATTTTCATCGAGATCTTTACAATTCTAACAAGCCTAAACACGGCTAGGATATGTGGTTTAATTACGGGATTATCGTGCCCACCTTTCGGCTTCATCCTCAGATCAGTTAGGCGGTACTTTTCATCAGAACCATTTATTTACTTGTGTTGTTACAGCTGAGTTTAAATATCTTAATCGAAGCATCTGTTTGCTTCACAGTTCCACTTCATTAACTGGATGAATAAAAATTTCTGAATGATTTACATTCAGATTTTTTTTAATGCAAATATTTGAGAATTTCCCTCATGAATCCCACACCAAACACAGTCGAAATGCAGTCGAATTGAGAACATTCTTATTTTTAAAGTCGGTTAAATACTGTAAATTGGGAAAGCGCAAGATTGCCACAGTATTACACCCCACCTAATCGTCATTTTTGAATTTTATCTGAAGTCATATCAGCAGGTAGGATCACTGTAGGTACTTTACATCTATTTATTTTCCTGCTTTTTTTTTAGTAATTGTTTATTGGACGGGACATGGAAAAAAGTTTAGATGAACGAGTGAGTGAGTGATGATGATGTTTAGGTGTGTTTGTGTTTTGTTTTGATTGGATATCCTCACATTTATAAGGGTTTTACTCGGACCTGAATTTTATAAGAAGGTTTCTAATTACCTCCACCTCCCTCACACATCTTTAGGAAGTGACTTTATTTCACAGTGGCAGAATTCCAACGAAAAATAGCTTATTAAAAAACTATTTAACAATTCTAAAGTTTTTTTCTAATTTTTTACTCATTATTTCGTAGCGACATAGTAAAGGGATTTTATAGGTAAGCGTCACTGCAATTTATATTACCAAATTACCTTGTCATTTTCCACGTAGGGTATTATTTCAGCTAATTCCTCATCTCCGTATGATTCGATTTCAGGTTCCACGACGTAATCGCTGGCAAATACTTCACACGTGAAAACCAACGCCATGAAGAGAAAAACCGCTCGACGGATTAGATTTAACATTCTGAATCACTACAAACAAAAATATAATGTATACACGTTTATTTAAATCACTTTAGTGTTTATTTAACATATTGATATATACTTATGGACTAGACAGCATATTATTATGATGCCTGTCCTCGGAACAGCTGACTCTTTTAACGAGCACCAGAAAATATCAATATTGCATAAATGCAATCAGCATTTTAACATTTAACCGCCAGGACCCTTAAGCTTAAATTGATAAGATAGGTTTTTCGTTATCATTATCGGGTAAGCTAGGATTGTATAATATCATATTACATTCACTAGTTTAAGTCCCTTCATAAAACTCATTTCGGAAACCGTGGGTGGTTGCGTGCTGCCTACTCTGCCAACAATGATTGGCATAGAAATTAATAACGAAATTATTTAAACACTTATCCCACACATTTTTCACAACTACAGTCCTATTAAAAAAAACCAACGATCCTGAGGTGCAGCATTTCGAAGTTTGTTATTTTAATGTTATTCTCTAAAGCTTTATTAAGTTTTTAGCTTTGATTTGATTTTTTTCTGTTATCGATACAAATACGACACAAAATACACGGAGTTCACAGATTTAAAATAAAATAAAAGCACTTCTTTCGTAGTCTGACTTACCTCAGAATTGAATTAATCCTTTATTTAGTTTTAATCCGTAGTCTTAGTAACAACACAACACAAAAAGTAGAGTCAGCAAAAAACACGCAAGTCCGTCGTATTAAGTGAGGACGCGGATTGTATTCGATGGTGACCGCCTGCTTTTCGGAATGGCAATGTTGGAGTGTGTAGCGTCAGTTAAATGGGCAAGCAATGGTGGGCGGCCGGCCGGGGGGCGAAGTTGTTTTTCCTGGCAGGGTCGCGGGGCGCACTCGGGCGGAAGCGGAGAGACGGCCCACGGAGCGGTGCGCGGGACAGCTCCACCGCTCTGCAACCCTTCGCCGTACCTGTGCCTGTCAACTTAACTTACGTCATGTTTTATTTTTACTTATCCCATAACGATATTGGCATTAAATAGAATTACAATCATAGACGTACTTTATTTTTACTAGGTTAGTAGTGGAAATAGGTAAGAGGCACGACTATGTTATTACCTAGCATTGTACCGGGTAGTACAATGCTTTTTGTTTGGGACCGGTTTTTTACTAAGTAGGTACCTAAGCCATTTTTAAAGATTCTCAAAACAAGATGGTTTTTCTATCTAAATACCCTTAGATTTAGGGCAAGTGGCACGTGCTAGTTAAATCTCGATTTAGTGTGATTTACTCGGTTCAAACTTAAGTCGACTTGGTATGGACCAAAATGAGACGAATCGGTTGTTTGACCACCTCAGTGAGGCCGCCGATAAGGCTCTGCATCGGCACCCTGATGCGCAGCTCGTCGCTCTGGGGGACTTTAACGCCTGCCACCAAGATTGGCTTTTCACCATAGGATACCAGAGGACCGATCACGCTGGGGGAGAAGCGCGAAGCTTTGCAGTATCGATGGGCCTTTCTCCTGGTCTGATTAACTAGGTGAAAGACTTCCTGAGTGAACGATCTCTCCGAGTTGTTGTCCATGGATGCTCATCAGAGCCCGTGACGACTAATGCCGGAGTCCCTCAGGGGTCTGTTCTCTCTACAATTCTCTTCCTGCTGCATATTAACTGTCCGCTGATGCCCGGTATCTATGGGTATGCAGATGATAGCACAGTTGTAGAGAGATACCTGCCAAGTGCTCGGGCTAGTAAGGAGGTAATCCGGTCCGAAAGAGAGGCCTTGGTAGAGCGTATGAATATCTCACTTCAGACAATCTCCAAGTGGGGTGAAGCCAATCTGGTGGGATTCAATGCCGCCAAAACACAAGCGTATCATCGCTAAAAGGAACCCGTTCACCTTGGCTCTTGCTTTTTCTTTTAGTTTCGGAATGTATCCCTGGAGTACACCGACCGCCTTCAGCTCTTGGGAGTTGAAATTTCCTCAGACCTTAACTTTAGGTGGTTCATTGAGTCAAAAGCCAAGGTTAGCCACATATACCACATCACTTTTACCACATTTCGATTCCGTCAAGAAATAATAAAGCTGATAGTTCTGAAAAGAAATTTTGGAACGTGTTCGACAATCTGCATACACGCAGCCGTTGTACTCCAAGGCCGCTCGCAGCTACTAAGGAAACTCGGCGTTCTTGCAAAGGTCCGGACTTTTCCGGTACTTCACACCTGGACAGCTTTTAATGTTATACAAAGCACAGGTCCGTTCGTATGTGGAGTAGTGCAGCTACATATGGGCTGGTGCTACAAAATGCCATTTAGCAGCTTTGGACTCAGTGGAAAGGCGTGCGAAGAGGCTAATTGGTGATCCAGAGTCCAATTTACAAAGCCTTGAGCACAGGTGTAGGGTAGCCAGCCTTTCGGTGTTAAACAGGATGCATTTTAGAGAGTGTGCGCGGGCGTCAGACAACCCGACGTACGTCGAGTATCCACCCTTACCTAGTTGAAACCTCTATGGTCCGGACCAAGCGTTTCGCCTCGTCGTTTATATCACGTACTTCGAGCGATTGGAACAATTTGCCTGCTGCGGTCTTCCCGTTCGATTATAATTTAGGTGTCTTTAAGGCTAGTGAGAAGGCTCTTAATAAACGAGTGCGCCTCACCATTAACGATTGCATCACTACTTACCACCAGGTAGGATCGCAGTCAAACATTAGTTTATATCAATTAAAAAAAAAACAAATCCGTAACAGTACCAATTAAGTCAGCTTACATTTATGTACCCGACAATAATTCTAAGAAACATATGAAATAATTGTTTTTCTATTATCTATCTCCTAAAGTAAAGGACATATGATAACGGGTTTTCGCAGTCAAAAGAGCATTAAAAACTTAGTACAAAAGTCATTTTATGGAAAAAAGCAAAACTCGATTTTGCTCACTGCGTCAACTGCGTGAGACAAAGTAAATTTATTTTTTATTTTAGCCATACAATTCGAAACATTCGAACTGCACTGTACTCTATCTCTTTCTCGCCCTTATAAAAAAGCGAGTGAGAATGCCATTTCGAAGTTCATTCCGATTTTGAAATTCCACCACAAAGAAAAACACGTTCGGAAATGCATAATAAATAGATTAATATTTGTAAAATATAAAATTGTTTTTTTTTTTTTATAAATAAATTATGAATTTTAAATTTATTATTGTATTTGAACAAAAATCGCCAAACTAAAGTGGCAATGGGCAGGGCACATTGCTCGCAGAACGGATGGCCGTTGGGGCCGAAAGGTTCTGGAGTGGCGATCGCGTACCGGAAGACGCAGTGTTGGCAGGCCCCCTACAAGGTGCACCGATGACCTGGTGAAGGTTGCGGGAATCCGATGGATGCGAGATGCACAGGATCGTTCGTTGTGGCGACATTTGGGGGAGGCCTATGTCCAGCAGTGGACGTCTATCGGCTGAAATGATGATGATGAACAAAAATAAGAGTACCTGAGTACTTATAGCAGCAGATAAAACTGGCATTTAACCTTTAAATAATTATTTCTAGTTTCAACATTGACTGTTTTAGAACGTGCTTTAAAAAAACAGCGGAAATAAAATAGTGGCAAATAAGATTAAGAATGTTAAAATAATTGTAAAATATAAGCAAAACTAGCGACAGATATAGTATTTATTTTAATTGAAATCATTATTAAATCTTTTTATTTTCCAAGTAAGTAATATGTGTTCTCGCTGCTGAAGTGAAAAATTATGTGTGTAACACGAGAGCATAACTTTTTGCATCTCGTGCCTTTGAATCCCTCCCCTCGCTCAGGATTCTTCTACTAACACATATTACTTACTTGGGAAATAAAATAATTAACAGTAATAGATTTAATAATGATTTCAATTAAAATAAATACTATCTCTGTCGCTAGTTTTGCTCTATTTTACAATTATTTTAACATTCTTAATCTCATTTGCCACTATTTTATTTCCGCTGTTTTTTTAAAGCACGTTCTAAAACAGTCAATGTCGAAACTAGAAATAATTATTTAAAGGTTAAATGCCAGTCTTATCTGCTGCTGTAAGTACTCAGGTACTCTTATTTTTGTACAATTACAATAATAAATTTAAAATTCAATAATTTATTTAAAAAAAAAAACAATTTTATATTTTACAAATATTTTCTAAGTATTTATTATGCATTTCCGAACGTGTTTTTCTTTGTGGTGAAATTTCAAAATCGGAATGAACTTCGAAATGGCATGTTTCTCACTTTCTTTTTTATAAGGGCGAGAAAGAGACAGAGTACAGTGCAGTTCGAATGTGTCGAATTGTATGGCTAAAAAAATAAATAATTAAAAAGTTACTTTGTCTCATGCAGTGAGCAAAATCGAGTTTTGCTCACTGTTTTCAAGCAGCAAAACCTACTTGTTTGAGCTGCTATGGTGAAAAAAGGATTTAACTGGTTTTCGATGTATAACGGCGCTATGTCCTGGTACAGCACATAGGATACGGAGGATTTTTATCCCGAAATCGCTAGCAGCAGCTAGTTATATTTGTTGAAATCTAGTCACTGATCAATTAGGTACATTTATTTACCTTTAGGTAGATACATTTATTATAGTTAACAGCACAAGAATCGTGTTCGTGTCACGTGGGGTCCCGCGTCACAATGTTAGCTAATTACTTCTGTTCTGTGTAATTAACTAAGCACGCTTAGCGATTATTTTCGAACAGACTTTAGTAAAGTGGTATCAACGTAATCAAAAGGTACCCTACGTAAAATAGCTATTCTTAGGAATTGGTTGGTACTAGCATTTATTAAGCAGCTAACCTTTTAATCCAGGCTGGACAAGCGTTTACGTGACCAGTCGTCCGGTCATACTTAATTGGGTTCAGATTCAATTATTTACTCATCCTTATATTGGTAAACAAAGGATGTGTGGTGCCGGACGTGATCTACTTAATTGAGTAATTGGTCAACTCGTACCGCATACCTACGGCCCATGTGGTACGAGTTGCAAAAAATAAAAATAAATTATATTTTCATCGGTCTACTCGTCCCACGTCGCTATGACAATTAGAATAGGTACAATAAAAAAAAACCTCAAAAAGGTTTAGTAGCAAAAGTGTTAGTGTGGAAATAATAACGAATGTTACGAATTTACTGTTGAATATTTAATCACCACAAAATTATCTATTTATTTAAAAGGAGAAACTGACTGACATATCAACGCACAGCCGAAACTACATTAATTTTGCACAAGGTTTCCTTTTATGACGTAGGCGAGCACTAAGAGAGAATTTTTCAAAAAATCCTCAAATTTATATATTAAATTTAGAAATTAACCCCCTAAAAGGACAAACGGGGACCTAAAGTTTGTACCGAGAAACTTACCTTCACGCGAGTAAAACCGCTGGCAGAAGCTAGTCACATATAAACAGAAAAAATTAAACCATCACAAGTTTGACATCAATTAACACACGATGTACTCTTAATAAAAAACATTCAGATATATAGGAATAATAATATATTATAAATGTGTTGTTATAAGTGAGGCATTCTAGGATTTATTATGTTTTTGGTGTTGGTAATCTCATAATATAATTTGATGAATGACTTGTTATTAAGTTGTAAAGAAGTTTGAGAGCGTCAAAATTATGTGTAATTTCAAAATTATCCACATCTGAAAAAAATACCAATTTTGATATGTAGACTGTGTTCGCATTCCGCTAATTTATGTGATTGACTAATATCTTGTCGTCTAGCTAGATGGAGTTGGTTAAATAATTCGGAAACATTTTATTACATTTAAGGTGTACCTATATGTGGTGAAAAAAATTAAAAAGGCGTATTTTAATAATACGCCTTTACGCCAGACAAAATACTATTTTGTCTGTTTTAAGATCTATATTAAGGACTTAGACTAACCGTGGGCGACCGATAGTGGACGCGGCTTGGAGATCTTTCGTCAAATTCTTCAAAAATGTCTTAGGAAATGAAAAGGCTATATACAGCTATTTGGACCAGTTCCCTTAAATTCTTGGTACCTACAGCAAGTCTTATTAATTTCGGATAACACATAAACTTGTGCGGTTGCTTGTTAAGTGAAAAGATAAAAAAAAAAATTAGTAACTGACTTTTCTAACCGACATCAAAAAAAGAGGAGGTTCTTAATTCGTTAGATTTTTTAATATGAAATAATTTATGAACAAATTGAAACTAAAAAAAAAACTTATAAAAATATTTTTAATCTTGTGTTACTAACTGTACCAAACGTTGATAAAATTTAAAGTTCTATACAAAAATAAACGTTGGACGAGTTGATTAATGAAAGTATTTTTTTTTTTTTTTTGCAACTCGTACCATTTGGGTCTTAGTATGCGGTATGAGTTGACGAATTACTCACTTAGCTATCGATATTAACGTTCGCATTGGATCTTTCTATTAGCATGAACTTGAACTTGATTAATCTCTGGCTGTACCAGCCAATCCAACCAATCAACAATCTCCCAGAATCTACTTTTTAGATAATAAAGTCGCAATTGATAAAGTAAATAGGTACCTAAGTAGCGAAGATCAACAAATAAAACCCACAGTTGGTAAGATAATTATGTTTTATTTAGCAATTACCTATAATATAAGTACCTATATATTTTTTTTTATTTATAGCAATTGGGTTCTGTCGGCAGCCCAAGCCAGGAGTGCAATGTGTCAAGTTGATGAGTTACGGCAGCTCGCGCGGTTCCACCCAAACTGGTGTATTGTTCCACGCTTGTCTCCCATGAGAAAATACTCTGGAGCTCTTCTTTTGTTCCAAATTCAGGGCTGTGATACAAAATTTAGTTTAGGTACCTAACTCGATGGCTTTTTAGGGTTCCCTACCTCAAAAGGAAAAAACGGAACCCTTATAGGATCACTTTGTTGTCCGTCTGTCTGTCTGTCAATACCCTTTATCTCAGGAACGCGTGGAGATATTGAGTTGAAATTAAAACCTCATACTCAGGTCTGCGGTCTCTTGAAGCTGTGTCAAAATCAAACTTCTGATTTAACGAAAAAAACATACGGCCGTTACGGGCCGTTTAGGTTCAAAAAAAATATATTTCTGCACTCTCAAGGGAATCAAAATTCGTAGAATACTTCTTGTTGACCTAGAGTCCTGAAATTTGGCATGAAGCAAGGTCTTATAAAAGTTAGAAAAAATCTGAAAACTGTAAATTAGTAGCTACGTCACAAAAAAGAACTTTTTTGCGATTCGGAAACATCTTCGTACTTAATCTCAATTCGGAAATTGAACTGTTTTCATAGGTAAGTTTGTACGGAACCAATCAGTGCGCGAGTCCGACTCGCACTTGCTCAGTTTTTTTTTAAATCAATTAAATTGGGAATATCTGAAACGTATTGCTTGACGGTTTGTTTTTCTTTATCGACTTTGTTTATTTGATTTTCATGTCTGGATAATGAATTGAGATAATAATCAATCAGCTCGTGTTTAACTTACCAAATCTTCTGGAATTCCTGGTAAGGCAAGCTTTTGAGGTCTACACCGAGGGTGGATGCGCGTCGTAGAGCTTCCCCGACGAAGTGATGAGCTCTTCGGAAGGGTACTCCTCGACGGACCAGTGCATGCGCCAGGTCCGTCGCAAGCATACCAGGGTCCAGAGAACTTAATGCCCTTTCACTGTTTACCTGAGGGCATTAATAAGCCAAACTAGTACATTTTGCCAGGGATGGAAACTCATGGATCTGCAATAAATAAAGCCAACTTACTTCCATAGTTGAAATAGTTCCAACTGCAACTTTTAAACAATCAAGCAGTCGATCGTAAGACCTAAAGAGGAGCTCTTTATCCGACTGCAAATCTTTATTGTAAGTGCTCGGTAATCCTTTGATAACGCAACTGAATGCAAACGCATCTCCAAGAAGGAGTCCCGCAGCTCCTCGAATCAGTTCTAATCCGTCTGGATTACGTTTTTGAGGCATCAGACTTGATCCAGTCGAGAACTGGTCAGAGAAGCGAATGATACCGAACTCTTGAGAGCTATAGATGATCAGGTCTTCAGCTAATCTGCTGAGATGAAGACCACATAGCGATGCCCAGTTGAAAAATTCCACTGTAATGAAAACAGCCTATTTAACCTCACTAGGATCAGTGCGACAATATAGACGTGAATTGAATGTCTATTACCTAAATGGTCTCTCGAACTAACAGCAAACATAGAGTTAGGCGTCAGGTCTTCGAATCCCAAACTGTTAGCTAGTCTCACCCGATCGATTGGTAGCGCACAGCCGGCAATAGCTCCACTGCCTAAAGGACAGCGGGAAAGGCGGCTCTCCTGTTCTCCTAGTCTTATGACATCGTCGCGGAAACCCCAAGCATGACTGAAAGAAATAGGCACAAGTCAAAAAGTTACTAGATAGTTAAATAGTTACTATTTGACTCGTGGGGTCATTTATTTAAGCGCTTTGGTAGCGATACTAGGTAAACCTATTACCTCAACAGGAAGTGACTCCAGCGAACAGGTTGGGCACGTTGAAGATGGGTATATCCTGGTGCAATTATATTTATTTCGCTGCTTGCTCGGTTGACCAGGACCTTCAAACGATTTTATGCAGGTTAAAAAAATAAGAATGACAATGATTTTATTATTGCTTTTAGTTTAATGGGACACTAGTTGAAAAAGGTAGGTACATACCGTAATTAGTTCTTTGATGGTGGCGTGCATCTTAGGTAGGTTGCCAAGCATCCACAGCCTAGTATCAGTGGCAGACTGGTCGTTACGACTTCGGGCTGTGTGCAAGCGAAGCGCAGCGTCACCTGCGTATTTGAACAGACGCCGCTCAACAACTGAGTGAATATCTTCTTCGGGATCATTTAATCGCCCGCTTTTTATCATTTCCTCTTCAATATCTTTCTCCACCTGTAATGCAAAGTCATAAAATGGTCTACTCGTTGCTCACTCAGCACATAGATCTGGATATTTTCCATGATAAGCCGTACCAAATTTGTAAATATATACATTCATTTTTAAGTTTTTTTGTGATTTTTTCACATTAGTATTTTATAAGTTTTTTATTAGTCTTTAAGATTTTAGAATATAAGTGTTTTGGTCCTGCACTGTGAACTTATATTTATTTATTTGGAATAAATAAATATAATATTAGGTATAATAATACTGTGATTTTTGAACATTTTAATCTTTTTTTCGAAACCGTGAACTGCGTATAGAATCCTTAATTCGATAGGTACCCGTATTCAAGTAACAAACTAAATTCTGACTATAAAGAAATTTTCAGTAAAGCTTACCTTGTTAAGCCCTTCTTGTATGGCATTATTGTCATTTTCTGAGAGGTGTCCACTTCGATATTGTTCGGCAGCCCAGGCGCGACTGCCTTGTATGTCTTCACGGAACAATCGAGCATCCACTGCTAAGGAGTCGTTTAATCTCCGCAGAACGGCTGAGGGCTCCTCTTCGAAACATCCTCCCCATAGTTGATACCTGTCCTATAAAGATAAAAATGTTTTAGCGCACTACATATTTGTCTTTATTCGTGTGTAATAGTTACAATTATTTAAATAAGCCTCAAACAAACAAGATGTGTAGGTACTCACCGTAGACATTATCTTCAAGGAATAAACGCTAAGATAATTAAATGTTGAGGCACATGATCGTTCAAAAATGATAAATTATCTTTCACTTGTACTCTCATATCTGAGGTTAAAAAGGTTACAAACAATCTAAATGTTCTATCCTATTCACTGTTCTTGGAATTTATTTTTGTTTATTTGCATGCACCCATCAACATACCTACCTAGTTAAAACTCCCCTCTTTGAGGAGTGGCTGGAGCGGCAATACGGCGTCCTCACCTTCCGAATGACGCAGGTCCTCACCGGACATGGCAAGTTCGGGAGGTTCCTGCATCAGATTCAGGCGGACGAAACGCCCGGGTGTCATTGTGTGGACCGCTTAGAGGATACGGTGGAGATGTGCCCCGCTTGGGCGGAGCACTGCCATATCCTCGTGCAGGCAATTGCCGGCAGCGACCTTTCGCGTCGGGCCCTGGTTCGGGCTATGGTCCGGAGCGAGGAAGAATGGCAGGCGGTCGCCTCCTTTTGCGAAGCAGTAATGCTAGCGAAGGAGGAGGCTGCACGCGTGAAGTAACAAAGATCCTTACGCTCCAGCTACCGTAATTCCGACACCGACTACCAGCAACCAGACGTGGGCATGCGGACGTCGAGCAATGGGTAGCTCACCGTCCGGCCGATCGATAATCAACCGGACTGAGCCTAGTCGTCAACAGCGTGTAGTGATCCATGCTCTCCTCAAAGAGATGTCAGCAAACCGTAGGGGACCAGCACGGCCGATGCCCGCTAGCTTGGACCGCGGGGAATTTCTGCAAAGGAAACCCGTAGCCCTAGAAGGCAAAGGGTAATTGAAGGAATAGGATTGGGTTTTAGTCAGTAAAAGTCTGACACGCCCTCCCGCATAGTACCATATACCCTTCAAACTAGGAAACAATCCTGTATCTTGAAGAATAGTATGTAGATAGCATATTGATGTTGCGATAGATGTCTCTCCCTAGAGTCTGATTGCTAGTTTCTACGTGGTTGGCCACTAGGTTGACTGGAATGGGTTACAAAACATGCTATTGTATTATGTATTATTACTTTCTATTTAGTAGAATATAAGTACTATACAATGACAATATAACATGAAACTCCACTGACTTTTCTCGGATAAAAACTAAACGTAATACAATTGTATTACGTTTAGTAATTAACATTATTAATATTATTAGTAACAAAACGTAACATAATTATGTTACGTTTTGTTGCGTATGAATTGACAAGTTGCGATAAACCCTGCGTTCCGAGTTGCGACAAAAATGATTATATTGCATATCCAACCAACGCGTAACCTCATAATTATTACTCAAATAGCCCATATACATTGTGGCAACTAAATTTGGTCGGATTCGCAATATAACCACTTTTATCGAAATTCGGAACGCTGGGATTGACAATACTGATAATGACATTGACGTTCATTTGACAACGAATACAAAAGCATAACCTAAGAATCGATGTTCTTCAAGAATATTATCTATTTTAAATACCGTTTAAAATAATATTAAAACAAGGGTTTGTTTTAAGAAATCCCAGTAAGTAATACTTACAGTATCGGTGAGATTGTAAGTTAAAGGGACTACACGTGGATAGTGGATGGTGAACTTTATAAAGTATGCTACTCGTAACTTAATTTTTTATAAATACCGTAAGTTTTGAAATGGATATCGAAGAAACAAGTTCTACAAAAGACGACGTGGATGTAACCAAGCCACAAGAGGAAAATAGTTTTCCTCATTACACACTATTTGACATCACGATAGATACAGGTTTGCAAGACGATGACGGCAACGAAATTCCTAGACCTTTTACCAAAAACCAAATGCGCAAATGGTTAAAAAAAGTGAAATGGGAAAACCGCAAAGCGGAGAAACGAGCTAGGGAAAAAGCAAAGGCCAAAGAGAGGAGGAGAGAAGCTAGGGAAGCCAATATTGATCTCGGCCCTAATAGGAAAGCTTTGAAGAAAATGAAGTTAGAAAGACCGAAAAGAAGTACTTCCATAGTAATAGATCTTAGTTTTGATCATTTAATGATGGAAAAAGATAGGTTTAAAGTAATAAAACAGATACTGCGCTGTTACTCAATAAACAGGAGATCAGAAACACCAGTTCAGTTCCACATCACTAGTTTTGGAGACATAGCTAAAAGTGATATGTCTAGGCATAATGGTTATGAACATTGGGATGTAAGTTGGATTCTTACTATAAAAGGTGCATGTTGGTTTTGTCAATATTTAGTCAGTTATTGGCCTTATGAGACAAATCATATACCTATTATTTATTTTAATTTATCATTTTTTAAAAGAGTAACTATGTAGTTTCTTGCCGGTTCTTCTCTATAGGTAATAACCAATTGGAACATTGCACTAGCTTCTGATGTGCCCATTTAGGCCTATGTGAAATAAAAATATTTCCAATTTTACTTATGTGTATGCATGTTTATAATTCTTAGTTCCAATATTTATTGCTGGATCCTTAAATTTACTAGTCTGGTACTTCAATAATAATAAGTATTAAAGTACCCACAAACAATAGGTTTTAAATATAATATCTTTCCAGCAAGATTTAACATAGTTTGAAAGGGTTATTCAATCTGCCATATTAAAATAAAACATACAAGTTTTCAACTTTCTGTATTATCATATATGTCCTTTTAAGTATAATCACATGTATAGTCACATATACTTCCATTAAGTCACAAATAATATGTTTAATTAACAATAAATAATATCTTAAAATAAAGTATCTAAAATGTTTTACAGATAAATTTCCATGAAGCACCATATCTTGAAGTATTTTCTAAAGAGAACATAGTCTATTTAACAAGTGAATCTGAAAATATCATTGAACAATTTGAAGAGAACACTGCTTATATTATTGGAGGTCTAGTGGATCATAATAAGCACAAGGTAATAATATTTATGCTACAAAGTAAACTAATAAATTAATATCTTTGTCAAACACTTCTTTTGTGCTTCATTTAATTGCAAAATAAATGCTGTGCATGAAATGCTGTGAAGTTTCTTTGGTTTGAAGTTGTTCAATAGTACATTTTAAATAAATAACATCTGTATTATCTTAAAAATCATAATATTCATATTCAATTTTCTTATGTTTTCTTCAGGGTCTCTGCCATAAAATAGCAGAGGAACAAGGCATTAGACATGGACAACTGCCATTGGACAAATACATTAATATGAAGACTAGGAAAGTGCTGACAATTGATCATGGTAATATCACTTTATCTTATTTGACAACACATCATCTATATAATATATAAAAGGAGATACTGACTGACTGGAATATTAATGCACAGCTGAAATTACTGGGACTATGATCATGTAATTTTGCACAATGCTTCTTTTTATAACACAGGCAAGCAGCCAAGCACTAAGAAGTGGTTTTTGAAAATTCGACCTATGAGGGGTGAAAAGGAGTGAATTTCGTTTGAATGTAAAAACTCATTCCGTGTGCAAATCTGTAGTCCGAAAAAGTCGCGATTTTGTCGAAAATCGTATGGTAAAAACGGATTTAAGATAGCTATAAAAATAAGGAAGTTACTTTGTGTAAAAGGCAATTTGTGGTAAACTAAACGGATTTTTTTTTTTTTAATGTAAATTAAATTATATTACTTTCGTTTTAATTTGGTTGATATTTATCAATACAGCTACACTTAGTCCTTAAAAATTGTTTAGGAATTATATTACTAGATATAAATCCATCTTCACCAAAATAAAAGAATAAAATCAATATTAATTTATACAATTCTTTTTAGTACCTACTTATATCATTAAAATCCCTTTCGTCGTGTAGTGGGTACAACTAATTATTTTTAAACTCAAGGAATTAATTTTATGGTTAGTATAATTTACTATTTTAAACACGATTAAATTTTCTTAAAAGATAACTCAATATTAATAAAGAGCATAAGTTGTTTACCTATAAAAAAACATCACATGTAAGTACATTTGGTAGCGCTTTAAATTTCACACGAGGTTAACAAACACGCAAAATGGAGCGCGCGAAGTGGGTTTTGCAGTTTAACTTATCTCCCTTTTGCATTAGGGCCACAGAAATATGCTTGAAAGTTAGCACAAATAGTAACTTATGTAAATAATAAAGGTTGCCTATATTAATTTGTTTTCAGAACCAATAGAACAATTTAGGGGATTCTATTGAGGAAGATTGTATTGAGAATTTATTAAACATAAAACTCGGCACAAATTTTGGGTTAATAAACATAAAACTCGGCACAAATTTTAATCAAAATGATTAATAAAGACTATTATTATTAGTTTTTCAAAACTGCTCTCAAAATACAATTTAAGGAGTGTTAAAATTTTTATGAAAACATTCTCGCAAACCAAGTCGCTGGCAAAGTGCTAGCATAAATTATGTTTATTATAACTATCGAACTATGTATATTATATTATATAAATAACTATCGAAAATAATAACACAGTATCTTTGTTTTTTTACAGTATTTGAGATAGTCCTAAGGGTGTGTGAAGGAGTGCCATGGCAAGATGCACTGCTCAAAGTTCTACCACTAAGGAAAGGTGCCTACATTTGTGACGATGTTAGTAATTCAAGCTTAGAGATTTCATGTAACAGTGAACATTCAAATTAATTTATTCCTAAGAGTAAAAGTATTACGTATAATTCTTGTTATGTTTACTTGTCTAACAATAAACATTTTTTTTAATAACATACATGTTTAATTGTATTTTTAAACACTTATCAAACACAATAAATAGGCGACTAGTACACTTTTTACAGTATCTATTTATCACTAGAAGTAGTTACTGTTGCAGTTAATATTAATACTTTAATGTTTTAAAAATCAGAAAAAATCCTAGAAGTACTTTCTGTTTACTGAAGAAAATCATAATAAATCTACGCATCTATTGCAGATTTACGTACAGCAATTATTCGTACATTCAAGTTGTAAAAGCTTTAAACATACTTAATTTTATGTGGACAAAGTATATCAATGATACATTATTGACCAGTAACCTACCTAATAATTATAAAGCTTTACGTAGTTTTTTTAGGAGTCAACAAAGTTCAATATGCAGGCACAAAAAGTTTGTGAGATTTGTGGGTACAAAATCAAACGTTATGAATTTGTGATGTAATAATATCATATTTATTGCGTTTCGCATATATTCTTACTGCTCGTAGATTTTTACTGCTAATATAACAAATACGAATTTATCTACATAGCTCACGGTTGAGATTTGCTTTAAAGGACGGTAGTTAAGCAATTTAAATAAGTTACCTTGTACTATAATTATATTGGAATAGTTATTTGTCTAGTTTGTATAAATAGGTAATCAGTTAAATAAATACCTTAGAAACTTTTCATAACTTCTAAGATGTATAGGATTTTTTAGCGTATTTTTTATTTTACAATATTTAAATACTAAAGTTATGTTTCTGTACGAAATTTTTAACAAGTGGAGCTACTAGTTCAGGATTGTTTAAGTGTACATGATGTGTACCACGGACAAAATGAAATTCGTAATTTTCATTGGTCTGCTCCAAAATTTCGCGCATTTCAATAGAATACGCGTCGGCCGAATATGGTGAGTCTATCGCTTTGACGTATAAAGTTGGACACTTCAGTCTTCTGACGAGGGCTTCGACGAATTTCTTATCTTCTGCATTAAACAATGAATACTTTAATCTGGAATCACGCGAGAAATAGTATTTCGTTGGATCAGTTTTCGATTGCTTGGCGCCTCTTTTGAGTAGGTGTGGTACGCTTTCTAAGGCTACAGATTTCCTAGTTCCTGCGTGCCATATTTTAATCATGTCTTCTAAAGTATATAACGGTGGCTCCTTATCTAACCGTGTTTGTGATATTAATCCTTTTCGCATAGTTTCAGAAATTCTTTTTATTACATCATTTAAATCGTAGTCGTCGTAAATAAGGCTGTCTATTGCAATGTAAAATTCAACATCATCTGGGAAGATAGTCGCAAAACGCATAGATGCTATTGCTCCCATAGAGTGAGATAATAATGCAACTTTCTCCATCTTGAAGTATTGTTTTAGATATAAAATAATTCTCGGCAATTCCCAATGATAGTACAGCATACCTGAAAAATTAAAAATATTATCTATATATATAAAAGGAGAAACTACTGGGACTAGGAACGTGAAATTCTGCACAAGGCTTCCTTTTATGACATAGGCGAGCACTAAGAGAGGATTTTCTAAAATTCACCCCCTAAATGGATGAAACGGGGGTCCAAAGTTTGTATAACAAAACCTATTTTCGCGCGGGCAAAGCCGCTGGCAGAAGCTAGTATTGTATGAAGGGGATGTAAATAAGTTTCTTCCATAATTTTATGAACTAAGTAGCTTATTTAAGCGGCATATTATGTACCATATACCTACTGCAAAGATTTAATATTCAAAATATTTATCAACTTACCAGGGGGAATCCAGGATGAAAATCCATGTCCAGGGAAGTCCAGAGCTAATATAGGTCTATCTTTGATGATCATGGGTATCAAGGGGTCCCAGGTGCCCGCGTTGTCTTGCCAGCCGTGCAGTGCGAGTATGGGCTGCTGGTCGCCGCTGCCCCATAGCTTTCCCGCGATGTGTCCAAACTTTACTGGGATCTGGATTTCTTTAGTTGGCACCTGTAAATTAATCATAAACATATTTTGTACAAAATAATTTATGACTATTTGGGAAAAAACTTCGTGATTATTTTTTATTTTACGTGATTATTATAATTTTGATTAAATTTAATTAGTTGTAAATAAATTAAGTAGATAGTATGGCTGAGATATATGAAAAACCAGTGAATATAAAACAACTCTTATAGGTAGCTATAGTTTATCTAACTTAACATAACGTGACGTCTGTTTTGCCCCGGGAACGTAGACGCGGTGTACTTTTTTACCGATAAGTGCGCTGAGTGCGAGTGGTTTTTACGTTAACGCGATCGAAATGTTTGCCGAGATTGGCTCTCTGATTGGTTAAGCGCTTGGAGCGGACGAATCAGAGCGCCAAACGTCATAAACGTGTCGATTGCGTTAGCGTAAAATAAACTCACACTAGGCACTCTGATTTATAATATGAATGAGAACGCCTAAGGCATTAAGTCGGCCTTTGTACCCTTTGTTGCATGAAGGTTAAATAAATAAATAAATAAAATAAAAGCAGGCAGCTATTAACAAATAAAATAATTATGTTGATATAAAAGACCATTCTTTCAATCTAAAAATGAATTATGCATAAATTTCAAAATCTTTAGCAAAAAAGTTATGAGAGAAAATAATAATTATTAAAAAAGATTAAGTTGTAATCTATGAAAATACAGAAAATATAAATAAATTAAAATATGTAAATTCAAAACAGAAAAAAATTGAATATCAATTTAAAAGTACTCACCTGAGTATGCAGTTTTTTACTGAGATTAGGCAATGACGACTTTACTGTCGTGCCACTAGGACTCAATATTAATTGTGATAGTAGTCGCTTAGCCATGTTTCGGGTCTCACTGCACGAGGTAGATAAGAAAACACGGTTAAAAAATATTCGAAATTGTTTCCTCTTTTATTTGTGTCTAATAATACAATGACATCTTAAAATAACCATAGTCACGAAGAGGTTAACTGTATCGATCTGCGAGCCGTCACGAATAGTAAACGTGGTTTTATTTCCTTCCAATTTAGTATCACTATACAGTTGACGTTAGTTACGTAATTTTTGCACAGTAATTGAATGATTAATATTTCACAAAACAGCGCGGTTTACCGTAACGCAGTGACGCACCGCGCGAGAATAACATTGCCAAGGCTGGGCTCACTGTTATGTACGATAATGTTCTACTCACAGAATGGACTTTGAACTCGTAGTACCTAGTCATTTAATTATGAATGAGGATGGGAATACTATTATTATGCTTTTACCCAAATATTCAATTAATTTCAAATAAAAAAAAAGTTTATTATTAGACGTTTATTTTAATCCAATGATATCGTAAAAGTAAAAAGTACAAAGCAGATGATAGACAGTGAATCGTCTTTGTATAATAACAGTCTGCCTAATATAAGCTTTGGGAAAGCGTCGGAGGTCTAATAAATACCTTAGAAATATCAGTTCCTTTCAAGAAAATATTTTCCATGACCCTTCTATTATTGTCGTCCACAGGTTAGGTAGGTATAACTTCTAGGTAATAAAAACAATAGAGGAAGTGCAGCATTATTTGGAATACAATTTTCTCTCTCGAGCGAATTTTAGCAGATACCAATATCAAAATTTTACAATGTTTTTGTAGAAATTATCGAAATTTTGGGTTATTCTTATGGTTCCCTTTTTTTGTCTGGTTTTATTAGCTGTAAGTCCTTTAGGTACTAAATAAATGAATAAAATAAAAATAATTTGTAAAGACGAGTTATGCCAAACTACCTGCAGTATCCCAAATATGCTGCCTATCTCTTACAACTTGTAGATTTTTTTCGTAATTGTACTAATTTTATTTATATTTATTTAATAAACATGAGGATAATTTAAAAAATATTCAAAAACTTAAATTATTCTTTTCTATGAAGTTTTTAATTAACGGCGCCACTCTTTCAGGGTTATTTAAATGAACGTGATGTGTGCCGGACACAAAATGAAATTCGTATTTGTCATTCTGTTCCTGTAAAATTTCGCGCATTGCAATCGAAAATTTGGTGCCAGAGAAAGGAGACTCTGTCGCTTTTAGGAATAACACGGGACACTTCAGTCTTCTGACGAGAGCTTCAATAAACATTTTATCTTCAGGAATAAGTATGACGTACTTCAGTCTCGAGTCCCGCGAGTAATAATATTTATCAGGATCGGATTTTGATTGCTTTGCGCCTCTTTTCAGTAGGTGTTGAACACTGTCTAAAGCTATAGATTTCCTCGTTGCTAAATGCCATGTTTTAGTTATTTCTTCTAAAGTATACGTCGGTGGGTCCTTATCTGACCGAGCTTCAGACACAAAATGTTTTTGTAGCAATTTGGGATATATCTTGTTCACTAATGTATTTGAATTATGGTTTTCTAATACAAAACTGTCTATTGCTATGAAAAAGTCGACATCGTCGGGAAACACTGTGGCGAAGCGCATACCAGCGATTGATCCCATAGAGTGAGACAGTAAGGACACTTTGTCCCACTTGAAGTGCTCTTTTATGTATAAGATCATCCTCGGCCATTCCCATTCGTTGTAGGTCATACCTGAAAGTATATAACACATAAACGTTTTTGTACGATAGAGAGACAAATCTGCACGTAAGCAGCGAAGTTTTATTGAGTAGGTAACCATAATCGTGTAGGTGATGGCCAAATCCTTATAGAAAACGAAATATTGTAGGTGTATCTACGACATAATGCGTAGATTTAACAATCTACACTGATATTATAAAGAAGGAAAATTTGGTTTTTTGTTTGTAGGAGGTAACCTCTGAAAGTACTGGTACGATTGCTAAAATTTTTTCACTGATAGAAAGCTGCTTTATTCCTGGCTAGGTATATTTTATGCACGCATTGCACGCGGGCGAAGCTGCGGGCAAAAGCTAGTCATTTCTAATTATCAACTTACCAGGTGGAGCCCACGACGAAAATCCATGTCCAGGGAAGTCCAGAGCTAATATAGGTCTATCTTTGATGATCATGGGTATCAAGGGGTCCCAGGTGCCCGCGTTGTCTTGCCAGCCGTGCAGTGCGAGTATGGGCTGCTGGTCGCCGCTGCCCCATAGCTTTCCCGCGATGTGTCCAAACTTTACTGGGATCTCGATTTCTTTAGTTGGAACCTGTTGTTAAAAGCAATTGTTGTCTAATCATGAATTCAGGCAGGTGTAGCTAGTCAATCATTTTGTTTATTGACACAAAATGCAGTTGTAACATAGGTACTTATCTGACGCCCTGGCTCCCGAGCTTGGTAGCAACCTGTGTTATAGGAGCCAATGTCTTCGCCCATTTTTGGTACCCTACATTTCATAAAACATAAGCTGTCGATACTTGTTGATTGTTACAATTAGCTTAAATAAAGCTACAAAATCATAACATAGATATTCCTAACCACCAACATTATCAGTCGTTAATAGAATAGCAAAAACCTAAAGCGGTTTTTCCTATGTTACCAGGTATCCATTCGTCACAAACCATATCCAATCATCTGATTCTGAACCATTATCTTTACTAGCCTCATGTTTATGATAGTGATCTTTACGATCGTAAAAATATTATGCAGGTTAGCAAGACGATCTGTGTGCCGAGTGCGAGTTTTTTTACTCATGTGGTTTTTACGTTATCACGATTAAGACGTTTCCCGCGTTTAACTCTCTGATTGGTCAGGAGCTTGAAGCGGGCCAATTAGAGCACCGAACGTCATAAACGTGACGAAATTATCGTTTCCGGGCTTAGGTTCATTATCCTTTTAGATAATCGCGTACCGCCATAAGATATGATTGTAAGCACGTGGAAATACTAGCCTAATCAAAATCGTATGATTGACATGAGTATGGTGATAAAGTAAGTGGTGGTAGTAGTTGTGATGTTTTGACTAAAAAATGAACTAATCGTAAAGAAACTCACCTGAGTGCTCAGTTTTTTGGAGAACGAGGACAGAGAAGTCTTGATTTTCGGCACATTACTGCTCAAACTCGTGAAGATAAGTTTGACCATGGTTCAGGTTAAATTAAATAATTTTCAAAGAATTGCCACTTGTTACATAAGTGTTATTCAATCTTGTATTATGTACACACGAAGACCATTGAACCCCGGTTAATTGAAAAATAAGATTAAATATTTTGACGTTAAAAGTTACAGCACACATAAACGACCGTCATTTGCGAAATTTATTTTTTTCATTTATTTTCAAAGTCGTGCTCTGTTATATGAATCGGTTGTTACACTGAATGGAATTTGGACTTAGGCAGGTAGATAGATACCTAATCGAATTTTTTATTGAAACTATCCAATTATTTAGCAAAGATATCATATCAATGTTGGCAATTCTTGTATTCTCGATTATTGTATTTTATATCCAGGATATTGTAAATATCAACGTTTTGACGCGGTCGCGGTCGGTGACCTTGCTAGCTATTTACAAAACTGGTATCATCAAAATCACTCGTATTTTGAACTTTGGACTTGACAACTGCTTTAACTGTATTACTACGTAGCTACGTATCGTGACACAGCATGTTAATTTATTAAAGAAAGAGCCACTACAAAGTTCACTAGATATCTGATGCAATAGTCAAAAATAGTACATATCACCATCGTAAAGATTTGAAAATTCGAGAAGTATTATTTAGAATAATGGTCACCGTAATTTTTGGTTGGTAATTTGATTTGGTGTTCACAACGACGGAGTTAGACGAGAATAACCGTGCTAGTGTCCGATATCATGTGTAGGCGAGTCGAGTCCGATTTTGTCGCAGTATTTCCTTTGAATTGCCTTTCGTTAACTGGCAGGAAAGGTAACAAAAATAAAAAAAAACTTAAAAAAGCCGATTTCACTACAAAAAACAAAACACTAAAACGAGCAAAACTAACTTTAATTTTGGAAGTCGGTGTTTCTGGTATTGTTTTCTTGGTATTTATTAACACCCGACTTCCGAAATTAAAGTTATTTTGATCGTTTGAGTGTTTTGTTTTTTGTAGTGAAGTCGGTTACTTATTTTTTTTTGTAAAAAGATTTTTTATTTCACACTTTTTAGTTGTGATACACTTATAGCCAGAGTACCTACCTATTTCTCATGACAATTCGAATTAACCTAAAGGTTCAGGTTCAGGTTGGATCGCAGTCAAGCACTAGTTCATATATTATCAATAATTTTATTTTGTTTGTTTCGTATTACTCGCCTATCCAAATAGGTACCCAGTTACAATTTGCAAAATGGACAAGGGCCTCGCAAAGATCTACTGCCCTGGGGCTCATAACAGTTAAGGCCGCCCCTGTCATCAGATCACTTCGATGATACCACTTTCAACATTACTATCCAGAACCGTTTATTTATTTGTATTGTTATAGTTACTTAATTATCTTCATTGTGATATCTATGCGAGGGTCAAGTTTCGTTGGCCATTTCTGGTCTTCTTCATCGGTTCAGCTCCATCAAATGTTACTTTTTGACTGTAAATGCTTAAGTTTTTGATGAAAATACCAACATCACTATATAGTTGACTAGAATATTTGAGGAGTTCTCTCGATTCTTCATGGATCCCATCATCAGAACTGGATTTTGAAAAAAACAGGACCTCTCTGGAAGCATATCCTTTTAGGGGTAAAAAAATTTGCAAATCGGTCCATAAACCTCGGAGTTCTGAGGTAACAAACACAAAATAAGATGATAAAAAAAATACAACCGAATTCAGAACGTGCTCCTTTTTTTGAAGTCGGTTAAATAAGACAACTCAAGAGTTAGAGAAAACATTCGATAAATGTCAATAAATATAACCTACCAAGTTACCACTTTCATTTGGGGTCGTGATGAAGGACATTATGACCTAGAATAATACAGGTCCAGGCTTAGTCTATAATAGAATTAAAGTTGCTGTGAAAACATTAACAGATTACTTTTTTGGGTGATAGAACCGCTCTGGGAGAGGCCATTTGATTTACTGTTGCGAGGGGAGTGTCAGACTTTTGGTGACTAAAACCTAGCGGTGTTTCTCCAGTTGGTCTTTTTGGTCCAGGGTTGGTAACTCTTTCGAACAATCCCACAGCACATAGCAGATTACTGAATTAAGATTGACATACCTACTTAGTGTTACAATACGCGTTACATTACACGTTATTCAGACAATTTTAGTCTATGTAAGTATTTCTATGTATCTCATCGTTCTGTTCCATTCCGTTACACGACATTGGCGTAAGTTGCTCTTTTTCTTGTGTGACGCTACATAGACTAAGACTGTCTGAATTAACGCGTAGTGTAATAGATCCTTTACACAAAACGAAATATTATGGGCTTTGAGATCGTTTAAAATTAAAATATAACCTTAGACAATAAGTAAGCTACATTGTAATAATAAGACTTATTATTACAATGTACACTACTTAGTAGTGTTGCTTCTACAAAAGGCTGACTGACTAACACTAGGTACGTATGTGCCAGCGTGTCTGCAAGTGCGTGTTTGGTCTTTTTTGCAGGTCAAGATTTCCAACCGTGCTTTAAATCTTATCGTATTTTATAATATTTAAGTATAGCTGTGCATGTACTTCATTATACCTACTACTTAGAAGTTATAACAGATTTAATATTGGTCTCATAATGTTACCTTGGGGAATACCTAACTACTTCATATAATTTACTTGAAAATTTATAATTTGAGTTTACGAATGTCCTATATATACAACATTAGTTTTAGTACTTATATATATGCGAAACGTGAAACACGTATCTAGTATTTTTAAGCAAAGACTCTCCTGTTCCCTCTTTGCCTTCATTCCGGGGCCCCGGGCTTCGCTTTCACACTACCCGTGGCCCCAGTAGGCTTCGGTTTCGCTGACATCTCCTTGAGGCGCGTGTGGAACACTACGCGCCGTCGACAACTTGAGCTCGGTCCGGACGGTTACCGGACGATCGAACGGAGAGCCACCCATTGCTCGCCGTCCGCAAGCCCGCGCCTACGGTGGCCGGAAATCGCGATCGGAATCCCTGTGTTGTACTTAGTGTCGGTGGTGTCCAACTTGTGACCTTTTTTAATTTATTTGGGAATAAATATAACATGGTGTAAAAATTATTGGAATCGATTCAATTACTGATTCCGAACAAACTGTATTCGGGTTTCGCATATACTAAAAATAATGTTGTATATCAATGGTAAAATTTATTTTAATTATAATTAATTGTAATTTAATTGTAATTCAATTCATTTTATTTTAATTGTAATCTAATTATTTTAATTTTATTCATTTTATAATTCATTTAATTTTTTTTGTTTTAATTGCAATTGAAATTGTCAGAACTTAATTTAATTTATTAATCAATCTATTCATAATATCTGTTGTGTTGTAATATAATTTTATTTATAAATCTTTCATTTTTTAACTTGCTGTAAATACTGAGTAATTGTTACCTGTTTTGTATTGATTTTAGCATAATATTAATTACATCATTTTTTATAACCCAATATAGTGCATGTGGTGTTAGCCTACAATTAATTGCTACACTGATGGATGTCGGTTTGTTTGAGTGTAATATAAATGTATTGTGTAAGCAGTTGTTGGCTGACCAAATAAGTAAAAAAAAATAACAATAGAACATATATTATTGATAATCGCCGAGATCTCGTGGTGGTATAAGGGCACAAGCGACTGACGTAACCTAGTGTTAGGCACGCCACAATCACACTTGGCGCAGATCCCCACCGGACATGGCCAGTTCGGGAGGTTCCTGTTTCGAATTCGGGCGGAAGAGACTCCTGGGTGTCACCATTGCGCGGATCGCCCGGAGGATACAGTGGAACATTTGGTGAAAGTCTGCTCCGCTTGGGCAGAGCACTGTCGTGTCATCACGGAGGCGGCAGCGTCCTCTCGCGTCCGGCTCTGTTTCAGGTCATTCTTCAGCGAAGCAGTAATGCGAGTTATACGAGCTAAAGCGATGGCCGAAATCGATAGAAAACATACATCCTCAACCCCCAGCCGACGGCGCCGTCGAAGGAGATGCCCCGGCGTCGGGAATCGCAGGGCAATGTCCGGCCACCATAGGCATGGACGACACGCAATGGGTAGCTCGCCGCCCGGTATGGAACTAGTCAAGAGTCCATGGCGGCGGCGAGTATTTTTTCACGCGCGCCTTAAAAAGTTGTCAGCAAAGCTGAAGGGGCCCAGTGTGGCAAATGCTTGCTAGGACTGCGGGAATATTTGAAAGAGTGACCGTGGCCCTAGATCGGCAACTGAAGGACACAGGTGGGTTTTAGTCAGTACAAGTCTGACACGCCCTCTCGCCACTCTCTAGTGGGAGATTAGATGATTTCCCACTTACTGTTACAGTTACTAACTTGAACATTATTGAAGTCGTTGTATTTTATCTGTTGTGTTTTAATGTAATTTTATTATTTATTAATCCACCGATTTTTTTAAACTTGTTATTTTGTTATAAATTAATTTACTTGAAAGTGTATAACCACAAATAGTCTATGTCGTGTCAGCCTGTACACTAACGAACACACTAACGAATGTACGTTTTGCTGTAAACACATTGTAAATGTATTTTGTAAACAATTGTTGGCTAACTAAAATAACTAAATTTTGAGTACCTTTAGTGCATTCGCACGATTAGAAGCACAATAAGAAAATAGTGACTCATCATTATCAGTCAGCTTAGCCACGCCTCTTGACCAATTAGATAAATTATTTTTTTTAAAGTTCGCGTTGACCGGCTGAAGTAAACTCATTGGACAGTACGGACGCAAATTTTGTCAATTTTAAAAATAAATACCTCACCTTATTATTTTAGTTATTAATACCAATTCATAAAAATCAAAGAAAAAACATTTCTGATTATTCTGATAAAATTTTAAAAGAATTACAATACTGCGTAATAAAAAGTTTGTGTCGTTGCATTGATATGTCACTATTTCCTTAACGTGAATAGACCATAGTTTAAAAGAGACCGTACCTACAGTGTTTTCCTTAGATCACTGTTGGCTATTTTTCCTGCCTGTATGAGTCCTGTAAAATAAAGCTACGAGGAGCCTCGAATTCCATCGATTTATTTTATGTATCTACCTGTGGTAGACGCCAGATAAATTTGCAATAAAGAAGTACATTGATCTTTGCGTAGGTATCTAAAAAAAAAACAAATAATCTACTGTTCATCCATTACTAGAAAATGTTTTTACATTTTTATGAAAAACAGTGGATCGCAGTAGATGTCGATTCAAGACAACAGTCTATATTTCTGTTTCTGAAAATAAGTAAGAATTTCAAAAAATGTAGGCAAGTAGCAGGGGCTATGACTGCTATTTCACATTTACTTGGTGCTATCCTTAGTCAAGGTATTGAGGATATACTTAATGTAGTTGCCAAGGTAGATAATTTGCAATGGAAATAACATAAGGATAAATAAAATTTTAATTTCTTAATGTTTACGTTAATATGATAGAATTTTGCCATGATTCAGATAGTACCTAGTGAGTAATTAGACCACAAACAGCAACCACATATAGGCATTGAAATTTTTAGGGAGATGATGAAAAGTCAACAATGTTACATTTATGTATAATTTTATTATCAGGCTATGGACAAGATATACAGCATGTTATTAGGGATTTTGTAAAACACCATTATTATTTAATTATAAGTAGGTATACAGTTGTGGTAACTATCCATTCCATATAATATATTATTGGCTGTAACTTTTGATATCAAGGATAACTAATACAAAATGTTTAATTTTCATTGTCAAATAATTCAGCTAAAATATTCAATTCCTTGTACTTTTACTTAAATAAGAAATTCGAAAAAAATAATAACGAAAACCTTTTAAGTAAGTATACATAATTATTATCTAAGTAGTCCTATATTAGGTGTAACAGTCAAGTAAAAATCAAGGAATTCACAAGAACAACGACACGTGTAGAAATAACTTCGTCTACGTATCAAAAATATCACATTGAAGTATCTAAATATGTTAATTTTTTACCTAAATTAAGTCTTACATAAGCACCCACAATGCAGTCTCATAATCGGTACTTTACACAAATAAGTCACCGTCTTAAAAAATAAATTCCTGGGGTTATTGTTTCTGATGATAGACCCCACATTTTCTGATGTTTAGCGTGATTCACGCGGCTGGTGCGCAAAGTTCTAGAGGTAGGTCAGGTTCGGTGAGGCCTCGGCGCATGGCGTTGAGCAGCGAGCAGTCTCCCCGCGCGTCCAGGTCGAGTGCCCACAGCGCAGCGCCGCGAGCCCCCGCTCGCCGGGCCGCAGCTCCCGCTCCACCTGCGTCTGCTCCACTCAGGTATGACGCCCATTGGTTACCACGCACACTGAACGTTCCCGCAGAACTTCGACTCTCCTTCCATTGATGTGTCGTTAAACCTTCGGCGACCTGTGCCAAATGATAAATATTCATAAATAGTTTACTATCGCTTAGAGGATGTCGTGGTCTGCAACAGTACTTATAACTCCATGCCCTAAGATGACCAACAAAGAGCTTGATAAAAGTAATTGGAAAGACTGTCATTGCCAGGGATACTGACTTTGCGACTATCAAAATACATACATACATACATATTCAGCCTTTTAATGTTCCCACTGCTGGGACGCAGGCCTCCTCTCTTTAGGAAAGGGAATGGGCCGTAATCCACCACGCGGGCCCACTGCGGGTTGGTGGATGTCACAAGTCTTCGAATTTTTGGTTCTAGGACATGCCGGTTTCCTCACGATGTTTCAAAATGGCTAGACACAATTAAACCTTTTGCAAGTTTTTGAAGTGTGGGAAATAACTTCTCTCACTCTGGGTGGGGCGAGAGGGAGTATCAGACTTTTACTTTGCGTTCCAGAGCCGCGGTGGCTTTTTCGAATAATTCTGTTGCCCGGACTAAAGGTTTAAGTCGGAGAGGAGAGCGCAATAAACAACTACTGGGTATTATCGTTTAATCGTATCTCCCAAGATATGGTCACATTTCAGGATCAGGATTTGGGTACGTTTGTATTTGGTGTGTATCCTGTCTTGAGATAATAATATCTACGGATCATGCAAGTCCCTATTTTGCTACGTCATCACGGGAATAAAATCAAATCTTATCATGCGGATCTACGCTTCAGAGTGCTGCGTCATTTAACATTTACTCGTACGTTTACACGATGAACATTGAAGTGTGCCTCTTCACTATCTTTCTTATCAGCAGATAGGAACCGAATCGCGTGATAGTACAAGTAGGTATGTCTATTATCTCTAGCAGGAAAACGTTTCAGGTAGATTGTAGACCATCGTAAACTTACCGCACTTTCAGTTACTGGATTCAATTAAATACTTATCCTTAAAATTACGAAGAGGCATTTATGATAAAGAACTCAGCCCCCCCCCTAGCCAAGTTACAACCGTTTCGTTTCGATTCTCTCTTCGTTGATCGCCTCGAGTCGGCCACGCCTCCTTTTTGTTTGTTCTGAACACGTGATTGAGCGTTGAGATGACGTCAGAACAAAGGAATCGGAGGCGTCGTGGCCGACTCGAGGCGATCGACGAAAAAAGAATCGAAACGAAATGTGCTCTAGTATAAACGAAATGTGCTCTAGTGCTCTATCTATAAAGTCGACTAGATATTATTTCATTAAACCCCAAGCGAACGCTGGTGTTCGCTCGCTCATTGTCTTTCTATTGTGTCTCTAATTTTGGTACTCAAAAGGTAGAAAGAAGTTACATATTTATTAATTACGTGAATATGACGAGAAACTGTTGTGTTTCTATTGTTTTTGTCCTGGCCTGAGAAATATCAGAAAGAACTTGACACAAATTGTACCTACGTAGGGCTAAGTAGGATTCCTAGCATCACCTAGTTAATTTTTTACCAACTCTAACCATTCCGGTGGTTGCGGGTTGAAGTTACAAAACGTTTTGGAAACACATTTATCGTGCGTACAGCTAAGGAGTGGAATTCCCTGACGGAGTCTGTGTTTTCTGTCAGCTGCAACCCAGGGGTCTTGAATAGGTTAATTCTTGCATAGCGTATTCTATTGTCGACCACATCATCGCTTACCATCAGCTGAGATAGTGATGAAACGTGAATGCAACGTGAATATCAATAATAATTAAAAAAAAACTTTTTAAATTATTATTGATATGGATCAATAATAATTTAAAAAGTTTTTTTTTTCTACTCACCTCATAGTAGGCCAATAACCCAGGAACTCGTGTGTAAGGCCCAGGTTCTCCCGGGCCGGTGACTGGGGCTCCAACTCCAGCGTTTGCAGCGCTGCGCAGGCTATAAGAGCGCGCATACGCAGGAACTCCGAGTACCACGTGGCGAGGTGGCAACACGCTCGTCCAGTACGTTAGGGACGAATTCTGCTCAAAACAAATTATACTTATATTATTAATACAAGGTCGAATCCACCAGATCGCTATATAGTCAATTAATTAAGAGAAAGGGCAGCCATAGTAGGGATAAATCAGTGTACGGGTTTCTTGTCTTGTTACAAAAAGTAAATAATTGTCAGCAAATTCTGTTCATTTTATCTACAACTAGCGGACCCGACAGACTTCGTCCTGTCATAAAGATTTGTAATGTGGCAGTTTTTTTTTTTTCTTTTATTCGAATTTTTCTCGCCGTAGAAACCATCCTTGAACTTCAACGAACATTTTAAAAAAAGAATTGGCCAAATTGGTCCAGGCGTTGTTGAGTTATGCGCTTACCAACACATTTTGCGATTCATTTTTATATTATAGATTATGGAATTTTGAACAAGGTGTAGGTCAACTTTAACGTTTTTTCTTGTGAGTTAACTTTGAAAATCAAGACTTACCAAGCTATTAACTCCTCTAACATGACTAGATTCCAGCGGAATTAAATACGACGTCTTTCCAGTTGAAGAAGCGTAGTAATCATTAGCAGCAATAGCGACCCAGTCTAATTCAGCTGCTAATACGTTAGGCTTGTACGCTAACTGAGCAATTTCTGGAGAAGCAGAAACCATCGCTGATACTTCAAGGTCTTGAGGGCGAAGAGTCCTAGATAGCTCTGTCAGTAGATCAGCGAAGTTGTCCCTTTCTTTGGTATCAACTGTAGCATTTGTGCAGGGAGTCTGAAATTAATAATTAATAAAGTTAACTTTACGCTTTTGCCTTGGTTTTTTTTGTACTATTTAGAAATTCTAAACTAAAACTACAGGTCTCTAACAACCATCTCTTAGATTATAAATATTTCGAAAATATATTTTACCTGTTTGCATCCAGGATATTGCCAAGCAATCTGAACCCCATCAAAGTGCCATCTTTGTAAGAATTTCAATACAGATTCAACAAACGTCTTTCTATTTTCTGGGCTCGATACCATTCTGCTCCATTTTTTGCTTTCAGAGTCCGTAAGCCCACCAGCACCAATGATAACTTTGACACCTGTTTGCCGCAATTGGGTCAACCTGCCGTAGAAGTCTGGAACAGAGTTATCATCAGTTAAATTTAGACCTGAAAATCAATACGAGGTAAGTTTCTTTTTATCTACAGGTGTACAAACCATTTTCAAGGTCTAGCTCTGGGTTTCCTGGAACCAAATTGAAGGAATTGCCATCAAGATGAGCCCATGCGTATATGATATGCGAGCAAAGGGCTGGGTTCACTTGTTCAGGTCCGAAGCTGCCTTTGCCGGGCCTGGGGTAAAAGAAAATGTTTTATTCAATTTTTATTCGCATATTGTAGAGTCTTTCAGATTTTAATTATTTATTTTCTTTACCTATAGAAAGCCCAATTAGTGAAGTAGCATCCCACTATAGGTTTATCTTCCTGTATCTCTTCAGGTTCGAGTCCTGCAAGTCGCAGTGCAGATTTTGTTCTGCATTGAGCTTTCTCTGGCCAGTCGCAGTGGTTCTGTAATCAATCAATTAATGTGTTTCTTATTGGCTTTCGAGAAAAGGCTACTTAGATTTTTGACAATATTGATTATTTAAGGAATATACCTTATGCCAGTGCAGCGGCGAGGGACACTCCAATTGCATCCAGTTACCGTTGAGACATAAGTAGTATTTGCTGCATTTACTCTCGTCAGCTTTGAAGACGTTTCCAGTGCAGGACATGCCTTCAAGACTTGGTCCCTGTTGAACAAAACATGATAATTTTATAACAATATATGTATAATATATTTAACAAGCTTTCCACAAATCAGATGCGTCACCTACGGTTATCGGTGATGAGGCTGCATATACCGCAGTAGTGCGGAGGTCGTGGTTTCTTAAATGCTAAGACCCTGCACAACCGCGAGGTATTCAATCTCAAGGAATATTTCCTAGCTGCCGACGTGGGTATGCATCGAGATGAAGTGTCGGTGGACAAGAAACTCATCTAACTATCCTTGGCAAACGAGAACTGGCGTAAACCTACAGTCTAGCACTATAAGTTTGCGCCATAGTAACACTTATGACTGCAGGGAAGTACATAAGGCAGAGCAAAGATCTTCACGGACGCCTTTACTGGGCTTTACATGGGTCCGATATAGAGCTTTTAGTGTGCGTATCCTTTTTTTAAGGTTGGAAATCATTTAAATAAATTCTTCTGCTGTGGGTAGAGTAAGAGGGCGCTGTCAGCAGTTGCCCTTTAGGTTCTAGGGCTACGGTAACTCTTTCGAACATTGCCGCAGCCCTAGCAGTTAAAGAGATTGCATGAGATTTACTTACGCTATCACTATCAGAGTCTAAATCCGTGTCGGGGCCGACACCAGCATCAGTATCGGTATCAGTGTCAGTATCGGTATCAACTTCTTCAATAGGAGCTACTGGGATATCGTCTGGTTCCTCAATATCCGGAGTGGGAGTAGCGCTCGGTATCGATACAGCAATGTCCATATCAGTTTCTGAATTATCTGCTTGTACTGACATAAAAAATATATTATAAATATATATTTTTTCTCTCTCTGTAACTCAAAGGTTTGCTGGGAGAAAACTCATTACTGAGTTAAGCTCGCCTTTGTACATGAACTGTCTGTATCATCGTGTAGGTACTATGTATGTTTGTGTACAATGAAGAATTAAAGAAGAATAGTTAGTTACTTTCGATCTATTAATTAGTCTTAGATATCAGGGGATAGATTCACTTTTTGGTTTCGTGAAACAAAATTTTATTTTGTTAATATAGTAAAAATTAGGTATTAGATTGATTTCAAACTTACATTCTTCAAGCGAGCACCTTGGTGGTGCCTCACTGCCACGCAGCACATGATTAATGGTAGCAAGGAGCGGTGACTTTCCACAGCCGCAATTCCTTCCACTGAAGTCATCAAGGTCTAGGGACCACGCCATACTGCCTCCCAATCCCATAGAACGGACATACTCTGCCTTGTGGCGCACCATGAAGTCATCGTCGAATGACACCCATTGGTCGTCGAAGTATGCGTAGGGGCCCATACGACCACCTGGGTCACGAGATACTTTCCAGCCCTTCATTCTGATGCGGTCACAAATCTGAAGAAGTTGAATGAAAATTTGATTTTAATTGGAGAAAGTGTTGGTGTGCAGGTAAGTTGTATTACCATAGAAATCACGTTCGAGAATATTCATGACGTAGATATACAAAATAATTCAATTAAACCTATTACAATAAATTAAACAGAATGCTAAAAGTTAACCTTTTCAATTTTTATTTTGACTTAATTCAGTACGAACTAGCAGTGCGCATTATAGTAAGGTGAACTATGTTTTTACAAAATAAAACTCACTTCGTAGAATGACAAGAAGCCCCGAGCTCTGGTCTCATCACCAGCTTCTCCACCCGCATATGATGGTACTCCGAGACCGGTTCCTACGTTTTCTTCTAATGAAAACGATTGGCCGTAGAAGGGCACTCCCAATATGAGCTTCTCAGGAGCTGCCCCTTTGTTGATCCAGTAGTGTACCGTAAAGTTCTAGAGGAAAGGAAGACACAAATTATTATTTTTTTAGTCTTTGAAATAATTATGTTCCTACTCATCCTTGGAATAATGTAGGTAGTGTAGTTGTACTTACCGTGTTCAAAGTCTTGTCTACATCACCGTCGCTAGCATACATTGGGGACACATGTCCAGTCTTCTTATCCCATTGTCCATGGTAGTCGTACGACATTAGCGATATCCAATCGAGATTCTTTGCTAGCGTCGCTACATCGTATCCTATAATAATATTATAACATTTATGTCAGAATTTTTAAGTTAGACGGCATGGAATGGAAGGTAAAACAAAACGAAAATTGAAGTCTTACCAGCGTCTATGACTCGTTTACTGGCTGAGACAGCTGCTGAAAGTAATAAGCCGCGAGGCTTGAAGGCAGCACGTAGTTCCTTTACGAGATTAGCAAAACCTTGTTTGTCGGAGCTCGGACCCTTCTCACAGTTCACCTAGAAAATTATGTTCCATGACAATCTGCTCATTTGCGAAACTAATTGTTTTTTATTTTGGATAGGATAATATTCGCAGTCGTAAAACTTACCTGCCAGCACTTAGGATATTCCCAGTCGAGGTCTAATCCATCGAATTCATACTGTTCGATAAAGTCAACAACGTGGATCACGAACTTCCTTCTCGCTGAGGGACTGTTCACCATTCGCGAATACTTGTCACTCGCAGAGTCGTCCCATCCACCCAGTCCAAGTACTACTTTCACACCTTTCTCTTTGAGAGATACAACCTTTTCATAGAATTCTAGAAAATGTAAAAAAAGTCTTGTTAATTTCAAATATCGTAACATAAATAAAATTATGAATATTATGTAACAAGTATTAGGGTTGAATTATTATTAGGGTTCCTTGCAACCAAATAAAAAAAAAACGGTACCCTTATACTACGAATACCACTAGTGTGTCTAACTGTCTGTCTCTCACAGTCAATTTGCTGGAATCTACTGGACAGATACAATTGGAAATTAAATAGAAAAAAAAATTCTGCCGTTTATGCTTTATTTATGTTTTAGCTCAAAATCACTTTCTAAGTACAAACATAGTGTGCTTTAGCGTATTATGGTTTTACAAATGTTAGTGCTGCTAACACTAAAATATAATAACCATAATAATAAACTCACGCACCGAGGGTTCGCAATATTTTCTTCACTATACGTGTAGATAACTAACGAAACCTTCGCAACTGCGAGTCTAACTCGCATTTGACCGGTTTTTTAAATAGCAACTTACTGTTTTCCACATCCAGCCAAATATCATGCGGTTTTATCACTAGGCGTTTAGTGTCGAGGACTGCAAATGCATACACAATATGGGTGCAAAGCGAGGGGTCAATGTCGCTAGGTGTGAATTTTCCTGGGCCCGGTCTGGAAAAAGTTAATTTAACATTAATCAATAAGCAGTATAACACCCCAAAAGGGCATTTACCTATGAACAATTTCTTTGCTTTTTTAAATAAAGATTCAAATGTTTTTACCTGTACCAAGCCCAATTAGTATAATAGCAGACGACCTTATAGCGCTCTTCCAAATTCGTACTAACAGCAGTCGTGGGTTTCTTAGTCGTCGTGTCTACCATGATGGGTTTCCTTTGCGTCGTCGCCTGTGTAGGCCTTGGAGTCGGCTTCGTTACTGGCCGCACTTGAATGTCATCCAAGTCGCCTGAGTCGTCTATTTCGTTCGGAGGTTCAATTATAGGGTCATACTGTATAGTATCTTCTTCATCTACGTTTGGATCCAGGAGACCGTTCTTAATTGCGTTGACTAACGGATGTTTTCCTTGACCACATCTGGAAAATTCATAAATCGTTTAAATCTGATTCTGATATACAAAAATTACCTCATTTTCTTAACTGTTTACTCACCTATTTCTAAAATCGTCAAGATCAAGGGCCCAGACCATACCACCGGCGAGGTCTAATGATTTAATGAAGTTCACCTTCTTTTTGATAATTTCAATATCATCGAATGATACCCATTGGTTGCCCTTGTAAGCGTATGGACCCATACGCTGATGAGGATCCTTAACTACTTTCCATCCATTATATCTGATGCGGTCGCAAATCTAAAAGGAGAAACAAGGTTTTATTTTAAATTGTCCTTTGTTTGAACGATTAGCATTTTTCGTATGCATGTTTTCTTACCTCATAATAAGACAAAAAGCCTTTAGCTCTAGTATATTCTCCTGCTTCGCCTCCGTCTGAAGCTGGTGCGTTTAAGCCGGTATATTCGTAGCCCATACTGAGGCTCTGTGGGGAGTCACTGTCGGTGCCCAAAGTGAAAGTTTGGCCGTACATAGGCATACCCATAACGAGCTTATTAGCTGGGGCTCCCTTTTGCATCCAATAATGCATTGTGTAGTTCTGTAAATAAATGAAATTATTTTGTAATGATGGGTTTTTCTGTAACTATTATGAACATAGCCTTTGAAAGTCCTTTATTTCTAATTTCAAGTAGTCATCAGTACCTATTATTCTGTAATTGAACTGGATTCATACCATGTTTAAGAGTTCATAAAGGCCAATGCCAACTATTTGCATGATTTACTTTTTTCTTTTCGCCAGAAATGAAACCTAGGTTATATGATAGAGGCCAATACGAGGAATAAATAGCAAAAAGAACCAGGTCTTTAAACCGTAACCGAACGAAGATACGTATAAAAGCATTGCTAGTATATTTTTGTCAGGCGTTACCTATTTTCGTTATATTATAATGAAATGGAATTATAATACGTAATATTTTGAAGTTTCCATTGATAGAATACATTAAATTGGTTATATTTTTTCACACTTGCAGTTTTTCATCACTAAAACAAAAGTGATAAACGAATCGAAAAGATACGCGTTAGTGTTGCGATAGTGATTGACATTGTGTAATGCGGACCCACCATAAAAACCGAAACTAAAACTATACTTAACAATGGGAACCTTAATTTATCTTAATTTATTTTTATTTAAGAAAAATAACGCCTGAAAACAAACTATAGCAATATACTAAATAGTCTCTAACTTCGTTTTGTTACGGTTGGTAGACATTTTTTTTTTGCTATTGATTTATCATATAGTCCTTTAAGATATGGCCTAAGTTTCACTTTTGGCGAAAAGAAAAAAAATTACATGCCAGCAATGTATGGGAAAAGTTTAATTCTCCTTTCTGATTAGAACGACTTTAATCAGTCAAATAAAATATAGTAAAGTTTGTACCGCGTTGAAGTATGTGTTGTCGTCTTCGGGGTGGTAGTACAGCGGTGCGACATGGCCAGTTTTCTTGTCCCACTGTCCGTGGTAGTCGTACGTCATGACAGCAATCCAGTCGAGGTGGCGAGCCAGAACTGGTACATCATAGCCAGCATCTATGACCTTCTTACTGGGGGACACAGCCGCTGATAAGAGCAGTCCCTTAGGTTTGAACTTAGCTGATAACTCCAGGACGAGGTCGGCGAAAGCTTCCTTGTCAGAATCAGGACCCTTTGAGCAATCAACCTAAGGACAACAAAATTATAGGAAATGTAATAATATTAATCGAAATCAATTGGTCCAGTTATTACCGTAACATTATGAAGTACTTTTGTAATTTTCTTTCTCGTGAATGGTTTCTTTGTTGCGTGCTGTGATGCTAATGCTAGGCAATTATCGTAATAAGGCAATCCACCATATAATAGTATTATTACTGACCCACACGGTTAGCAACCAGTTTAAAAAAAATTGCGATGAATATTGCAAGTGATATGTGATATATTATCTACAATTTTAGGAATTTTTAAAAGAGTTTTCATTCAAATTCTCACCTGCCAACACTTAGGATATTCCCAGTCGAGGTCTAAACCATCGAAGCCGTATTTTTCGAGGAATAGCACGACGTGGGAGACGAATCGGGCGCGTGCCGCCGGGTCATTGACCAGCTTCGAGTACTTGTCGCCTTCTGAGTCATTCCAGCCGCCGATCGCAAGAGATACCTTTATACCATAGCGTTTGTATTCCACAACCTTCTCATAGAATCCTGAAAATATTTGAGACATTAACAATAACGTTAATGGTGTTCTTAAGTCTTCAAGGTCTTGTGTCAAGTTACTTACTGTTATCATAGTCCGACCAAGAGTCATGAGCCTTAATGAGACCATCGTCGTCGAGAACAGCGAATCCATAGACTATGTGGGTGCAAAGACTCGGGTCGATATCCTCTGGACTGTATTTTCCGATACCAGGGCGGTACCATGACCAATTCGTGTAGTAACACACTAATTTATAGCGAGCTTGAAGAAAAAAACGTCATATTAAAGTACATATATAAAAACAAACCAATTTAGTAGGAAAAAATACTTTATTATCTTTGGTATTAGTTTGTATAATCAGGTACAAAACCTACAATTCAAAAGGGCAGGCTTGGAGCTAACGTCTGGTTGTGTAATGCTAGTTGAAGAAACCATTGGCTTATTTGGTGCTGGCTGAGCATGATCGTGTCCATGGTCGTGTGTGTGATCATGCACATGGTCATGTGTATGATCATGTACGGAATGATCATGATCATGTCCTGAGTGATCATGGTCATGTCCTGAGTGATCATGGTCCGGTATCACATCCATTTCAACTGGGCGTGATGTGGTCGTTGTTGTTGTGGTAGAGGTAGTAGTAGGGCTGCCCTTGCGTTTGCATTTAGCATTCCTGGGCCAGTCACAGATTTGACGTTCCTGTAAAGTAAAAAAAACACCATGTTCAGTTAACCCATTTCTAATCGAACCATTGTAGATTTTGAGTAACTTTTCTATGTTATATCGTTACCTGATTCCAGTGCAGTCCAGCGCTACAGGCAAATTCTTCAAATTTGCCAAACAGACAGTGTAGGTAACGAGTGCAGTCTGAAGGTAGCTGTGCGTATGCACCACTTTCACAATATTCTGAAAGATAATACAAAATGATATAAAATTTTGAAGAAAATTTTTTTGGTAATTTATCTTCTGGAAAATATCAGATAAGTGGCTGGTAGAGAGAGTGCTTCGGTTTCACCATGACACTGGAAAGTCTGATATCCATTACTGTTGCAGATGTTTATATTATAGGTAAGGGTAACTTACTAGGTGGTTCTTCATTGAGCTGCTGCATTACGGTCGACTGAGAGTTGGTAGAGTCTATTGCAGGAGGGTCGCTCTGTCGCTTGTCAGTGCAAGAAGAGGCGGAGGGGAAGTCGCATTGGCTGCGATCGGGACGCCACGCTAAGCCGGGGGCGCAGCTTTGAGCTATCAACATACCGTTGACGCAAACGTAGAACTTCTCGCACTTGGGATGAGCGTGGTATGTGCCAGTGTTGCAACCCTAGAGTAGGTATAGAAATATATTATATAAATTAATGCGAAAAGTAGTAATTGCAGGGAGTTTTAGAACAGTGTCATGGGCTCTAAGGTAAAGTTGAAGTTCAATAGATGCAATTTACGTGAAAGAACCGTAAAAGTGTTGGTAGACGTTGTTGGTTCTACAATTAGGACATTGAAATTTACAGATATTCCTAAAAATAAAGAAAAATAGAGAAGAAAAGCAGAAGATACTGTTGACGTCATTGCTCTTTTAATAAGTTCGTGTAATAATTGGTTACCTTGCCAGGCACTTGCGCTTCATCGGCGAGTGGTTTCTTAGTAGTAGTAGACGTGGGTCTCGTTGGTCTTCTAGATGTCGTCGTGGGACGTCTGGTAGTCGTTGTGGTGGTGGTTGTGGTTGTGGTTCTAGTGGTGAGCGATGCGGTGGTCTGAGGCATCGGAGACTTGGACGGCTTGCCCACTGTACAATAAGGATAAGAATTTTAGGAAATGGGTCTGTAAAGTGAGGGTCCATTTCTCGTTGTTTAACATAACCGATTCGAAATCTGTGTTTCTGAACAAATTAACACATTCGGCCCAGCGCCGCTCTCGTGAGGTGAGTACGTTAAGACACAATATTTTTTCACACAAAATGGACATACGTTGATAAACATTCTGCTCTACAAGCAGCTCTAGTTATTTGATATTTGCAAGTGTTGCGGCGAAGAAGTTTAGCTAATATAATTTAATATGGCTGCTTGGCGTTCTGAGCTGAAGTGCCAATAATTACATATTTTTCTCTGGTCCGAACGTGTTAAGAAAATATGTTTTTGGTGTTATTACCATCGCACATGGCGAACTCGACCCAGTCACAGCGTCTTGTGCGTCTGTCCCAGTGCAGGCCTGGAGGACACATCTGCTTGCGCCATTTCCCTCCAACACAGAGCAAGTACGCGTCGCAAGTATCTGCTGGAGCATGCACGTCGTTGCCGCCGCATGATGAGTCCTCCAGAGAAGAGCCAGATGAAGGAGCTGTTGGGAAATTACCATTTCCTCTTTATTGTTTACCATTTATTAAATCGTAACTAAATGATATTTACATTCTTAGGGTACATGTTGTTTTACGTTTTAAATTTAAACTTTGGTCATCTCGTTTTACATGTGCGAAGATTACCAGGGAACAACTGGTTCAAAATTGACAAGAATTGTTGTGAAAGGTTAAAAAGATGGAGCAGCTGAAATCGCCTGGAACAGACCGGTAAGGGATTGAGCGAAATGGTGGGAAATAGAAGGCTTTTACCACCAGAGCGGTCCTTATAATAGAACACGATACTAACACAGAATAAGAATAAAATACTAACATAACCAATATTGTATTAAAAAATTGTGTAAAAAGTAAATAAAGCTATTAATTATTATTATGACTAATTTCGTTTTACGGAAAGGAGGCCTGGTAATGTATTTTCAATACACTTACTCGAAAACCCGCTCTTATCCCACCGTTTTTAGGCACGCAATAGACTGTTTTCCGCACTTGTGCAGAAAAGTGCGAATGATCTCTCTACTATTCTATGTCTACCCCCATGATTCGCCGGTCAACCCCTGTTTATTCATTTCTACGTAAGTGTATTGAAAAAAGTCGTCTGATACACAATGTCGCAATGACAAACTTTCTGCACTTGTATCAAAATGTACTAGAGCGCATCCGGCGAATGCATAGTCCGAGTTTGTTTTACGTTACGTGATCGACACGTTTGTGACGTTCGGCGCTTGGATTGGCCCGATCCAAGCTTTTGACCAATTAGGGAGCCAAACGACACGTACCAGGCCACTGACTATAGTGCTTAAAAGCGTAAGAGTGACAAAGATGTCTGACTTACCTTTCGTTGTTGTTGACATTGTTGTAGGCCTGCTTGGTCGTGTTGGTTTGGGAGCAGCCGTCGTAGATTTTGGCACTACAATAAAGGAAATTCAAGTGTGATTATTTCAAACTTTGCTATAACAACAAACTCGTGGATAGTAAATATTTCTTTTTGATACAATCTTCGACTATGCTGCCATTGGATAAGTTGTAATAAACCCAGACGGTTAGCGGACGGCTGGAAGGCGAGCTACCCATTGCTTGTCGTCCACAAGCCTACGTCTGCGGTGGCTGGAAGCCGTTGGACAAGTTGATGTTGTCTGTTACCACGTTTTAGTTAAATTATGTCCTAAGTTTTGGACGAGTATTTACCTTCGCACTTGGCGTTCTTGGGCCAGTCGCAGTGCTTCTGTGTATGGCTCCAGTGTAACCCAGGAGCACAGTGCTGCATGTGCCAAACATTGCCGTCGCAGTGCAGGTACGCGTTGCAGTCGCCAGGGACTGCGTTGTATTGTTCGCTAGTACATGACTCTCCGTCTGCAGGGCCTTCTGCTGTATCTGCAGAAACAGATCGAGTAATCGTTATCAAAGAAAATACTTACCTAATAATTTCACTAAAATGGGAAATAAGGTAGAAGAGGGATTTGTTTTTTCTGAAAAGCTTTTTAAATTACGGCCTCTTGTCTATTGGGTTCTGCTCAAAGGTTTTACGCAGATGTAGTTTTGTTTTTAATGTGTGTCCTATTCTTTTGTTTCTTTATAAGATCTGGTAGATTAGTCAGTCAGCTGACGGCCCAGGATGTTTAAGATTAATAATAATATAATATATTATTCACACAACTATCACACAACGCCGTCTAGACCCAAGCTAAGCAGAGCTTGTGTTATAAGTACTAGACAACTGATAAACATACTTAAATATTTCTAAATACATACATATTATAGATAAATTACACCCAGACACAGAACAAATGATTGTGTTCATCACACAAACATTTGTCCTGGGTGGGAATCAAACCCACGACCTCCGGTATAATAGTCAGGGCCACTAATCACTAGACCAACAGGCCAGTCAAAATTAGCATTGACGTGTTAATTTCTTTATGTGTGTACTTTTAGTGATAATAATGGTAGTGATATATTTACCAGATTGGACCGGCACAGTGGTAGGTCGCTTTGTTGTAGTTGTGGTGGTAGTACTTGTGGGACGTCTGGTGGTGGTGGTCGGTCTCGGTGGAGGACGTGACGTCATCGGCGCCAGTGTACTGGTAGCTGTGCTTGCTTCGCTACTTGCTGTTTCTAAAAGAAGAATTGATCATAGAATTCTCTATTTTATCATACTTATTTATGCGCGCTGCAGTAACAACCTGTATGTTAGGTATTTGTAATGAGCTGTTCCTGTTGTTAGTCTATTATGTAAAGCAAAGAGGTAGACTAGTCCAGATTAACCAATACAATACAGCATCAAAGCATAATGACTAGTAGAGGTTCGACGTTCATAATCATAAAACTAGTAATATGTAATTCAACCTCATCTAATTATATAGACTCTATGTTTACTCTATGTTTAATTATATAGACTTTATGTTTATGTTTAATTATATACAATCAAACAACTATTCAGAAATAGACGTTTTCTAGTGTATTTTCAGGAAAATTTACGCCAAAAGTTAACGCAGTTTTGACAAGAAGTCCTGCACTAAGACATTAATGTAGAAAAACAAGTGCTTTGTTGTGTGGCTGATGTCTCAGTGCTGACAAATAGTAGGTACACATCACTTCAGAAAACTGTCGATTGGCATTTATAATGATGAGAGTTTTTGACGAGATTTTTTCGAATGAACTTCAGTGGCTGTTTTAATTATTCGCAAAATGATTTGTAGTATAATTATATGTATGTGATGTAAAATTGGTGTAGTTTTGTGTCTCAAGTGTCTGCGCAACTATGTATGTAGAATCATTGAAACAGGCGCGATCTCGGTAAAATGGAGCTGAGAATTTTAATGTAGTGTTACTGTTGACTACCTCAGCGAAGTTAGCCGAAAATATTGACGTGATAGGTACATAAGCAAACAAATTAACTATTCTTTCTAAGAAATGACTTAACTTTTTGATTGGCTAATGCTGTCGCGAAGCCAGGGAGAAAAAAGAAACGGTACGATAAAAACTAGTGAATATAAAGTTACCAGTGCATTTAGCAAAGCTAGGCCAGTCGCAGCGGTTGACTGAAGTGGCCCAGTGCAGGCCGGGCGCGCAGCGGTGCTTGCGCCACGCGCCGCCCTCGCACTGCAGGTATCCCTCGCAGTCCCCGGGAGCGGAGCGGTAGTCACCGGCGTTGCACGACTGACCTTCTAAGCTACCTGTTACAGATACATTGCTGATTAGTTCTTAGTCATCATTGTCTCTTCATTTGAGAGCAGTGGTGGCCGAGTGGTAACGGCCCCGCCTTACGAATTGTAGGTTGGGCCAAGTACTTTAAATTTTTATGCGGGGCCAAAATTTCAAACTACGCAATACGTCTTCGAAATGGTTGAACAAAATTGGACGGGACTTTCGCTGGGATATAAGCTAATCTTGTAATGAGTAACTTAAGCTAATTTTTGTTTTTCCGCGGAAACGGGATTTCAGTCTAGGGGAGAGGGCGCTCTCCGAAATGGATAAACCGATTTTCCACGCGAACAAAGTCGCGGGTAACAGCTAGTGCTCCAACATAGAACATGGTCAATAAAGACTTGCTTCAATTAACTGTTTAGATACTTACCAGAATCAGCTGGAGGCTTTTTAGTGGTAGTAGGCCGTTTCGTAGTGGTAGGTCGTTTAGTGGTGGTGGTAGATGTAGTCGTGGTCATAGGCGTGGTCGCTGCGGGCCACCATGTTTGAGAAGTGCTCTGAGTGGTCGTGGATGGGTTCCAGCTTGGCCAGGTTGTTGACGTTTGGTCGTGGTGGTGATGGTCGTGGCCACCTCCGGCAGAACCTAAAATGAGAAAGTTAGTAAATACAATATAGCACCTTATGTACTAGATGGCATTGACGATACGACATTGGTTCCATAATTCTACCACCCGAAACCTGAACAAAATGATAATTCTAATTAGATGCAGTGGCGAAGCTAGGTCACCAACAGCTCTAGGGCAAAAAAAAAACTGGGGACTCTTTTTTATATGGGAAACAATCAACTAACCTCTTCCTGCTCTAGGTGGAGCGGGATGGAGTGTCAGCCTTTAACTGACTAAAATGAGTTGCCAAGATTAAAGTAGTGTTGCAACTTATTTAAATTTAGAAGGTGGTAGAATTTCTCGGTAATTCAATAAGAGAGACTAATGAGGTTTTGGGGGGCCCCCAAGCCTAGTGATCATGGGGCGCTGTCCCGCCGAGCCCTTCGTTAGCTACGCCAGTATTTATATGGCGTACAGAAAGTCATGCGACTATATATAGTATATTTATGCATTTGAAAAGTTAGTCTCTTTGTTATTTGTCAGTCTAGTGACCTTGTGCAACAAGTTCTATCTTTGCACAAAGTCGTATGATTTAAGAAGAAAGGAAGTTGAAGAGAGCCAAGGTTGCCGACAATGCACGAAGAATCGCCAAACTTAAGTGGCAATGGGCAGGGCACATTGCTCGCAGAACCGATGGCCGTTGGGACCGAAAGGTTCTGGAGTGGCGACCACGTACCGGAAGACGCACCGCGACGTTAGAAGTCCTCCTAAAAGGTGGACCGATTACCTGGTAAGGGTTGCGGGAATCCGATGGATGCGAGACGCACAGGACCGTTCATTGTGGTGACATTTGGGGGAGGCCAAAGACGTCCACTGTTGGACATATCCAACAGTGGACGTCTTTCGGCTGAAATGATGATGATGAAGGAAGTTGAACTCACCATCAGACTCAGCAGTGGTGGTAGTAGGAGGTATAGGCGTGACAGGTTCAGGCGGTCTCTCGCAAGCGGTGGTCGGTGGCGAAGGCACACTTCTACCGAGCGCGCGACCGGCAGCACGAAGCAGAGGCGATGGCTCCGCGCAGCAACGGTTACTAAAGTCGTCCAGGTCGATCGCCCAGGCTGTCACACCACCCATGCCTTGACGTAATGCCCATTCGACCTGCAAATAGTATCACATTAGTTTCGGGTCTAGCTTTGCTTTTACTCGGCTGTGGGTTTAGAAATATAGATTAGAATTTCTCTATATCAATATTATAATATGTATGTCACAAGATTATTGGAAAAACAAAGATTTAATTATCATACACACTATATAGATTTTCAAAACGGTGAAAGAAAACATCGTGAGTAAACCGGCATGTCTTAGAACCAAAAATTCGAAGACATGTGACATCCACCAACCCGAACCGGGCCCGCGTGGTGGATTACAGCCCATTCTCTCTCGTAGAGAGGAGGCCTGAGTCCCAGCAATTAGAACATTATAAGGCTGACTATGCTATGTTATGCTATAAAGATTTTTGCAAACAAAAACATGTACTTTACAATTAATTAACTCGCGGCCTAATATATTACATGAGTTAATTTCGATATATAAATATACTGACAGACAAACACTTAAAATCGAAAAGAACAAATACAGATAGAAGAGTACAAAGACAAAGTACAGCAGACCTGCGACAGGAGAGTTGGATAAGAGAGTGGGTTTGGGTTGATTAATGAAAAACTGAAGGAAATCTACAAAATATCTGCATATGCTGCTGTAGGGTTATGGATGCGAAAATGGGTACAAAAAAAGAAGCAACACCACAAAGTAACTGTTCAATGTTAATTTTAACAAATTCAAATAAACTGTTGCAATTAGTCATCATGATGACTGCTCTGTACGTAAATGATGTGTCATGTCAAATAATTTAGAACCAATAACAGAAATTATAAAAGGCGACCTAAATTAAGTTCAAACTGTTTTTGTACAAACATTGAAGCTACTCGTATAATTAATTTATGAATGCAGTAAAAAATATGAATGTGCACAAACCTTTTCAGTGATAGATTTGGGGTCATCGTAACCGACCCATTGGTTGTCAGAGTAAGTGTACGGCCCTGCATTGTCCTGCTTGCCTGTCTTCCATCTTAAGTTTTTGACTAAAAGAAAGAATCGGTTATAGATTTTGTTTTAACATTAATCATCATCTTAAAAGTTTCTTCAGTAACACTGGTGGCTCTGGGCATCTCATCATCTCTCCAATTGGTGATATTTTAAGCTGGTAGATTACATTTATATCTGTTGCTCTAATTTAGGTGGTTATGTTAGCAAACAAACTACTATAATACTATATAGTGTGTCTCCGAGATACACTCAATGCCATATTTTACTTAAGAATTGTTACAGATATTCTAATTCATGAAGGCTGGTTGGTTTTAGATTGATGTGTAGATTCACGTGTACATTTTATACCTACGTGTGTGTGAGTGTGCGTATACACACAGAAAAATGTGATCGTGAACACACACACACACACACACATGCAAGACCGAAAACAAAATTCAATCGTTTAGCACTGAGAGGTGTAAAGTAGTTACCTCTGTAACATATTTCATAGTAAGCCAACATTCCGGGTTGCTTGGTGAACTCTCCCGGCTCGCCAGGACCATCGGCGGCAGATCCAGGTCCCTTTGCTCCATCTACGGTAGCTAGTCTATATGACTGACCGTAGAACGACAAACCAAGGAGAAGTTTCTTAGGATCTGCTCCACCACTTATTAGGGCTTTGATTGCATATTCCTGAAAAAATATTCGATTATAGAGACGATTTAGATGACTTGACGATTCAAACATCTAAAATTATTTTTATTTATGTATATATTCACTCACAATTGAATAATAAGCTAGAGTGTCTCTAGGTGATGGCACTAGCGGAGTATGGTGTCCAGTAGACCTCTCCCATCCGCCATGGTAGTCATAAGTCATGGTGCTGAGGAAGTCAGCTGCCTTGGAAAGAACTGGTAAATCATACGCAGACTCGATCACTTCTTTGTAACCAGAGAGAGCGATACCAAGTTCCATATTAGCTCCATGCAGAGCTTTTGATAATTCCTGCAAAGAATAAAACAGTTTGTAAATAATTTATTTTGTTACTTTATCTTACTTAAAAAGAAAGAAATAAAAGAAATGGTGCTTACCTGAACGAATTTAGCGAAATTAGCTTTATCAGATGCAGCACCCTTCTTGCAGTTACTCTGCCAACAGACTGGGTAGTTCCAGTCCAAATGAAGTCCCTTGAAGTTGTGCATGCGCAAGAAAGGAATCAACTTTTCAATGAACTTGCTGCGATTCGCCTCTGAGGATACCAGTCGGGAATATTTGTCGCCAGCGGAGTCTGTCCAGCCTCCCAAACCAAGGATAACTTTGACGTCCCTCAAGGAGGTTATACGCTCATAAAGATCTGAAAAAGTAACAGATTTATTTGGTTATTCTGATTTTATGATATGCTGTCATAAACTCTTTGCTTTACTTACTATTGGTAACATCAGCCCAGGGATCAAACTCCTTTGCGATGAGTTCATCAGGGGAGAGCGATGCGTAAGCATACACTACGTGAGTGCAAAGCCTCGTGTCTATATTTTCCGGTACAAACTTTCCGTCGCCTCGACGGTAGAATGCCCAACTTGTCATGTAGCATACCACAAGTTTATCGCTCTGTTTACCTACAAATAAGTATATCATTTTAAAAGGTTACTTTTTCTTCTAAAATAATTGATATTTCCAAATTTTTGCAAAATTTCTTACTTTTTTTAGTATCCAACTCTGCAATTAAACGCTCTGGGTCTCTACTTGCTAAGTCTTTGGTAGGATCATTCCACTGCAAAAAGACACAATTTTTTAAATTAACAAAAACAAAAAGCCTTCAATATTTTTTTTATTCATCGTATTTTATGAATTTAACGCTAACTCATACCTCGAAATCATTTTCATATGCTTGCGACAGAAATCGAGCTGCATCTTCAACGCTGATTCGAAGACTTTGTCCTGGCATACATTTAGCTACATCTTGATGGCTGTTGAAAGCAAAAAATTGTTTAGACAAAGGTTTTCGGATGTCGAATTGTCGATATATTTATATTAAATTAATTTTGTCGTACCCGCAGAATCCAGTAGAAGGATCGTAAAGGCGTTCATCTTCGCAAGACATTCTGTAACTAATGCCTCCGGTACAGAAGTGGAAGTGTGCACAAGAGTCTTCGTCGGATGCCAAGTAAGCATTTTCTGATTCACAAGATCCTATTTTCAACGAAGATTGGTCTGTTTGGACGGCTTCTCCTGTACGGAAAGAAATGGGTTTGTGGCTTTAATAATGATTAAAGTTTTATTAAAACATCGTGAGTTTTTTTTCTAATAATAGGTACAGTATGTTACCGTTCAATGTTGTTGAAATGGCGCTCAACAATGGGAAAGGTTGGCCACATAGTCCTCTGAAGTCATCCATATCGATAGACATTGCTGCAGCTCCTGCTAAGCCCGTAGTTACCACAAACTTCATCTGTAAGAAAATAATAACAATGAGATATACTATTTATTCTTATTATATAAATACATGGACTGATTTTCATGATTGCTGCATTCATAATAACAGCAATATGTTGCCATTACGAATAGATTTCAAACGGTTGAAATATGTTATATATTTGATATTTGAAAAAGAGGACAGAAAGAGTACCTACCTTTTCTAAAACAGTTTTTGGAGTATCGTAGGTGATCCACTGGTTGTCGAACACCGCGTAAGTGTTCCCTCCATCATCTGTTCCACTTGGTCCTGTACCTTCACGTTCAGCCATACATACCTAAAAGAAAGCATTAAGAAACATATAGTCCTATTATATTTAATAAGCGATTATTTGATAAGAACCGGGTCAAACTTTGAAAAACTAACCAATGCAAAGATGTTATATGCAAGGAGTTCGCTTGATCATTTTGCAGGAGAAATTATGACGATACTACTATTGTTAGAAGGAATTACCTCCCCTCGTTGGAGGTCTTCAGGGGAAGAATTAGGGAACATTTTATGTCAACATGACCCATTAATATATATGTATAGGTTTTATTTATTGTATATTATAGTAATTTTATACGTATTGTGTGCTGTGCATGTATTTGTGTAGTTTATTTCAGTTTTATGTGTGATCATATTTATGTTAACTTAGATTTTTGTTGTGCATTTTTTGAGTTATCCTCTTATATAAAATTTCTTACAAATATATTAAGGTTTGCTATACGAAAACCCAATTGTGGGTTAAGCTTGCCTTTGTGCATCAGCTGTCCAATTTGTAATTAATTGTAAAATGTTGTACAATAAAGAACATATAAGAATAACTAAATGTATACGGAGAAAAATTAGTCAAAACAGAATACTTACTTCAAAGTAAGCCAGAAGTCCTTTAGTCTGTGTATAAGATCCTTCATCCCCCCATCCACTGACTGCAGCACCAGGTGAGGGCAACGTTGACGGCGCAAGAGTGTAAGAGCGCCCAAAGAACGGGACGCCAAGCACTAACTTTTCAGCATTCATGCCGTGGCGCAGGATGAATTTCACCATGAATTCCTGTAGAAAGTAAACAATATTTGCATAATTTCAGGCCATTCAGGAAACGCGTGTAATTGTGTAAAATCACAAAAGGGCCTGTCTACTGACACTTTAGGAGGAACTAAAATTTTGTTTATAACTCTGAATATGGTAGTTAAATATCATTCCGTTGAGATAGTGGTCAAACGCGAGGCCTATCAAAAATAATCTATCTATCTATACATGTATAATAAATCTGTAGAACCTTTTAGTTGTGCGCGCATCCCGTAAAATGTATGAAATCGATGTAGATAACTTTTATACATTAAAATTATGTATAACTGAATATATTACTTAGGCTTTGTTTCATCGCAATCGGTTGACTATATCAGGCGGTATGAAGTTAGCCGGATCAGCTAGTTTATGACTAAAATGCGCTCGAAATACAGGGTCAAGATAAATTAGCTAGCATAACTCCTTCGGTATCTATTGTCAAGAACAACAAATAAACTCGTAATAAAAATAATGTGCTTTTTGGTAGCGTGTCAGGTAATAAAACCTGAATTTATGAGGTCGGTATTTATTTTTTGTTTAATTTGTCATTAGTAGACATCAGATTACAAGCATTTGCATGTTTGCATATGTAAATGCATAAAACGCCATATTAAGGCGTTTTTGCATATTTATTATTTTAGTACATTTTTATTACTACTGCTTATTTCAGTAGTTAAATGTGTCAGCCGTGCTGTATTATGCGGGAACGGTGGAGAGCCGCAGACAGTGACGTGCTACGCGTGCGTGCGTCATACGAGCACTCTGTTAGAAAAATGTTTGATTGTAAATTGTCACCAGAATTACAACTTTTAATATAATAAATAAATAATAATATATTAAATAAATATTAATAGTAATAGATATATTGTGAAAATAAACGTGAAATTCACGTTTATTTTCACAATATTTCATTATAAAATCTAAGGCTGAGCGCACACTTGAGACAAGACAGTTTTTAGACAGACTCGTTTCACATAGACAAGTCTGTCTCGTATTTCTAGATTTGAGTTCGACTCGAATTTTCAGACTAGAGTTCTAGACTTGAGTCCCAGTCTGTCTGCTTCCCTTTTGTACAACAGTCGTTAGTCAGACTTATCGCTGTGCAGATTTTGTAGGTAATTAGGTATTAGACAATTTAGTCTATGTAACGTTTTGTCTGAAGTGTGCGCGTCTTCATATGTTTTGGAAAGCAATAGTCAAGACTTTCTTGTTCAAGTTAAGACTTTCTTGACTCAAGTGCGTGCTCTGCCTAAAATATCGTCGTCAACTCACATGTATTTTGTGCATATTTCGCCTTTTTTTTAAGGGCATATTTTAGCATGTTTTGTCATAAAATGTCAATAGCCATCACATCTGCAGAAGTTCACAAGTGAATTGATAATTAGTTAGTATACAGGGCGGCACTGAAAACAATATCTACTTACAATATTATCATATCGTTGATCCCGTGCGGCTGCTCCAGGGTCTCTATGCAGAGGACTGTGCTGTACAGCTCTAGTAGGTGCTTCATCACGTTGGGCGTGAGTCATGTCCCATGCTTGTAATATTGTGTAGTCGGTAGCTCCACTCACTGCACTTAGGTCGTAGCCATCTTCTATTTGATACCTGACGATTCAAAGGTGTTTTGGTTAAACGTCTGATTGTTATCTAATTAATATTCACTTAGCTTTCAGATTTTTCTACGATTTTATTAATTGTTGTTCTTTTGAGAACAGCTTTATTTTTTGTTCAGTAAGTTTTTGGGTTTTACTTGAATAGTTTTTTTGCGTTACCTGAACGGAGGCAGCACAGTCGAAAGTAGGAATCCATAAGATGAAAATTTCTCTCGGAGCTCGTAAAGCAAGGCTGTCAATAGCTCTTTCTCCTTTTCGTCTTCACCTGAAAATGTTTCATTTAAATTATTTCGTATTCCTTTTTATAGGAGACAGTCAAACTTAAGTACTTGTACATGGTCTAAGGACTTACCTGGGTATACCCAATGGAGATCTAATCCATCGAAATCATGATCTCTCATGAAATTCACAGCACTTTCTATGAACATGCTTCGTCTGACTGGTTCTTGCACCATTTCGCTAAACAAGCGTTCTGTGCCTTCTCCTCCTACACTGATCATCACTTTCAAACCATCAAGGCGACTTTTCAGGCCGGTTGCGATGCGATAACCACCTGTGAAAGTAGTGAAAATGTTTTGTACGGCTTTACGAAGTCGATTTGATTTAAAAGTTATAACTGCAACCACTAGATAATAATTATAATTATACAACATGTACCTAATATAACAAACACACATCCTGTAATTGGTATTTTCAGGATCAGCTACTATACGATTTCAGTAAATATTATTAAGATAGGTAATTTTTTTATCCTAAATTCTTGATAAATCTCGATTTTACGTTACTAGCGTGTTTGTATGTGCGTCCTTCAATACCAATACCGATGCACTATCAATGTAGTGCGTCAATTCCCATATTATTTGCCTACAATTATGATAGCTAATTTCTTTAAGTAACATTACCTAAGTGCATTTAAGTAAAATTTCAGTGCTTGAATTATTTTCTAATTAGGGTGCAAGGACGTTCATTATTCCAGTTAGGTACATGTTATATATTGGTATTGAACTTACCCTTGACGATGTCGTAATCCTCGTTGTTAGGAATAACAGAGTACGTATGGGGATGCATGGTCGCAAACGCGTAGTGTAGATGTGTGCACGATTTGGGCACCAATCCAGCTGTGAACGCTAACGGAGGGGCCCTGTATGCGGCCCAAGACTCCATGTAGCATACCACCAGGCGACGCGTTGTGGGACCTGCCACTGTCTGCTGCATCGCTGGACAGACACGAATAATGTAAAGATAGAGAAATATATACACAAATTTTCCGGGTCTGGGTGTCTTGTGCGGGTGAGTTTACATGTTTGTGAGAGCACCAACGATACAGGAGTAATTCCTAATGTGGTTCGGCATCATCATTTCAGCCGAAAGACGTACGCTACTGCACATAGGCCTCCCCCAAGTATCACCGATGTTATGCATCTCGCATTCATCGGATTCCCGCGACCCTCACCAGGTCGTCGGTCCACCTTGTAGGAGCTCTTCCAACACTGCTCTTCCGGTAGTGTGGATGAATGCTTAATAAAATAGCAATGCAAATATTAAAGAAATTAGTCATGGAGTTGCCTGAGTTACCTTGTAAGTTCTCATTTCCATGTTGCAATCTCTCATCACTGCGGGTGCTGCTGCCAAGAAAAAAACACGAGGTTTAATTATACAGCAGCACGTTTATTATCATTTGAGTTTTGCTTATTACGGATGTTCTTACTTGTTGAGATAACCAGCAGCACCATAATATTTCCATGCACCTAAATCTTCATCCGAAATTACTTCTGCGTCCTGGGGACATACCAATGTATTAGATAAGATTGAACAAGATAATTTCCATCACCTTGCGTTTGTTTGGTATTACTTACTTCTACTATTTTAAATGAATATTCTGGTTCTATAAGTGATATGGGTCGTTTCTCCACAGCGTCGCGTAGTGGAAGTCTTTCGTCTCCTTCATCTCGAAGACTCCTACAATTCAAACAAACGGAATCAATTCAGGTACTTTGTATGTGCATAATAAGACACCGTTTGTAACGCATTTTTTATACTATTTACCTTAACGGTATACTTTCGACGGAGGCACGTATCGGTGCAGCTATAGGATCATGCTGCGGGACTGTTTCGACGGCGCTTCGTGCGAACGTGACGCCCGCCCGAGGAGACGCTAGTGCGTACGCGCATAGAGCTAACGCTAAAGCGCCCTGCAAGCAAGAAACACGCTAAAATCAGTCCAAATTACAAAACAAGAAAAGGACGAGTAAGGTCTCCTGATAGCAAAGCTCCGAAAATGTTAATACTTTAGTATGAGTTTCGTGTTTCGTCTGCGTTTCCTTAATTTTTATTCTCGACAAGAGGTAGCTATCGTGTTTCGCATTAAATTCATGGAATAGATGGCTTGAAGGCTATCGACCTTTATCACACAAAAAGTTTTGTTGACATCCGTAACAATACAAATGGTATCAATTAAATGGTGACATTTAAATTTAAGCTTAGGTAAGTATAGGGAATACCGTTATCTAAGAGATTGTAAAAAAAGCCTACAAAAAGTTTGCTCTGCTAACAATGTCTTTGTAGTTTGTGAATCAATTGACGGCTTGCAAAGGAACTATTAATAATGATTGAATGGTTTTTCTATGTGCGGCGCCCGAACTGAAAATATTTGAAGTGTAGGTGGTAGCGGTCAGCGACCTAAGGCTCATGTCATGTATCGCACCGCGTCTTTGCGTAATTTACATAACTTGACAGACTCAAGAATTAAGATCAACACTTGAGACTGGTTCACCAAAGTTTGTGTTGATTCTCATTTTATTGTGGTGGCTATGTCAACGGCCGCAACTTGTTTAGATGACTATCGGATTATTTGTGGTAAAATATTTAGTTTGATATAAAAATAAAATAGCTGTAGTTGTTTAAATGTCAGCTAAACACGATAAATTAATCTTTATCTGAGACATAAAAATAAACAGGACAGCAAGGAAAGAAAAACTTGCAGAAATATACCACCATACCTACATTTAAAGTTGTTTATAATTTTTAAGCTGAAGGAAAACCGTAGGTATATTTGTGAAAAAACGTGATGTTTAGGATTTATAATGCTTCGAGATTAGATGAACATCTGATTTCGAACCATTATAAATCCTAGCAGCAGTTTCTCGAAATCCAGCATAACTTGTATAATATTAAACAGGTAATTTTTGATTACCGGAATAGCTGATCATCTAACGCTTTTGTCATGTATTTTGGGTGTGGAGAATCGATCTAATAAATTACTAATAAACGATCTCTAGTACATTGACTCGGGTCGTTCGGAAAACAACACAATTTGCATACAGGCATCAGAGGCAGAGGCAGGTAGCGGGCCGGCTGCCCGCGGGGTCATCGTCATCCTCCCAACCAGTCCAAGGTGTTTTCGCGTGACATTTCGCCGGCGATTAGGACACGAGCTTTTATTTTTTAATGTTTTTTCGACTCGATATTTCTGATAACATGATTATAAATCCCATCAGCCATGTTATTGTCCCAATCCCCTGCTCATTAACTTTACGGTCAAGATACGTGCATTCAATTTGCATTTATAGTCCGATCTCATGCAAAACGCCCTCAATAAATAATATTGATTAGCTTTTGTCAAAATGGAACAAGAAATTATTTTTATGACTGGTCGTAGAGGTCTAATAGAGTTCAAATTAGTGATAAACACTGAGATTAGAAGAATCCTCCTAAATGATAAAAAAATATAAATGTATGTTCTAGGAAACTAGAGTGATACGACATGACACTGTGTTGATATGAAGGCCGAGGGAGCGACGCACGAGCATACGTCCCCGTGCGTGCATCGCATACTAGCCATATAAAATGGTATAACTATAATATGGTTATATTTTACTTTAAAATACCTGTAGAGCACGTGAAGACACGGTCATTACTACATTTTTGCTAGCTGCTTAATAAAATAGAGTTAATGGGCACCTTCGATAGCAATTTACTTTTAGCATGCACTTGGAAATAATGATACGATAATGTACACAATCTTGAACTTTTATTTACAAAGGTTTTAAGGTATTTCAGTAGGCACTGAACTACCGTACATAGAAGAAAACTCACGATAGTAGATATGCGACGTTATCGATAAAGGTAACTAGACTATTTTAAGGTGCTTGAACTTAATGATAATTTTGTAGAGTCCATAAAAGTAATAGAGGTGTAGGTAACAGTCCCTAAACAAACATGTGAATATTAGCCTCATAGCTTTAGGTCTATGGCTATGAGTCTAATTTAAAATAATAACATAACATAAACAATAAAATTATAAATGAAGCTTGTATATTATAAACATTTCACTTTTCTTATTTTGTCGATGCTTATTAACAAATACCTACCGTCCATAAAAACAATGGTCAATTAACGTTAATGAGTCACGATGAGGATATAAAGCCAGTACATGAACGACGATGTCACTTCTTCAAACTTAACATGAAATTAGTCATTGCTTTAAGATCGCTTTTAAACCACAGTTAGCCGAGCTTTGTCAATAACATGCGTCTTCTATTTGTTTATGTTCTCTTGTTTTAGTGGTACTTGCTAACTAACCAATGTTTTTTTGGTGATATTTTAAAACACTTCAATAAGTAAATAGTAAAAGTAAATAGTACCGCTATCTCTACTAAAAAGATTCTTCAAATAATTAGCACTTCACCGAATTTCAATAGATTGTTACAGTATTGCTGGCCTGCTTATAACTTTTTTCTATGCTGAATTCAATATTGATTTGGGCTTTACTGTACATGGAATTGTTCTCGTTTTAGTTAACAGTTACTTTTAGAAAAAAAATGAACATTCACTCGAATATACCTAATGAGAAATTAAAATTAAATTACTGAGACGATTATCTATAAATAGAGGTAAATAAACAGCATCAACAAAAATAAGTAGAGCATCATTCGTGCAAAGATACAAGAATGAACTGGTTTCATACTAAGTACTGCCCTGGTTTACCCCGATCCCGACCTTGCTCCCGACCACGTGTGCCCCACTGCCTCATATCATGCAGGTGCTGCAGTTAACTTTCTCATATGACTTTATATATATAAGTGGGCATACATGTCGTGCATATGGAATGAGCCAAAGAGATACTTATTTTACCGAAGCAATTTTTGGGACGGAATTCAAATAATGTATTAACAGTTAAGTATTAGGTATAGTGTACACTTCAAGCATCCGTGTAGGAATTTGTTACGTATATCTGCTGCTAGCGATTCGTCCCAGCTTAGCACCGGTGTTAGAAATCTTTGAAATTTTTATTACAGAGCTATCTAAACTTTCCTCATGAAAATTCGGTTCAGTAGTTTTTGAGTTTCGCGAACAAACAAAAGATAGACGCGGTGTAGGACTTGGTTTTATAATATAAAAGGATAAGGATTTTAGGAGTATTCTATTCGGTTTGTTTTCACGAATTTAGTTGGTGTTAATATAAGAGTTCATTAAGCTTGACCCATAAATAATAATCACAGTATCTATTAACTTAAATTAATATCATTTTAATCGATACCCGCAAATGCCTAATTTTATGACATGCTATAAACTCACATTTATTTAGATGGAAATATCGATACCTTGTGCATGTGATATGTATAAGATGTTATTTATAATTTATGGCACAGACTTTTAAGACACGTTATGTGTTTAATGAAATATCTACCTAAACAAGTAAGTAATACAAAATGAAACTTTTGAACTTTCAGGAAAATTAAAGCGTCAATGAAACACTTACCCATAGTGTCAAGTTATGCCCCATGACGGGGAGCTTTCAGCTATACTTCAAACTTATATCTGAAATATAAAAAAAAAAACTTAATGTAACTTCTGTTTCTTAAAATACCGGCCTTTTCGTGTATGCTCTTTAAATGGCATTGTATTTAGTTTTTATTGCTTTCCAAAAAAAATGGATGAAATCGTACCGAAATAATATTTTATAAACGTACCTATTTAGTATTATCCTATGTAACTACAATAGGGTACAACTAAAACACTACCCCTGTTGAGAAGCTGCGCGTGCGCGGGTCTGGTGCGACTGAGCGGGCGGCGCGCGCGTTACCTAGTGTTAAATACCCCGGTGTCATCGAGCCGAGCTTCGCGTCGCACCCACGTTTGTGCACAACCATCAGACATGTTTAGGGACATATTCCAATACTGCTAGAGAGGAAATACGAATCAACGAAAACAAAATCTCGGTACTTTATAGCTGTATCAGTAGCAGTATCGACAAGAAGCAAGGTACCAGATTATATCAAAGAAAAAAGGGTGTAATGGCTGGAGTGTAATGGAATTCAACTGTCTTCGAAGTACCCTATAAATAAATTTGAGCTTCGCTCACAATAATACCATAGTTAAAGGTACTATTTGCAACCTTTTCGGCTCACCCCACTTGCACCGGTGGCGGCTCCGTTGTTTCCCGCACAATCATGTAAAATAAGTATAATAAACGAAAAGAAACTCATGGTTACCCTAAGATGAGACAAAACGATATTATTATAAACTACTGGTTAATTTGTGAGCTTTTTATTCCAAAGCTATTTGAGAAGCTTTTTATTAATAGGACTACTTGACTATCAAAGCTTTTACAGTCTTTATTATTCTTTCATCATCGCTATCGAGAGCTTTCCAGGGTTTTTGTGGGTTTAAAGTGTTTGTATTCGTTCAAGTCGTGTTTTCATTCGGAAGCTACGAAAGACACAATTTTATTCCCGTAATGAACTCATCAAAGAAGAAAAGTTATAATAACTAACTTTTACTGCAATCCTACAATTTTTCGCCGATAGATACTTATAATATTCACTCTTGATTGTTTAAGATTAGGTAGTCGTTTCAGCAGTTCTAAAAAATCTGTTGAGGTGTCTCATTCAGCATCTTTTTAACCGACTTCAAAAAGGAGGAGGTTATATGTTCGGTTGAATGTATGTTTTTTTTTATGTATGTTCACCGATTTCTCGGTCAATTGTGGACCGATTTTGAATTTTTTGTTTTTTCGATTGTGTGCTTATGCTTTCGAGTTGGTCCCATAGAAATATTGTTATGATCTGATCATGAACTTCGAAGATATAGAACAGAACTCTTCATAGGATCACAGCAGAACCGTCGTAACAAGTAAAATTGCTTTGTTTATACGTGTAGTCGATTATTAACTGAAAGTAGAGGGGGAATATATCGAACTGATCTGATGATGAAGCTTAAAGTTAGGCACCGGAACTCTGTAATAAATTAATGTAATCTAACCGTGTTTGGGATTATTAGAATTGTCATGAGATGCACTCTGGCTGTAAGGTATTTAAGTTTGGTTGAGGGGTCTTTTTTAGTGGTGGTACCATAACTAAAAAGTGTAAAATAAAAATCTTTTTACAAAAAAAAAATACAACCAACTTCAAAGTAAAAAAAAACACTGAAATATGCAAAATAACTTTAATTTCGGAAGTCGGTGTTAAATAACGAAGAGACAAAAGTATTATAGAAACACCGAAGTATTATTGAAGTCGATCAAATGACTCATCAGCTTTTAGGCCACATTTAAAATCGAAGAAAATCATCGCACGAAAATGTTCTCGATACAGATCCATTTTTAAATCAGACACGTTAATTTGATTTGGCTCTCGAAAAAATGTAGAGGGAAATTCAAAATTCGAACAATGTTATTTTTACTTTTAAATAATCAAAGTTTTAAAAATAATTACAAGTGGCCAGTGCTATAGACATAAAAACTTTTTTACACAAAACTTTCTGAGTGGCCTGATATTTAGAAGAGATTGTAATCAGTATGAATTTCTATATTTATTATTGATGTACCACACATGACAAAAAAACAGTCATAGATAAGAATATGAATATGTACTATGATAAATATGAGTTCAAAGGAACTGCTTATTTCTATGGAAATTTGATATATTATATAGAAAGAAGATGCATGATAGATAGATTTATTATAATTAATTCTCCCTTTAGATTATTTTGTCAAATGGAAAAATGTGGCAGATACTATATTTCACTTTAATAAAACATCTCATAAAAACGGATAATGAAACCGTTATTCGAGTCTAATAAAATTAATGAGCTACACAATAAAAAAAAAAGAATGAATGGATCAGGAAAAAAATATCAATAGGTAAAGATTTCCATAATGTTGGTTATTGACTTTTGGTAATAAATTATTTAGGTATAAATAAATATTAAAAACAGACAAGCAGCCAAGCACACCTTACAGGCTATTTTCATTTGCTTTCTTCAGAAAATGTAACAAGTTACATTATAGGATTGATAATCCCAAAAATAACCATTGAAACTTTAAAAGAGAAACCATGGAGTTTCTTGCCAGTTCTTCTCCATAGGAAACGGCCACTTTGGAACCGTGCACTAGCTTCTGATGTTTTATAAGTCCTAAGTGAAATAGAAAACTTATTTGAATTTGAAAATAACTTTTTTTGCAAAAACTGAGGGGTCTCTTTCCAAAAACATCTATCACTAACGTTGGGAATTTCTTTTTCATGCCAAAATTTGCAATACGGAATGGCTATTTCTTCCCTGAATTCTACATTTAATTCTTTTTTAGGATCTATCGCCGAGTAAAAAGTTCGATATTAATAGAAGTAGGTAAGTACTAATTTTGATGACGAACTGGTTTATATTTTTCAATAATGTTATAAATCTCTAGTCATGGATTAATCGATATCAAAATGATCAGACTAGAAAATTATTATAATTTGCAATTTGTACTTGACGATGGTGGTTTGGGTTTATGAACTAAAAATTAATTTACTAACCTGTTTTACGATCTTGTTTCTCATGTCTTGATCTCATCAAGTTTTGGCAAATGTTTCTTATAGTCTACATTAAGGTTAGTACCTGATTGAAATATAATCTGACTTACCCACTGTTTTATGTATGTAGTATGATCCTAAAGTCAGGCGCAAAAAATATTAAGAATAACATCCAGACAAAAAGTTCTACTTTTTACAGAACATTGTGCTGTGCTGATTAACAGATATTTGTACTAATTTGTAGGTAAAGGACGGAAAAGAGATGCAGGTGGGTTGGTCTTCCGAAAATCATATACTATCAATCATATTTTACTACCTTTTATTTCGTTATGTAGTAGATAACGAGATGCATTAAAGTTGATTGTGATCACATTCACAAAATTAAACACAAAATTCACGATTTTTCCACATTTCACATTGCAAAATTATATTTTAATGAAAGAAACCCACACTCCTTGATGTGTCAGTTTTTGTATCGATTGCTTTACTAGACTTGGTAGGGGATCGTCAATTACTGGTTGAGTTTTTAACGGAATTTTTACTTGGCTCCACGCCTCCGTAAAAAACAGCCAAGTTTTAGGGTGTCTGGAGATAGGCCAAATTCTATTAGATTGCACTCTTTAATTTTTTAGTTATAATATCACAGTCGTGGGACGTCAGGTGCTGTCGCCGGACTTGTCCGTTGCTAGTGTACGTGGTGTCGAGGTGCGATAGCGCACCGTGCTCATCCATCATTACTATGCACGATGCGTTTCTTCCTTTCTTGCCGCCAATGTCACTCGCATTGTTTACCGGCACGACGCTGTCGCCATCGGCACACCACCTAACTGTACACACACGAACTAAGTGGACCCTGAAATTGGCAATGCCCTTGTTTTCAAACGTTCAAAGTTGACCCGAACGAGTGACCTAGCTATTTAGGAAGTTTGGCTGGACAGATAGGTACAAGTGTTTTTATTATTCTCATTTACTTGGACTTGTGTGAGTGCGTAATGAGCTGATGCTAGAGCAAAACTTTTTATTATTATGTTATTAATGGCTCGTTCGGAATCTGGATCATCCTGCCCTTTGAAAGAAGGACAAACCGGAACCGGTATGTGTTTACAGTTTACTGAGTACTTGTGCACTAGCAGTGTGTCCGCCGCGAGCGGGGTGGTTGTGGCGGGCGATGGCCTGCAGCACCCCGCGTGCTGGAGCTGTTTCAAGGCGAAGTTCAAGGCGGGCCGTTGGCATTTATTGAATGATTCGTCAACATTTGGTGTCAGATGCTCCGCGCCCACGCTCAGTATGGGTTCACAGATTAAAATGAAATTAAATCTAACATCAAATTATCTATTGTACTCGAAACCACACTTCATTGTGTATCATTATTATTGACTAAATACGGAACAATGGGGACAGAAATTAAGAATGTTTTTTACAAGCCGCTATTTTAATTGAATAAGTATATCAAATAGATTTTTTTTAAGTTATTTTATCAGCATTATCGGAGGTCGGCTTTTTACTTAACCTTTCGAATACCGTAATTAGAGACACAATAGAAAGACAATGAGAGAGCGTTCGCTTGGGGTTAATCAGCTATAATTATTTGTCTTTATAGTATTATATTAGTTATCCCAAATAATGGGTACTTTGGTAAGAGGTAGGTAAGTACTACTTTAAGGTACAATAATCTTGACTGGCCTGTTGGTCTAGTGGTTAGTGGCCCTGACTGCTATGCCGGAGATCGTGGGTTCGATTCCCACCCAGAACAAATTTTTGTGTGATGAGCACGATCATTTGTTCTGTGTCTGGGTGTAATTTATCTGAAATATGTATGTATTTAGAAATATATAAGTATGTTTATCAGTCGTCGAGTACTCATAACACAAGCTGTGCTTAGCTTGAGACTAGACGGCATTGTGTGATAGTTGTGGAAAAAAAAAACTGTGATTTAAATAATATAACGTCTCATTCCCAATCACACCGTCATCAAAATAAAATAAAACGGATGATGTAGTGAGAGATACAGCATACAAGTAACTATATTTACAGTTATCGAACATCTTTCGTCATCTTTATCATTATCGTCCATTTGTTTGTTTACAATGGTCACAAAGTTTTCGCGATAACAGAATCCGCTAATGGCGCGTGGTCATGAGATCAATACTTAGTTGTAAATTATACAGCGGTGGTGTTGGACGCTCGTGGTTAGTATAGCACACAGCCATAACTGTTGCCAGTCGGTGTTGAGATGGCGTTGCCTGAGCGTCACTTGTTTTTAAGCAAACGTCTAGTTAGTGATAGCGGTATCACAGATGGCGGTGTGCTGGTGGATAAACGCGGTACAATCGAACAAATTGTCACCAGAGAAGAAGCAAATAAAATTGTAGCTGACAACGATGGAAAAATCAAGGTACCGAACACTAATCACATAAACTTTACCTACACCTCACCTAAGCACATCTTTTCCTCAAACCGGTCTTAAAATTAATTAGTGAGTAGGTAATTTGCTTTTAGCGTATTCAGAATGTGTAACATTGATAGTTTTATCATTGTTGTTTTGTAGTATATTTTTACTTTAAAAGAGCCTTAAAAATAAGATATTTATTCTTTGTAAACACGAATTCGTTATAGGTTAGGTCACGGTCTAATGGGCCGGCCTCCAGATAGCATAAACCTCTACCATGAACCATATTCCAAAGAAAAAAATAATCAAATCATTATACCCATTTTTTCAGGTGGTGGATGGCGGGAACCTGGCACTGCTGGCTGGTGTAATAGACTCCCATGTCCATGTGAATGAGCCGGGTCGCACGGCATGGGAAGGATTCCGTACAGCCACCAGCGCCGCAGCCGCTGGGGGTATCACCACCATCGTCGATATGCCCTTGTAAGTTATGATATTTGAGCTGGAAAAATGAATAACCCTCAGTGAGCCTGATTGTTAAAATATCAACTCTATAGCAATAGCGGAAGAGCATATTATATAATGTAGGTGGAAGATGAAAGCTTGTGGCATAAAAATTTATTACGCCAAATTTTGACAGATTTTCAAGATACGCTTCAAATGCTTAAATCAGAAATCGAGGGTATGACTTAGGAAGCTTTAAATTGGTGTGGAGGAAGATTTTTGAATACATGTAACTTGCGGTCAGTTGACACATACTTCACTAAGTATATTGTTCTGAAACTCAAAGATTCAATTGAGTAGCTAAGAAATTATTATTTTTTAGTAAATGAAGAACGTTTTGCATGACAGAAGTAAGATTTAAGGAACTTCAAGAGAACTCGGTATGCAGTTGCTTAAATTTCATTTATTTTATCAGCGGAGCTATTAAAAAGAACTTGGCTTTCTTTTACATTTATGTTTTTGGTGGGACATCTATCACGAACAGTAATTAACTATCAACAATGAACAGTGCCAAGCATTGTTCTGATCACTAATTGACGCTAATAATGACGTCACACAAATGACTCATAATGTGTATGCACCTAGGCTAGGATCTCAAAATTAGTATATTAGTACTAATTGATCCTACAATTAGTTTTATTTTCATCAAATACGAATTGTAATCAGGTAAAGTAACTCAGAGTTACTCGAGCAATATCGAAAACAATAATTATGCTGCTTAGTTACAATAGTTGCACTGCTGACCTCATTATAAATGGTAGCGTAGTGACTAATGTGCCTATTCGTAAAACGATAAAACATTACCCTACTTTCAGTAGTTATGGCACTATATCGCTCATTGATAAGTCGAACTAGGTACCAATCGCCGAACGACTATCTACTCGTAGTTAAATAATTTTAAACAGTTAAGTTAGTAAGTATACTTAGTACTAACGTGTTTTTGATGCCTTTGTATCGTAAATTGTATAACAAATTTAATTTTGAATGTATAGTCATAGTGGGGACTTAAATATTAACTATAAATACTATTAGACTAAACCTAACTATGTACATACTATAATACAAATACTTACCTACACAAAATATACTTAGGTGTTGAAGTACTCCCCCAAATCGCTGTCATCCGGAAATGTGCCCAGAAGGCTGGCAGCATTGCCACGTTGAATGGCAATGCAAATTCTTTGGGCATGGAGCGAGCTAGCCCTCTGGACACGCAAAGTGTCCCAAAAGTTGACCCAGGCGTTACGACCCCTAACGGCTCAAATTATCAATAAGGTTACGTATTTGCGCTGTTTGAAGGTCTCAGCAGCCGCAGCGGCAGCGCCGGCATAGCCCGCGTCGAACTAAGAACATGGGATGGCGTAAGGGCATCGACACCAGAGGCCTACCCACCTTCCACGGCACCAACGTCATACCATCTGGTCTCTTCCCATCTTCACGTACCAAGCCGCTAGGTTCTAATACGTATTACTAATACGTAATAAGTTATAAAGAATATTTAACATAATATAACGATACATTTTTAGATGCTTTGTTATAAAAATAGTAAATAACCTTTGTACAACTTAGTACTTTGGATTAGTTTTGATGCCGATTTATCTTGTTTTGCAATCAAACGTAACAAAATGAAATATAGTACAGATATAGTTTATCACACGTCAACATGTCCTATTGATGTCCGACAAGATGATATTTCTTTAAAAAGATACTACTATCTGAGATCTAACAAATACTACAGCGGTCAACGATCCTGCTTAACTTTTTAGAAAAACACATCATAAACCTTTATTGTTTTATACATTGACTTATCATCTTGTTCCAGGAACTCAATTCCACCAACTACGACTTTGGAAAACCTGAAAACTAAAGCGTCTTCTGCCGAAGGAAATGTTTATGTGGATGTTGGATTCTGGGGCGGAGTTATAGTAGGAAACGATGTAAGTAAGAATGTACATTGCATACCTAAATGAACCTTCACATTAGGCACTTCTCCATCGCAGTCACGTATATCTCATCAAAATGCAAGTAGGTAGCTACCACATAGGTACAAGCATCATAAAGTACCTAAGCGTGAACGACGCAAAGTCTGAGTGCCGTCTTCGGGTACTCCTCTTATGCCCCTACTATGCTACGCCACGACTGCTAGTATTTTGTTATGAGATTCATACACTATCTCTATACTATCTAGAATACTACGCGCGGCTACAATGCTGCTGTCACTGCTACGCCTACGCGCGGCTAACACATAATATGCATGTGCTGGTCAAACGCTCTGTACGAAGAAGCGAGGAATCTGTTAATCCATTAGGCAGTTATTTAAAATCTCCATTACATTAAAATGTTTTAGTATCTAACACGAAAAGGAAGGGTTTATGACGGTAATCAACGCATTTGTCCCCATATTATTAGAATTTTCATGACACATATTTTAACCATAATTCGGAAAAGAACAAGTTTTAAATGTTATGGGTTCTTTCGCACAATAATACTTAAGCTAAATAACAATAAACTTCCAAAAGGATAAACGGAATTTGCTAAACACATATATATCGTTGAGCAAAAAATATAGCAAGATATTTATATTCAAAGCTAGGTTATTCACTCTTGAAATAGGTAAAACGACAAATCACTTCCCGTAGTTAATTTTAATTTATTTGAAGCGGAGGCATTTTATCATTTCTTTTACAACATAGTAATGAACTTTGTTAAAACTAGAAGATAAAGAAATACCTTTATTTGGTTATCTGATCTATTATTTAAAAAAGACAAAATTGATTGTGTTTCTTTTTATTGTAGAAAAAAAAGGTAACACAACTCATACATAAAATTAAATCTATGGGTACAATAGTGGTCTTATCACTGATAGATATCTACTAGACAACTTGGTTAGGGGGGCTGATATATTCACTATTCCTAACTTAATAAATACTAACGTTTTTCAGGATTCGCTGCGAGACCTCGTGAAGGCTGGCGTGGTGGGATTTAAATGCTTCCTGTGTCCGAGTGGTGTCGATGAATTTCCCAATGTTGGGCCTGAAGATTTGGAAAAGGCTTTTGCAGCTCTAGAAGGAACAGGATCAGTTTTAGCGGTAGGTACTAATTAGAATAATACATACTTAATGATGTGTTTGGACCCCCGCGGTTTCACCCGTGTCTTTGGTTTCTGCTCCGATCCCGTGAGTCGTAGCGTAATGTTTTATAGCCTATTCGAGAAATAATATTACTGATTGCTGCCACCCCACGCCCGCATGATCGTAGAAAATTATCCCAAAGGAACATACTCCCGCGACGATAAGTATCTATGTCCTATTTCAGGACATGGCCTTTTAGCGTAAAAGAAGTAACAAACGTACAAATATACCTACAAACCAGTGGGGTAGCTAAAGGGGCCCCCTTTGGGACTAGCTACTACGCCACTGGTTAAATATATCAAAAGTTATCGAGCTTTTTTTTTACAGCGACGTGAGACTGAGTCGCGATAGGTAATAACAGAGATGACCAGATTAACTGGATAAATTTCTTCCATGTCATTATGTAAAGCCGAGACTGATGAAACGAGCTCATCAGTCTCGGCTTTACATAATGACATGGAAGAAATTTATCCAGTTAATCTGGTTTATTCTGGAATAGAAGATTGGTTAAGTTTTTATTGTGATGATTATGTAGAAAATGCTAGAACGAACGGAGCGAGCTATAAAAATGGAACATCCTATCATTTAGTTATTATTCATTAACTACGCACCTCTCATCAATAAGAGAAGTGAAGTTTGTGGATAACATGTTACGAATTTTTAGACATGTCAGGGCCCCTGTAGCTTGGGGGCCCCGTATCATTGATACGGCTGATACGGCGGTAGCTACGCCTCTACTACAAACAAACTTGCACCTTTATAATATTAATGTGAAGTCGGTACAGATGCACAAGTACGTTTAGATGTTTGGATATTTTTTAAACATCACCTTAACGGCCGAACGGATTTGAATTTTGTAACAGAGGTAGGCCATGATCTGTCTGTATCTTCTTATTCCGGTAGTTTGTTCCCGTGGCATATTATCAACTGGCAATTTCTTGTAAATATTTAACGAAAGCTGTATATTTTTAGTTCCATGCTGAACTTGAAGATGAGAGTCCACCCAGTAAAAAGAAAATCAAGAAAAAAGGTAAGACTAACACGGTATTTAATCACTGAATCCAGTGGACTAATTAAATTGCTTTTTTTAATAGATCCCAATTTGAACAAATACGGTGATAAGATGGTGATCTTATTGACTGCCCAACTAGCAAAATGTCTCTTATAACACACCTTGTAAGATTATTTGCCCTTATAGTAATTGTATAATGGTTTCATTAAGTGCTTTTTCATCTTACATTAATCTTGATAATTCTTTTGGAAGAACAAATACACTTACAAGTGTCTTTTAGCACAATACGTCTTATATTATATCTTATATTAAAGATTGTGTAACTTCTAAAGGCACCTTGCCTTTAGAAGTTACACAATCTTTGCCAAGACAGATATAAACCTTTTATAAGGTCTAAGCTCTTATTACGGATTATTCTTATGGCTATTTTGCTAGTTGGGTGGTGACAGTCGTGACAAGTGAGAATCATGACAATTTCTCATTATAGTTACCAGCAACACGGTTGGTTGAGCGCAGTTGACTGCTACGCTGCGTGCCGCGTGTTCGATTCTTGCACGGAATAAATATTTGTAAGCCACTAGGTAAAGATAGTTGTTTCGGTTCTGGGTTTCTTGTGCACGGCGATACAGGAAGTAATTCCTAGTGTGGAACAAAGTTATAAAAGAAAATGTCATTCAACCCCAAAAAAACCTTTTAGAACTGTCAATAATAATAATGCCCTTGTACTTAAGGACAAGGCCGTGACATGAAGAGGGTTCGTGGAAGTTAAATAACATACCTGCAAACAATTCAACAGAAACAAACGAATACCTGCTTCTTAAAATATAACAAAGGTTGTTTTTCAATAGGTACGTATACACGTACTTCTTTTGTTTGTTTCAGATCCCGAAGAATACCAAACATATCTTGAGTCAAGGCCGCCCAATATGGAACTAAATGCGGTGTCTCTGATTAAAGATTTTGTTGACAAAACTGAGTAAGTTATTTTATTTGTGAAACTTAAATTAAATACACAGGAATTTTTGATAAACTCGTGATTTTTCCAAGAATTTCTTTTCAAATTTTCTTTTATCCTGTTGAAACATTAGTAGTTCAAATCAAATATTTAATTCTTTTTTTAGGGTTCTGTAACTCCAAAGAAAAAAACGGAGCCCTCACTTTGTTGTCTGTCTGTTAAGACCCTTTATCTCGAGAAAGTGTGAGTTGTCGAATTGAAATTAAAACCATATACTCAGGTCTCCGGCCCCTTGAAGCTGTGCAAAATTAGACTTCTGAGTTAACGAAAAAAAAAGATACGGCCGTTTATGTCGCAAAAAACGTATATTTTGACACTCTCAAGGGAATCAAAATTCATAGGTTACTTCCCGTTGACCGAGAATCCTGAAATTTAGCATGAAGCAAGGTCTAATAGAACAAGTATAGGAAAAAATCTGAAAACTGTAAATTTGTAGTTATGGCAAAAAAAACTATTTTAACGATTCGGTAAAATCTTTGTGGCACAATTTGAGAATTGGAACTGTTTTCATAGGTAAGTTCGTAGGGAACCCTCAGTGTGCGAGTCCGATTTACCAGGTTTTTTTATAATACAAAGCTAAAAGTGAAGGTTTTGATAACCAAATCTTAATAGAAATTTCAGTTCACAGTTCTATTCAGTTTAAAACAGTTCTCCATTACATTTTTATCATCCATAGTGACTTTATCCACCAATGCCAACTTTTTGGTGGGAGGTGGGAAATCTTCAAATGACTTCTCTCGCTCTAGGGTGGAGCATGACGGCGAGTCAGACATTTACTGACTAAAACTCACCTGTATCCTTCCGTTGCCAGCGGGCCGATGCCTTACGGGGCCCCTACGGTTTTACTGACATCTCTTTGAAGCGCGGGACACTACCCGCCTTCAACTCGGGCACGATCCTTACCGGACGGCCGGACGGCGAGCTACCCATTGCTCGTCGTCCGCAGTTCTGCGCCTACGGTGGCCGGGAATGGCCCTACTCCCTTGGTAAAACTTGAACAGAGAAATAGGCAAGTTTTATGACAACTATTCACAATCCTTACTTTATTTTATTTCCCACCAGCGTCCGAGTCCACATCGTCCATGTATCTTCTTCAGAAGTAGTTCCTCTGCTCGTAGAGGCTCGGAAGGCGCGGCTGGCGGATGGCCATGAAGCCTGGCGCGGCGGAGTCACCGCGGAGACCTGCCATCATTACCTCACATTCAGCGCCGACCAGATTCCTAAAGGACGGAGCGAGTACAAGTGCGCTCCACCTATTCGGGATAAGGATAATAAGGTGATTATAAGATTTCGACGTAGTTTGGTCAACAGGCGAAGTGCGGATTAACTCCAACTCTTTGGCTAACAGAAGTACTACAGAAAGGAGAAGGCTATAGAAAAGGTAAAAACAAAACCACTTTATAGGTATTTAAAGCAGAACCCATATTGTACAAAAAGATTATCCCATGTGTTCCTCCTGCTAAGAATTAGTCAAGATTCACACGAGAATAGCAATTCTAATCGGAAACCAAACTGAAATCAAGGGCAAGCGGTTTATTTGCAGAACGTTAAATACTTAGAGCGCTAGAGAACACTAAAATGAACAAGCGTGGCAGGCTTCGATCAACAACGTACAATTGAACATTGTTAATCCTCGTACTAGGTTGGATCCACGGGCGTAGCCAAGAGGGGAGTTTTTTTGGAGTTTACCCCCCCCCCCCCCCCCCAAATATATAAAATTTAATTTAAGTCAACAACTCTTTTATTAATCATTTTTAGCATATTTTGGTTTTATTTTCTTTAACCAATTCTATTGTGAGGGGCACAATAATAGGACTTGGCTACGTCCATAAAAGCTTCTTTATGCGCTTTGTTTCAATGATTCCACATATTGTCCAATTGTGTAGACACTTGAGATACAAAACTACACCAATTTTACATCACACTCACCACTAGGAATCAATTTGAGAATATTAATACGGTCACTGATAATCACGTGAAAAAAATCCCGCCAAAAAACAGACTAGCATCTTCCACATTCAAATTTAGAAAACTTCTGGCTTTTTTTTTTTTGCAATTTTTTGGACTGCCTGTCTTATTGAACAGCGCTTACCATCAGGTGAGATTGTGGTCAAATGCGAGCCTATCTAAAAAAAAAATTTATTTTTATTTCTTAAAATGTGAGTATTTTTGTTTCTTAAGTTTCTTTAAGTCTATTCTTGCTTCATATTATAGAAATTTACCTATACTTATACAAAAAACCTTTCTCGTTAGTCGCTCATTCTACTCATGAATACCGTATCTATCATTAACGGTTACGTGGTTTAGGAGGAATATGTGGATAAATAGAAAGACAGACAAGGAAAGCGAATTTGTAGTACAAAAGACTATTTAGCTAAAATCGAGTTGTCCATTATTTAAGTTCACTTATCCATTTTAAATTTTTAACAGATTTATTATTTGTATATTTGCAGGAAAAGCTATGGGACTACTTATTAGAAGATAAACTGGATCTGGTAGTTTCTGATCATTCTCCCTGCACTCCGGACCTCAAATGCTCAAATAACTTAGAGGCCTGGGGCGGGATTTCTTCTGTACAATTTGGTATGCTAAAAATATCCACCAATATAATAATAACCACATTTCCCGGTTTAGCTTATGATTGCCCAAAAGTTTTTACTGCATCTTATTATTTAGTCCATACCATTTTTTTGAGGGGGGAAATTAACTAATCTTCTGCTCTAAGGCATAGTACGCGTGTCAGTCGAGATTCTGACTAAAATCACACCTTTGTTCCTTCGTGATCCAAAGATCTGTGGTCCAAAAACGCAAAGGCCGCGCCCCCTTTGCTTTCTTAAACTACAGGTAACCCTTTCAGAAGTTAACCTATGGCCCTAAATTTTAATATAAATCCATAAAATTTAAATCCATCCATTTATGTATAATATGTATGTATTTAGAAATATATAAGTATGTTTATCAGTTGTCTGGTACTCATAACATAAGCTCTGCTTAGCTTGGGAATAGACGGCTTTGTCTGATAGTTGTAGAATATTATATTATATTATTATTATTATAAAAAAGGGCAAAAATAGAGGAAGCAATAACATTTTTAGTTTTGACTGTGGAAAATAATTAAATAACTTCTCCCGCCCTGAGTGGAGCGAAAGGGAGTTTCAGTCTGACTAAAACCTATCCATGTTCCTTTAGATACTCTTTGTGTTCTAGGGCCGCAGTTAATGTTTCGAATCATTTCGCCAGTCTTTTGGGCACACTTCCATGATTGGACAGCGATGCGGAGGAATTATAATTATGAGGTTTCATTGTGCTCTGTATAAATATGTAAATTAAATATATACAACCGTTTATCAAACTTTTATTTCCTTTCTAGGTTTATCCCTATTTTGGACCGCGGCAAGTACTCGCGGCCTCGACTTGACCTCGATCACTAAATACATGAGTTCAGGGCCGGCCCAGCTATGCGGCCTCCAGGACCGCAAGGGAGCCCTGAGACCCGGCCTTGAGGCTGACCTCATATTCTTCGACCCTGAAGCCTCTTTTACCGTCACTACTGAAATTATTCGACACAAGAATAAGGTAACCAATAAATTTTAAACATCGTAAATAATAGTAAATACGGACATTGGTTAGTACAATAAATATGGTTTATTGTTATAATCGTTTCCTTTTATGGGTAAAGTGAGATATTTTATCTTTGTAATGGCCTTTCTTTAAAAACCCATTACTAATTTTGGTAGTCATCTTGCAGTTCCACGTTGCTACCGACTGCTGTTAATATTTATTTTACTTGTAAATCTTTATTAAATGTGCCTGCCTAAGTTTCCAAAAAGGTGTTTATGCTGGTTGAACATCAAGAGCTAAGCTAATATATTTTAGCTTAGCTCGCATAGTTGAGGTGATTTGTCACACTTAGCTTATTCGAGCTCAGCTAAAACTAACTTTCCCATCTATGACTTAGCTTAGCTCTTGATCTGCAACCGACTTTCGTGGAATATAGATAGATCCCTATCACATAGGTGTTCCTATCTAACTCACAAGTCAGGGCCTCACTTTGCTTCTACACATTTTTTTATGTTAATTTTATCTTATCATATTTTTATTTTCCTTGAATAAATAAACAATTAGGCTTTCAATTAAGGAAAAATATTCATTTAAAACATATACGGGTAATTCTCAAAAACGAAATTAAAGTTCTAATACCTAAAACAAAAATCGCCTCTCCTTAGTAATGAGTATGACTTATTTGTATATAGTTTTAAAGGAAATATGCATGAAAAAAATATTTGTTATCTAAACAGTTTATCAATGAATATACAAAAATAGAATACTAATTGTGAAAACAATATCAAAACTGGTTGAAAAGCAAACGAGATATAACAAGTGGCGACCCTCCTTGCTGGCCTACCACCGTGTGATTTGGAGACAAAAGTGCTTGCATGCGTGTATGATCTGCGCGTGGAGATGCAACTGGGGCGCAACTCCGCTGCCGCGCCAAGTCGCGGCATTGCGGACAGAGTTCCGGCGGGATCTCATGGTGGAATGGCGACGGCGACTTTCGCACCCCATTGCTGGGCACGCCATAATTATGGCGGTAAGTCCCCTCTTTGAAGAGTGGCTGAAAAGACAACACGGCGTCCTTACCTTCCGCATGACGCAGGTCCTCACCGGATATGGTAAGTTCGGGAGGTTCCTGCACCGGATTCGTCGTCGGAAGAAACGCCCGGGTGCCACCATTATGTGGACCGCCCGTAGGACACGGTGGAGCATACGGTAGAGGTGTGCCCCGCCTGGGCAGTGCACCGCCGTGTCCTCGTGGGGGTAAACGGCGGCAGCGATCTCTCGCGCCGGGCCATGGTGTAGGCCATGGACTAGGCGCGCCTCAAGGAGATGTCAGCAACCGTAGGGGCCCAGCAGGGTCGAAGCCTACTGGGGCCATGGGTCATGCGAAAAAGATCCCCAGGGCCCTGGAACAATATCAAAGAAGGAACAAGGGTGGGTTTTTGGTCAGTAAAAGTCTGACACGCCCTCTCGCCCCACCAACGAGCGAGAAGGCGAGAGATGTCATTGGATGATTTTCCCAACGAAAAAAAAGAATGGTCAAACTTCTGAACGGATTTACCTAAATTAAATTTGACACAGTATAAACCAGAGACCTTACCACGATCACATAGCGTGATCCATTTGACGACCTAAACTGAACTGGTAAAGGGATGGAGCTATATACATATCTCACGCTTGACATTTTAACACGTCATGGTTTTTCCAGGTCCTGAAATAAGACACAGAATCCTTTTTATGGCAAGAGTAGGTATGCGTCCTTGGTGTGTTTATGATGAAAAAAAAAATGCTGATCATAAAAAGGCGACGAACAATCGAGATAAGGCTACAAATGGCCCACTATTAATAAATACTTTTTTTTTGATAAATAATTTGTCGATTGCTGATACTACTAAGTGGCAGAAATAGTATAGTAATTAAATAAAATAACCCTTCTTGCAGTCGGGTAAATACTGAAAAACAGTTTGTCACTGCTGGGTTAATAATTTAGAAGTAAACCTAAATTATTAAACCCCAAAAGTGACAAACTGTTAAAAATGTACAAGATGGGGTTGCACTTGTTTTCCGTATTCGTTTGGAAACTGTTTTATCTGATTTATTGAATTAAGTACTAGCTTTTGTCCGCGTCTTCGTCAGCGTAAAAGTCGAAATATTTGTAAAATCTAAGGAGGTAATGTACCTCCTTAGAAGGCTGTTTTAGGTGCATCACGCTATTATAAATAAGAGTGGAACTACTGGGCGAAAGTACTGGGTTTTATAAAATGATCAACGGAAATGTAGTTGATGCTATCTCCTGGAGGTATACACAGAATTATGCGTTATTGATTTTGACGAAACGACTATTCCTAGCCGCTAATATTACCCTTTGACACATCCACTGGTATTCTTAATTTTCTATTTAGACTACATCTGGGTAGACTTTGGAGATTAGGTCAATTCATACCAATCACTAACTTTGAGGGTCAATTTGCACTAAAATCTGCTCAGATGTGTACTCACATTAATAGATAGTTTAAGGGGGTGGATGAATTTCCAAAGCGGGAAAGTTTTTAAGCTAGACTTCACAATGTCAGCTCTAGTTTCCCTAACTATCACTGACAACGTTTGGCGTAAAACACCAGCAAACTTGAAAGTGATTCAGTGACCCATGATTTTGTTACAGCTTCTTATGTCTCTAAGGGTCCTGCCTCTGCATGAGCTCTATTAATTATAGTGCATTCATCCCTTTTAAATATTATACTGACAACTTGCAAATCTTTTCCCAAAGCGCCATTTTTACACGATTTGAGCACACGGTACCTTTCTGCCGTCTGCGGTGCGTTCATCTGCTAATAGAGTCGCAGCAATCGCGCATCATTATTTTGTTGCAGCGTTATCTTAAAACTATGATATCTCCTAAGACATTGTCGAAAGGAAATGATGTAAAGGGTAATTGTGTTCAAAATGAAATACTTAGAATGAATATTGTATTTATTTGGATAAGGATTAAAATAGTGTTTATAAAAACACCTTCGCGAAAATAATGCATTATTTCAGAACAAATTTGATTACTTACCATAAAAAAGTTCATTGTATTGGCTCACAATGAACTTTTGTGAATGTGCTGTCGTGGACATTTTTTTATAACTCTTAAAGAAGAACAGTTTTCTTAGTACTTTATTTTTACGTAACTTTAACCGTTTACGCAGCGCACGCAACGGAAGCTCTCAAAAGGAATATTTTTCCCCCGTTTTCGCAACATTTTTCGTTGATACTCCGCTCCTATTCAAATCGCACCAGTAGTTCCTGAGATTACCGCGTTCAGCCAAACGAACAAACTTTTCAGCTTTATAATATTGTATAGTATAGATGTTTTCGTTTAATTTTATTCATGGAGGTGATCATTCATACAGAAAAGTTATATAATATTTAGAACCTGTTATTTAATTGGTGTTTTTTAGAAAGTGTATTCTTCATTTTAAAATTTTACAAAATAATATAAATTAATATATTTATTATTCATAAATTTATTCTATTTTAGTCTGTAGTACTTAATATATTGCGTGAAGGTGACGTTTAAAAATAATAAATATGTATACTATGTAAGTTCTAATAATAAAAAAAATATTAATATATCTACAAGTAAGAATTCTTATTCTACAAGTAATCGAAGTAATGTACATACCTACTTCGATTACTTGTACTTAGATAAAAATTCTAGAAATAATACAAGTATTTCATAATATAATGCAAAAATAAATATGCAAGAATGAGAATGATGAAGGCCCCTATGGAGTTACCGTCTTAATAATTATATCATTCTTATTAAAAACCTGTACTTTAATTACCTATAACATAGTCCATAATTTTTATTCTTTGTTTCAGTTGACCCCATACATCGGTAAGGAGCTGAAAGGTGTCGTGAAAAAAACCTATCTTCGCGGGTGCCTCATTTTCGAAGACGGAGAAATTGTTGAAAATCCTCAAGGAAAACTGTTGTTGAATGATATTTGAAGTACCTACAATGTTTACATTAGTGTGTATTTACATTTTGAAAAATATATGAACGTTGAAACATGGTGCATTTTCATTTTCGTTGTCGCAACTTCGTTGATTCATTCATTATCTTTTTATGGCCTTTATTTTATTTTATGAGTTAAGTAAGTGCTTGTAGAAGATCATCAGAATCTGTAGCTACAAAGAAAATGTTCATATGTTGTTTACATTGTTGCAGCTGATAAACAACACAATAGTGGACCTAATGTCTTTTAAAAACTTCAGTTCGTGTCTATGGCTACATCTACGAACATTTAGGTTCCATAACTTGGTTTACAACAGTTTAGATATTGACTAAACACGAAAAACAAATGAGGAAAATTGGATTTAAAGAGTGGATATCGTTACTACTATCTACTCAAACTAGGATTTGGAGGTCAAATAAGCCGGTCCGACCGTTTACAAATACAGCATCTAGCTGGAATAGGAAGACTTTCTTGTGAATATACAATTGGGTAATTGACTAATATTTTATTATAAATCTGTTTAAAATTAAGTTAGTTAAAAACCTTTGTTTGGTGGAAGTGTGTGATTTCGCCGTATCGCGTATACAAAAGAGATTCTACGCGATTTACGCTCCACGCAACCAGGATGAATATTTGCTAATATATTACTGCTTCATTTAAACTTTTAACCGCCTACGTCGGATATATATGGCAATAAACAACACAACAACACAACAATATGGTGTACAATAAAGTTTTATTCTATTCTTCTATTCTATATCCGTCAAACACTCGCGTTTATCGCATCCGCCAGGATCGCACATCCACGACCAAATACTCCATCTCGTCAGCTCTTCTGTCACCTATGGGGATTGAAGAGCTAAACGTGATGAGGTACCCAGTCCTAAACACAAGACCCTGGCGAATAGGACACAAAAACACTTGTCGGACCAATCGGTTAAAAGGTTTTGAATTTTGAAGTTCGAACTGTCATTTGATCATGACCTTCGTAAAACAATCAACTAATATTATTATATAATTATTAGTTTGTTTGTATGTTTGATACATCTTCATAGTCGAACGGCTGAACGGATTTGGATGAAATTTTGGTACTCGGGTAGGTCATGACCTGGAATAGAAGATAGTATAGGTACTTTTCATCGCAGGTATCTGTTCCCTTGGGATAATTTTCTACTTTCTAGTGTGAAAGCGAAACCCGGGGCCCCGGGATGAAGGCAAAGAAGGAACAGGAGTGGGTTTTTAGTCAGTAAAAGTCTGACACTATCCCGCCTAAGAGCGAGATTTGCCATTAGATGATTTTCCCACCTAAAAAAAACACCGGTGAAGTCATTGAAGTAGATATGTTAGATATACCAAAACATAACTCAGAAACCTATGCTACAATAGTATAAATTAGCTGATGCGAAACACACGGAAACTGAACATGAATTAATTACAGTTTCATTAGCCTCAAAAAATAGAACGCATTTTTCCTTTAGAATAGATAGGTATCTAAATCAACTGTGAACAACTAATTTTACTTGAAAACTAGTTTTAAAATGCCTGGTAGAATGCTTACGTAGTAATGCGTAGTTAATGAGTGCTTTTTATTTTTTTTTAAATCATTTTTGTTTACTTAAATGTTTTTTACCTCAGAACTCCGTCGTTTATAGACCAATTTACAATGTTTTTTTTCCCTTAAAAAGATATGTTTCCAGATTGGTCCCATTTTTTTCAAAATCCAGTTTTGATCACAGGATCCATGAGGAATCGAGGAAACCCCTCAAACAATATAGGCAATCATATAGTGATTTTGGTATTTTCATCGATAACTCAAGCATTTACAGTCAAAAAGTAACATTTGATAAAGTGGAACTGCTGAAGAAGACCAGGAATGGCCAACGGAACTTTACATAGATATCACAATGAAGATAGTTAAACAACTAGCATAGCATAGCATAGTCGGCCTTATAATGTTCCCACTGTTGGGACTCAGGCCTCCTCTCTAGGAGAGGGGATGGGCCGTAATCCACCACGCGGGCCTAGTGCGGGTTGGTGGATGTCACATGTCTTCGAATTTTTGGTTCTAAGACATGCCGGTTTCCTCACGATGTTTTCCTTCACCGTTTTGAGAGCAGTGGTGATGAAATAAATTACACAAAGTAATGCGCCTGGCTGGGTTTGAACCCGCGACCTACTAAAGCTCGTAAGTCGGGGCCGTTACCCCTCGTCCACCACTGCTCTCAGTCGGGGCCGTTACCACTCGGCCACCACTGCCCACATAGTTAAACAACTATGACAATATAAATAAGTAAATGGTTCTGATAGTTTTGTTGAAAAGGATATTATCGAAGCGATCGGATGATGATGATGGAGTCGAAAGGTATGCATGCAGCATAGCCGTGTTTGGGCTTATTAGAATTATCATGAGATGCACTTTGGCTATAAGGTACCTACTATCGAACTGATCTGGTGATGGAATAGAATAGAATAGAATAAACTTTATTGTACACCATAAAAGTAACACAACTTATACATAAACTTAAATCTATGGGTACAATGGCGGTCTTGTCGCTAACAGTGATATCTTCCAGACAACCTTAGGATGGATCGGAAGGTGGAAGGTAAACACAGGAACTTCTTTATAAAACAACGGATCCTAGCAGTGTTTGAAATTGTCATACTCTGGCTATAAGTGTAACTAAAAAGTGTGAAATAAAAACATTTTTACAAAAAAAAATAACTGACTATATGTGTGAATTCACTTATTTGTTTACATATTCGGAACGTGCATACATGTACCCATTCTGGAAAAAAAAACTGGGCAAGTGCGAGTTGGACACGCGCCCTGAGGGTTACGTACAAACTTACAATCGCAAAAAAAAATTGACGAAACAACAATATTTTATGTTTTCAGATTTATTCCTATACTTGTGTTATAAGACCTTGCTTTATGCAAAATTTCAGGATTCTGGGTCAACGGGAAGTACTCTAGAATTTTGGTTCCCTTGAGTGTCGAAATATACGTTTTTTGCGACATAAACGGCCATATCTATTTTTTCTGTTATCTTAGAAGCTTTAAGAGACCGCAGACCTAAGTATATTATGGTTTTAATTTAAACTCGATACGACCACGCGTTCCCGTGATAAAGGGTTTTGACAGACAGACAGACGGACGGACAACAAAGTGATCCTAGAAGGGTTCCGTTTTTTTCCTATTAGGTACGGAACCCTAAAAATGATCCAACAAAAAACCAGTATGAAAATGGCAAAGCAAAAACGCCAATCACTCGTCTTTAGGGCCTGCGCACACTTGAGACAAGATTGTCTTATACAGAAATCTCTACGACGTCGCAGACTTTTCTGCGACAAGACTTTTTTGAGACGTGCAGTGTTGCCAACAGTTACACTAACTTACTACTAGAGTCAACTTTTAAAACCACCAGAAAACCCCTAACAAAAAATTATCCCACACACCAAATTGCAAAATTTCCCACTAAAAAATGTGTGTTGTTCGAAATAAAAAAAGTGTTAGTTTCCTTTAATAATAAGTGATAAAAATTAACATCAGTTGATCAAAATACCATTTGTGGGTAAATTAACATTAGTAGGTAATTCAACATACAAATTATTCAATAACAGCTATGTATTAATTAGTCTTCAGTCGAATCATTTTTGTTTGCACTATCATCGTCGGTATCAGATTGATAATTATGGATTCTATGGTGCTGATTTACACCCGAGTGATCGCATTTTTAGTAAGAAATTGAATTTTACTAAAGCACTAGAAAAATCCACTAGCCACTAAAACCAATATTTCGCAATTAAATGGGGGTTTAGAACCACCAGTTTAAGTGGGAAATCCACTAAGTTGGCAACACTAGCCGTATGCCGCCGCTAGACTGTTTTGTGTTGATAGTGTACGCCGTGACGTAGATAAAACAGTCTTGTCGCAGACGTCGTAGACAAGTCTGAGACGCGTAGACAATATTGTCTCAAGTGTGCGCAGGCCCTTAGTTGCCAAATATTTAAATAAGTTGATGTCTGGGTGAGTTTTAAGCCTGATGTAGGTTAAGGATGTCCATCCAATTTAACAAACCGAAATTATATAAACTATTTGAGTTTATATAATTTCGGTTTGTTAACGGCTTGGTGTATTCATCCGCCTGAGATTTCCATTTTATTTTCGAAATCGGTCAGCATTTATTACTATCTTTATGTTAGATGTGTATGAAAATACAGGCTATTTTGATACAGATCTAACATAGAGATAGTAATCCCATAGATAAAGAATATTGACCTAAATAGATATCTCATAAATATGATTCGCAGCTGGTGAAATTATAGACCAAATCTGATATTGGAACTAGGTTGACATTTTCATGTCTTTCCATAGATACGTTAGCATCTATCATCTCTTGAACAATAGGATCTAGCGATAAGGATATCTTAGTATAGAATTAAGCGATAGAATTATCCATATTCACAGAACGTATTCAGCACTGTTTCGGCAACATTACTTCTTTCTATGTCGAATAACGTGTTTCATTACCAACAAATTAGGTTTTACACGCTCGCGATTATTACCTACTCGAACAGATAATTACCTTTGTCATTGATGTAAAGAACAGCAACAAGTAGAGCTGCTCTCGTCTTGATTGCTATTCAGTTTTTAGTAAGCAGCTGCACAGCATTGACCGATATGTTGCTGCCTCACATTTTATTATTATCGACGATATTATTGTGTAAGTGTTCAATCATAAACCGCATGGTTTTTGTGATATGTCGACGTTAATAATGTAATCCATTGTATTTGTAGCGGGAATCACATGTCGTATAATCGGGCTGTCATCAAAACCTGCTGAAAAACAATTGTTTTTAAGTCGTCATGTGGTTACCGAAACCGAGGAGTTTGAAGGTGGGGTCCTGGTTGACGAGAGCGGAACCATTGAAGCTGTCCTGAAGAAAGATTCCGTTGATGTAATACTTGGCTCTGAAAGATGCAAGGACTGGAAAGTAAGTGCAAATTCAATAGTTTTTTTTTACCACGAACATGATTGGCCATTGGAATGAATAAGGATAAACAGAACTAATGGGTACCTAGGTATACGGTTTTTAATGGCTTTATAATTTACTTAGGCAGGTTAGTAATGTTTTCCACTTACTTTTAAATTTATTTTACCGAGTGTTAGTTAACTGTTTATTTATCATTGTTGCGGTATGATTAAAACAAAACCGACTTTTTACTTTCATTGCGATAAGGTACCAGTTATTTATAACTAGCCAAATAATGGTTTGATCAAGGCCTACATTTGTAAAAAAAATAATTCTCTATGTCGGGAAATTGAAAGCAGATCCTTATACAGTTTATGTATCCTCATGGATCACTTACACTTACCTACACGACGATGATAAGGCGACCTAAGACTCAGTGTTACTGTCTAGCTGTCTAATCTGACGATTCAATACGATGCCGAAGTTAATTAGGTACGAAATCAATGGTGGCAGTACTCGACCCAGTGTTAATGAGTCATTACCACCATTATTGTGATGGCCTACAGAGCTTATGGGCGTGACGGACACGCTTAGTACATTTGTGTTAATCCTATTGTAAGTATTAACCTAAGAATTCTATAAAACATTGTTTTGTTCAAGTGCTTTATTATGAAGTGGTAAGACGAATTGAAGATTCTCCAAACAATACACAGTTCAGAGGAAAAAATATCCATAGATATTCCAAGTATTTTTCCGTTGCCATGGTCAAAGTCCTTCATATTGGAAGGACTTTGACCATGGCAACGGAAAAATAATTCTCTTTAATGTTAATATTACATAGTATATAGTATAGTCAGCCTTATAATGTTCCCACTGTTGGGACTCAGGCCTCCTCTCTAGGAGAGGGAATGGGCCGTAATCCACCACGCGGGCCCAGTGCGGGTTGGTGAATGTCACATGTCTTAGAATTTTTGGTTCTAGGGCATGCCGGTTTCCTCACGATGTTTTCCTTCACCGTTTTGAGAGCAGTGGTGATGAAATAAATTACATAAAGTAATGCGCCTGGCTGGGTTTGAACCCGCAACCTACAATTCGTAAGTCAGGGCCGTTACCACTCGGCCACCACTGCTCTCAACTCGTGTTGAAAATGTTAATATTAATATCAAGCTATAACTGTTTGATTTGATGATTCGAGGTGGAGTCGAGTTGGAGGACATGACTTGAAATATAATATTCCACAACTATCACGCAACGTTGTCCAGTCCCAAGCTAAGCAGAGCTGGTGTTATGAGTACTAGACAACTGATAAACATACATATATATTTCTAAATACATACATATTATAGATAAATTATACTCAGACACAGAACAAATGATCGTGCTCATTACACAAACATTTGTCCTGGAAGGGAATCGAACCCACGACCTCCGGCATAGCAGTCAGGGTCACTAACCACTAAACCAACAGACCAGTCAAAAATATAGGGATTAATCGTACAAAACTCTTTCATTTCTTAGTTAATAGATGGCGGATCATGGGCCTTGATGGCAGGAGGGGTGGACTCTCACGTACATGTGAACGAGCCGGGCAGGACCTCTTGGGAGGGATATTTCACGGCCACCGAGGCAGCTGCAGCTGGAGGGATGACTACCATCATCGATATGCCTTTGTATGTCCCTCTCATTTTTCTCTTGTATAAGCAGGTACTGGTAGAAAATACCTAACCGTGATGAGACAGCTTATATCTTCGTCAAAATACAGTCGGATTTATAAAATTTTCCGACTGCGCCAATCGTAAATCGTGGAAGCTATCTTTGTTATACCTATAATCAATAAACGTTTAGTTTATCTCAGATAATGAAAGAGTTCGTTATCCTGGTGTTGTTTGCGTGGTTTATGATTTACAATACTTTCCGGAAAAATACTTGATAATCCTAATGGATTCAGTAGATACTAGGAGTACCTACTTATTTAATTTTCATCATGCACTTTCTTCAATTTTCCTAATCTAGAATATTCGTAACCTAATTATAACCGGAAGCAGGAAGCGGGCAGATTGACCTGCTACATTTTTATTTTTTAAATTACAGGAATTCCATTCCACCTACGACTACACTCGAAAACTTAAAAATTAAAGCCAACATTGCAAAAGAAGAAATATTTGTCGATGTTGGTTTTTGGGGAGGTGTTGTCCCCGGAAATGAGGTAAAAGTATAAACAGACAGTAATATTATGAATGCAGTTTGTATATGAGTGTATGTTTGTTACTCCTTCACGGTCAAACGGCTGAGCGTCCGGTAACCGTCCGGACCGAGCCCAAGTGGTCGACGGTTCGTAGTGTTCCACGCGCGCCTCAAGGAGAGCCACCAAAATCGTAGGGGCCCAGCAGGGTAGAAGCCTACTGGGGCCATGGGTGATGCAAAAGAGAGGCCCTGGAACTAGGGCAAAGAAGGAACAGGAGTGGGTTTTTAGTCAGTAAAATTCTGACACTATTGTATGATTTTCCCAATGAAAAAAAAAATGGTCAAAATGAAAATTAAATTTGACACACGATAAACCAGAGGCCTTACCAACAAGCTCTTAACGTGATCCATTTGACGACATAAACTGACCTGTTAAAGGGTAAAAAGTATAGAAAAGAAAAGAAAAGTATAGCTCCGTCCCTCTTTCTCGTTCTCACGCTTGACATTTTAACAGTCATGGTTTTTCCAGGACCTGAAATAGGACACAGAATACTTTTTATGGTAAGGGTATGCGTCCTTGGGATCTTTTTATTTTCACACGGCTGAAGCCGCTGGCAGAAGCTATATTACCAATAGAAGTCGTTGACTACGATCTATAATAGCAGGAAGTGCGAAGTACCGAGAAGACGGTACCTTGCTTTATTTTTGGCCTTAATCAAAAACTCCTGAGGCTATAAAGTATCATATTTTATTCTTTAAATGTGTCCAAATGTAACTCTTTACTGAACCGACTCACTGTTCCGAAAGATTGGAACAGCAGTAATGTTTTGGAATTGCAATTGGAACACTAAAACACTCTTTACTTTAAGTGACCTGCAGTCTTTTTAAATAGTGTAAATATAATTAATGATCTGAACAAAAACAACTGCTTTTAATTATTTTCAAATCAAAATTCAATTAAATAAAACTGTTGGTGTATATGGCGCAACGTCACAGATCACGACCATAACAGTCAGTGTGTTGGTATCTTTTGAGCCGTTGTTCCAAATGTTCCGTTTGTATCTTGTGAGCTGATGTTTCAAATGTTCCGTTTGTATCTTTTGAGCCGATGTTCCAAATGTTACGTTTGTATCTTGTGAGCCGATGTTTCAAATGCTCCGTTTGTATCTTTTGAGTCGATGTTCCAAATGTTCCAAATGATACATATCACTGTTTTGGAACATTTTTTTTTTTTTTGTTTTAATTCGCTATAAACCAGTGCTTGACTGCGATCCCACCTGATGGTAAGCAGTGATGCAATCATTGATGGTGAGGCGCACTAGTTTATTAAGAGCCTATTCACTCTAGCCTTGAAGGCACCTAAATTATAGTTGGACGGGAAGACAGCAGCAGGCAAATTGTTCCAGTCCCTCGATGTACGCGGTATAAACGACGAAGCAAATCGCTTAGTTCGGACCGTTGGTGTTTCAACAACGTAAGGGTGGATACTCGCCGTACGTCGGGTTGTCCGATGGTAGAAAGGAGATGGCGGAATCAGGTCATGCAATTCCCGCGCACACTCTCCAAAATGCAACCTGTAAAACACCGATAGGCTGGCTACCCTGCGCCTGTGCTCGAGGCTTTGTAGATTGGACTTAACCAAATCTGGATCCCCAATTAGCCTCTTCGCACGCCTTTCTACTGAGTCCAAAGCTGCCAGATGGCATTTTGCAGCACCAGCCCATATATGACTGCAGTACTCCACACACGATCGGACCTGTGCTTTGTATAACTTTAGAAGCTGACCCGGTGTGAAGTACCGCCGGACCTTTGCAAGAACGCCTAGCTTTCTAGCAGCTACCTTGGCTTTGGACTCAATGAACCGCCCGAAATTTGCACATTTCAGTGATTCAGATGCAAATGTTCCAATCGCAAAAATGACACACTTTTCCCACGCCTCTTAGAGGCAGGGATGACGAAGGTTGTGAAAAGTTCGTCAGTAGCAATTAAAAGAGTAGATAGCTGAAGCGGTAACCGGTAGTTTCAATGAAACCTACATTATTTTCCTTGAAATATCTCGTCCTGGTGCGAGGTCAATTCGTGTCTATAGAAAAAACTGAAATTTAATAACGCAATTTGGTGCATAATTAGTTGCTTATTATTAATTTTATTATTTCCTCGTCTGTATTTTTTCCTTCTTTTTTCAGGAAGAGTTACAAGAAATGGTAAAAGCGGGAGTGGTTGGTTTCAAATGTTTCTTGATCAACAGCGGTGTGTCTGAGTTCCCCTATGTTACGCCTAAAGATTTGGAAAAGGCCTTGGTTTATCTCAATGGCAGTGGAACGGTATTAGCTGTAAGTTTTTTATTGGAGGAAGGGAATTGATTAAAATTTGCTTAAAGCAAATTACTCACACACTAATTTCCCTATGTAATTTGTTTTATAAGGGTGCTAAGGAGAATTGGTGTGTTAAAAATGAAACGTTTTCAGTTCCACGCTGAAGTACAAATCGGTGAAGAAAGCCCTGAATGCACAGATCCTTCATGTCCAGGTAGATATTTAAACAGTTACAAACTAGATACGATATTTTACGTAGTCAATCAAGCTATAAAAAAAAGAAAAGAATTAAAGGTGAATAATAGTAAAAATCTGAGCAAATTCTAAAAATAAGCACGAGGCAGCAAAGAAATTGACCGGTTCCAGGTTTACTTACCTAAACTTTTTTATCGTAGGTAGGTCTTGGATATACCGTTTTATATTTTATTATTTATTCCTATCATCATTTCAGATCCAGTTCTCTACGACACCTACCTTGCATCCCGTCCCGAAATAATGGAGCTCGAAGCAGCATCATTAATCGCGTCACAATTACACAAAACTGAGTAAGAAATTCTCATTTCATTATTCGAAAATTATGCAAAATTCTAGTCTGCTCACAGGTCACTGAATATCTTATAGAACAAGTATCGGTCATCGGTTTTATATATATAAAAAAAAAGTAGACGACTACCAGCTATTTAGAGATATTTTATAGTTACTTAATGTAAAGAATAAATTAACCGTTATCTACTCAGATACACGGTATGAAATAACAGAAAGAAAAAAAAAAACACTACCTAGATAAGAACCATTTTGATATACCTACATATAAAAACCGGGTTAAAAAGGGTTTTTATATATCAACTAGCTTCTGCCAGCGAGCGGCTTCGCCCGCGTGAGAATAGGTTTCTTCATACAAACTTTCATCCTCTTAGGGGATAAATTTTGGAGAATCCTCTCTTAGTTCTCGCCTACAACATAAAAGGAAACCTTGTGCAAAATTTCATGCTCCTAGCCCCTGTAGTTTCAGTTGTGCGTTGATTATGTCAGTCAGTCAGTTTCGCCTTTTATATAGATAGCTGACTAGTTTGTGCCAGCGGCTTCGCCCGCGTAAAAGAAGGTTCCTCCATACAAAATTTGGAACCCCGTTTCATCCCCTTAAGGGGGCGATTTTGGAAAATCCTGTATTAATGCTCGCCTACGTCATAAAAGGAAACCTTTTGTAAAAATTCACGCTCCTAGTCTCAGTAGTTTTGGCTGTGCGTTGATTTGTCAGTCAGTTAGTTTCTCCTTTTATACAGTAGTTATAGATGATAGGAACGCATAATCCACAACGCCAGACCACTACAGAATGCATAAGCTCTTTTCTTAGATACTTTACCTGAAGAACACTCCGTAAATGACCGGTGGTAACTGCCTTTTTTTGAAGTCAGTATCATCAAATAACTTCTTCCGCTCTGGATGGAGCGAGAGTCAAAACAGAAACGACTGACGAAAGAGTTTACTGAGTAAAACCCACCTGAGTTCCTTCAGTTACCCTTTGCGCTCTAAGGCCACGGTATCTAACTCTTTCAAACATTCCCGCAGCCCGACACAAGTCATTAAACACCTCTTACGCCTACACTGCCCACGTACGCGAAGCTTCAAAGACGCGTAGCTTCACAGTTAAAAAACTATGAAACTCTGTCGTCGAAGCTGCAACGACACGACGGCACCAAGCAGCAGTAAGCAGGCGTACACCAAGCGTATAATGACGAATTCGCATCTATGAAGCTACGCGTCCGTGGACACCGGACAGTAGGCTTTATCGTTTTCTACTGATCAGTCCCAAATTGCACCACAATACCGCCCCGGTATCCGGCCAGCGTGGGCGCGGGCTTGCGGACGGCGAACAATGTCTAGCTCGCCGTCCAATCGTCCGGTAACGTCCGGACCAAGCCCAAATCGTCGACAGCGCGTAGTGTTCCACGCGCGCCTCAAGAAGAAGTCAGCAACTGTAGGGGCCCAGCAGGGTCTAAGCCTACTGGGGCCATGGGTGATGCGAAAGAGATCCCCGGGGCCCTGGAAATATGGCAAAGAAGGAATAGGAGTGTGTTTTTAGGCAGTAAAAGTCTGACACTATCTCCCGACCCGCCCAAGAGCGGGGGATGTCATTGGATGATTTTCCCACTGGAAAAAAAAACACCGCCCCGGTAACTTCTTATTAGTACCGTTGATTTTTCACATATCTATAAGGTTAGGGAGGCGTTCCCCGATACATTTAGAGCTACGCGGAATTCGCTCGAAGCCTCGTTTGCTACGGCAGTATGAGTCCTTATAGAAAAGCGGGCCCACTGTCCTTCATCTTGCTAAACTACATATATCGAGGCCTATAGTCAGGAACACCAGTTGCTCTGTATTTTTAAGCTGTATTAAATTTATCTTGCAGTGTTCACGTCCACGTGGTTCATGTGTCAGCGGAGGGCGTCGTGCCAATCCTGGAAGCTGCCAGAGAGGAGAGAATTAAGAATGGTTATCAGGGCTGGCGAGGAGGCGTTACTGCGGAGACCTGCAATCATTACCTCACGCTCAGTTCGGAACAGATTCCTCCTGGCCACACCGAGTATAAGTGCGCGCCACCTATTAGAAACATTACCAACAAGGTAAGTACCCTGACTCTCATAAACACGACCAGGGGCGCCGGCTTTTAGAAAACCTCATGGGTGCTCATGCTCATTTGATGACTCGAAAAAGAGGCGAAGTGTGAGAAAAGAAATGCACGCTGATCCATCGACAAACACATAATTATACTACTTACCTGCTGCGTACTTTATTACTAGTTATGTTTGATAAAAATGTAAAATTAAACCAGTATCAAGAAATATTATAATTTATACGTAACTTATAAGGTGACTAGCTTCTGCCAGCGGCTTCGCCCGCGCGAAAGTAGGTTTTTCTATACAAACTTTGGACCCCGTTTCATCCCTTTAGGGGGTGAATTTTGAAAAATCCTCTATTAGTGCTCGCCTACGTCATAAGAGGAAGCCTTGTGCAAAATTTCAAGTTTCTAGTCCCAGTAGTTTCGGCTGTGCGTTGATATGTCAGTCAGTCAGTTTCTCCTTTTATATATATAGATTACTGATCTGTTTCGTGATGTCTATTCTCAGGGGTGCTCTCTCATGGATTAAATTAATTAAAAAAATAAATTTCCCACGGAGTCGGCGCCCCTGAACAAGAATACAGAATTATCTAGCCACCACTAAGGAGTGGTTGTGGTCCTAGTTTATCCGGGAATCTCGTGTATAGGGAAAGTAAGCACATAGATACCTACTTATACCCGTCTAAAACCAAGGTTTCTCTATCTGGTGAGGCTTCTTTTGAAACATCATTTCTTTAGTAGACTGAATTATAGCTTTTATGCAGCCCTGTCCCGTTACAATTTGGATTTACACGGTAGTCAGATAGGCTTAACTAAAAGTTAAAATAATCTCTTTCGCTTTGATGCTTGGGGTATAGGTAGAACCGTATGATTAAAGAAGACGTTCAATAAATGTATGGAGCTTGGGCTAAAATAATAAAAAAAATTGAACACCAATCTTACTTACACATTTTGCAGTCTTCTTGCGTTTTGTTTTTACTGAAACATTTTTCAGCTTTTTAATAAACGAGGACTGAAAAATTCACATTTAATCATATCGAGTAGCGTAATAAATAAACATTCATATAAGGTAACAGCCTATTTTGGTTACTTACAGCAAAAGTTATGGGAGTATATTCGAGATGAAAGATTGGATTTAGTCACATCCGACCACTCACCCAGCGTTGCGGAGCTCAAAGGACCAAACTTCATGACGGCCTGGGGTGGAATATCTTCTGTTCAGTTCGGTATGAATGTTATTTTGTTTTTTATGTGCATCTGCTTATTTTTTCTCGACTTTTTAAATCCTCCAATCATATATGAATTTTCAGATCTTTCATTATTCTGGACAGAAGCTAAAGCCCGTGGTTTTTCGTTACGCACCTTGACTCACTATTTGTCTGCGGGCCCTGCGCGCCTGTGCGGCCTGCAAGAGAAAAAAGGCTCAATAAGACCTGGCCTTGATGCTGACCTTATTTTCTTCGACCCTAACGCCTCATTCGTCGTCACGCCCGAAATAATTAAATACAAAAACAAGGTGAGAAGCAATTCAATATAACATACATTTTATCACAGAATATACAGACCAGCCTGCGAAATATTCTAATATATTCTATCAAGGTCAATCTTTTACAAAGGCATAATTAAATTCTTTTTTGTATTGAAATACCTAATAACCAATTCCAATCGGTCTACTGCCTAAGGGGGTGTTTCCACTGACGCGAAGCTGAGCGATGTGGAGAGGAGCGGACCGTGAATTGGCCAATCATAGTGTTTGAAATCTCCACTCCGCATCATGGAAACAGTGTACGTGGAGTGGAGCTGAGCGGATTTTCAAATAAGATATGAACGCCGCCGGCCCCGAGCCGGACAGAGTGGAGTAAAGCAGGCTGTGATACCGAACGAAGGGCACAAAGCGGAGGGTAGCTCAACTCTGTTTCGCTCCGCTCCGTTTCAATGGAAACACGTCTTGCCACTTTTCTCTACTCTCTTTCACTCCACTTCGCCCAGCTCCGCTTCAGTGGAAAGTTACCCTTACTGTCTTACGTAACAACATCTACTTAAGTAGATAAATCTAATATTCATTAATTTCTTGTTATACATTTTTATGAGTTGTTAGATAGATTATGTAAGTTAAAAGGACCTCCTCCCCGAAGAACTCCGTAAGAGTAACCAGATGCATATAAATCCTCCAGTATATCGTAAATTGATTATATTAATCGTTTAATATTATTTCCTAAAAAAAATTACTGCTGCTGATGTAGCTGATTCTTGTATGCAGGTGACACATGACTTCTTACATATACTACACCAACTGTCCCTGCGGTTTACGCGCGTCTTTTGGTTACTGCTCCGTTCCTTTTGGTTGCAGCCTGATGTTATATAGCCTATAGAATTCCTCGATAAATGGGCTATCGTACACTAACATATTTTTCCAATTATAACCAGCAGTTCCTGAGATTATTACGTTCAACCAAACAAACTCTCCAGCTTCAGAATATTTTTAAAAAAGTATTGAAGTATAGATCGACTGGTCCCAAGAACAAAATCGTATATCTAACTATGAAAAATTATCGATTTGCGGTATGAGGTTTTGAAGTTCTGTGTAAATTATAAGATAGTGTTCTATTGGTTATTTCACTATGCAAAAGGATATTAAATGATATATAGTTTTTAGTATGTGCAATACGAATACGTAGGTAACAATATTATAGTTATTTGTTATACAAGAGCGCAAATTAGACTCCTGAGCGTAAGCGAGAGAATCAAAAAAGCACGAGGTGAGAAATCTTTGCACTCGAGTGCAACACGTAACTGTTCATCTCACCTCAGCGACGAAATGACTAAATGCAAAAAAAAAACATTTACAGTCACAAGATACTTTTATTTCAGTTTAGGTATTAACTACTACATTAGGATAGGTAGGTAAGTATTACAGAATAATCTTTAAATTATAACAAACTAGCTTCTGCCCTCGGCTTCGCTCGCGTGAATGTAGGTTTCTCCATACTAACTTTGGACACCCGCTTCATCCCCTTAGAGAGAGAATTTTGGAAAAGCCTCTCTTAGTGCTCACCTACATCATAAAAGGAAACCTTGTGCAAAATTTCACGGTCTTAGTCCCAGTAGTTTCGGCTGTGCGTTGATATGTCAGTCAGTCAGTTTCTCCTTTTATATATATAGATAATACTTAGGTATAATTAAAGTTGAGTGTAATATTTTTGTTAGGTACTGCAATGTTGGTGCTAGTGACTTGTGTACTGTTTTTTGGTAAAGTATCTGTCATACTTAATAGTTGTACCAATGCAGCGTAAATATTGGCGAGAGAGGGCGATGGTTAGGTGTTTCGTAACGGCTCATTTTTGAAGGGGCAGTCCAAGGATCTGACTAAGGCTCTTTCAGTGTAATTACTCCTACGATGCCTACTTATTTTAGACTTATTTTGGATGGAATCCTCTATGTATCCTTCTACAACAGCATTGGACTTCCAGCCTCCATGGCGCATGAGGGACAGGAGATCAGCTCCTGAATCAGCCAAAAGTGTGGCTGAAGTTTATCGGAAACAATGACCCGTGTACGACGGGGGTTCTAGAAGTTCAAGAAATGTTGCTATTTCTCGTGAGATACTGCCAATTTTGTTAGCACCCATAGGATGTTTGACACACTTTCCGTTGCGATATTGTAGAAAAAATCGATTGGATTGTTAGGCGGGCGTAAGGCTTGATATTTCTCAACAATTGTTACGTAATTAATATGTAGTAGGTAAGTCATCTGAATGTTAGTCAATGTTTCTGACATTAAGTTGTGTTAGTTCATTAGCTCAACATGCTCCGTATAAACCAATTATAAAAACAACCTGTGACGTAAAAAGTAGATAAATTTATAAAATTGATACGCATGCATAATTATGCCTTTCAACATTTACTAAGTAGGTACGTATTAGATTATGTTAAGTAGTTGATTACTAAAGTTCAGTAGATACTGAATGTGCACCTGACTTACTTTTGCCGCCAATTATACGGAATCAGGTGCTTCGTTAAGAAACTTTTCAATTTCAGATGTGTGTGTGTGTTTTTTTTTCAAATGAGGATCTTTTTAAAAATGCGACTAATTTAGGGTACCTACTGTGTCGATATGTATGTCTTTTTTCATCTTTATTGTTGTATTTAGCATTGAATACGTACTCCATGGAGTGCTTGATTTCTTGGTCTCGGGTAATTTAATAAAATATGCCAGCAAAACGTTTTCTGAGAAAGTTTTGGCTCCTTTAACTAGTCACCACGTGTTAAACATATCGTACTGTTTCAAATACTTCTCGCGAGATTGTTGAGGAAGAAAGCTCATTTGCGCACTATTAACAGATTCAGTCAATTCTGTTGGCGTCAAATAAACTTCTTCACTAGAACTAACTAGAATGACTCATTTTAGGTATTTCACTTGTTTTCAAGTTTCTTGTTCTCAATCTAAGATTTTAACAATAATATGACGTGAAAAAAAAATGGCACACGCAATGAAATTCAAAAAATGTACACCAAGGAGGTTCCGAGTCAGTTTTAACAAATTAAAAAAGTTGTATGTCACGGAGCGGAGCCTACAAGTTTTAATAATGTCTTGAATTCACAAACTATACTAGTGCACACGATGTTCTAAATTCAATTCACTTATCCTCTAGCGGATTAGAGCGGCTTTTGCGGTCAGATATCAAAGAGCAAAAATAATCTTTCCGAGATGGGGGGAATGAAAAATACATTTCGTCTAATTTTCCTAAGTCTTATTTTCCTAAGATTTTGGTCTTGGGAGGTACGCCTACACCTTTTCCCATGAAACTACAATACGAGACCTGCTTACTGCGCTACGAGTACGTTTTTTTTAAAGCATTAGCCAATCAAAAAGTTAGGGAAACGCAGATATAAATATAACGAAAAGGAAAATCGGAAAGCATTGTCGATTGTTGGTAAGGAGCTGCGATATACAGATACACAAATATTAAAATATTGATAAATAACGTTCTTACGTATTTAGGATAGGTATTAAGGCGTTTAGTCCCTTGAACATCTGGCTGGAGTTAAATGCACTCATACTCGTAGGTACTCCCGCCTGTATCCGCACAGAGCACCGCTGACCTTTAAAACAATTTTCTTTGCGAAATATTGAATGAATATTGCATTTTTTTTGTGTAAACATGTTTCTCAAGATCAAAGTCGTTTGAAAGGAGTAAGGAAAACAAGCGAAAAAAAATATTGAGTTGTTAAATAATTATTTTTATGGCAAAAGTATCTTAGTCATACGAAAAATCATAATAATAATATGTTAATAATATTATATCAATCTATAATAAATATATATATATTTTTTTTCAAATATATTAACACAACCGTTACCGAGGAGTAGGCAGGCATCAGAAAGTCATTGTTTTATAGCACTAAACGGGAGCAAGGGCCAAGGGTCATTAATATTTTTCTCTATTTACAGATAAGTCCCTACATGAACAGGGTGTTAACGGGGAAAGTAATGCAGACCTACGTAAGAGGGCAACTCGTCTTCTCAGATGGCGAGCTGATTGGAGGACCTAAAGGAGAGACGTTGTTAAACTATAATGAATAAAGATAACTTCAAAGCATTTTTTTAAATAAAAATCTAAACTTGTGTTTATTTATCGTAATCCATATATATACCAAATCATACATACCATCGCTTGGACAATTGTTCCAGGGGCCTTACCATGACGTGTCAGAGTGTCATTCTGAATTTCGACAGTTACTTATTTCGACACAGTTGCAATTTCGAAAATCAATAGTTCGACTACTCATTGCTTCGACAAAACATATTCGACAAGCACTAGTCCGACAGAACAAACTTCGACAGAACCCTTCTTCGATATGCACTTGTTCGGCGAATCTCTATTTTATATTCGACATAATACTACTCAGAAATGTGACGAAAATAACTGACTTTTGATTTTCGAAATTGCGACTGTATCGAAATATTAATTAACTGTCGAAGTTCAGAATGACACACGACGTGTCAGACAGGCGATTGAGCAAGAAGGATGGAGCTATACTATACACCCTATATTAGCGGCAACAGAAATACATCATCTGTGAAAATTTCAACTAACTATCACGGTTCATAAGATATAGCCTGGTGACAAACAGACAGAGAGATGGACGGACTAGGTGATGTGCCGAGTCGCTATTTTTGTGGATCGAGTCAACTCGAGTCAGTTTATACAGTATTCGAATCATAACTCGATTCCACCATTCGATCCAAATACTCGAGTTCTATGTGTGGAATTCGAATGTTGACTCGAGTCCCAGACTCGAGACCAGGACTCGAGTCCAGCATTCGAGTCCAGAAGTGTAGTCTAGAAATTCAAATCCTGAGGAGTCCGTTATTGATACTTTTTAGAACAAAAAGGAAAACTTCAGACAGTATGTAGTTTAGGTTTAGGATAATGACACAATGGTAAATAAATCAACCAAATAATTTAAAAGAAAACATAGAACTAAGGGGGTATCTAGAAACTAGAAATGAGATCAAGTTTTATTTGTTTTATTACAAATCAAAAACAGATCCTTTTTCGTGTAATTGTACGCTTATAAAAAAATGCAGGTTCCGATCGAGTACGAGCGAATCAACTAAACTCGAATGCTAGACTCGAGTCAGCTGGACTCGCATAATAAAATTGAGTCGGCGAGTTCAGAATCGATTCTTTCTTACTCGAGTCCTGGAATCAAGCCTTGCGTACTCGAATCCTGAGATCGAGTCCTGGAATCGAGTCTTGCGTCCTCGAATCAAAATGAATTTGTACTCGAGTCAGCGAGTCCACCGCAGGAATCGAGCCTGACTCGAGTCAAGCCGTACTCGGCACATCACTAGGACGGACGGACAGAGGAGTCTTAGTAATAGGGTCCTGTTTTACCCTCTGGGTACGGAACCCTAAAAATAAGGTCAATTGGAGTTATCATTAGGTCCATCTAATTCACACACAATGTTGTATTTTTGTGACATACTCCGAGATAATTAAAAGGAAAACCACTTACATAATAGGACTATGTATATTATTATTAGTTGTTTTTTATTTATAACAGTTGTATTATTTTTAATTTAATTTTTCGTTTTTTTTTGTCTATCTTGCTTTTGAGACAGACATTGAGAGGTCTGAATCCTTTGATACAGGATCTAATAAATTTGTAAGAGTATAATTGTGATTAAAAATCTAAGAAATATTAAGCACTTTTATACAATTAGAATTAATGTAAAATTATAATCAGTTTGGAAATAGCATTTAATGCGAAACAAACCGACGACTATCAGCGTATCTGCAAGTTACGAAAATGTTTCCTGATGTTTTGTTTCCAAACGCGCTTTCAATTGCCAAAATTAGTGCATTTCTGTTGGTAGCATTGATTGTCGTATAACCGTCGCGCTTCTTTGAATGAGTCTTTTATTTGTTATTGTAATGCTAGTGATTTTTTTCGCAAATTTTAATGCATATGGGGTTTTTAAATTCAATTTATAATTTGTTAATATAAAATTACTTTATTCTTGTAGTGGCTTTCTAAGAGTAATATAAAAAGGTATTACAGTGTCATTTTTGACAGATAATCTAACCTAAAAAAAAGTGAAATAAAAATCATACAAAACTAGTCCAAACTTTGTTAAAGCTGAGTATTGTTTTATAATGCTGTTTTTAGATGCCAAGTGTAATAAACAATAGTATCGACGCAACACGTCAGGCAGACGGCACCAAAATGCAACTAGAATCATTGGAATTAGCTGGTTGCACACTAGACCGGTATATTAGTGCTGATAATTCGCGCCCTTCGTTTTTAGAGGTTTGTTGAATCAATCTTACCTCCTCAAAGATAGTACAAGTGTAACTGTGTACGAAGCTATGCCATTAAACTTCTTTGCAAGTGTCATGTATTTGTTATTGTTACATTTTAGATAACTGGAATAGCCTCTCAAAGGAGTCCAACATGCAGTGGTCTGAACGCAGGAGACTACAGGAACCTCGCCGCGCTTGTGAATCACCCCAGCTTGTCGCAATTGAAGATATTAAATAAAGTTCCACTTCCACCTGAAATTATGGAACACTTTGCCCGTATCCTTTTCATAACATCCACTAAGTAACTGCTTACTAGCTTTGCGCCACATTTATGATGCAAGCAGAATTAATTAAACCCATACTTTCTTCCATTAATTTCTGTAATCTGTAAGAAAACTAAAGTTAAATTTGGCTATTGCAGTACGTTTTGCAATCAAATGACTCGTAAACATGTATTAAAATTCACCTATTGTTATAATGGCAATAACATAATAATTTCCTTATAAAAATAATCAGATATGCAATGTCATTGTCTTATGGGAGTCTTTCCAGAAATCAGCAGGGTTTGGCTTGCAATAGACAGTAATATATATGTCTGGGCCTTTGAACATGGGAGTGATGTAGCATATTTTGATGGCCTCGGTGAGACTATAGTCAGTGTGGGCTTAGTGAAACCTAAATCTGGAGTATTCCAGAATTTTGTTAAATATTTGTTAGTCCTTACAACTACAGTGGAAATAGTAGTCTTAGGTAAGAACAATTTTGCATCATATAAAATATTTAGTCTAGAATAATATGTGTTTTCAAATTTAGTTGTAAATAAAAAATTTTTGTTTCACATTATGTTGATAGTAGATAATGACAACATATTTATGGAAATCACTATATCTCACTCTATTTAATTTTTTCAGGGGTAACATTCTCATCTAGTAAAAACAATGGATCAGGTGAACTTCAAGAGATACATCTAGTTCCTGAGCCAGTATTTGTGTTGCCTACTGATGGTATTTCTATGATGTGTGTCAAATCTACAGCCAAGGGCAGGATCTTTATGGGAGGCAAAGATGGGTGTCTGTATGAAATCACATATCAGGTAAATTACTGAAAATTCTGATAAAAATTATGAAAACTTGTGTATCCACAGTCTCAATTTTATCTACAAACACAGATATAATATTACAACTCAGTGGCACATGTATTATATGGAGGAATGTATGTAAATGAGATCTGTCTATATATTTATTTATTTATTTTTGTACACACAAGCACTTAAAAATAAAAAGAACAAAAGCAGAAAGAAGAGCACAAAGGTACTGCTTATTTCAAATGATATTTCTTTCTGCAGACCTGCAATAGGAGAGTTGGATGAGAGATGTAGACTCAGTGTATACAAATAAATTTGAAAATTAAAAATATAATCATAAAAAAAAATAATCATAAATTAAATCATATAGATCGATAGTTAGATAGATAATTATATTCTTTATTGTACATCAAAAATACAAATTACATTAGGAACTTAATATTAGTATGGTGTCACAATGGGCGGTCTTATCGCTAAAAGTGATTTTTGACAGACATCCTTTGGATGGATTTGACAGAGATTTTTACATAAGTATGTCAATAACAGTATATAAAACACATAAATAGATACAATGCATAAACTAAATTATAAAAATAGATATAAAATATAACTTTACATTTGTGTTGCTTAGCAGATCTTATACAATTCACATGTAAGATGTTTTACGAAACCTAATTCATCTTTCAGGCTCAACTAGGGTGGTTTGGAAAACACTGCAAGAAAGTAAATCACTCAACAAGTACACTATCATTCCTAGTACCAACGTTCCTCAGTGCGGCCTTGTATGACGAGGACCCTATAGTTAAGATTGAAGTAGACAATTCTAGACATATTCTGTATACTTTGAGTGAAAAGGGATGCATAGAGGTGTTCGATTTAGGTGCCGATGGTGAAGGACTGAGTAGGGTTGTGAGGCTAACACAGGGGAAAATTGTTTCATCTGCTTTTGATATTGTGAAGTAAGTAATGTGACAAAATTTCCTATTTATTGACAAAGTAAAACCCACTTTTCAGTAATCACAAACTCATTGATGAACCCTTAAACCCTTACCAATTGAATACCAGAAACCAGTGTTACTAACTTGATAACATTGGGTTAGTTAAGTGTAACTCTTCAGCAATTTATTTTGTTTCTTCTTTATTTTAGAACATTGGAACCCAGTAACTTTAAACCAGTTGTAGCAATATCTGCAGTAGAGGAATCTGAATCTGATCACCTTAATTTAGTGGCTGTGACACAGACTGGAGCTCGTTTATATTTCAGTACTGGAAGTTCAGAGTAAGTTAATAACATAAATATCATAACATAATCAGCCTTAAAATGTTCCCACTGCTGGGACTTAGGCTTCCTATAGAGTAGAGGGAATGGATCTTAATCCACCACGCGAGCCTAATGGATATCACATGTCTTCGATTTTTTGGTTCTTGGACATCCTCACAATGTTTTCCTTCACAGTTTTTAGAGCAGTGGTGTTGAAATAAATTACAGAAAGTAATACGCCTGGGTTTGAACCCGCGACCTACCACTCGTAAGTCAGGGCCGTTAAGACTGTCCCACCACAGCTCTAAGTCAAATTTCTTACTCAAGTATGATTTTATATGTTTTTTTTTTATGTAATGCATAATTTTGTGTTTTCAGTGCGAGTCAAGGTGGGCCCCAAAGACCGCAATACCTAACATTGCTACATGTAAGACTGCCGCCAGGATTCACGCCTAACTCTTCAGTATTGAAACCAAAACAAGTACATAGTGCTGTTTATGAAAACGGTGAGGCTAAGATCATCACTATCTTTACATAATTTTCAATTTCTTACCAACTGAATTTATTATTTATTTACTACATTTTATAATTTACAATTGCAATAAAAACATAACATAGAAAAAAGAAACAATATATTATAGTAGCTATACTACTTTTTGTGGTTTATAATGTATTTTTTCTTTATTATTATTATGTAACATTCATTTCCAATAGTTTTTTTGTAATTATTTAGTTGATCTTTCATGATTTATTATGAATTAATCAGGTTCACTAGTAATGGTATGTTCTGCGGGCGGCGGCGGCGAAGCCGAGACTCTTTGGTGCCTGTCCCGCGTACTAGCATCCGCTGCCACGTTTAGCGAGTCGCACACCCTGCTGGCGCTCGATGGCCCAGCCTGGGCGCTCACCGCGTTGCCACACCATCATTCAAAGCATCTTTCACAAGCTATGCTGTCTAAAAAAGGTACTTGTAACATTTTCCTTATGTTATTCTATATAAGTATGTGTTTTATCAATAGGTAAGTTTGTACGGAACCCTCAGTGCGCGAGTCCGACTCGCACTTGCCGTGTTTTTTTTTCGTTAATATAGAAGTTTGATTTTTTCACAGCTTTAAGGGACCGCAGACCTGAGTATATGGTTTTAATTTCTACTCGATACATCCACGCGTTCCCGAGATATAAGGGGTCTTGACAGACAGAGAGACGGACAACAAAGTAATCCTATAAGGGTTTTGTTTTTTCCTTTTGAGGTACGGAACCCTAAAAATGTTACGGTAGTTTATGTCGCAAAAATTAATGTATTTTGCAACACTCTCAAAGGAATCAAAATTGATAGGGTACTTCCTGTTGACCTAGAATTCTGAAATTTGGCATAAAGCAATTGGTTCTATAAGCATAGGTGTAAGAATAAATCTGAAAATAGTAAATTTGTTGTTACGTCACAAAAAAAACTTTTTTTTACGATTCGGAAATATCTTCGAGACCTCATTCGCGAATTGAAATTTACATAACACACTGAGCACTCTACATTTACAGGCAACACTCGCGCATTGAGGGTCCCGTAACAGTGCGCGAGACTGACTCGCACTTGCCCAGTTTTTTTAGTATGGAACGCCAATTTCAGAGCGACCAACATATTTTGACTATACTATAGCAACCCATACAAGGAACTCGTATTCATTTGTGATTGTTATGTTGTGTATCAGAGGTGTGGAGCGTGTCTCGCTGGGCGGTGGTGACTGGAGCGGGGGCGTGCGTGGTGGAAGCGGGGGCTGCGCCAGACCTACTGCGTGCATTGCTGCGTGACTGTCGCGGACCTGACGCACACCCTGTCAAAGACTTCTTCCAGGTATGGCCAAGTTTAATTTGCAATTAAACGTTATGGTTTTAGAACGACACTTTTACCACTTGGGTCCAAGGAGTTCATAATATCTTGAAATACTAAGGAAACTCCCAAACTATCACAGTATATTCTTGTTCTATTTAAATCATTAATTATCTTTAATCCTGATGATATTCCACAGTTGTACAGTGTAGAACAAGCGTGCGCCTGTGCATTGTACTTAGCGTGCGAAGATATTACTAGTGGCGACCTCTCTATTAGCGAGTGGGCGACTCGTGCCTTCTTCCTCTACGGCAGCCAGCTATCTTCGACGCCTATGTTCCAACAGCCTTCTCAGATGCCTTCCGCTATCAGTAAGTAAACATGTTCAAGAGAATAAAACGAAAAAAAGTATTGTATGAATTACAATGTCTAACCATAGTTTCTACATGGATTTAAATCTATTGATTTGCGCACAGATTCGCCTAAGTTCTCGCCGCGCCAAATGTCGACACCAATGTCAATGAGAGGACCACAAGGCCAAATGCAGCCAGGAAAATTGAACCAGTCATATCAACCTGGACCTATGAACCAATCCTTCCCCGGCTCACCAAACCAGTCTATGATGCCTCAATCACCATTCCATCAGAGCATGTTGAGTCCTGGGTTCAACCAGTCTTCGTTTGTGGGTAATATGAGCCAACAGCAGAGGGACCCCAATTTCCCGATGCCCATTGAATATAGCGCTAAGCATAATGGTCTTTATATCTACATTGGAAGGATTTTGGCTCCGATATGGGGTCTGAAATGTGTTTCGATGTCGCAGTCTCCTGATCACAAGGAATTCGTAAGTAAAACTATTATTATTATTATTTACTGGAACTACTACTACTGTTCTGTTTCTTTACCTAGTTTATTTTATACTAGCGATTTGCCCCAGCTTCGCATGGGTGTCTTTGAAATTCTCGGTGTTTCTTCATTATAATATGCATTTCTTACACATCTAAACCTTTTTGGTTAAAAACCGTTATGGTTCACTCGCTCTATTTGTGAGAACTGCATAAAAATCTGCATTCTATAGGTTTTGAGTTTATCATGAACAGACAGACCGAGAAACGTAGTAGGGGGCTTTGTTTTATATGTGAGAATTATAAATTCATTAGAAAATGTTGTCATACAGATGAGTAGCAAAGTGACGGGCGAGGACTGCGCGTACATAGTTCAAAAGTTGCAGCGTGTGGCCGCGTTCATGCAGCGCACACTGGCGCCTCCACATTCCGACGAGCACACATCGCTGCATGCACTTAAATTATTTATTAGTACGTATCACACTTCCAACTACTTCATGTTGAAAAGAATAGCGTCAAGAGAATCTTTGAAAGGATTTGTTAAAGAATCGATCAATTACTCATAAAGTTGGTCAGAAATCAGAAATATTTGTTTCAAATAGACCATTTAAGGCATTTTTGAATTGTCAAAATGTTAGTCACTAATTAAAAATGAAGCTAAATTGTATGTTCCGTAGATCTCTATGGAGAAAGAAAATGCAAGTTGAAAACCTGTTTTCCACCATATTATGAGTTGTTAAGTTGCGCTATTATGACGTTTTTAACGCCATCCTTGAGGGAAGTTAAAGATTTATATACTTTGTTATGTTTTCAGCAATGGCGATAGAAATGTTAAGTTTATGGAAGGTGCTCTGTGAGCATCAGTTCCACGTGATCGCCGCTAGTCTTCCGCCTGAACAGCAGAACGCGTTGCAGGCCGCTAGTTATAGGTACAAGCTTCTTCAAGATCTAACTGTATTTGTATTACTAGCATAGGGTCGAAGGGGGTGGTGGGGTAAGGTGATGAATTGTTCATCATACCACATTGGCCTTTATTAGCATTAACAAAAATAACTAAAGTGCAAAAGTTTACAGTCTCTAGTCTTAATCTAATTGTAACTCTATCAGGTATAATCATTCTTTCAGGGAATTATTAGTAGGTGGACAAGAAGTAGCATGCTTGCTCCTCGGATCTCTAGTCGCCGGATATTTAAGAGATAACGCCTCAGTTGATGGCATCTCGCAAAAATTGAGGCAGCTCTGTCCCACACTTTATAGGCAAGAAGACGCTACTTGTTCTAAGGTAACACTTTAATTAATTTAACACATAATATTGTATTTAGAAGTATCAATTATTTACATAGTATTTTTCTGTGTTCAATTTAGGCCAACGAATTATTAATATTTGCGAAACAACAAAAGAATCCAGCTGAAAGAGAAGAAATGCTTCAACATGCACTTAAATTATGTAAAGTAAGTACAATATCAATAGTACAGTGCTAATTTCAATACAAATAGATAGAAAACTTTGATATTTATACATTAAAACTAAACTTTGTTTTATTTTGTAGGATGTAGCACCAAACGTGAATCTGCCGCTAGTATGTTCAAAATTAGTGTCAGCTGGGTTTTATTCTGGTGTGGTTGAGTTGTGCGTGGCGTGCGCGTCCAAACTGGACCCGCAGGACAAAGCCGTGCATTACTACAAGAGTGATCAGCCTTCCCAGGATAGGGAAGGACACTTTATTTATTATAGAAGGTAAGGACACTACATAAAAGGTAAAGTAGCCTAATGCTTAACCTCTGGAATTAATATTAATGCAAAATTAATTTGTTAAAAAACCAAGCATGCGTAATCTAAAGTGGTTAGTTGAATGAAACGACTGCCAATAGCATCATTTAAGTTTATTTTATTCATTTACAATTTTAATGTAGATAAACAAAACAAATAACTTAAAAAATATATTGGAAATTATGGTACTTTTCCGACTTGATTAATGTCAAATTGAGTTTTAGATAAATATTTTCTTAAAGCTCAATGTGACGCATTTACACCATAGATAGATCTGGCTGGATCTGGGTGTTAAAGTACACGGTTCTGTTGATTTTCAACTCCTGACATTGATCACTTGTATCTTTGTATAGAATGGAGATTTACCGCGAGGTGTGTTCAGCGCTAGAGCGCTTGTACGAGCGCAGTGCAGAGGCGTCGAGCAGCGAACCCTCACCTTTGCGCTCGCAGCCGAACAACGACAACATCCTTACTATGTCACCTGCTGACGCTAACTACCAGGTAATACAACGAAAATTACGATAGTACAAATAAAATAACACCTCTACCCTAGAAAGCTCTAAGATAAATAATAAAAAAAAAACACTTCTTGCTAATTATGCACTTGACAATACTAGGACATTTACATCTATAACTTTTATAACCTTTTTTTTATATATTTTATCTAGCCATTGCATTTCGATGTCCTCTATGCCTCGGAAAGCACGATTTGCCATTGGTCTCAGCTGGTATACAGAAGCCAGAGAATCTAAAGCGAGTCTTGCCTAGGGGTACCCCTGTTTCCCTATTACTTGGTTGTTGCAAAACATTGATAGTCTACAGACTGTAGCCAGTATACTGCATCAGTTAAAACTGGCAGCCAACACGAACATATTTAGGAAAAGACCAGGTAGATAGATAGATATTTAATTTATGTTTGGTTTGCAGGGAAGAAAATTGGTGTGGGAGTGTCTCTCCCGAGATGACGAACTATTACATGTTGCAGTGTATGAATGGCTGGTGTCCAAAAATCTTGGCTCAGGTAATTTGGGCTCTTTACTACGAACCACTATTAATATTTTTGAGATAATTGTCAATGCGCAAAAAAAAAAATGGTCACTTGAAATGAACACAATATTAAAGTCATACTTGACTTGGTGGCGTAGGGTTGAAATTATCGCGATTTCAAATAAAAGAAAAATGTTTTATCCAATAAGAAAGTTGGTTCAACAACTTTGAGGTTGACCTCTCCTTTTAAGTGTGAAAACACCTGTGCCAGGAGAGGCCGCCCTCCCTTTACTTGATTACATTTTTATGTATCTTATTAACTTAAATTCAAGTATATATATTCATTAGCTCCACCTTTGGATAAAATCCCTTGGTACTCCCTGTCTCTCCCTTGGAACTCTTTGTATACTGAATTTACAAATTACCCTAAACATTTAGACCTCCAAAGCTTATGTTTTCAGCCATTCCTATACTAATATGTCCTTCGTTATTGTTCAGAGTTGCTATCCCTGGGCACGGCCCCGCCGCCCACTCTGCGCACATACTTGCAAGCCGCTGCTCGCTCGGCCGCGCCTTCCGCAGCTCTACATTTACTTGATTTGCTGTGGAAGGTGCTCGAGAAGAGCGGAGACCATCTTGCTGCCGCAAATGTTCTAGAAGGACTCGCTACTAGACCTGGGTGAGTAAAGAGTAAATGTAAAATAAAGTAGTAGATTGTGTTATGGTTACACGCGCCATTAACAACCTCTTAAAAGAAACCGTTCTTGCGGTAAAGCCATTATGTGGCAAGGTACGTGTGCAAAATGTGATCTCTTTTACTGTCGCAATACAATTATTTCGTTGTCTGTTTGTCATTTTTGTCACTGTCGTCTATCGCTGTTGATTGATCTTTAGGTTAACTGTCCATGGACGCGTAGCTTAATAGATGCATAGTCGTCATTATACCTTTGTTGGTGTGCGCCTGCTCGCAACTTACATACAAAACTATGAAACTCTGTCGACGAAGCGGCAACACCACGACTACACGGTGTGAAGCTACGCGTCCGTGGACAGAGTAGGCCTTAGCGTTAGAGAAGAGATGTCAAATTGTAGTTGACATTACAGGTCAGGCGCTACTCTAGCGCAGCGCATGTCGTGGCTCTCGGCCGGCGTGGTGTGCGTGCGCGGCGCGGGCGCGGGCGGCGCGGGCGGCGGCGAGCTGCTGCGGCGCCTGGAGGAGGCGGCCGAGGTGGCGCGCGTGCAGGCCGCCGTGCGCGCCGCCGCCGCCGCGCTGCCCGCCCAGCTGCAGCCGCACCCGCTGCACATGCAGCGACTCGACGATGAGCTGCTTGAAATCACACAGGTACGCGCAGCATCATCAGAGCATCCTTTGTCTAGCCGTTTTCCAACTATCCAACTAGGCAAGACCCCCTGTACCTGATCTCTATTTAACCGTCTAAGGGCGGGCTTCTGAATTGAGTATTTTGAGTTAAGTATGTCTCAAACCGTACTTTATTGGCAAATTTTGACAGGTTTGCAGGCTAAAGTTTGAGAAATACTCCACTTCAAATGCTTAAATCAGAAATCGGGGGTCAGTGTAGAAACCGATACCTAAAGCGTTGTCCGATTCAGACAAGTTGCAGAATAATCAACAACAGTGTCAAGAACCCTTCAATTTGAGCATCTTCATTCTCGTCAGACTTCAGATCCAACACAAGTCATATTAACTGGACCTCTGCAAATATACTTAACATTGATCTTCTTCCAGAACATTCTCCTTCTTGCACACATCAGTTTGTGAGTTGGCCGACTCTGATCATCGAAAGATGCCAACGAATTATTTATTTAAGGCAACATTTAAGGACTGTCAAAATTGTGTCATGGCAACGAACTCCAGGCTGAAGTACACGTAATACCGAGACGTCATTATTTTCGCACGACAACACACCGATGCACGATGACGTCTTAGAGTAACTGAATTATTTCATGACGTGTCACTCCTGCGCTGGCCTTAGCGCGCGCCTTTTGCATTGCCAATCAAATAGGGTTTGGGGGCAGGGTTTGGTCTAGGATTGGCTATTTTTTGTGAGTCCACGTTGACTAGGCGAAAGCGTCATTGTTGTTATTATCGAATGGTGCCTACTAATGGTTCGAATTATTAATTCACTTATGCGTAAATTAATTTGAGTTATTAAAAAAAAGTACTTTATTTTATCTTTACAAATCGATAGTGTTTCATGCACCGGTTTGACCCTCCACATGACTAAAACGATCAAAATTTAACCGTGTTCAATATTTAACTCTGAACATGCGTAATTTGAGGGTTACAATTACTGGAATTTCCGTACTGTTGAGTTATAATGCAATTCTGTTACTGTTTTCTATATGGCATCGATAGGTCTTCCAAACGAATAAACAATTTCGATAATATCTCACACATGATTTGTTTTATTTAAATTTAAAGGTAAGAGACGCTTTTACTTACTAATATAACAATTTTTGGTTTTATTCATTATTTGTTAAATAAACATGCAACACATATTATTTCCATAAATAATCCAAAGTATCAACTCCGTTTAAGCAGTGTACAGTCAGGATGAACAGTTTCAGATTTTTTAATTTGGTTTCCTTTTTGTTGTGCCATCTTTCGACGGTCAAACTCTACCTACTCTGGTGCGTAATTACGCTGAAAGTATCATTATTGTTCAGTGACTGACCCGAAAAATAGCATCTTACACATTTTTTGTCAAATTTTTCTGTTATAAGATTAATTCATCATGGTGTATATTTTCCCAGCTTTATGAAGAATATGCGGACCGCTACAACCTGTGGGAGTGCAAGCTTGCCATCGTGCAGTGTTCGGGCCACAACGACGCACTGTTGGTTGAAAATATTTGGAGCAACATCCTCGCGGAAGCAGAGGCTGTCGCGAGAGGTCTTCCTACTCCTGACGAGAGACTGGCCTCCGTGCTTAGCAAGTTGACGACCCTTGGCAGGGAATATGTTAATACGGGACATTGTTTCCCATTGTGTAAGTAATTTTGGTTAGTCATTTTGTAGAAAGATGAAAAATTATTTATAATAATATGTAGAAATAAACAATACATTGTTACACAACAGTGTTTTGAGTGTAATTTCCTTTATCAGATTTCATCGTGCGTCAACTAGAAATCATGAGCTGTAAACTTCAAGCAGACCGAGGGATGGTGTTTAGAACAGTTTTAAATATTGGAGTATCGTTAGAACAAGTATTGGACATCTATATCAAGTAAGTAATCCTATTCTATGTTTTCTTTTTTTTTAACAGGAATAATAAGTTTATTCAATATAATCAATTTTACTAATTTCTCTTAATCTTGTCATTTGTTTGATATGCTTAATTCTTAAGACCATTTCAGTGAATTGTCTATTATGACATCAAGTTATTTAATATATTTTATTTGAGTAGCGCGAGTTAATTTAGGCTACAACAATTTTCTGGGAGGTATATACAGTAACTGTTAAATCTGATGTAGATTGGGTATTAGTGTGGTGAGAGAAGGTCATTAAGCCAAGTCATTATTTCTTACACAGTATTGAGCGTCTTTCCAGTTCCTTCCGTGCACAATTAACTCTGTGTCATCAGCGTATATAATAATATTACAGTTGGGTAGGTTCTTTAGACAACATATTCATGTGCAACAGGAAGAAAGTGGGTCTGAGAATGCTGCCTTGCGGTACACCAAAAGAGAGAGTAGCTTCTGAACTCGTGTAGTTACCTATTCTAACGCATCGGGTTCTGTTGGATAGATATGAGCGAAAAATTTACAAAGCAATCTCACGAATGCTAATAGATTCTATATTTGGGACCAATATTGGAACAGAAACAGTGTCGAAAGCCTTTGATATATCGAGGAATAAACTTATTACTTTCTCACATTATACAGTCTATATATAATCTTAAAGTAAGTTTAGTAATTGGCCTTAACCAGGGACTTAAAAACACCTTCATAAAGGTTACAGAATTATAAGTGTTACATGTTGAATTGGTAACAGAATCAAATATGTAACACTTATAAATGTGTTTTCAATGTGTTAACCCAAAACATTTACAAAAGTGTAACCGTAACATATCTGTAACAGATATAAAAGTGTTAACAGTGTTAATAAGTGTAACAGGTAAACGCAGCGTTGCCAAATTTACAATATACTTTTTTATGGTTAATAAAGCATTAGATAGCCGAAATCCAGTCGCAGTCTGTTGTATACGTGCAAAACAGTATTGAAAATATTCGTGATTTAAAATTCAAGTTTATGTGAACAGTATTGACTGCAATGGATCAATCAATCTTTTCTTAAAAAAAAAACCTCGTTTGAATCAAGATGACAACCATCCTAAAATTAACTTCTTACCACTTCAACCAGAAGTTGTGCGTCCTGATAGTCCCAATATCTTGATAGAGTCGGAAGTATATTCGGAGGATTATTCGCAATAAATCCTTTCTTACAAGAAAAAAACCCGTCTGGATAAGGACGAAGACTATCCTAAATCTATCTAGATTTCTTAAATCTAGATATTTACCACTTCAACAAGAAGTTGTGCGTCTTGACAGTCCCACATTATTTGAACATGATACAGAAGAAATTGAAAAAAACTAAATTATTCGGATTCGGAAACGAAAAGTTTGACTGCAGAGAAGTGTGGTGGGAAATGTTCGGAGTGTGCGTTGCATAGTGACGGTTTAGTTGAACCAATGGATCCAAGAAACAAGCATTTTAGTAATTTATTGTTCCGTATGGTGTACCGGACGTAAAGAATAACACCATTCCATCTCTTCCCGTGGGTGTCGTAAGAGGCGACTAAGGGACTTACCAGAGAAGGGCAGCAGCATTCTCTGTGAATTGCAACAACCACACTCCGATCGCTAACCCGCATGCCAAGCGTGGTGATTATGGCAACACCCAATAATGATAAGCACAACCAAGAATAGCCCCTAGTGTCCGGCAGCCCGTCTGCCCTTGACTCCGGTAGTGGTCAAGGTTATGGCGAGGCAAGGGGTGCAAACTTTCGAATCTCCGGAAGGGATCCGGCTACCCCTTTAGAAAACGACGACTGGACCTGGCAACATATAACACGCGTACACTCTGGTCCGACGAGAAAATCGCCGATCTTGAGGAAGAATTGAGCAAGTTACGATGGAGTATTGTGGGATTATCAGAAGTCCGAAGACAGGGGGAGGACACGATAATTCTCAAATCCGGTAACCTGCTTTATTTCCGGGAGTGGGACCAGCAGTCCCAGGGTGGTTTCGGGTTTATCGTCCACAAGTCCCTTATGAACAATGTAGTGAGGATCGAGAGTGTGTCGACCAGGATGGCGTACCTTATACTCAGAATATCATCAAGATATTCGCTGAAGCTAATACAGGTTTACGCCCCGACCTCGACACATTCCGACGACGAAATAGAATCTATGTATGAGGATATATCAAGAGCCATGCATGGTTCTAAGACTCACTTCACCGTGGTCATGGGGGACTTTAATGCGAAACTAGGCAAACGAGACGGTGATGAGCTGCGAGTGGGGCAATTTGGATTTGGACTTCAGAACCGCCAGGGACACCTAGTGGCTAGTTTTATGGAGAAGGATATGTGATAAACTCCTTCTTCAAAAAATGTGAGCGTAAGAAGTGGACCTGGCAAAGCCCTGATGGTGCGATCAGAAATGAGATTGACTTCATCATGTCGACGAAGAAGCAAATATTCAATGATGTCTCTGTGATCACCGCAGTGAAAACTGGAAGTGATCACCGAATGGTAAGAGGCACATTGGATATCAATATCAAGCTTGAAAGATCTCGACTGATGAAGTTTACGCTCCGTCCAGCACAGATCCAGATTCAAAACTCCGAGAGCTTTCAGCTCGAACTTCATAATCGTTTCGAGTGCCTAGGTGGCTCCGTGGACGAATACAACTATGGGTTCGTGGAAACTGTCCATACGGTTGGGTCTGAGTTTTTTAAGACTCGTCGTACAAAGAAGAAAAGGCTCTCTGGTCAAACTTTCGAACTCTTGAAAGAGAGGCGTGAGATGATTCTGCAGTCTTCAGACGATGCGTGCATCAACCGGCAGCTCAATAGACGGATTTCCAAGTCCTTAAAACGCGATCTCTGCCTCTTTAATACCGAACGGATTAAGGACGCGATCGAGCGGAATAAAGGCTTCAAGGTTTTTGCAAGAGTGATCTGTCTATAGGGCAGAACCAGCTCAAGAAAAGACCGACGGTGGCAGAGTCATATCCGCCAAATCGGAGCTCCTGGGAGAGATTAAGGCATTCTATGGACAGCAGTACACGTCAGTCACAAAACCCACAACGAATCTAGCAAACGACCCATGATCTAGATTAACCCGGCACTATACCGAGGATATCCCGGAAGTCAGCCTGTACGAGATTAGGATGGCTCTGAAGCAGCTTAAAAACAATAAGGCGACGGCGGAATTACAGCCTAACTCCTGAAGGCGGGTGGAAAACCGGTCCTAAAGGCCCTTCAAAGGTGGTTCGATTCCGTCATACTTGAGGGAAAGACGCCACAGGCATGGAGCAGAGGTGTGGTGGTACTTTTCTTTAAGAAGGGTGACAATGCACTGCTTAAGAATTACAGGCCCATCTCACTTGTGCCATGTCTACAAGCTGTTTTCCAGAGTCATCACGTCTCGCGCGCAGGTTTGACGACTTCCAGCCTCCCGAACAAGCCGGATTCCGAAAAGGTTTCAGCACCGTAGACCACATATATACGCTCCGGCAGATTTATACAGAAGACCGAGGAGTATAACCTGCCGCTAAGCTTAGCGTTCGTGAACTACGAGAAAGCTTTTGATTCGATCGAGACTTGGGCTGTACTACAATCTCTCCAACGATGCCAGATTAACTATCCGTACATCGAAGTGCTGAAGTGTTTGTACGAGAACGCCACTATGTCAGTCCGCCTTCAGGACCGGACCTCGAAACCTATCTTTCTGCAGCGGGGTATGAGGCAGGGAGACGTCATTTCTCCGAAACTGTTTACGGCTGCAATGGAGGATGTCTTCAAGGTTCTGGACTGGAGTGGACTAGGGATTAATGTTAATGGCGAGTACATCACTCACCTTCGGTTTGCCGACGATATTGTAGTCATGGCTGAAACTACGGAGGAGCTCAGTACAATGCTCGATGACCTTAGTAGAGCTTCCGAAAGAGTGGGTCTTAAAATTAACATGGACAAAACCAAAGTCATGGTAAATAACCATGTAGCACCCACTCCGATCAAGGTCGGAGACTCTGCACTCGAAGTTGTAGACAATTACGTTTACCTGGGACAGACAATCTAGTTGGGTAGGTCTCACTTTGAGAAAGAAGTCAATCGTCGAATCCGACTCGGCTGGGCAGCGATCGGGAAGCTGCGCGGTATCTTCTCGTCCAACATACCACAGTGCCTCAAGACGAAAGTCTATGACCAGTGCGTGTTGCCAGTGATGACTATATGGTACTGAAACATGGTCGCTTACAATGGGCCTCATCCAAAGGCCTTATATATTTTTTTAAATTGGTATTTGAATGACAAATTTGGGTCTTATTTTCATAAAGCAATAAAAAGTCGATGAAAAAAATCCACAGGGCATGAGAAGTGTTTAAGGGTCTGAAAGGATAGCAGATGACCCCCTCCAATCGACCATTTCAATTTGGCACACGATGCACCAAACCTGTATATAACTAGAGTGCCTATTTCTCATGACAATTCCAATAAATGTAAAATATCTGTGAACGGTATTGGTTTTATTACGAAGCATACTTTCTGTTACTTAGTGTATGTAAGCAAGAGATGGTGACTTGAGATAAAAAATAATGGCATGTGCCGATCGGAAGTCGGAATCGGAACTAAACAAAACAAATATAATTATGTTATGTTTAATGCGTTAGTGTGTGTGTACTGAAGATCGTCGTAGGCTTTAACAACGCGCGTCTAACAATCTTACGGCCGCCACGCGTTGTTGCCGTACTGTGCAATTACTTATACCTACCTAAAGCTATACTAAAACCGATTATTTCTGTTACACATATTAACACTTATTAACACATATAAAAGGTTACAGTTTGATTCGGTAACATTATTGTATCTGTTACATTTAAAAGTGTTTTTCTGTTATAACTGTTTTAAAAAACAGTGTTAAAAACACTTATTACGGTTACAGTTTGAGTCCCTGGCCTTAACTATGCGGCAGCGCACGAAGGTTGAAATTTGTTGACATTATATGTCAATTCACCATATGGTGACTTCGATAACAAGTACAGCTTGATACAAACTGTATGGTGATTCTGAATACAAGGTGACTCCACGCGGGGTTGCAGGTCGATCTGAACTACTATCAAAATTACCCGCTTACGATTATTTAGGTCCAGATCACTGGTTAGACAAGTTAATGATGGTATTCTATCGTAGACTGGTGAGTGTGAACGAGCGCGTGTGGCTGGGCTGCGGCGACGAGAGTCACGTGTGCCGCGCGGCCGCCGCGCTGCTGGAGAGCGCGCGCGCCGAGCTGCTGCCGCTGCCGCCCGCGCTGCGCCGCCGGGCGCTGGCCAGGTGTAAAGACCTGCACGAGGCGGCCTTGTCCGCGCTACAGGTATGTACTGTCTAATCGTTTATTCTTTTACCATGTCATGACATAAAACATTTAGAATTGGAACAAAATACTGTATCCAAAAGTGGACATCAAACATAAAATATTTATAATGGACTTGCCAATGGAAGATACTGTTAAACGACAACCCATGATGACATCTCCAAGCGACAAAGCTCTAAAGGATCATCACTATCAAAAACACCACAACATACCAACTAACAGAAGAATCTTACGAATACCTGAAAGAGCTGTGAATCTACACAGATGGCTCAAAGACAGATAGGCCTCAACATTAAAATATCCAGACTGGTGGGAAAACTTAACATCGTCTATGAGGCCTTAAGCATAGAATGAGAAATAGTACAAGTACAGAAATTGCACTCCGTGATAGCAAACATATGAATTTAAACCTAAACTAAACTAACAACAGCGCTAATGTTCATAATACATTGCACGGCACGGACACGACCTTGATTTTATTAGCCTACCAGATCCAGTGGCGCTCGTAACGAATCAAAATGCACCGTAAGTCCGCGCAACGAGAGTCTCTTTTATTATGCCCGTTATGCACCTTTGAGTAGGGCGCTCTTGTTATAGGGTTAGGACTTGTGTGTTTTTGAAAAATGTGAAATAGGTACTTACGTTTTATTACACGACTGCCCCAAAAAGGAGAGTTAATTTATTCCACCATAACTTCTTAATGACTGAACTGATTTACATGTTTGAGTATCGTTAGAATCCTTGCATCGTCCCGAGTAACATATGCTAACAAAATAAAATAAATAAAAATGTTGAGTTTAGCGCCATCTAGTGAGAATATGACCACCCTCTGCAATAAATAAAAATGTTGAGTTTAGCGCCATCTAGTGAGAATATGACCACTCTCTGCCCCGTAGCTTTCTACCTTGGCCAGTCTCGCTGCGAGGCCATAAAAAATTCGCATATCTTACACCGAAGCGAGATGTTTATGCATAGTCGTGTCTTGTTTCGGCGCGATATTCTTTTCAGACAGATCTAAATTTGTATTATTTCATTTGTTTCAGTCTCGGCCAAATACTCAACGTCTTATCGATCGGCTGTCAGTGGCGCAGGCGCATTTGGACCGCATGGATTGAGACTAGTTATAGGTTGTAGAATAAGGTATTATTTAAGTTCATACATGTGCACATTACATACAAAACAGAACGGAAGAAAAACCTACTTGCGATTACTTGCTTCATATTAGTTTACCTTTATGTAATTGATTATGCATGAATCAGTAATAATAATAATATATATATTTCGTAACTGGTAAAATTTAGGTGTACTTAGATGATATTGGTTTTCATAACAAAAATCAAAATACAAATTGACTGACATAATTTTTTTATTTAATATTTCCATAAATTACTAAACATACAAAAAGTCATACAGTAATTATTATAAATATTAAATTTTCTAATATTTTAAACTATTGTCTGTTAACATAATATTTGAAGTGGCAGTGACATACAAACATTCTCCTCATAAAATTATGTCAAATGTACAAATATGTTGAATCATGTGCATAATTATAAAAATATAAGTGATTATGCATTAAAAGGCACTATGAAAATGGTTTCTATTTTTGTAAATAAACGATAATGATTTAAGAACATTACTGACTGTGATTTATGTACCTCGTAGAACATGAAATGCTTAATGAGATCTAATATTTAAATTGATCGTAAATTAAAATTAGTCTATCATTTAGTATTTACAATCCAGATTCTCTAGGGGTAAAATAAGTTTGGAAACCGCCAGTAGTACTCAGCGTGTCCTTTAAATTGACAAAAGTTTGATATTAATGATAAATGAATAATGACATGATTATGAGGAGTCTTCATCGAAAGGGTTAGTAGTTACCTGATGGCCTGAGTGATGCTGATGTTCGTCATCGGGGTAAGAGTACACTCCGCTGTGCTGTCCTCCGCTGACGGTGGGAACGCCCACCGTATTCATGGGAGATGTAGCGCTATTATATTGCTGTTTAGTGGGATCTCTCCCCGTCGAGTTTTTTCTTATAATAGTGGTGTAAGTAGGTGTTGACTTTATCGGCATGTCTTTAATCCTGGTACCTGCACGATACGTGCCGAATTCGTCCGGTGGCGGCGGCAGCGAAAATCCATCCGACGTTTGTGTGATTTCGGAAGCCTCATCGCTCAATTCCTTAGCGAGTTTATGCCGCATCTTTCTAGGCATCGTGTAGAACGTGTTCATCTGGAAGTGCATAATGACAGAGTTGTAATAATTGGGTACTTGACCTATTTTTTTTAAATTAGTTGTGTGAAAAAGTAGTTTATCCAAAATAACAAATAGACAGATCTTGCTAAATCCCTTCAAAATTAAGTAAGTTAAAAACCTTACAAGTCTGGTGGAAGGGGAAACTGTCAAGTAACAGAAACAGATATGCACAAACAACAATGAGTAGGGATGAAACGATACGAGTAAATACAAGTACATACTTGATACTTTTCTCCGATACCAAGTACTTTTAGTATAGATTCTAATTAAGTATCAAGTAGGTATTGGTCAAAAGTACTCTGAGCAGTTTGCTAATGTAACTATTTCATCTTAACATTGATAAAAAAAATGCATAATTATGTCAAATTGAAGTTTTTACAAGAATCTTCTATAATCTGGATTGATTACGTCAACCTCAAAAACGTACCGAAGCGTACGATACAAAAGGGTATGTTATCTCTTTCTACTAGTGTGTCCATAGGCTAGTTTGTACTACGAGATATTCTGTTCTAAAGAAGTTCAAGATGTTAATACATTATATTATAGACTTGTACGTTCAAAAACTAATATGTATATTATAAAGGTATATATTGTGAGTACATGGCTTTTTGGGTTCTGGAATAATGCTATGAGTGATAAAATAAAGTTTTTATTTTAGTTTTACATTTGCACTAAAAACAGATTATCTTTGTTAGAGAAAATTCATCGAATTGACAGACACTCTTTCTGCTTTTCTATCTAACATAAATTCAAACATTCGTCAATCTCTCAGACTGCTAGTACTCACGATACGATTACAACTTCTTCTGACATATATGTCGTGGCCAGATCTTAGAAATTGACCACTTCATGAAATGGCTAAGTAAAACTGGCCAGATCGTTTTAAACGTTAAAGTTTAATGATGTTTCAATCCTCGTTTGGCCTACTTTCTTTAGACCTTTTATTGACATTGATTTTTTGTGTAAAAAACGATACTAGACGACCGATACTGTATCGAGAAAAGTATCGATACCTCAATGGTATCGTTTATCCCTAACAATGAGACGTTACCGTCACTAAGTTACTCGCGTAGAAAAGAGACAGGGAGATGTTTCCACCACGCTTCCACTCTTCTAATTGCTGCTTCATTTTTTTTTAATTGTTATAAACAAGTGCTTGACTGACTTGACCTGATGGTAAGAAGTGATGCAATTGTTGATGGTGAGGCGCACTAGTTTATTAAGAGCCTATTCACTCTAGCCTTGAAGACATCTAAATTATAAACGGGCGGGGAGATCGCAACCGACAAGTTGTTCCAGTCCTTCGATATACGCGATATAAACGACAAGGCAAAACGCTTGGTCCGTTTCAACAACGTAATGATGGATACATGCCGTTCGTCGGGTTATCCGATGGTAGAAATGAGATAGTGGAGTCAAGTCATGCAATTCCCGCGCACATTCTCCAAAATGCATCCTGTAAAACATCGAAAGGCTGGCTATCCCACGCCTGTGCTCAAAGCTTTGTAGATTGGACTTAACCAGATCTGGATCACCAATTAGCCTCTTCGCATGCCTTTCCACCGAGTCCAGACCTGCCAGGTGGCATTCTGCAGCACCAGCCCACACGTGGTTGCAGTACTCCACACACGAAAGGACCCTACGGTGCTTTGTATAACATTGAAAGCTGTCCCGGTGTGAAGTACCGCCGGACCTTTGCAAGAACTCCGTTTCCTAGCTGCTTGGCTTTGGACTCAATGAACCACCCAAAGTTAAGGTCTAAAGAAATTTCAACTCCCAAGAGCTGAAGGCGGTCCGTGTACTCCAGGGATACAATCTGAGAAGCAGGAGCCAAGGTGAAAGGACTTCTTTTAGCGGTGAACAGAGACGCTTGTATTTTGGCAGCGTTGAATCCCACCAGATTGGCTTCACTCCACTTGGAGACTGCCTGAAGTGAGACATTCGTACGCTCTACCATAGCCTCTCTCTCGGACCGGATTAGCTCCTTACTAGCCCGATCACTTGGCAGGTAGATATCTCTCTACAACTGTGCTGTCATCATTTTATAACAGATGCGGTTTTCAGAAGAAGATTTATTTTTAGTGTTATTTGTCATTATCATCATCATCATCATTTCAGCCGAAAGACGTCCACTGTTGGACATAGGCCTCCCCCAAGCGTTTCCACAACGACCGATCCTGTGCGTCTCGTATCCACCGCATTTCCGCGACTCTGACCAGGTCGTCGGTCCACCTTGTGGGAGGCCTTCCAACGCTGCGTTTTCCGGTGCGCGGTCGCTACTCTAGAACCTTTCAGCCCCATCGACCATCCGTTCTACGAGCAATGTGCCCTGCCCACTGCCACTTTAGTTTGGCGATTCTTCGGGCTATGTCGGTGACCTTTGTTCTCCTGCGGATATCTTCATTCTTTATGCGATCACGCAAGGAAACTCCGAGCATAGGCCTTTCCATTGCCCTTTGGGTGACTGTAAGCCTTCTGATGAGGCCCATTGTAAGCGACCATGTTTCAGTCGGATTCGACCATTGACCTCTTTCTCAAAGTTAGACCTACCCAACTGGATTGTCTGTCCCAGTTAAACGTAATCGTCTACAACTTCAAGTGCAGAGTCTCCGATCTTGATCGGAGTGGGTGCTACATGATTATTTACCATAACTTTAGTTTTGTCCATGTTCATTTTAGGACCCACTCTTTCGGAAGCTCTACTAAGGTCATCGAGCATTGTATTGAGCTCCTCCGTAGTCTCAGCCATGACTAATATATCGTCGGCAAACCGAAGGTGAGTGATGTACCACCATTGACATTAATGCCTAGTCCACTCCAGTCCAGAACCTTAAAGATATCCTCCATTGCAGCCGTAAACAGTTTCGGAGGAATTACGTCTCCCTGCCTCACACCCCGCTGCAAAAGGATAGGTTTTGAGGTCCGGTCCTGAAGTCGGACTGACATTGTGGCGTTCTCGTACAAACACTTCAGCACTTCGATGTGCTGATAGTCAATCTGGCACCGTTGGAGAGATTGCAGTACAGCCCTAGTCTCGATCGAATCAAAAGCTTTCTCGTAGTTCACGAACGCTAAGTATAGAGATTGCCAATATTTTGTTATTTGTAATTTAGTACAAAATATTGGCAAGTACCCAATTATTTACATTACTTACATGTTATGTACATTATAGATAAAACTTGTTAACATACCGGTCTTGGAACGTTGTAATTTGTCTCTGGTGGAAGATGCAAAACGAGATGATCGCACAGTGCTTCCATATCTCTCTTCCTGCTAATATTCTGCAAGGAGTGTACTCTGCAGGTCGTGTGTCGAGGCATGTCGCACTTTACATTCTCCTGTTCAGCCATGTCGTGCATATAGCGCGCTGAGTGAAAAGAGCTCGTTCGTCGTACATCAAAATTCTTCGAGGGACGCCGCGATACTGCTCGCCGGAATGAATCGGTTCGTCGAACGTTGCACTCGCTGCCTTCGTCGCTGTCGTGGTATGTTTCGCAGTTTGACTCTGGAAATGGCAACAATATGTACAATACGGCCGACGTATTAGCTCGATCGAATGCGAAGTCGTGTATGGTGCAGCCACATAAGGGCTGGTGATACAAAATGCCATCTGACAGCTTTGAATTCAGTGGAAACGCGCACACACACACACACACATTTGGTTAACACCAACCTACGAAGCCTAGAGCGCAGCCAATCTTTCAGTATTTTACAGGATGTATTTTGGAGTGTGCGCAGGAATTACATGACTTGATTCCGCCATCACCTTTCTACTATCAAACAACCCGACGTACGGCGAGTATCCACCCTTACGTTCTTAACGCCTCTACGGTCCGGACTAAGCGTTTCGCTTCGTGGTTTATACCGCGTACATTGAAAGATTGGAGCAATTTGCTTGCAGCGGTTTTTCCGTCCGATTATATTTTGGGTAATTTCAAGGCTAGGCAAGTGAATAGGCTCTCAATAAACTAGTGCGATTCACCATCAACGATTGTATCACTGCTTACCATCAGGTGGGATCGCAGTCAAGCACTAGTTTATATCGTTAAAAATAAAAAGATAGATCTTTAAAAATCCGAATAGTGGGTCCAGTATTGAGTAGGTGTTACTCACCTTCAGTGTTATAAGCGCAGAGCGGTGGGTCAGCCATGTCGCGCGGCAGGTCGTGGCGGGAGGTGCGCTCGTACGTGCACAGCACGAGGCCGCACGCCGCCAGCGCCACCAGCGCCACGCCGCCGCACAGCGCTAGCGCCAGGGTTGTTATATTCTTCACACTGCTTGCCGTAACTTCCGGAGCTGAACAAGAAAAATTAGCCTCTATTCCTGGATAAAAAGGACTAAAACAGGCAAACTTTTCGTCGCCCAACAGGGTCGAAGCCAACTGGGGCCGTGGGTTCGATTCTGAAAGGAAAACCCGGGGTCCTGGAACGCAAGGCAAAGAAGGAACATAGGAGTGGATTTAAGTCAGTCAAAGCCTGACACGCCTTCTCGCTCCGCCTTAGAGAGAGAGAAGTCATTGGATGATTTCCCACCTAAAAAAAAACATTCTTCTGCCAACGGAAGTTTACGGCGTTTTGAATTAACGTGACTGCAGTCGCGCCTTTACGTTTCGTGCGTTATATTAATGTTCTAATGCTTGATAGATGCTTCGGGTCTGGCTTTTTGTGTGGCATTCGAAGTCAGAAGAAATTCCATAAAACAATTTTTCGCAAAGCAATCACCACCGACATAGAAGTGGTACATTTGTTAAGAGCCGTCTACGGGTTCGACTTAAATAGCTACTCACCAATTTCTTCACTCATTATGCTGTCCTTATCAATTTCTACAACTTGGCTTTCTCCTTTATCGTTGAAAGCAATAATAGCAAATTTGTAATTTTCGTATTTCGGCTCTGCTAACATGAAGGTCGGTTCTAAGTTTATTGATATTAGTTGTACTTTAGAATTTTCTGCTTGTACGATGAATTTGAATTTCTGAAACAAAAACATTTTTATTCACTAGCTATTCACAGCTTCGCCCGCGTACATAAAATATAGCCTATGTCACTCGGCAATAAAGCAGGTTTCTACCGGTGAAAAAATTTTTGCAATAACTTTATCTCTTTATAATATTAGTGTAGATGAAAAATTCGATCAGTTATAAACACGAAAGTCTAAAATGATTCGTCAAGAGTACGCAAGTACCTAATATTTTTCTTTTACGTTTCTTTGAATGAAGAAAAGTATTAGGTTAAGATTTTTCAGGAAAATATTTTCCTGGATAAGCGGAAAAAAATACAATAGTAAATATCTCAGACTCGGACACAACAAAATAAGACAACTACCTACTCGTGAGCTATGGGGATGACATACATTTTCACTGTTTTTCATACAACCGTTCTTACGCGTTTATGACGTTATTACACGTTTTTTCATTAGATATTTTGGAAACACAGTATCTTGTGAATATTATCTAGGCTTCTATTGAAGTCTATTTATAAACTTGTGTATAATTAATCCAGGAAAGACCTCTGAAAATCTGCTATTTTGCATGAAAAACTTCATAATTTACTTCTGGCTGATTTCTTGTAGAAGAGGTAGATTTCACTACTCGTGCGCTTTAATAATTAGTTTAACTTTCGCTGTCAACAAAAGCAGCATTTGATGTCTCACCTGAGGTAGGCCTCCGTCATGTCCCTTCTCACAAGTAACAATAATATCTTGCAAAGCGGTCTTCTTAGCTTCGCAGTTTGTAGGTGGCCGAGGGATGGTTTCGTCGGTCACTAGGAAGGTACACGGAGTGTGAGGCAATCCTTTAGATGGTATGTCGTTTTGTCCCCAGCAAAATATTGTGCCTGGAAAAATGAGTAGCGATATTTTATGTTGTTTGAAGAAATCGTGGCTAAATAACAATCCAGTATAACTGGCCCGTAGGTCTAGTGGTTAGTAGCCCTGATTGCTATGCCGGTCATGGCTTCGATTCCCACCCACGACAAACGTTTATGTGATGAGCACGATCATTTCTTCTGTGGTGTAATTTATTTAAAATATGTAAGTATGTTTATCTGTTATCTAGTAATTATAGCACAAGCTCTGCTTAGTTTGGGACTAGATGGCGTTGTGTGAAAGTTGTGGAATATTATATCATTCGAATGTAATATCTATCACGTTGGTTTACGATAATTCAAAAGCGTTATTCATGGCATTATCTATCAGTTGTAGAGGTTACTACTTGTTTAACATAAATGAGGATGTCAGTAGAAAGTTTGTAATGCTCAGTTAAATGTCTTACTGATGGTGGTGCGTGTATTGGCATACAGTTCGCTTCAAAATGGTCGAGATGAGTGTTACCGATATACTTTCGCATCATGTCCGCGAACGGACGCTGTCAGTTGAGACTGGTCATCTCTTAACTGCCAGTGGCTTATTTTAATTTCCATATTTCTGACTGACTAAAAATCAAATAATGTTTTTTTCGAAATAAATGCATTGATTTTGGGGACACAATTTGACTTCCAAAACAAAGTTTGGCTTAATTTTCCGAAATAATATTATTGAAAAATCGATTTTGAAAAAACAAAACGTAATACCTAGCTATTTGATTCTATATAAAATCACCCTTTGTTCCTTAAATAAGTCGACATGGGTAAAGACACAAAAAACAACCGGCCAAGTGCGTGTCGGACTCGCGCACTATGCAACATTTTTTTTTACAGAATTTATTTTTTTATGTCTTTAGTGTTTGTTGTTATAGTGGCAACAGAAAAACATAATCTGTGAAAATTCCAACTGTCTAGCTATCACGGTTCACGAGATACAGCCTGGTGACAGACAGACCGACAGTGGAGTCATAGTAATAGGGTCCCGCTTTTGCCCTTTGGGTACGGAACCCTACAATACGTCATAAACTGAACTTACTAAACGCAGTTCCATTAGGTCGTTCATACAGCAAGATGTTTTCTTCGGTCTCAATCGTCTCGTGCGGTTGGTTCTTCAGCGTGGTCACGTTAACCTCATCGTTGACTAGCACCCAGCGGTACGACGACGGCGCTGGGTTAGCTTTCACGCTGCATGTCAAGTTTATCGCTTCATTCTCACCAACGCCGTATTCGTCTATGGCTTCGTCTTCGCAGTATGCGGGATCTGCAATTCGTACATGAAAAAAAAAATGCCATACCGGCTAAGAACGTGTCGAAGAGAAAGGCCTATAAACTTTCCTGTCCACAAGTTCTCCCTTCTAAACCGGTCACTCAATGTTTTAGGATCACGACTTTCTCATTATTTTGTGAATAGTAAATCCCCATGTGTTATTTTTTCGAGGTGTGTAATCATCAAATGCTTTCTCCCACTCTAGAGTAAAGCGAGAGGTCGTGTCAGATTTTTATTGACTTAACCCCACCTGGTTTTTGTTCCATGGCCTTGGTAACTTAAGGGCTGCGGGAGCCCTAGCGGACATCGGCCCTACTGGGCCTTTTTGGCTATGCTGACATCTCTTTGAGGCGCGCGTGGTATACAACGCGCCACCGTCGTCGACCCGGACTTGGTCCTTAACGGACAGTCAGACGGCGATCTACCCATTACTCATTGTCCGCAAGCCAGCGACTACCGTGGAATCGTCCTGCGACTTTCGACGCCAGGATTTGCATTACTTTGTGATGCAACTGGATGCGATTACGGACACTTGACTAAATTAGTAAAGACTCGAAAAATACTAGTATGCTAATTGTTAGATATAAGGCCAGTGAAGATAAATTAAAATGAAAAGAACGTCAGATTTTAAAATATCTATAAAATAAAATAACTGTTGCCTCTTACAAGTGACATCGACGTTGATGGGTTCGCTGTACGTGGACCCCTCGTTATTGTTGGCAACACATGCGTATTCACCCCCATCTTCTTCTGTTATGTTCTTCAATTCCAAAAACTGCTGAATTGTGTCTTTACCGTCTTTTTCAGTATTCCCTACCATGTCTTCCTAGAAATTAAACGAAAATTACGAAATTGTTTTAACTAATTTAAATCTGCTAAATGTACACTAAAACTCTGCTAAAGATAATGTAATGGTAAATTACCTTGTGAAAGAAGAGTAGTTCATAAACAGCTGGATTGGCTTGGTAGCTGCAAGCCAGTGACAAATTGGAACCTTTAACCACGGCTACTGTATTATTTTCTACTTTCTCATCAGAAACCACGATCTCCAGTATGGGTGGATCTGCAATTATGACATAATTAGTACTCACTACGTTTTTTTAGGGTTCCCTACCTCAAAAGGAAAAAACGAAACCCTTATAGGATCACTTTGTTGTCCGTCCGTCTGTCTGTCTATCTGTCACGACTCTTTATCTCGGGAACGCATGAAGTTATCGAGTTGAAATTAAAACCATATACTCAAGTCTATGGACTCTTGAAGTTGTAAAAAAAAATTAAACTTGTAAGTTAACGGCAAAAAAATACACTTCGGTTTATGTGGCAAAAAACGTACATTTCGACACTCGAGGAAAAAATATACATAGGATACTTCCCGTTGACCCAGAATCCTGAAATTTGGCATAAAGCAAGGTCTTATAGCACAAGTATAGGAATAAATCTAAAAACTGTAAATTTGTTGTTACTGAACAATTTTTTTTTTTTGGGATTCGGAAAAATCTTCCGGGACTCCATTTCGGAATTGATTTTTTTTACTTAAGTAAGTTTGTACGGAACCCTCAGGGCGCGAGTCCGACTCGCACTTACCCAGTTTTTTTTCTAAAAGTTGCCTGAAAGTAGATGTGAGCTTGAGACCTTAACTCTTTAAATATTATCTATATAAAAAGTAAAAATGTTAACATGATATTCATCTTTATTCGCTATTATAACATTAACACGTTTGCTGTCGTTACAAAAAGCGGTCTAACTAGTTGATGCTTCTATTTCATACTCTGTCACGAATACAGCTTTCGCAGAAACTTTCTAGTGTTGTTTTCCTCTTAAGTCATTACGTACAGAGCACGGTGAGGGGTAGCGGCTGTGCGCACACGAACTGCTCGGAGTCGCGGCGGTGCGCCGGCGCACAGCACGTGATCGTCGACTCATCGTACTTCCGGTCTATCGTTAGCTGAATCTCGCTTGCCACTAGCCGCTGGGATGGCTCCATCTGTATGGGTTACAATATTATTAACGCCAATTATCACGATTAACGTCACCGGTATGAAATGGCTTTGTTACCGACACATTTGTTGGGCGAGGACTGACGCAATTAAATGGTCTCCGTAGTTCCTGCTCAATAATGTACCGAGGATAAGTCTTCTTATAGCACAGTTTGCAACTAGAGTATGATGTACCTACATTGTTGATCGAAGGATGAATCATTCGCTTTTTCAGAGAATATGACTCTGAAGGAGCCGGTAATAGGTACCTAAGCAATGTCTATTTTGCATATGACCGTATAAAGGCTACAAGCCACGACAAGTATTTTTTTTTGTTAAAAAAATTGTAGCCCCAAAGAAGAAGAATTAATCATGTATCGCGGGTGCGTTCAGAACTTCAGATACATTTGAAGTCACATACACAGACCCGGAACTGCTATCTGTACGCCATACAAATATTTTTCCATGTGAGAATCGAATCAGCGACTCGCAGCGCAGTAGCCGACCATTCAATCACTGCGCAACCGAGACGTCAAATTGCCTTTGATTAAATTACCGTACAGATTCTAAAACACATTACAATAATACTTTATCGATCATGTAGATAACAAGCTAGCTAGGGTGTCTCCTTTCTTGAAAATCAGGAAAAGTCAGGGAAGTTCAAAGCGGTGAAATTGAAGGGCAACGTGGGCTCAAGGAAAAATTGGGATTAATAATAAATACACTGATTTGATTTTACACTGTTTGCGTCCCTGTTTTAAAATGAGGGATTTAAATTAATTAATGGTTTAATCTGATCCTTAATCCAGAGTATTGGAAGCGTTTTTTCTGGGTTTGGAGTGACATTACCTACATCATGAAACTGTTTTTTTTTCATAATTAGATTAGATACTTCTTATTAGTGTTCTAGTAAAACAACAAGAAACATTTCCATCATGATCGACCAAGTTTATATTACCATTCATCCGTTCACCTTTTGATTCACAGAATCCGTGCTAGTAATCTGTTATTTGGCATGGTCAAAGGTAGGTATCAATCATCAAAATCCAAGTATGGTGCTTGTAAAAAATTGCAGTTTCCGGGTCAGGTATAGCTACATGATGATTATGCGTAGCCTGACACGCATTTCGATGTGATGAATTTACAAAGTGAATTTGAAATGTAAGCCTTTTTTTAAATTAGCAGTGGACACCCTTATAATCTAAGCAACTGCTTCATAACTTAGGGACAATAACCGATCAATATAATATTCACATCCATACTACGACAGATACCTAAATAAACGGTACAAGTGCTGTCACTCACACTAATTTTCTGCTCCAAGTTGAGCAGCTGATTGTCGGCGAGCCGCCACACGATGGCCGGGAGGGGGCGCGCGCCGAGCACGCGGCACTGCAGCGTCAGGGCTTCGCCCGCGCGCACTCGACCCACCGCGCTGTCAGACTCCGGACCCTCGCTCCGAAGGGACACCAAGTCGGGCGGCACTTTGATTCATAATGTGTTGTTTGAATTATCGAGATGAAACAGGGGCATTAACTGAGTAGGGGGATTAGGTTGGTATAGGGCAGGTAACGGTAACAGACTAACAGTAAATAGTTGAAGCTACCGTTTCTGATATAATTGACCTGCTTTAAGATGCAATAGTGATTCCTTTGCTTTGAAAATGAAGAAGTAAATTGATAAAACTATGGTGAAAATTTGGATAGTTTTTCCGAGGATAATTATAGTAAATTGGTAGAAAAGCTACTTCCGCTTAGTTCGGGCTTATTGATCTTAGCTGGGAAGGTAAACAGGTAAATAAATTATCACATACTTACAATACATGTCTACGGTGATGTCTATGGACAGCGGTGAGATTTTATCGTTATTTTTCGCGAAACAGGTGAAGACCCGGCCGTGGTCCTCGCGCTGCAGGGGGCCGTAGATGAGGTCACTGCGTACGCGGTGTTCTGACAGCGGAGTCAGTGTGTTTTTCAAAAGACGTTGCTCTGACCACCATTGCAGTTCAGCCAGCGGTTTACCTAGTACATTGAGGAATAGTAAGGGTACTGAAGTGTATGGAAACGTTGTACCTATATAATTATACATAGATGCTGCTACGAGTGCTCTTGACTTATTTTGGATTTCTGATGATCGCAGTTATTAGGTAATGCTAAAACGCTTTATAGCATTACGCGATTGTAATCAAATATGGCTTAAAGAAATGTAAATAATGTTCAAGTCGAGAAGTTAGCTTACCTATTACCTTTGCTTTTCTACCAATTTTGATATTGTTGTTGTTTTCACAATTAGTATTCTGGTTTTGTATAGTCAATGATTCTCTATTATAAAATTCAAATTTAAAACCAATCTTTAATATACATCCTTAGGTATCACCAGCGTCATCTACTAGTTATCCCCTCTAAAATGACCTTATTGCGTTATCCAATTGATACTGCTGTACCTATGTGTTATTGACAGACGAACAATTTTCCTCATATGCGACACCATATCTCGTTAACGAGTGCTTCATTAAGAGCGGTGTCTTGATTACATAAACGCTGAATTGACTGATGTTATCTACAACACATTGAGAGCTCAGACGGAGATCAGCAAATTATTCCACGTTCATTCATGAATCATGCACATAGTTCCATTGACTGTGGTCAACCCATCCGGTATCGAATACAGTAGAACCTCTCGATCTCTTTTATCTGGGCAGTAAAAAATCTGAACCGAGTAATTCGTCTATAAGCGGTTTTAGGCGTAGATATCTACTTAATATCATACACCGATTTGGAGTTAAGATATTTAAAATGAAAAGATGCGCAAGCGCATTTTTAGGTGTTTCGTATTCTGTCTAGAATATTATTTTTATTTTTATGTTCTGACAATGTACAAATAGTTTTACAGGGATACATTAAATTACCTAGTGAAACTCCACAGTGATGGGTACTTCGATTGATGTCTAATAAATGATAACAAAACACGTTATTGTATATCTATACCTATCGTATTGTGGAGGTCCGCTAGTTAGTTTTATTAACCCTATAGATGTAATTACCTCCATAAGCCACGCATGCGAGATGCACGGTGTCCCCCACGTAGTAAGGTCCCACGTTCTGGCTCGTGTTGGACCCAGCGCTAGCCTTCGCCACTTGAGTGCCGTTCTCATGCACCACCCAAAGATGACGCGGCGGTTCTACATACAATACAAACTTTGGTTTTAACTGTATCAAAAACATTGTTGTAACGAAAGAAGTGTTATAATCAATAGAATTATATCTAAAAGTAAACCTCGTTTAGAAAGTGGTTCTAGTTTAGGCTTTACAAGTTAAAAAAAATCTATGTATTTAACAGCTTTTTTGTGTCAAACCATATGATAAACTACTGATTACAAATCTGCCTGTACCTGTACCTAGGTACATAAAATTAAGTCTCTCTAGCCTTTTCACAATTATGTTGGGGGATCGACTTCTAGACAAGACGAAGCAGCTGTTTACCGGTATTTTACATGGAGTACGATAACGATCGTGTTACATAAACTGTGTAACATGATCTCCAGAAGTTTGATTTTCGGGAATTGCCCTTATTGCTGACTCTCGATTGTCAAGATCTACAAATAAACTAGGTACATAATATGCGATAATAAAAAGTTATTCAACAATTGTATAGGTACGAGTCTAGTCCTAAAATAGTATAATGTCACTAACCTAGCTAATTATTATGCTATTAATGCTGTAATGTTTACGTAGCACAATTGTTTAATAAATGGAGCGAACAGTTCCGGCGCTGTCAGCTTCCTCATTAGCCGCGCGGACCAATTAACTGCGCCGCGGCTATTCTGCGGGATAGGTAAATTTCAGTTCGACTTGTTATGCCTTTGTTCCGTTCATGTAAAACGAAAAAACAAGTATTGTTCTCGCATCTAAAATAACTGGAATATCTGTCAAAATTAATCTATTGGCAAGCCTTTTATAATATTACAGCGGTAGTATCTCTCATAAATTTGCTTCTAAAGAAGTTAAATTGCAGAAAAAACTGCAGTGGCATATCGTTTTCGTCAGATTATAATGCGCTATGACTCATCTGACATGAGTTATGTCATATAACTCACTCACATTGATCCTACAGTCAGCTAAGTGCATGAGCAATTTGCAGTCACATGCCACGGAGATCAGCGCATAAAGACGTTAACAGTTCAAACCGTGTGTTGCGTTAATTTCTGAAATTGCTGCAGGTCTTACAAATCATATGTCCTTCACCTTCTGTTGTTACATTGTACCATTCCAATCAAAGGAATTAGGTGTTCGAAACTAGAGGACAGCGTATCCGCCTATGTTTAACGTCGAATATGCGTTATACAGTTATGTAGGTAGCTGCTAGTTCTGGACTGAGGATTGCTCAGAGAAAAGGGCTTCAGGGAAGTAAGCAGCTTTACGCTTAAAACATAGAAACTCCGAATGTAGCATTTAGGGCAGGCAGGACTCCGGAGTCGCGGTCGCTCAGATTGGACACTCCGTCCACCCACCGAGTGACCCCATAACAGACTCATCGTCTTTCTTAAGGGCACTCAATGATCACGTGCTGCCGTGCAAACCGAGGCTCAGGGGAGCCCCTTTTCAGTCTCTCTACGGATGTGTCCAAAAGGCTTCGTATGGAGGGGGTTCCGGGGTGGTCTTCTAAAAAGTCACGTGACCAATTCCAGGTGCTGGTGGTGATCGCCGGAATAGTTTTAGTGACGTAAAATTCCCACACTCCCTTGTCACTCCCAAAAGCCTAGGAGCCTTTTGAAGGTTTCTCCCCGATGTATATGTAGTAGATGTAGGTATACTAGTCTGGTGCTTTTTTTACCGATTTTCCATTTGAGATTGGCTAACTTCGACTCAACTGACATAAATGAGAAAAAAAAAACTGATAGACTTTTGAATACTAGCAGTGTCAACTGTATTTGGCCTACTTGGTGACCGCTTGATGACCTATGATGTTTTTTGCTTAAGGAACTCGCCCTCAACGATTCAGGATTGTTTCGTTTTTTACCAGGTAACTTTGCTAAAAGTAAATAAGCAAGAAGGTAGGACTTACCGATAACTGCAAGCTGAATATAAGTTTTATGCGCCGGGCTGGCAGCGAAGTCAGCGAGGCAGGTGTAGGTGCCAGCGTCCGAGGGTCGCACGGTCACTATTTGTAGCTTGTCCTCTCCCTCAGTGTCACCCGTCACCAGTCGGTAGCGGCCTCCGCCCGACGTTGTGGTGCTCGCGTCGCCATTGCGGAGGTCACGACTGCTGGTGCAAACCACGTGAATGGTCATATGTTCCTTATTGGAATCCAGATAAAGAAACTCACTCATATACGATTGAGTAGAAGGGCAAACCTATTGGTAACTCTTCATTATTCCTGCTTCAGGCTAAATCATATGAGACACGGCACGCTGCTAAGAAATATCTACCTATTGATCATCAACGGTCCCTTGGCAACATAAGTGGTAAAGGGACGAAAGAAGAGAAGAGGTATGACTAAGTAAGTATGCGATGCTGGAGCAGCATTTACATAATGCCGTTCCAGCCCTTAGTCGAAGAGCAGATAGAAAGGATATGATAATGTTCACAATTGTGCAATTTTAGAACTGGAATTACTTTAAGTTTTATAATTTCAGATATTTCCAGTGTATCAGAATTTTATAAAAATAAATCTAAAGTACCTGAAGACCAGGAATAGTGAGTTTGGAAATTGTCTAATAACTTCACGCTCAGGATGGAGCGAGAGGAGTGTCAGATTTATAATGACTAAAACCCGCCCGTGTTCTTTCAGTTACCCCACGGTAACTCTTTCGAACATTCTCGCAGGAAGGCCTTTGCTCTATGGTATGATACATTACGTAAAAAAAAAATGCCGGTAATTACCTGTAGAATGCGGTGGAAGAACCATTTTTGTACCAAGCTAGTATATTGAGCTTGTCGTCATCTTTCTCCGCGGTGACGTTGCACGGCAGCTCCACGCTCTGGCCCACTACGCCGTCCACTAATCACCAACCAAAAAAGATGATGAATATGGCCAAAAATCAGAAAGCTATGTATTTACAGACAGCAGCTTGAATCGCTATTTTTAGAGTTTCGCTGATCTAAAAGAACGGTAACGGAATCATTTAGTCCGTCTGTCCGTGAAGACTATTTTTTCAGGAAGGTCGTATGTATACCTATATCATTTGAAATTAATATTAAATACCTGCAATAGTTGCAAAGTTAACAGTCCTTTGAAAATGTAAGAACAGGCTTCTATCTGTCATGCCATTTCTTTCAATTATAAAGTCAGAACGGAGCTTTACATCCGAATTTGAGTTCCGAGTGCCTCTATCCGAATTTGAGTTTCGAGTTCTATCTATCCGAATTCGGACGGCCGGAGTGCAGATCTAGTGACGGCGCAACCCCTCCTATAATAAGTAGTACCACGTCTATTCCTGAGTTCTGACCGACATTTCTCAGATTCGGGTCGGATGTAGTGCGTAAACGCACTTAAGTTTGTCCTTGTATTAGAGCAATGTTTGATCCTTTCGTAGTTTATGAACTTCAGTAATGGTTGGTATTTTGGTGTAGGTACTTAGGTAGCTATACAATTATTTAACTATTTGATTACAGGTTAAAATGTTTTGATCTGAAGTTAGTAGATGCCTAACTTCAGAGACTTCTGGTATTACTCCAACTAATATATACATATTTCTATATATCTCTTCTGTACCTACGTGTGTTTGTCACCTAACTCCTCCTAAACAGCTTGACCAATTTAGATGAAATTTTGTGTCGGGATGGTTTGAAAATATAATGGACCGAATCCATAGGTTAAATTTTTTTTTTCTGACGACAGACCTGGTTTCGGACAGGACAGTGTCTGTCGGGACCGCTATCACTAGTAAATAATTATATATATAATTATCTAATTAAACGAATAAGTAGATATAATTATTATCTTTGTTAATAACCCTCATCCAATAATGATTTATTAGATGTTATGTTGCATTAGATAGTTTCTAATGTACTAATGCAAGTTGGCAGTAAGTACCTAATTAAGAAAAGATATTACTAAGTTTGACTCGATTTTGGGGGGAAACAAAATAAATATTTAAAAGAAATCGGGCAAAAGATTTCGGAACTCGATTTCTGTACTGATGAACTAACATGCGTGCAAGTATACGGTACGGAACCCTCGGTGCACGAGTCAGACTCGCAGATGCCCGGTTTTTTTTCTCTTGATAAATTGGCAATAGTATCTAGTATCTACTAGGCATAACATAAACTGATTAGGACAGTTTTGAGATATGTTGGTAAGTAGATATATATAATAATAGCTTCTGCCCGCGGCTTCACACGCGTGAAAATAGGTTTCTCTAGACAAACTTTGAACCCTCGTTTCCTCCACTTAGGGGGTGAATTTTGGAAAATCCTCTCTTAGTGCTCGCCTACGTTATGAGAAGAAGCCTTAAGCAAAATTTCACGCTTCTAGTACCAGTAGTTTTGGCTGTGCGTTGATATGTCAGTCAGTCAGTTTCTCCTTTTATATATAAGGTAGGCATGGATTAGATCGCTCTATCAGCGATCACTTTTTATTTTTTTTATAAAATTTGCGTTTTATAATTAGGTATGCTAGGAAAATGATAAACAGTTGAACAATTAAGCTGTTTAGTTTGTTTTGCAGAAAAAAGAGAACCGACACATCAAAAAGGTGGTAGATAGGTAAGTAGGTACCTAATTAACTTTCATATTTCAATATTTTAGGAAAACCAAACAATCCTGAACATGACATGATTATCTTATTTATGGCGTGATAAACAGAGGCTTTTACACTGCAGTTTATTTCAAAGTAAAAAGTAGTGTAGAAAAACAATTTTATAACAGAAAACTTTGAAGTTGCGCGCCCTAAATATCACTGTATAATTTTTAAATGATCTACCTATAATCTATTTTATAAAATAAAATTATTTGGGAAGACTGTGCTTACCTTTTTCATAGATCACTTGCGCACATAAACCATTCAATAATGAAACAATCACCGTTAGATGTATAAAACAATTCATTTTTACACAAATTTTATAATTATTTTACTACACATTACAAAATTTGTAGTCCGAAATTTCACCTCGTCGAAGAGGGCACGTCCCGATTGGGCGCAACGGACACGCGTTTCAATTGGCGCGCTCGGCCGCAATAACGATATCGCCGGTCCAGGGACCGCGGGACTCCGCTACCGGCCGGCGTGCGCGCTCCCGAATGCTTCCGGAGCGCCCGCCGTCCCCGCGTGTGACGTCACGCCCGCCCTGCCTGCCGAACCATCATTTACCTTACACTTTTTAATTGGGGAGGTCAAAACAATTGGGTCACTTCATCTGGATTTATTTACCGTACAAACTGAAAAACATTTTATTTTGGTAGTTATGCTGTTTCCGGTTTGCGCTGACCCTATATACTCCTTTGTGTGCAGTTGTTGTCGGCCGAATGACCGTGTAAATTACGATTTTGCAGCCGCCGTACAACTGTGGAGACGGTGCGTCAGGACAGGACCAACGAAGTGAATGCGATTTTGTTTGTTAAACACGTTAACGAATTGAGTTCAAATTGAGGCAAATTTCAATAAAAGAGATAAGAAATATTTAAAGGATTTTTTATTTAACAAAACAGCCTATTTAAGATCTCAATGGTATGTTTTAAGTTTGTTAATTAAAATACGAATTGGACTCGAATACACCAAAATTAAGTCTAGAAGGTAAGTAGTTTTGGGTTTAATATTAATTCAGTTGTTTCAGAGATCGAGTGAATAATACTGCCAGCATAACAATCACAGCACTACCAACTGTGCCAACTAGAATTTTCTTTTTTGTGCTGCGTCTTTTGTTTGTCTTCATCTGAAAATTAAAAAACAGTAATGCTTAGTTTTATCAGATTGATTTAGACAATTCTTTGTTCAAAGAAAATTATAAATCATTTGTACCTTTAATTGTGTGTGTATTGAGTGGTCCATTGAGTTCAATATCACAGCCATTTCATTTAAAGTGGAAAGTGCGATATTAGAAGCATATTTGTCTTTGTAAAGCAAACAATCTGACACATTCTTTGTTTTAGTCAGAATTACATTACTGGCCACCATACTTAAATGTATTCTATGGAGTACTTTTGCACACTCTTCAAAAACTTCAAGTATTTCCATTAGTCCAAGATTTGACCTGGAAGGTGATTTAAGAAATAATAAGAAAAAAAAAACCAATGTTTATTGTTTTTTTTTTTTTAATTTATAATGGAATTGTGTTTTTTAATTATATCTTCATATTTTGGACAAATGCATTGAGTGGATTTGAGTAAAAAATTATACATTTCTGCTTGCATCTTCTTCATCAATGTTTAAAACATGAATAATTGCTTGTTACCATTAATGAAAAGGCATGTTGCGTCAACTCCCAATTAAATTGAGACAGGGGCAAGCAAATTATGATGATGGTGAATTGCTTGTTTCAGCCCGTTTCAGCATTAATTAAATTAATATTGAAGAGCTCGACAAAATGCTATAAATGTATCTATTATTTAACTGTGTGATCAGAGACTAAAAAATATTAAATAGGCACCATTGGTATCTACCCAAACAATAAGTGATGAAATATATTATAGAGAACCTTCTAAATGTTACTGAAACTATTTCTACTTACGTGCATACAGCATTCCTATCATATGCGGGAATCAATTTTGCATGTTCGATGATTTGTTTTCTTATTTCAGGCTCAACAATACCCAACGTTGTGAGATCCTCGTCGGATAACTCTGACAATCCAAACTGGTCAATATTTTGTTTTCTGTGTGTAGCGAATAAAAGTAAAAATAAAGTAAGTAATGATGAAGTACCTACATGAAAATACTAAGTTTGATTTGGAAAGATAGCTTACTTGAATATATCGATATATTTTTGAGCGCCTAGGCCACATAATATCGAGCTTACGGTTTCTTCATACTTTGCGGAATCTATCCTATTAGTTTCCAGTGCCGTTTCTGTTTGAGACATTTTTTATTTGTAATGAGTTAGTTGTTTATTTTTACGACGGTGCCGGAGGGATAAAAATTCAATGTTTGAATCGTCAATTTCAGTACTCTGTGATTGTCAATGCCAAAAATTTGACATTGACGTTAGACAGCAATAATTGACGTTCCATTTCACGTTCAGTAGAATTTGTTATTTGTGCTCTGGCAACAGTTATTGTTAAGGTCTTTGTCTTAGAGGTCAGTGGCATTAAAGTCTGAAGAAGCCCTTGAAATAAAAATTGGAGGTTCTATTTCGTCCAACTGTGCGGCAAGGCCCAAAATGAGTTTTTAATTTTTAACAAATAAAGCCTTGCTAAGAGCTGTTATGCTTCCTGGTCGGCCACGAGAAAAAGGTATTCAGGTGACGGGACTAAATGGATAGGATTCGTCTAGAGAATACGATTGTATTATTTATGCTCGAGACTTCAAACCAAGATCATACCTTCCAGATTTTGAGGGATTAGAAACGATTTCTCGAAAACCCGAAATTTTCGTGTTTTTAGGAACTTAGTAACAGCTCCTGATTGTTCGAATGAGTTACCATGGCCCTCGTAAGCAGCAACTGAAGGAACACTAGGATTTAGTCAGTAAAAGTCTGACACTTCCTCTCGCTCCACACATGGCGGGAAAAGTTTTTTTTTTGTTATGATAAGTTCGCGTTTGGCCACTATCTCAACTGATGGACGCATTGTGTCGAAGTAACTTATTCACACTTCTAGACCCCTAGGTTGTAGCTATCAGGAAAAACACACAAGGCAGTGAAATTCATCCCTTAGCTGTACCTACATAATATCTGATTTTTTACTAAAAAAAGGTACCTAAATAAAGAAAAAACTATTGTTTTATACGGAAAATTGAAACCATCATTAACCAATGATAATTATACTAATTCCAAAAGAGATTTTGATTAGGTCAATGCTCACATATTTCGTTTTCCCTTTCTCATTATTCGGAGAAGCACAATTAATGTTCTGAATATTAAAATTATTAGGTACCTCCGATGAAAAGGGAGCATCCTCTGACCAGACGGTTATTGTGTCTGGTCTGGTCAATAACCTGATGGTTATCGTTGGGCATTTGTAGGTACATCATCGCGCGGAGAACTTTGATTGGGTACGTGTGACGTCAAATGTTTATTATAGTTCGTGTGTGGCGGTATAGATGCCACTACTAGTTTACCAATAACTTTGCGTATTCCTTCGGGTACCTAGTTAGTTAATATCTAGGTGTGATATTAAACATTGTTTTATTACTATGGCGAAACGTATTTATGCAGACGGTATTCCGTTTTTTTTAGATGAGAAAATCATCTTATGACAAATCCCGCTCTTGGGCAAAGCGGGGATAGTGTCAGACTTTTACTGACTAAAAACCCACTAATGTTAATTCTTTGCCTTCGTCCCAGGGCCCCGGGTTTCGTTTTCACACTACCCATGGCCCCAGTAGGCTTCGACCCTGCTGGGCCTTGGGCTCGGTCCGGAACCGGATCGAGTCCGGACGATCGGACGGCGAGCCACTCATTGCTCGCCGTCCGCAAGCCCGAGCCTACGGTGGCCGGAAATCGGGATCGGAATCCCGGCGGCGGTGATGCGTGAGGACCGTTTTATCACGCGATCGGCCGCCTCCTTTGCTAGCATTACTGCTTCGCAGAAGGAGGCGACCGCCTGCCACTCCTCCTCGCTCCGGGCCATGGCCTGTACCAAGGCCCAGCGCGAGAGATCGCCGCCGCCGATGCGTTGCTCTGGCCAAGCGGGGCACACCTCCACTGTGGCCAAAATAAATACACATATTTATTTGTAAAATTCAGGAGTCAGGACCGAAACGAACTCATGGAATCTTCGTCACCGAACTTTAACATTGCGTAACACAGATCCACTGTACAAACGTCTCGCATCACATGTACATTTGATCGAATAGCAGGCCTAGCCAAGTTACGACCGTTTCGTTTCGAATCTCTTTCTACAGTCGGTAACGCTTCCGATTCCTTTGTTCTGCCCACGTGACTTAACGTTGAGATGATGTCATTCCCATACATTTGAAGTTTTCTACTAGCGTTAACGATTGGAGATTATCAACTTGGCTAAGCTCTCTGTTGTAACTAAAACAGTACTTTTTGATACAAGTGCAGAAAGTTCGTCATTGCAATCGAGGCTAAATTCGCACGAGCGTATGTTATGGAGCCGTGGGCTGCAGTGACAAATTTGCACGTGTATAAACGAAATTTTTCAATACACTTACGAAATGAATAAACGGGGGTTGACCGATGATTGGTGGGGGTCGACTCACGCCGAGCCATAAAAAATAAATGCAATAACATTGTGGTGGGGGGAGAGCACGCGAACTTTTCTGCACCAGTGTGGATAACAGTCTATTGCGTGCCTAAAAGCGGGGGATAAGAGTGGGTTTTCGAGTTAGTGTATTGAAAAAAGGTTTTTAAGCCTTAAATTGCGCAAGAAAAGATCGAAAACGGTACAAACTCGTCAGAATGTGAGCGGCCTCAAAAAAAAAAAAGTTCGAGTCAAAATTTTATTTATTGATTTTTCTATCTACTCAGATACACACACCAACATTACACCTCAGCTAATACCATTTCATAAAGTCATTTGTACAAACTTTGTTCTACTCGTCTACATTTAGTGCATGACGATTTTTTGTAATAACTTAGGTAAGTAGTAGTAAATTGTTAATGTCAGCGATAGCTCTATGTGTTTAATAAATGCATAGCGGTTTCTAACTCTATCTTAACTGTCTGTCCGTAACTGTTCACACTGATCAAGGGCCTTGTAACATTCCACTAAGATGATCAGCCTTATCAAATTACGTTGCGTATTATTTCAATATTTGGGAAACGGTGAAATTTATTTGTATCTAGGCTGGGCCTCAAGTCTGCTATTACAATGGTGTCAGAATAGTCTATTATTGATTTCGTAATTGTTGATTTTGGCAAGTTTGGTAATCTACTAATATAATGGCGTCATTATGACTTTCCAATGGTCAACCACTGACACTCCATTGAAAGAAGTGGTAATCTTGTACATACTGACAAATGAATATCTGACATAGGCGGTAATCTACTAAATTTTTTACAGTTCCTTTAATTAGTGACCTACCTACCTAATGGTAGGTCACTAATTAAAGGAATTGTCTATTAAAGGGAATGTCATTGTGCAGTCATTGCTTTTAATAAGCTCGATATTGTCATTTTACCACAACTCTATTACGAGACCATTGACAGATTTATGATCGATCATTATGAATTAGCAGATTACGAACTTTTAGCAAAATGACAATGGAATCATGATGGAATGACGAATTTATAAAATTAGCAGACTTGGGCCCCTGGTCCTTGCTTAATGTTGCTTAAGAATGTAGCATTAAAAAGTTAGGACACGATTTTATGTATTAGATATTATTGTTCAAGTTTTAAGATCAGCGTGTAACGTAGTGATTTTGATATCTTCCTCAGCGATGTTTGTCAACATATAAATTATGGCAATAAATAATAAATAATAAAATTGAAAAGTAAGTTTTGTTTAAATTCTAATAACTAAACTAAACTCTAATTGAGCAACTGGCGAGGCTTATAAAATTTTAATCTACTATAATATAATATTATAAATAATTTACAATTTTGGTTTAACCAGGGGATAAGTTATCTACGATTGCTTTGACAGCTTGCCAGGTTTCCCGGGCAGTGGGCACAATTTGGGAGCCAGGAAGCAAGAATCCGTATGGACCGAATGAATCTCTGAGGTCCACGTGATACGAGAATTTGATCCCAGCGCGCGCTTTCGCCCAATCATGGGACATTCCAGAAGCAGGCTGTCGTATTTCAGCGGCCGTCCCAACCTGAAAAAAAACAATTATTTAATAAATTTTCCATAGGTATCTAATTTGAAGTGAAACTCATAAAAAATTAAGGAAGATATACCTTTATTAGATAGGTATCTACAGCCTTCATATAAATACCAAATTGTTTAGTTTTTAGTCTCCGCATCGCTAATAAATTAAATTAGTTACTTCTAATCTTAATTGGAAAAGTCAGACTAACCCAATAAAGTGTCCAACTAGTACGAATGGAACAATAACAAATTTATAAAGTCACAGAGGGATACGTAATTAACCGATCAACTTTCTATGATGAGATTCTTACTTGATACTTGGTGCCATATAAGTCAGCAAGTGCGACGGTGGCCAACTTGCCCATCTCAGTGAGTACGCCGTCGTCTGCGAACGTCTCGCGTGCATGTGAACTGGGAACTAGCCACGCCTGAGAATACGCGTGCAGAGACAGGTACAACTGTGGAGTAACACCAACATAACAATTAAACTTTGTAGGTCCATAACAGAAAATTACACTAATTATTGTTTAATCTAAACGACATTCATCTGTTTGTGCACGCTATAAACTGCTTATTGCTTTATCGTTCGTTCCCATCATTTTGTAAAGTTCGTTGTATTTAGTAGGTTTATGTCGGTAGTACCATTAGCTACCTATAGCCACAAGCTATAGGTAACTGACCTAGCATTCTACAACAAACAACATAATGTCTAAGTTTTGATTACATTGATCAAGGAAGTTCCGTTTCGCATCAAACTGTTTTTTGTGTCGTGGTCTCTTATTATCATCATCTTTGTGACTTAATTCCATGTTACTTAGGGTCGGTGCATCACGTTTTTTTTCCATTCTGTCAGTCACAGAATCCATATCTACTCACATCTTTTTTTGGCGCCCCTCTCTTTTCCGTCCATCTATCAACATGTATGGTCACGTGGTCACTCATGATCTCTCTCTAACTCTAAAAATAATGTGACATGAAGGAAACTTAAATTTTTGAATAATCTCTGCATATTATCGCATTTAACCTGTTGTATGTCAGAACGCAGATGTACGCGGGACACAATGGCTTTTTAATTGTGTCTGTAATTCAGGCATACCTACGAAAGGTTAAATGTCGTTTTTGCTCTAAATAAGTTAAAGCGAGGTTAACAACTGAACGTCAATGCAAAGCTACTTTACAGAATATAAATCTATGTAGGTAGATATATTTAGGTAGATACGAAAAAAGATGGTCCGACATAATTATGAATAGGATTAATTTAGGTAATCTTAATAATTTAAGAGAATCTTGACCCAACAAGCCTTGCTTATGAGGAAAAACTCAGCAAGCGTAAATATTAAAATTAACTGAACTTATTTAAAAGGTGTCAGTCGACACGCAGTTCTGATTACACCTGATAACACATCTAACATTTTTATACTCGGCATTCTTATTAGACCAAGCTAAAGATCATATTTTACAACTTTATATTCTCTTGAATATCAACACTTTTAAGGCGTTAGTTTTGAAAGTGTTGTAGAAAATCTTTTGAAAGTAACGATGTGGGCAAATACCGTATTCTGTCATAATTTCACGCGATCGACGTGCGGTCTACCTTTACGGTTTTGAACGAATGATAAATTGCTATACTTAAAGGCGATGGAAACCATTTCTGATTTCTATTCAGTGACTACATATTGTGACTTTATGACAAGCCTGATATAGTCGTAAATTTTTGTGAATGAGGCAGCTTGAGGTGTTGATATCCCCTATTTTGTTATTAGCTCTTATAAAATATGATGTTATGTATAAAGTCCTAGACCACACTCCCCTACATAACTAAGAAGTAGTGTAAGTACCTCAAAACCTAACCCAACTGTAAAATAAGACAAGACACCAAAAAGTTGTCGTAGGTACCTGCCTAATAATATCTTGTAGATCTCTCAGTACTAATGGTCAAAAGATACCATATTATTAAGTCTTCAGTGCCAGTTTGTAAACTAATAAGATCTAAAGTGAAAACGAATACTACGAACCCATTACACCTAGTAATTATAGGTACTAATTAGTCATTTACATGAACACTGTAAATGGGTAATAAGTACCTATAATGACGTATATCGTGTGTGCATCCGTCACGCGATAAACACATGGAGATAGAAAACAAGATTGGTCACTTGAACCGCAGTTCATATTGGCAGATTACCGAGATTTATACACTCGTACAACGTTTTAAATTTTATGACCATCTTCATTCAACATTTGCAATAAGCGGTGGTGAAATTTGAAATCAAAATAACTGACTATATAGATCTTTAGAAAATAGGTTTCTATATTAAATATATGCATTTTGAAATTGATCAATACATTTATATTTACATAATTATATTAGATAGGTAGCTTATTATATTTGTCAACAGTTATTAAAGGATTTTCTTTTAATTATAGTTTCTAACATTAGGTACTTATGTACAAGCTTTCATTTCGAAATAACAGGAAAATGAGGACCAGTTTATTAAGTATGTAATAATAAGTTTGTTAGATTTGAATAATGTAGATACCTATTTATATTATCTAAATCATGTTGTCCATATTGACGACTGCCAGATAATATGCAGTCATATGTTTTTGTATATTTTTCCAAGAACTTGTTCTAAAATATAGAGTACCTACCTAAATAACTATTCACATCGACATCTATAAAAGACAACAGCAGCTGCTAGCGCAAATTAGATGAAAAATTAATAAATAGAATAAAGTTTTAAAAATTGTGAAATCACAGTATAAAATTGATACCTTGATCTGTTCTCTATGTTCGGATAAGAACTCGGAAACAGCTCTTGTTTCTGGCTCACTGAAGGGGTGTGGACCGGCGTAGTTGTCGGAACAAGGGTCCTGGGACGAGTCCTTCTCGTTCCAGTGGTAGTCCCAGTTGCGGTCCGCATCCACACCAACACATTCCGTTTGGCCCCAGTTCCATGGAAACCTGTGTCAGAAAGATTGTTCTTCGTAAATTCTTAATTACACGTACACGAGGCCTGAAAGCTAATTTTTTATTGACTCAAACTCTGGAGCTTCAAATGCGGAGGAGGATTTCAAGATTCAAGATTTCCTTAAACAGAGAATTTGCCCACTATTTAGTTTAAAGTTGTGGAGTAGCACAATTAAAAAGTGAAAAACAAAAAGTTTTGTACAAAAAGAGTGTCATTCTGTACTTCAACAGTTATATTTTTAGTATATATATGTATAGTCATACTTTTCCACGTGACCCTAACAGGCATCGGCCCTGCTGGATCCCTATAGCTTGCTGACATCTCTTTGAGGCGCGCGTGGAACACTACGCGCCGTTGACGACACTGGCTTGGTTCTTATAGGACAAGCGCACGGCGTACCCGCACCTACTGTAACCGGGGATCGCTCTGCGATTTTCGACGCCCGGGGCGTTTTTTGTCGTGGCAGCTGTGGTGTGAGGTTGTGCGTTCCCTCACTTTTGCGGTCGCCACCTTCGTTAGTATTACTGCTTCTCAGAAGAAGGCGAATCCCTTTCCCTCTCGCTCCGGACCATGGCCTGAAACAGGGCCCGGTGCGACAGGTCACCGCCGCCCGATCGCTTACACCAGGACACGGCGATGCTCCACCCAAGTTGGGCAGACCTTTATCATTTGCTCCACTGTGTCCTCCGGGCGGTCAGCGCAATGGTGACACCCGGGCGTCTCTTCCGCCTGAATCCGGAACAGGAGCCTCCCCAACTAACCATGTTCGGTGGGGATCTGTATTGTGCGGAAGGTGTGCCCAGGCATCTCTACAGCCACTCCTGATAGTGGGAACAAACAGCGCTGGATTGTGATAGTCACTGTCGCCCTATCGACATGAGACGCCGCCGGAACTCTGTCCAATATGCCACGACCGCATACTACTAAGAAATGGTATGCCAATTTCATTCCTAAGTGGAATAGAATATGTTACTATATGTCTAATAAATAATCAAGAAGACTATAGCTAGAACTACATTAGACCGACGCACACGTGTAACAACACACGTGGTCCACGTACGCCGATCTGGGCGCGTCGCGGTCGGTCTCCATACTGTTTTTATATGGAAACTAGACTTGTAGAGCTACACTTGATCCACGTCACGCGACGCCACGCGACGACGTTCTACGTACAAATCAGGCGTGTAACACAAGTGCGTCGGTCTAGTGTAGTTCTAGCTTTATCGTCACATTTCAGAATAGGATTACCTATGTCGAACGTATGTTCCGACGAAATAAAGATACGTCGAACAAGTGTATATCAATTCAGGGTTCTGTCGAAGTAGTGTTTTTCGAAGGTGTGTGTTGTCGCAGTATGTTCTTTCGGACTAATGCTAGTCGAATATATGTACTGTCGAAGCAATGAGTAGTCGAACTATCGTTTTTCGAAATTGGGACTTTGTCGAAATAATTAACTGTCGAAGTTCAGAATGACACTCGTACATAAACGACAACCGACTAGTTTTTGTAAAAATAATAATATGTGATACAAGTTTAAGGTGTGAAGCTCATGAACATATAATTACGAACTCGAACGAATTACACTGACATGACCTTCGTCATATGATCCGTCCATTGAACGTCCAAAGAAATTTAACGATAGTGATCCGGTTACTTACGATATTCTTATAAAAAATATACACTGGTAAACTGGTGAAAAGTTTGAATTCTGCTGTAATTCTCAATGCTTTGTAGGAAGTTAGCTTTAACCTATTACAGGAAAAAATAGTAGATATATATATAACATTCTCACAAAGCTTTGCATTGTGGAGCTAGGCTTGTTTCCTACCAGTATTATCTATGTAGAGTGTACGATTTTTTTATTTATTTTTTTATTCTTCAGTATCCATTAAGAAAAAGTGCCTGCATATTGTCATTGTTTCGTAAATAGAACGAAAATATAAAATAGTCATTATAATAATTCCTTGTGCACGAAATTGAATTACTTTAGACGTAATGGATGGTAATAGTAAGAAAGTGTTACGTATTCGAGTAAGTCAAGTTATTTCGTAAAATAAAACATGTAATGCGCCTAGAGGATTCGTAACTGAACAATGTGCTTTTTCAAAATGGTGTTAGTGGATATTGAAATACTTTGTACCTACCTATTATAATTTTTTTTGATAAGTATTCAAAATTGATAAAATGGTATCAGAAAAACGAAAAACAATATTGGAGTTACCTACGCTTTTGTTCTTCGGATTCTGATAGAGATAAGCATAATAAACACTCTGCAGTGTACCTACACCATAACTCGTATATCCTTAACAGGCATGGCGTGGTTTATGCGAACATCCGTGACTTATTACAAAAAAACGCTTTCACTACAAACTTGTCTTGTTGTAACTATATAAATAATAAGATTTGAGAGAAGCTGCTATGAACATTTCTGGCTATATATGGTATAGCCATGTAACAAGAAATGAAAAAGGAACAAAATCTTTGCCAGTATCGCCTTGAACTAATACTTGAACAGGAAGTCCTTTGCCTAGAGCAACGTACAAGATATTATATCCTAAAGTAGTTACAGGCTAACTTTCTACAAAGTTTAAAATATTTTAATATTAATACCTTTCAAAGCAGTTACTAATGATTTCATTACAATTTTTCTTTTAATAAAAAAGTAGACCATAAGTGAGATGTGCCAGCTAATGGCAATCGTAAGTGGTGACCGTCGTCAATGGACGCTTTCAAAAGAAGTTTACTGTCAACTTTTTATACGTTACTTTTTGTTATTAAGCTGATCGCAAAAAATTACCTAGAGGTTAATTTTTTGGCCGGCCCAATTACAGAATTACAAAAAATCTCACCCAGATTTTTATTCGCCTTAGGTATAGGTCGCCCGTCACTAAATCAAAAGCATGGGGCGTTTAGACGTTGTGCACAATTAACTGCCGTGCAAAGCTGCACGTAGGCCATGTTTCTAAATCGTTGTTGTCAAAGTTTCCCGCAATAGGTGGATCACTCAAATGACTTACCATCCTACATAATAGTCGTCGGAATGGTCGGGCAGTCGCGAACGTGTTTTCCTCCAGAGCCGGTCGTGAGTGTGCGAGTGCTCGTAACCGTCTGGGTTCAACACTGGCATGATGTAGAAGTCGGCTTGCTTGAGCAGTTCGTATTCCGCGCCTATTAATACAACAAACAAGTTTACTAATAAATATATGAATTGACTGTGCCAAAGAAAGTTACACTCGGATGTGTAATTGATTGAAATATGTAGTTTAATTAATTTATTATTTGGTTACGTAAGTAAAAGGGACTTTTTTGGACAAATGTCTTTAGGTTTAGATACGGGGATTTTCAATGAGAGCGCTCGAACTTTGAGATAAAATAAAATAAACAGTTAAGTGATGTTGCCACAATTGTTTCTTTTTATTTTAATATGCCTTCAATGACTTATGTGTGGAATTTACATAATTTCGGGAAAAATGCTATTGCAGCTTCACTGTAATTGCGCATCCTAGTAAACAATTTTGTATGACATGCGAAGATGTCATACAAAATAAGGGTGTTTTTAATATCGTGCGGTTTTAATCACGCATGCGGGATTGCCCCGCACATGTAACAAATGTTCATTTCATACAAGTATTTATTATAACGCGTGGAATACGCACGTGGGACGCGTTTTGTTGCATTATGAAATTTTGTGCATGCGGGGCGATCCCGCATGTGTGATGAAATCGGCATGATATTTAAAACTTCCGTCAAATTTTTTGAAGAACGTCTTATTTTGTCGGGAATCGTCTGTACCTATTTTGTTCGGATAGACCAGAATTTTCACGTAGCTCCACAGAAAATAGTACCACACGATCTCGATGGACAATGAATGGAAGTAAAGAGGAATTGAACGGAACGGAATGTTAAGTATAAAGACAGAACAGAACACTGATTTTTTAAAATATCTTTTTACTATTTCAACGTGTTGTGAAATCTTGTATATCCACGGTCAAATGATCCGCCCAATGAACTGCTAAATTTGACAGCTGTGTGGTTTAACCAAGATTCAAGATAACTACTAAACAGTGTCGAAGTTCGAGCGTACCTATTGAAAAATGCTATAATTGTGATGATCGAACCTAGGTCTTTCTCTCCCTCGACGAGTGCATGTATCATCCACGTGGCGACGGCCGGCGCGATCCACTCGCGCGCATGCGATCCTCCGTCCAGCCATACGGCAGGTTTCATGCGCGACCGCAGTTTCCACTTTTTCTTCTCTTTTCCTTTCATTACAGTCTCATTATTTGTTAGTGAAATCTGGAAACAACAAGACAAATTAGGACCTATAAAAATTGGTAAAGGGTTAAGAAGTATCATAACAAGGTATACAGAGATTTAGATTTACCTTTACTGCAACAAGTGGTAATCCTTCCGATGATCGGCCCATGGGTATTAGCTCTACTAATTCAGAATGCGAGTGCTGTAGATATTCCAAATACCGGAGGATGTCAGCATATCTATGATATCTTCTCCAAGTCATTGGGTGACCACGTAACTGCTCTAACTCAAGTCTCTGTTTTTTTGACAGCCGCGGGTTCTCGTAGGTTATCGCTTTCTATGAAATAAATAAAAGATAGTATTCAAATTCACAAAGATACTAATTCATACCAAAGGTTATGTGAGGATACCGTACCTGCAAATCCCAAATTATTATATCAAAGTCAATTTTATTTGACTTGAGATGGTCTTTGACGTCTAGGAGTAGATCAGGAGGTACGAGCAAATCGGTGGATCCATTGAGTGAGGGAGAGGTCCACCACATGAGTCCAGAGCCTTGGGCGTCCTCCTGCAGGTCCAGCATCTCGTGCACCTTCCATTGAACGTCAGGATACGTTCTTATCAGCTGGTAACCTTTGTAGTTCTTCTTCAAAGACTTCTTCGCAGATTTTTCTAGAGTGCGATATGTAACGCCAATTAGAACATTTTTGGCAAGTCAGCCGCAGTCATACAAAATTGTGAGAAAGTTTTAATAGTAAAAACATTGACTGTAGAAAGTTGCAAACGGTATTATTGTATGAGCCAAAACTTCTGAGGTCGGCAGTGTGACCCAGGGTCTGGTACGGACGGGATATTTAGTATTTCTGTGTCCCAAATTTTATTTTGGCAATATTGCTATCGATAAAACTGTAGCCATATAATCTGATACCTAGGCAAATATGTGACGGAATATAGTGATTTCTTTTATAGTGTTTGATACGTCCTAACCTAACTTCATAGTTGTGCGTCATAGCCTTAAACTTTAAATTAAGAAAAAAAAAACTGTGTCTTTAACAATTATTTTATAAAATACATGCTCGAAGTTTCTGGTCATAAACCAAAAAAAATAGAACTGTTTACCAGACCAGAACGTCATTAACGGCAGTTAAGTCTAAATAAATTAAATGAATGAAAACTATCTGACGTCAGTAACGTAAATATGAATAAATTTTTAGTTAGTACTGCAAATCTGCTTGGACTAGGAACCGACCAGTATTTTTAACCAACTTCAAAAAAGGAGGAGGTTCTCAATTTGGTTGTATTTTTTAAATGTTTGTTATCTCCGAACTCCTTCATTTATGGACCGATTTGCAAAACAATTCATTTGAAAGGACCAAACTTCCAGATTGGTCTTATTTTTATCATAATCCAGTTCTGATGATGAGAGAAATGTGGAATTGAGGGAACTCCTCAAATGTTATAGGCATATGTAGGTATCGCGATTTTGGATGATTATAGAATAGCATATGCGTTCAGAAAGTATCACTTGATAAAGTGGAACTGATGAAGAACACCACAGATGGCCAACGGATTCACACAAAAGCAGAGATATCTCAATTAAGATGGTTCCGATCTGTTCTGATTTGAAATGATTTGATGATAAATACCTAATAGTATATACTAAGGGCGGAATTCACCAATAAAACTAATCGCGTTTTAACGTTTGGTTCGTATAATTGCGTTTAGCCGCTGTCACTAGTGTCAGTTGTCTGTATTTTTCTTTTGTTGTATTTTTACAAGTCACATTAGTGACAGCGGCTAAACGCGATTATGCGAGCCAAACGTTAAAACGCGATTACTTTTATTGGTGAATTCCGCCCTAAGACTCCGTAATAAAACAATCAATATCCTGAACGTGTAACGTGTAACGTGTTGGATAGGCTTATCAGAATTTCGTGATGCAATCTGACTACAAATGTTTCTTTGCATATTTGATTGTGAGATTACAAACTAAAAGTGGAAAATTAAAAACGGAAAATTTCATTATTACTGTAAAAATAATTAAACTTAGTAGGTAAATAAAAATATCGCGTATTCTAAATTTAAATTTTCAGTTGTGTTTTTAGTATACGTAGTCTTCTAATATAATTATGTTACGAGAAAGTGTTGTCTATACTGGCGTGCGCTTGCGTTGCCTTTTTACTTAAACCATAAAACCTACCAAGTCTGTATCAAAGTGAACCATTTAATTCCTGTGTCCATATTCTTATAATAACTAAAATAGATACAGTTAGTTAACTACCCCTTTGGTAATTAAATAATCAACTACATAATGAAGCAACAATTACGCTTACTTATAGTAATATCATTGGAGGTGTACGCGCCGTCACTCTCTTCCGTGTCCAGTAGCGTTTGGAACCAACTGCTTGGAGCCGTCGTCAATGGCTGATGAGTTGTCGTGGTGATCGGTTTCTTAGGCAAGTAGTAAGATATTTTATCTTCGGAAAACCAGCTGCCGTCAAACCATGTTGACTTGGATTCCATAAACCAACTGTATATTGAAGAGAAAATTCCTGCAAAAGATAATCGTTGTTAAAAGAGATTCTTCTGAGTGAAATGGATTTCAATCGCTAAATGGAAATAAGAAAGAAAAATATTATAGAATCAATAAAGAATAAATTGTATATTAAGAAAGACGTTCTACCTAAGTAGTTGATACTTAAAATGTGGTTCCTCAAGCTACGGCAGTGTACATAATTATTTCCAGTTTGTTGCGTGGAACTGCTTAATAATTCAATAGGTACCTATTCTTGTTATCGGACGCTTAGTCCAGTAGTTACTACATTTAAGGAGAAACTTTTTTATGTTAGTGGGGCAAGAGTAGCGAGCGAGAGCTGGAGGACGGGTGTGCAAGCGCAACGCGTCGTGCGCTGTGCCTCGCCACAACTTCCCCGAGCATTTTCCGCGTCACTCACTGATTGCTACATGACTGATACCCATTATGTTAATTACTGCGTGTTGTTTACGTTTATTCTCACGTTCATTCATAATATCTAAACGTCATCACTGAGAATCGGAACATAATATATCATAATAGCTACGAGAGAGCGATGCCAGCCGAAGAGAAATTTCAATATGATGTATTTTTATTTTATCATAATATAAATAGACGATAATCATAACGATCAGCAAGACGATCGTAAGAAATAGTATAGGAGCATCTAAAGGCCATTTGAATAGTATAGTGGAGTTATTGACTTGGGAACACATCTGTTATGTGTAGGTATGTAAGCGACTTTGTAATCATTAACAACTTTCCCGATTATGACTTCAACTTGATATGTAAGAACACAAGTAAGTGTCGACGTGAGATCTACTGATAATCTAAGACATTATGCTGTAAAACATTTGAAATTTATGATCAAGATAGATAGGTACAAGAATTTGATAATATGGTATCTGTAATGTAATCTTAATTTGTTCATAATGTCAAACTATTATAGCAATACATATTATTTCTGTTGTGCTGCAATACAGATAATCTTTAGTGATGCTATACGATTTAGCGGAAATTACAAATTGGACATCTTGTCATAAATAAAAGAAGAAACTGACTGACTGACATATCAACACACAGCCGAAACTACAGGGTCTAGGAACGTGAAATGGCGAGCACTAAGAGAGGATTTCCCAAAATTAACCCTCTAGAGAAACCGACTTTCACGCGGGCGACGCCGCTGGCAGAAGCTAGTCTTGTCATAAATTAGTAAAATATTGCTGGTTCAAACAATGATTCCAAACTGAAAAATATTGAAAATAATTTAGTAGTGGTTTTCATGAATAATAATATATGTACATATCTAAGTAGATCATATACAAATAGGTATGAAAAAGTAATTATAATGTATCAATATTGTTATAATGTATGCAAATCAGATCGCGAATTGACTATTTCAGCTACCTTTAGACTAGTTTTTATTATGTAACAAACTTGTCATTCGATTGAATCGGTTTAAGAAATATAAATATTATTTACAAGTTAATCTTAAAAATCTCTTAACATGTTTTCAGATTTGAAACAAAATTCACTACTCTAAGAATCTATAGTTTCAATTTTCTTTTTACACCTCCTGTTTGATAATGCCCTTAATGACTACAACCATCACTTAAAGTTAGTCATTCTATACCTACAGTCCCATACCTACTACATAATCTCCCTAGGGACCTAGGGAGATTATGCAGTAGGTATGGGTGATCCCTAGATAATAATGAGATTTGAACTTAGAACGTCCAAAACGTGAGTATAAATGTATGTGCATCAAACAAGTTTATTCAAAATTAAAGGCGGCGGCTTAAAGATACGGCTTAAAGATACTGCTTTATCCCCTAGTCACATAACTTGAGTGAAATGACGAATGCGGAATGTCGGGCGTTTGCTGGAGATCATCTTGGATCGTATATGTTGGTGAACGTTGTGTGTTTTTTAGTGCTTGAGGCAGTGGGTTAAATGTACATTGTTTATTTTTTAAATTTTCCTGGTGTAAATTGTTAGCAATGGCGACGGGAACTAATCTACTTTGGAGTCAAATCACTCTCGTCACTCGACATGTTATTGATACGTTTTTTTTAAAGTGTGTGTTATAGTTTTTCTTTTAAAGTTGCGAGCAGGTGATGTGAAAAATTATTGTTTTTCCTAAAACTATTTTTTTAAGGTTGCTAGCCATACACGCTAGAGTATACCTGACCGGTTTGCCTGTACATTTAAGTTTTACAGGTATACCGGAGTGTGTATATTGCACAACTGTGCAGGTTTCCATACAAGCTTACCTGACCGGTATAACTGTGCAGGCTAAGCGTCTATGGCTATCTTTATGCAGATTCTATTTCATTGAAGTATTTAGGAATTATTCAGAACTGGCTGATTGATGCTACACAGTTTCGAGACTCCATAAAATTATCCGTAGGCATTTTATTGACAAACACACATAAGTGTTTGTAGCGACATCTATGGCGTCACATAAGAACTAATCCTGCATCGCGCAATCAAAGTTCTCCGCGCGATTAGAACATATAGAACAGCCCGAAATCATCTATCAGGCAGTAGTAGCCCACCAGACATAACACCCGTCTGGTCGGAGGATCCTCCCTTTTCAACGAAGGTTTGCGGGACTTTACTCTCTGTTCCGCATACCTCCAAACTAGAGCTAGCAGCACTACTCCGACTCACTGGAGCCTGCAGCATCATCCCGACTCACTGGGATATCACCACCCCGACTCACTGGGGCCTCATCCCGACTCACTGGGACATCATCATCCCGACTCACTGGGGCATCATCCCGACTCACTGGGACAGCAACACCCCGACTCACTGGGGCATCATCCCGACTCACTGGGACAGCAACACCCCGACTCACTGGGGCATCACCGCAGACAGTTCCGACTCACCGAGAACTATGCGGCATTCGGTTCCGACCCACTGGAACCAACCTACCACTGACCTGGTAAGCATCAAGAAGCATCAAGAACCATCGATCTCCGATCTCCGGAGGGGAGTGATGTAGCGACATCTATGGCGTCAATAAGAACTAATCCTGCATTGCGCAATCAAAGTTCTACGCGCGATTAGAACATATAGAACAGCCCGAAATCATCTATCGGGCAGTAGTAGCCCACCAGACATAACACCCGTCTGGTCGGAGGATCCTCCCTTTTCAACGGAGGTTTGCGGGACTTTACTCTCTGTTCCGCATACCTCCAAATGTTTATGGGCACGCCATAATAATGGCGGTAAGTCCCCTCTTAAAGGGGTGGTTGGAGAGGCGCTACGGCGTCCTCATCTTTCGCGTGATGCAGGTACTCACCAGGCATGGGAAGTTCAGGAGATTCCTGCACCGGATTCAGGCGGAAGAAACAGAGTGACACCCGAGTGTGTGGACTGCCCGGAGGACATGGTGGAGCATACGGTGAAGGTGTGCCCCATTTGAGTGGAGCGCCGCCGTGTTCTCGTGGAGGCGGTCAGCGGTGGGCCCTGGTTCAGACCACGGTTTGGAGCGAGAGGGAATGAGCTGCGGTCGCCTCCTTCTGCGAAGCAATAAGTGGAGGAGACGGCCGCAAACGCGAGGGGACGGCCATCCTCACGCCCCAGCTGAAGCAACAGGAGACACCACGGGGGTCAGGAGTCACAGGGCGATCCCCGGCCACGGCAGGCGCGGGCTTGTGGACGATGAGTCCAGCTGTCCACGCGCGCCTCTAAGAGATGTCAGTAAAGCCGTTAAGGCCCAACAGTGCTGATGCTGGCTATAGTCTTGGTGTTTCTGAAACGCAACGCCAAGGGTAACTGAAGGATAAAGGTGTGGTTTTAAAAGTCTGAAGCACACTCTCGCTCCATCCTAGAGCGAGAGTAGTCATTGGATGATTCTACCTCAGAATAAAAACATTGCAAACAAGTGTTCATAAAAAATATTTGATTTAAGGCTATTTAGCGAATAATTTTTAAAGCACTCTTAATTCAAACTGTCTATCAGAATTTGTAATAATTATAGAAACTGATTAACCGTTTACTAAAAAGCTCAGCAAATGGATTCTTAGTAGTAAAATTGGTGTATTTTTGTTTCTCAAGTGTCTACGCAGCTGGATATTATGTGGAATCATCCAAACAGATGCGATTTCGGTAAAATCGAGCTAAAAATATCACTGCAGTATTGACTACCTCAGCGAAGCTGCCAAATACTGCAAATACTTTAGAATCTGTTACATCTGCGTTCTAATAGAAACTCAAAGTAATTCAAATTAACTGAAAACTAAATAATTTTTAAACTTGACACTGGCTAAATGCACAAACCGTGCGAAGCTAAAAAAATTAAAAAAAAACCGGGCAAGTGCGAGTTGGACTCGCGCGCTGAGGGTTCCGTACAAATTTACCTATTTATTACCAGTTCAATTCCAGAATTAAGTTTCGAAGAATTTTCCAAATCGCAAAAAAGTTTTTTTTTTTTTGTTACGTAAGTAAAATTTACAGGATTCAGATTTTTTCCTATAGGTACTTGTCGTGCTATGAGACCTTGCTTTATGCCAAATTTCATTCTTCCCTATGAATTTTGATTTATTTGAGAGTGTCGAAATACTTACACGTATTTTGCGACATTTAAAACGGCCGTACCTTTTTTTTTCTTAATTTTTTCATAGCTTCAAGGGACCGCAGACTGGAGTATACGGTTTTAATTTCAACTCGATACCTCCACGAGTTCCCGAGAAAAATGGTCTTGACAGACAGACAGACCGACAGACAATAAAGTGATCCTATAAGGGTTCCGTTTTTCCTTTTGAGGTACGAAACCCTAGATCAGCGATTTTTTTTAATAAGGCGAAAGTCTCAGGTTCCCATCAAGACTCTAATTGGCTTATACGTTCACTTAGAAAGTTTTGAGAAACTAAAAAATTAACTTCTATGGATAAAATATTTTTATTAAATGTTTTCAAAGAATTCTCCACCAGACTTTATAAATACAAAGTTTCATGCGTCTGAACCAATTTTCGAAACATTTTTTCCAGTCCGCCGCAGACACCTCTTCCACGGCCTTCTCGAATGCTGCTAGCGCGTCTTCCGGCGATGAAAATGATCCCTTTCAGCTGATTATTTATTTTAGGGAATAAAAGCATTGGCGAAATCACTGAAAGGGAATTTTATCGTCCTATTCAGCCATCCTGTTAAACCTTGGTTTAGCAAGTACAAGCTAAGCAAAAAGATTTCAATAATATTCATTCGTATGAGATATGTGCACTCATGTTCACCTTGCTAGGCTCGGCATTGTGTAAAACCCTGTGTTTCATACATACGTGGTGCTGAGATGGGAGATCTGAATCACCTTATTTTCGCTTGCCCCCTTTATGACCACTCCTTAATTTTTTCCCTCCGAATCCCTTTTACCACTTCTATTTCATGTACTATACTTAATTTTAATATTTATAAAATCAGAGTATTTTTCCTTGTAAATAATGATATAGCCATATAAACGTAAAAGTAAAAACGTTTAGTACTTATTTAATGTATATACTTACAACATTAGTTTCAGTATAATGTGAAACCCGAAACATGTGTCTAGTATTTTTATATAAAGAATCTATGTTCAAAATTTTATATCTGTATCATGAAAAAGGGTAGTAATAAAAGCTCCGACAAAAAAAGAAGAATTGTCCTTACTCAAAATATTAATCTACTGCCTAAAATACTAACTTTCTGACTATTTTTGTCCGAATAAAAATGCCGAAACGACCGAATGAGAAACTGAAATCTTCGAAAAATAAACATGACTGTTTATTGCTATAATACTTTTCTACCAGCATAAATTACGTTCTACTGAAAACTATGCTTTGTAATTTTTATCTTTACCTGCCTACTATTAATAAATATTCTTATTTATTACTTCATAAATTACCTTTCATATTTCATAGACTGTGGTGCTATTTTAACTGTAACATTATACTGAAAATATTATTGTGAATGGTTATACGGAAAATTATAAAAATGTACTTGTAACAATAACTTTTACTTGCATATACCCCCCTGTACCATCCCCACCCCGCAGAACCCCATGGTTATGGAGATATCCATGTTTAAAGTTTGAGGTTAGATTAAGTTAGAACACTAATTTCCATCGACTTATGGGGCGGTTTAGGGCCTAAATCATAATGGCTTTTAACATTAGAAGGGGATTTGGCGCTTGGCGGCCGCTGCCGCGGCACGCTCGCTCCGCTCGCTCGACTTCGCGCGTAGATGGTCACAGTTCTAACCTAACCTAACCCAAATGATTCACTAACATTAGAGGGGGTTCCTTGTATCAACAATATAATCCAAACCAGATCGTGCGGGCAGAACAGTTGAGGTATTTTCCTCATTATTGAGAGTTAAAAAATAAGTGCATACAGTCCATGCAAGTTGTAAAAATATGATTGTTTTGACAAAACCTCTGTTGTCGGCAACTTAGAAATTTTGTCGGAGGTTCAGTATTCTATTCGGAAGTTTAGTTTTGTTGTTCGAAGATCCATTTTTTTTTAGGAGAAAATGTAATTTGAACATTCTCTCTGTTGTTAAATTGGATATTTTTTTCGTTTATGTTTTGGGTTTTTTGTCGGTAATTCATTATAACGCTGGTTAATTAGAATAATAGTCGGCCACAGATCGCTGGAGATTAATTTGTTTTTCGGAACCATTATTATTTCCCCATGAAAAATCACAAAGTTATAAGCTTATTAGGTTACCTGGTTCATCGCACAAATATATGGTCACAGGGCCAACCGGGCGACTGAGTGCCTAGTGCCCGCTATGACCTGCCGTGACCTGTGTAGTACTTAGTGTCAGTGGTGTCCAACTTGTGACCTTATGTTTTTGTAACCTTTAATCGTTTCGCGAATAATCGATTCTTAAGTTTTGTCATTTTTAGCATTACTGCTTCGCAGAAGGAGGCGACAGCCTGCAATTCCTCCTCGCTCCGGACCATGGTCCGTACCAGGGCGGGGCGCGAGCCGCCGTTGTCACCGATCGCCCCCACGAGAATGCGGCGGTGATCTGCCCAAGCGGGGCACACCTCTACCGTATGTCCCACCGTGACCTTCGGGCGGTCCACACAATAGCGACACCCGGGCATTTTTCTTCCGCACGAATCCGGTGCAAGAAACTCCCGGACTTACCATGTCCGGAGAGAACCTGCGTCCAGCCACTCCTCAAAGAGGGGACTTACCGCCATAATTGTGAAGAAGGAAGGAAGGTGAGGACGCCGTGTTGTCAAGGGGACAATCAGAATAGGGTATGATGAACTTTAAACTCGGTCGGAACAGTTTTAACTGATTCGCTTCGGAAAATCACGTTTCGTTTAGTAATAACTAGTTTGAACTGATATTAAATTTTAAGCACAAGTTAATTCTAGTATTAACAAAGGCATAAAGTAAAAACTAGTTCTAACTAGGAAAAACGCGTTCTATGTAAAAACTGGTTTTAACGGTAACATATGTATTATTTTAGATTGATGCATGGTAAGGTTAGGAACATATTTTTATATTAATTTAAATGTTGGTAATAAAAACATTTAACCCTAAGACGTATTTATTTAAATACAAACTGACCTTTGACTTGTTAACCGTACCTAATGTTTGTCAATTTAGACAGTTTTATTAAAATATTTTCAATACTCTTACTCGAAAACTGGCTCTTAACGCACTACGATTAGGTTCAACATGCCATGTTTATCACCCTCTTGTTTTTTTTAATTTATCACAACAAGGGCTTTTTTCATTCCTATTTCGTCACGGTCAACGCTGATTATTGTTTTTTTTTAAGCAAAGAGGCAAATATTTTTAAGGTTTTAATATCTAATGAAAATTGAAATTGTGTTTTGATCAGAATAATTAAATAAACATGATTACTTACACAATAATTAGTTATTACCAACAAATTAACATATAACTGTGTTCTAAATTCAAAAATATTTGAATTTGTTATTTTTAATATTAGGATGTATATCGGCTTTATACCTTTGCTTCTCCTTTAACCTGCGAATGTTAAGCGCGGGAAAAAAAGTAAATTAAAACACATTATTGGTGTTATTAGTGATTTGGTGAAAAAAATGGCGAATTTAAGTTTTGGAGACAATTATTTAGATGTTACGCCTCCAGATATTGTGATTGAGGCACAAAATGCTTGCGATAGCTTGTTGCCATCTAAATCTAAACGGAAATATATGGCAACTTTGGATAATTTTCTTCAGTGGAAAATTAACAAAAACGCGTCATCATTTTCAGAAAAAGTAATTTTGGCATACTTCAATGAACTTGCCATTAAATATAAGCCTTACACGCTATGGAGTATACATTCCATGTTAAAAAGCACAGTTCTGCAAAAACACGGCGTGACATCAAAACATATTCAAACCTAACTGCGTTTCTAAAAAGACGCTCAGTCGGTTATATTGCACAAAAATCAAAGGTATTATTATTACCAAATGACGTTGAAAACTTTTTGAAAGAGGCTCCGGATAATCAGTATTTGGCAACAAAGGTCAGTAATTGAATTAATGTCTATGTTACCTAGCCTACGGGCTACGACCGCACGCTCAACAACCTATAGCTATTTAGGCAGTGTTTTATTTATTTCCAGCTCGCGTTAATATTTGGGGTAAATGGTGCATGTAGAAGTCAAATAACAATAAAAGATGTTGAAAATCATGGCAATTTACTATTAGTTAAAATCACCAACACAAAAAACAATATTCCTCGATCATTCACAATTCACGGTCCATTTTATGATATAATAAAAAAATACCAAGCTCTGCGTTCCACAAAAGCAACAAATGATCGTTTTTTTTCAAAACTACCAAAAGGGTGGCTAAAGGCTCAACCTATTGGTGTGAACAAATTTGGTGCTATGCCAAAGGAAATCGCCAGGTTTTTAGGTTTACCAGATGCTGATTTATACACCGGGCATAGCTTCAGAAGAACTTCAGCTACATTGCTGGCTGATGCTGGAGCCGATATATTGACTCTAAAATGTCATGGCGGTTGGAGGTCTAACACAGTAGCTGAATCTTATATTGAAAACTCGATACATAACAAGACAAATATTAGTACCAAGATAATACAAGCAATAAATTTGGAGCCATCTCCTAAGAAGTTTTGCCTTGAACCGCAACCTTCTACTTCATATGACAATAACGATTTGGTGTCTCCTATAGCTACTGAAGAGCAAATAGAACACTCCTGCTTTTATATTTCATCATCTCCAACATTCACTAATACACAAAACAGTAAAATTAATGAAATTGTTAACGATAACATTTCACAAACCGTGAAAATGCCAAGAAAATCTTCTGTGTATCATTTTCATAGCGGCACCTTCAATAATTCAGTACTTTTTCAATAATTGAATATTTTAATATTAAAAATACGTTCGTATTATTTTTCTTCGTAAGTGTATTGAAAAACGCCGTTTGATACACGTGCAAATTTGTCACTGCAGCCCTCGGCTCCATAACACACTCGCCTACGGCTCGTGCGAATCCCGCCTCGGTCGCAATGACAAACTTTCTGCTCTTGTATCAAAATGTACTATTTCCCGTCAAGTAAATTTTAATTAACGCATTAAAGAAAAAGCTATGCGCATATTTCGTAATGCATCGTCAATTTTTCTTTTAAAACTATTGACAGGAAAAACTTGTTATTTTTTGTGTGGGCGGAAATGTTCAAGAAAATTTTCTGACGCATTCCGATTGTGGATATGACGCAACAACACCTGCATCTTCTAAATGCGTTCGTTTCCGTGAAAGTAAAAGTTAATTTGTAGGCACATAGATATTACAAATTAATAAGTGGATTGTTATTATATAGCCACTGCAGATCACGTAGTTTGTTGACCTCTAATCACTGGCAATTTAATACCGTGCATATGTACTCGTACCGCGTAATCATGCAATAGACATTGTTTGTTTGCAAAACATTTACGTGTGCAAAAATGACAAACAAAGCAGCTTAATTCACGCATGATCTTCTAAACTAGTAGTTAGGTAATGTGATATAATATCATAGCATTGTCAAAGGTCCATAAAGTTTGACACTGATGACGCGAGATTTCGGTCGCGCATAGATATACTTTCTGAACGTTTCGATAAATGTTTTCGCTGTATGAATGTCATTTTGCCCTTTACAATGTACTTATATCCGGATACACTTTACCCACCGCTGAGAAAACAGATGTTATCTACTTATCAATGAAAAGTGAAAGCACTTAATTGAACCATTATGATTTATCGTTTCTGATTTAAACCAGTCTCTCAAAATGTTGCTGTCATAACTCATAATAACATTAAATGATTATCGACTATAAGGTATATTTGTACAACCGTTAGATACAAGTACCTACACAGTTGTTTTCTTCTGTTAATTGTGGATTTTATAGCTTCATTCAAATCATAAATCGAAATGCTTTAAGACTAGAATTTCACGTGCCATCAAATGCAGCTTGCTTGGTTAGCCAATCAATATTTGCTATTAAATGCAAATTTTATGCAGTAAAATCCATTATTTGAAGTCTTGTAGACGACAATTTTTATAGGCGTTGCACATGAGCTTTGCCCTACGACCTCTAAGTTTTAAACCTAGGTAGGTATATTTTTACCCGACTTCTTTATTACCTCAAATCTTCCAAACTGCTGAACTGATTTACATAATTAAGATATCGTTAAATTTGTCTTGATAACCCAAGTGTGTCTATGACCAGTGCGTGTTGCCAGTGATGACATATATGGCTCTGAAACGTAGTCGCTTACAATGGGCCTCATAAGAAGACTTAAAGTCACCCAAAGGGGCAATGAAAGGGGCTATGCTCGAATTTCCTTGCGTGATCACGTTAGAAATGAAGATATCTGCAGAATAACTAAGGTTACCGACATAGCTCTAAGAATCGCCAAATTTAAGTGGCAATGTGCAGGGCACATTGCACGCAGAACAGATGGTCGATGTTGAAGTAAAGTTCTGGAGTGTCGACCACGTATCGGAAGACGCAGCGTTGTTTGGCTTCCCACAAGGTGGACCGATGACCTGGTGAGTGTCGCGGGAATCCGATGGATGGGAGACACACAGGACCGGTCGTTGTGGCGACGCTTCGGGGAGGCCTATATCCAACAGTGGACGTATTTCGTCAGAAACGATGATGATCAGGTATTTTGTCTAGTTCGGTGTTTTACTAGCAAAATTATTAAACTAGTCCGTCGTCTGACCATCTGCGTTAATCCGATGCTAAAGTTTTACGATCATTGATCCATAAAGTTAATTTTATAATTTAATGCAAAATGTGTCTTGAGCAATAACAATAAATATATTTTATGAAAGAAATCAAATTCTCAACATTTCAATTAATTTTACGATTAACCCCATTTTATTGAGTTGGTGGAATATGTCAAAATAATGTCGAGATCTTATTCCGTACGGAGAAGTTTTTGTAATTTAAATACATTAACTTGTATTCAAGATATGCTTATTGGATGTGATTGCGAGAGATAGCTCTTGAAAGCTGTCATATTTAAGCTGCCAGCTTAAATATGACAGCTCAATAGAAGCGCAATAGAATCAGAACTCAGGATCAAAATTCTGAGTTCATACAAGCGAGTTCTGTAGCTTCCGACAAAGTGTATCAGCAGTCAAATTTCTTAACGAATTATTCCTAGAGTGGACCATGTAAACTATAAATACTACCTGTATTTTGCAAAGTATAGTTTTTTTTAAAAGTCGTAAGACTTGCAAAAGAAACTGTACTACGGTAAAAATTTCCACTAGTGGAAAAATAATGAACGCATTAAGCTAATTTGAGACTTTTTTTGTGGCTCTTTGTTTCTACTTCTCGACTATTTTGGGAATACCTACGTAAAAAGTTGTTATGATCATTATTGTGGTAAGTTAAAATCCGGTTCGGACGACTTAAGAAGTAAATTAGACAAGACGCTGTACTGTGATGTTAGTTACTCCGACAATTATTTGCTCCGAAGTGATCTACTATGATCTCAACTATTTTCTGTAGGTAGTTTTGGGTACAATAAACCAATTTCTATTTGGCCAGTTCTCTCAAGGCTCTTACTCGTTTTAAGGGTGACAATTTAAAAAGCTGCTTTACTTTTGTTTATCTATAATCTAGGTACCAACATCGAAAACAAGATCACACTGGCCAAAGCCAGGTTATTAGTGTCGATGTTAATTATCTATTGACTTAGTTATATACAACATGTATCTAATTGGAATAATGCATACCCATACACACCAATTAGAAAACTCGGAATAAAAAATTATATTACTTAATTTACTTAATTAATTATTTTATGTGCTTTTAAGATGTGGCATATTAGAAAAATAAGTTCAACAATAATAATTGAAGCATTGAAATACTTAAACGCACTTTAGCAGCGTTTTTTTTCACTAAATTAGTTATCCTGATGCCTAAAAAATAAAATAGAAACCAACGCACTACATTGGTAGGTAGTGCATCTGTATTAGTATCTGCACATGAATACACATACACTCTAGTGACGAAATCAAAATTTATCAAAATAGGTAACTTTTTTAACATAAAATAATTTTAAATATTAAAAAAATATATATACATTTTAAAAATAGTTCAAAATGATTCAGTAGCCGATTCCCAACATATTACCAAACATATCATAGGCTCTAATCTATAGAGTTAGACTTAGATAGTAAAAGCAGATCTCCGACTTGCTGGGATGTAAATTTACGAACCTTATTTTTGCATTGTATACATCAAATAAGGAAAAATGATAGAAACAGGTTGCAAAAGATTCCCCACAGGACAAAATGTGCTAAACTAAACACCATAATTACTACTTTGTTAAAATTAAGAAACATGTCAAATATTCTTAACCAAGTCATATCTAAACAATGGTCTATTCTACTCGCATATTACTTGCAGGATGTGAGTTTATTACCTATGTTACATGTTGTTTAGCAACTAGTACCTAACCTTTTAATCCCGCTCTTGAGCAACTCGTGTCGTGCCCCAGCTCAGCACGGGTGTACCTAAATGATATACATAAATCTTCCTCATTTATGGGTCTTTCTAACGGCCCGTTCACGTCCTTGCCGCTGTGAGCGACCGCTAAGCGCGGGGCGGCGAGCGGAAAGAACAAAAGTCTGAAAATAGTTAGATATTTTTCTAAAGTGCCATGTTTTACACATTCTTAAGATATTTTTTATACAACAAAGTGCTGGCTTTGTCTTAGGTGCGCTTTATGAAACGTATTTGTGCAAGCTTCTAATCAATTTTGTGAAACCAAACCGTAGGCACAGTAGGGCCGATACCCGCTAGGCTAGGAAACCCGTGGTCTTAGAACGCAAACGCCAACAAAAGGACACAGGTGCGGTTTTAGACAGTAAAAGTCAGACACGCCCTCACGCTCCACCCAGAGCGGGAGAAGTCATTGAATGATTTTCCACTTTAAAAAAATATATACAAAGAACCTAATGTTTTCCACAGAATAAAAGTTAAGAGAAGAGATATAACAAAGAGAACAAACATCGCAGACGTATCACATACAATTAGAAAACTTAAATAGCAGTGGGCAGGACATCTGATACGGAATAAACAAGCAAAATGAGCCAAAATAGTCACAGTATCAGTCAGGGTATCCCAGAGAAGGAAAAAGACAGAGAGAGAGGCCCTGTCGAAGGTGGAGCGATGATTTGAAAAACATTGCGGGAGTACTGTGAAGTAGATTGAGTCACGACCATGATCGCTGGAGGAGCCTGGGGGAGGCCTATGCGAAAGCAAAACAACATGTGCCAGTCTCTTAAATAAATATAAATTGTAAATGATAGTTATTAAAGACTATTATTATTATTATCTCTTTATTAATTTCAATACTTATAAATTAAAATTTTAAATATATAAAAATATAAAAACAACAGTGTCCTACTGGCATTACAAGTTCCAAGCTATCAGCTCCTACTTCAGAGATAGCCTTATTATTATTATAAAAGTCAACAAATCGTCGTTGAGGCGTTTACAAATGTGACTGTGCACACATTAGTTCATCAACTCTAATCAGATTGTCCTAACCGGATAAACTAATCACACATAAAGAATGATGGGACTGTTTAGTTAAAACGATTTGAGCTTAATAGTTGGGTAGATAGTTACGGTCGTCGGTCGTGGGCAATCGATCAAGAGGTTGGAATAGTCACACACGGTACGGAATTTAGCTCTGATCACACGTATCTAAAAAAATGGACAGTCCATTGACCATAGTTCGCCGACGACCATTTTAAGTACCTAACTTTACAATGCAGAGAGTCACTAAATTGAAATAGTGCTCTGGTAACCTACTGCAATTGTGTTCTTAGGTTACTAGGAGGGGTTCGCATTGGCATCCAGTCGATGATGCAGTACCTAGGGCTTGTCCTCGAGCCAATGGGACTTCGTGGAGCATTCCGAACTTCTGGTTTCAAACTGGAGCGGGTCAGGGCTGTCCTCAATTAGCTCCTGCTCAATGCTGTAGACGATTCCTACTAGAGGCTCTACGTGGGATGAATGCGGTCCATGGCCCTTTATGAGGCGACGCTATACACCACCGCAGGATACCGCAAGTTATCCCTCGAAGCGGCGAGGCTCCTTGCGCCAGCCTGCCTAGTAGGATTTGGACACATGCACTACTGCTTGCGCATGAATCTGCCTTATGTGCTGAGCTTTGTGTGGTAAACTGTAACCTAACCAGATCGGTCGAGTTCTAATGGACTATTTAGATCTCCGAATAGATATTAGGTCGTCGTTGGCGTTAGTGGTCACGATTTTAGCCTATAAACTTTACAAAGCGATTTCTAAAGTATTGATGGATACGACGTTGAACACGTGGATAATTTCCTCAAATGCTAAACGATATTGAACTGCGAAATCTAACTGGATTTTTATATTCACACTTAATTGAGTAGGTAGGTACCATAAAATTAGTTTTCTTTCAAAATGTTTTAAATAAATTTAGCCTGGTGTGATCCGACCAATACAGTTTTTAGGGTTCCGTACCACGAAAGGAAAAAACGGAGGGTCTTAAACTTATAGGGTCACTTTGTTGTCCGCCTGTCTGCCTGTCTGTTAAGACCCTTTATTTCGGGAACGCCTGGAGGTATTGAGTTGAAATTATAACCATATACTTAGGTCTGTGGTCCCTTGAAGCTGTGAAAAATCACAGTTCTAAGTTAACGAAAAAAAAGGTACGGTGGTTTAAAACGTATATTTCGACACTCTCAAGGGAATCAAAATTCATAGGGTAGTTCCCGTAGCCCTAGAATTCCGTTTGGCATGAAGCCTTATAGCACAAGTATAGGAAAAAATTTGTTAACTGTAAATTTGTAGTTACGTCACAATAATACTTTTTTGAAAAATCTTCGTAACTCAATTCGGGAATTGAACTTTTTTCATAGGTAAGTTTGTACTTCCGTACAAACTTCCGTACTGAGGGTTGCCTCTCAGTGCGCGAGTCCGACTAGCACTTGTTTTTCTAAATGGAAGCGGACCCAGGTAGGCATACTAATGTTCTAAAACATTATAATGCCTGCCTGGCCCGCTTTCGCTTTTGGCCCCAGTTCTTCTCAAGGAAAAAAATCTACACCTTTTATGATATAAAAACCTGGGCAAGTGCGAGTCGGACTCGCGCACTGGGGATTTCGTACAGACTTATCTATGATGTAAATAGTTAAATTCCCGAATGGAGTCGCGAAGATTTTTCCGAATCGCAAAATATATTTTTTTTTTTGTGACGTACCAAAATATTTAGTGTTTTCAGATTTATTTCTATACCTGTACTATAAGACCTAGCTTTATGCCAAATTTCAGGATTCTAGGTCAACGGGAAGTACCCTATGAATTTGATTTTCTTGAGATTGTCGAAATGTACGTTTTTTGCGACATAAAAGGCCGTATCTATTTTTCTAGTTCACTTAGAAGTTTATTTTTTTTACAGCTTTAAGGGACCGTAGACTTGAGTATATGGTTTTAATTTCAACTCGATACCTTTACGCGTTCCTGAGATAAAGGGTCTTGACAGACAGACAGACAGACGGACAACAAAGTGATCCTATAAGCGTTCCGTTTTTTTCCTATTGAGGTACGGAACCCTAAAGGTCAGTTGAGCCGCAGAATCAGTTTGTATCGGTTAGTGTGATTCATTATTTTTAAGTAGAGATGTGCTACGAAAGAAAGTTGAACATAATAACGTAAACTATGTACTGGGGAAAGCCATATGACGCTATAATGTAAAATAGGTTCTACCAAACGGTAATTGAAGCGGTTTATGTATCAACATTATGTTTTTCAAACTGACGTTTCAACCTTTTATTATTTCGCAAATTTGTATCTAACCATTATTCAATTGAAAATTATACCTATAAAATATTTTATCGTCATATTTTTGTTTATTGCAATAGCTACTTTCATAGTTAGATTTGATCTCTAGTGCTGGTTGTATGTTGTGAGTTAATCTTTTTATTTAGAATTCAAAGTTCATATTGAGTTGGAAATTTGGAATGTTCACGATATATATACGTTTTAAAGCGTGAAATAGCGCATTAGAAAGCACAGGTAAAAATATTAAAACGCATTTGTCTGTCTTAGTGCGTCCGCAATTATTCGGTTCGTCTCGCCTGCCATCATAATGATGATTTCGGCTGAAGTTCAACATTTTTAGAGAAACTGTCGAGTCTTTTCATCTGCTTATGGTCATGGTCTTAGCACTTTGACTATCATTAGGTATCATTACGTGGAATTTTCCATCCGGTAACATTCGGTCGAAATTCAAAGAGCAATTATACACACTTGCATGGGCACTTTCAATCATATCTCGTATTTTTTGTTTGTTGCTTGCCCTACCTCAACGGATATTGAAGATCATGCTACGCTAGCACGTAGCATTGTGAAGTGGTCTCTAATTTAAGATTAATTTGTAAGTATTTCTACTTAGAAAAATGAAATAAAAATAGACCTACCTACGAACCAACCTGAGTTTGCTGGCTTATCTGGAACCCTCTTTAATTTGTTTTCCTCGAAAAATGATGACAGCCACCCTGAATTTTTAGGTGGGCACGTACTTTTCTTCTTTGTATGGGGTGACTTGGTAGTTTTAGTGGTGCGTCGCATGGGCCGGGTCGTGGGTCGCCGCGTCGTGGACGGTGGCCGACGCGATGTGCTGGGCCGCTTACCAGGCCGCCGGGTCGTCGGCGGTCGCTTGGTGGTAGGCCGCCTTGTGGTAGGCCGAGCTAACTGCTCCGTCTCAGGAGATTCCATCAACACGAATTGGTCTCCTATCTGATAGACCGGAAGCCTTGTCACGACGTTAGGCTTCCCTTTAGGTGGTTTAGCTATAAAATTAGTATGACTTTCTATATTAATATTAGTGGTCTTAATTACTTGTTTTTCTTCACCTTTAGCGTTTTTCATAGTCACATTCACTTTGGGGATTTTGCCCTTGAGTATCACTTTAGCACTTAATGTGGTTGTGCGCGTCCGTGGCGCAGGGGTAGTTTCGTACGAGTCTTCGTATTCGTCCCACACGGAAAAAGGATCTAGGGATTCTGAATCTGAGATATCTGCGGAGTGTCTGGGCGGGTGGCGGACGGCCGCCGCGCACGCCAGCAGCGTCAGCAGCGCCAGGCGACGCGCCATGTGTCGAGCGTGTGCGCATGGCGAGGTGCGCGCGCACTGTACGTCCTGCAGTCGCCGCCGCGGTCGGCCGGACCACCTTCCCTGCCACTGTTCTTATGCGTCGATGTCGCTTTCAACGTGCCCGCGACCACTAGGTCAGCACGCCCGTACCCGCTTCAGTTATCTATGTGCCCAGTGCCGTTTTCGGTACGCCTCTTGTATTCACATTTTTTATTAATTCATCTTTTTATTTATTTAGAACTTTTCGAGATCTTAAAAAATCTCATGTCCACAAAAAAAAGCCTGCCGGCATTAGTCCGGTCAATTTAGACATCCGAGGTTACAATAATACGCACCCAGCTGAAAATTGGTACGATTGTTTAAAACACCATCACAAATGAAATCTGAAGAGTCCTCATCGATCCGACACCTGGAAAAAAATATACTCGGGATCAAAGGTCACAAAAACGAGATTATCGCGATTTTCAGCAAAACGATAAGTTTTATCATAAAATTAGCTCAGACCAAAACTGTAGATCAGATAATTATCTACAAAAAATTCCTGAGTATGTATATGTGACCTGAGTATATGGTTTTAATATCAACTCGATACCTCCACGCGTTCCCGAGATAAATAGTCTTGACAGACAGACAGAAAGACAGACGGACGGACAGACAGACACACAGACAGACAGACACACAGACAGACAGACAGATAGACAGACCGACAAACGGACACCAAGGGTTGCGTTTTTTCCTTTTGAGGTACGGAACCCTAAAAATGGCCTAAGTACCTACACTACCTCAAAGGTGGCGTAAAAACGTGTACATTATGACGATTAATTACCTCTTTCAACTTTTTGAATCATTGTATCTCAAAAACGGTGGCTCTTAGGAAAAAAGTGTTCAGATATTTTTGTAGATAAAGAAAATCTGATTTTCAATTTATGTCTGAGCTAATTTTATGATAAAATTTACCGTTTTGCCGCGAAAAACTCGTTTTTCGCGGTTTGACCCGGACTATTTTTTTTCCAGGTGTCGGATCAATGAGGACTTTTTAGATTTCCTTTATGATGGTGTTTTGAACATTCCTACTAATTTTCTGCTGGGTGCGAATTATTGTAACCTTACCCCTATTTTTTGGTCTAATTTGTCTGGGCTAGCATCATCATCTGTAGACTGCAGAAGCCTAGATCATATTTATGCAAGTTTCTGATATTTATGATTAAAAAAAACAGTTTTCAACATATAGGCCCGACTTCTTTTTTTGTTGGTTTTATCTGTTCGTTATTAATTAGAAATTAATGTTATTAAGCATTTTTTAAGTTTATTGGTTTTTATTTTTCATTTTTTATGTCCCGACAGTTAAACCTGAATAGTGTGCATTTTCTGTAGTAAGGTACCTAGACAATATAACCATTATAAAGCCGTTTATAGCCAGAATGCATTTAATTACAATTCCAATAAACTTGAACACGACTATACTTGAGTTAATTCAACCATTAGGTGGTACATAATGAAACATGGTTCATATGACACAATTTCGTATGACATACCGAAATTGTTCAATGAAAGACATACCATATTTTTTATTGAACTAACATCTAATTTAAACCTATAAAATAAAATCGTAAGATATTTACAATAGTGAAATAAATGAAGGTATTTATGTAGATTATGAAGTGAATTTGTAAATAAGAAAATTATAATAAAAAAACAAACCAACAAATAATATTTACATTTTGGGTATGTTTTTGGAACGCCTGTCCAAAATGGCTATGGGCAGGCTATGTAGCCAGAATAACCGACGTTAGATGGACATTACGAATGACGGAGTGGCTAAGACCTGCAGGCCATAGAAGGAAAGGCAGACCCATAGATATCCGTGGGCAGGCCACTCGCTCGGTGTGCCGACGACATTACGCACAAAGCTGGGCAGGATTGGATTGAAGTAGCAACGATGGGGTCATGTGGTAGGCTCTGGAGGAAGCCTTTACCTAAGAAGGGTTTTTGCATCACTTTGATTAATAAATTATGTAAATATAATACAAAAAAGTAATAATTATTACCTGCAAATTTAATTGCAAGGCAAGAAATAAAAGGGATTTTATTTATTTTATTTTCTATATACACCACTATTCTTTAATTAGTACAAAAAAGGGCTCTATCCGTATGCGTTACTGATCTTCCTTGTGTAGTCAAAAGTAAAAAAAACTCAAAATCCCAAAAATTTACCACGAAAATTTGTCATAATTGGTATTATGAAATTGGCACCAATTTTGTGTTTTACGGGCCCACTTCTCGATTGTTATGCGGCAGACATGTCCAGCCCAGTCTCACTTGAGCTGGACAGCCTTCTGAGCCACGTCAACGATCTGTGTTTTGGAACGCAGTGTAGTGTTTCGAGCGCAATCCGCTAGTTTAACATCTAGTATACTGCGCTCCATAGCACGTTAGCAGACCGTATGTTTGGACTTTGGATGTTATTCAAAGACGAAGAACCATTAGCTATTCCAGGTATTTACTGCTCGGCATGTTATTTCTTGGTCTTACCTTGCCTGAAAAGAGATTACTTGGCCCAAGTAGAGATATTCTTGGAAATTTTATACACTAGCTTTTGCCCGCGTACATATTATATAGCCTATGTCACTCAAGAATAAAGCAGTATTCTATTGGTGAATAAATTTTAGCAATCGGACCAGTACTTTCAGATGTTACCTGCTACAAACAAAAAAACAAACTTTACCTCTTAATAATATTAGTGCAGATTCTCTCCGCTCATATAATATATAGGCTCATATATGTAGGTATGTTCCTAGTAGAATTGTCGGTGGTCATGATCTTTATCTTTAATCTCATTCAAAAAAAAAACTTTTATCTTTCAACCAAGTTTTTATTGTTGAAATGTACCAAACATTTTCATGGAATAAATAAAAAAGAATTGATATATTTAAATGTCGTGGACCCGTTGGGAATTTGATTTTTTCGAGAACAATAGAGTCGTGGACCTCTGGGAACCTTAGGCGTTTCTTTTGGTAGAATTAGTGCGGAGTGGCAACGTCTCGTTTTTTAAATAATTATGGCGGTGGTTCAATGAATCAGCCTGGCTCGCAGTAGGACAAGTGACCCTACACAACACTAACGTCGATACTCGAATTGGTGGCAAATATTTAAATTATGTCGAATTATTTATTCAAGTAGATACGAGAATACCTACGTATCGTACCTACTAATAAAAAAAAAGTTCTAAAGATCAAAAGATCAGTTAAAAAAAAAACAAAAGATCAGTTTGATGGTGCCATTTTCATCAGAACCATTTATTTAAAGTTGTTTCGTCATAGTCGCTTAGCTATCTTAATCGTGATATTCGTGTTTTTGTGAAGGTCCGTTGGCCATTTTAAGCATCAGTTACACTTCATAAAGTGATACTTTCTTAATGCAAATTCTTGATCTGTTGAAAATACCAAAGTCGCTAGGTTTATCTTCTATCTATATTTTATTTTGTATTATCCTACTAATATTATAAACGTGAAAGTTTGTATGTATATGGATGGATGCATGGATGTTTGTTACTCTTTCACGCAAAAACAACTGAACGAATCTCGATGAGATTTGGTACGCAGGTTAGACCATATCCTTAAATAGCACATAGGATACTTTTTATCCCGGGATTATGTTCCCTTGGGATAATTTTTTACTATCACGCAGGTGACAGCAACTGTCAAATACGTTGGTCCTAATCATTCCATCATACGGTCAATCATTCCATCATTCGGTCAATCATTCTATCATTCGGTCAACCATTCCAAGATTAACAATCCCGGATCATATCTTTAAATAAAACAATGTCGTGTTAGTTACACTATTTATAACTTAAGAACGGCTACTATGTGATGTAAATATGTGAGAACTTAAAATATCGAAAATAATCACGTAAAAAAAAATTACAAAAACTTTATGCGATACAATTAGCACCGAAGGAGATCCAGCACAAATATAACTTAGAAAAGAGTTAGTAGAAGCGGAGTCGGCGAGGTCCTTACAGCAGATGAGTGAAAGGTCCCGCGCGGCCTTTCAGAGGCACGCAGGGATGCGGCAGTCAGGTCTCGCACGGCCGGTAGAGGCTTCCAGAGATCAGAGAAACCAAAAAACGTCCGCATGGCGGGTCGGACAGGTTTTTATGGCCAGTAAAGGCCTTCAGAGACCGGAGCAGCCGGAGAGATCACCTCGGCGTGGTTGACAGGTCTCACACGACTGGTTCTGGAGACACCGGAGCAGCAGAAGAGGCCCTTTTCACAGCCGATAATGACCGGGAGGGCTAGGAGCACTTTTTTTCATTCGCATAACGACATTCTACTGCAACTCTAACTCACTAAATGACGTTCTCAAAACAAATCCAGCTGACTACCAGACTGACACCGGATCCATAATTTAATTTTTTTAAATCTAGAGCCTAAATGACCACCCAGTCTGGTTAACTTATAGACAGGGTAGGTAGGTAGGTAGGGTAGGGTTGGTTAGGGTAGGTAGGTAGCGTGGGGTAGGTAGGTAGTTAGGTAAAGGGAGCGAAGCCGCGGGTAAAAGTTAGTGAGCAATAAAGACTGCCGTTAATAGTTTTCAAAACTACCTTCAAAATACGGTTTAAGGAGTGTTAAAGTTTTTATGAAAACATTTTCGCAAACGAAGGCAAAGTGCTAGTTATAATATAAAGCCTCGTAAGCTGGTTAAAATAAAAAATTAAATTTTCAACCTCAAATTAAATTCTTAATTTTTTTGTTTCACTTATGGCACATAGCCTACATGGATAAGACGTCATCCACAAGTGCATCTATTTGGTATTTATGCTAAAAGAATACAGTCTTGAACAGACGAAAATAATTTATTACTAAATACCATCGTTGGAAGGTTAGATACAAAGTTAAAATTCAAGTCGATCTGGGAAAAACACGGTAATTTTTTTTTCTTGTCTGCGACCTGGATAAAGCTCAATATTAATCAATTAACCCTCATCTCGATCCGTAAAAGTAAATGACCAAGCGATAGACAGTTTATAGACAGGCGAAATCAATCAGATTTCTAGTTCGTCTATTGAAAGTTACAGACGCAGCAGGCGTAACAAAGTGGCGAGCAAAGTCAACATCAAATCATATTGTTTGGTATTAAAGCATATGATTTAATTTCTATCGTTTATCATCACATATGAATAGACAACGCGTGAAATGTAGTTCAAACTGCGCGGTTCGTTGAGCGCCGCCGTGACGCGTGCGCAGCTTAGGGATGTCGACTCTATAGCAATCGCATTTCACTCGGATTTGTTCCATAACTCCATTGTACTATTTGAAATTACTGTACGGATAGTAATTTCATATAGTACAAGCTTTCCTTTAAATGATTATGGATGAGCTTTCTAAAGTGGAGGATGTTGAAAATTTTACCTACTATAATAACATTTTATCTGCTATAATACTCTATAGAACATAGAACCCATTGATATGAATACTTGTAGGTAATTGCCGTTGCACCTAAAGAGTAATGCCTAATTTATTGCCGTTTTGGTATTTCTGCAATATGGGAAACTTAAGCTAATCTTTGCAACAAAGGCGTGCATAGTTTACTGTACCAACCTGTCTCCGTTGTGAATAGGTTTTTCATTGGGACAAGACAATGAAGCGGAAGACGATCTTTCTCGACCTAATTTTTCCAAAACGAAAGGTGTATTGGTAATTATTGTGAGAACCGTGATGCACTATGATGCATGTAGACATTACGTATTTTATTTGAAGAAAGAAAGAAAGTAGATGCTTCAAGATTACTTCAAGTAGAATTCGAGTTAAGTGAATCGGGTTTTTCCACTTAACCGAAAACTTAACAAATGCGAAGGTAGGTATTATACTGTGCGAGGCAAAGATGCGATTGCGCGTCAATCATTTTATTTCGAAAGTTTAAAATTTGTATCCGTCTTCAAAAGGGTTTTACATTTAGTGAGTAAAAAAAATTTGGGAGGTAAACACCGACTCTCAAAGAAATATATTAATAATGTTAATTAGGTACGTGGAAAACATTTTTTTCTGAATATTATGAAAATAATAATGCGCCCGCTATTTCTCCCATATTGTTAGTGAAAACGGGTATAAATGTTTTAAAGCTATTCAGCCTTTGCCCAACTTGTTCTGAGTACCGAAAAGTTGCGATCACTCGCGCCGGGCCTTGGTACAGGGCCAGGCCATGGTCCGGAGCCAAGAGTGGCAAGCGGTCGCCTCATTCTGTGAAGCAGTAATGCTAGCAAAGGAGCAGCAGCGCGAGGGAACGCCTCTCACGCTCCAGCCTGGATTACGATCCCGATTTCCAGTCGCCGTAGGCGAGGGCTTGCGGACGGCGAGCAATGTGTAGCTCGTCGTCCGACCGTCCAGTAACCGTCCGGACCGAGTTCAAGTCGTCGATGGCGCGTAGGGCTCCACGCGCATCTCAAGAGATGTCAGCAAACCGTAGTGGCCCAGCAGGGTCGAAGCCTACTTGGGCCATGGGTTGTACGAAAGTGAACTCCGGAGCCTTGGAACGAAGGCAAAGAAGGAACAGGAGTGGGTTTTAGTCAATAAAAGTCTGACAATAGCCCTCTAGCACCGCCCGAGGCTCGAGATGATTTCCCACCTAAAAAAAAAAGTACCGATAAGTAATTTGTCAATTAGGTAACACTAAGTTTTCCACACAAATACTTTTCCAAAGTAGGGGTGCAAATTAAGAGGTTTCCTTTAATTTAACTTCCTCTGGAACACAATACAATGTTTAGAAGTGGGTTGTTGGTCGAGGCTAGCTCCGCGAAGAATTACTCTGATAGCTATAATATAGGTATTTATAGAGGAGACTTTAGGCATGGACTGTGGGCAAATAATTTCTGACATTAAATAGTTCAGAACTTTGCCGTTAATTATTGTTTTTATGTAATGTATGTATGAGTAAATAATGTTATGACATTTATTCTAACTAAATTTTATTTTGTACGCCATTAAGGCAAAACATGACAGTGATTAAACTGAACTTTATGTAACATCTTGGATTTATATGTATACCTACTCATGTTTTAGCAAAATGAATAATCTTGTATCTTTTGTAGTGTTCGATTTAACTTTTCTGACTGCGCCCCCGTTCCCGGTTCCAATTAACAAAAAAAAACACTGCTTCCGAATTCGGTTCCGGTATTTCACTTCCGTTACACCCCTAATTCCCTAATATAATAACGATTATTATAAATACTTACATAATCGGAAACAAAATGTTATTAGTGAATTAAAAGTTCTAACTTTGAGAAATAAATCTATCGAGAATGATTTCACCAATCGTGTTTCTGGTCTTAGTATAGAAGTTTTTATCATTGGCTACTAATAAAAAACTGTGGTCAAATGTGACTTAAGAAAATTCACACTTCTCACTTAGACCAATAAAAAAGTATTCTCATAATTAAATATTGGATTTACTACCTAATTCAAACAAAATTACTTCGATCTACAATTTTATAATTAAACCGAGGACAGCATGATGTCAAATGAAATTGTGGGAAAGCCATACCTTACGACGAGATGAACGTAGTGTGTGATTAATTGAAACGCGCACATAGTGTGGCAGGCCATGCCATGGCCAGTTTCACTTTTTGTTGGCATTGTCGACCCTCGAACAAAGTAATAGCGTTGTTTCAGGATTGTTAAAGTTCTGGTTTTTGTGCTTATTCCATACCTTCGCCATAGCTCGCCGTCTGACCGTCCGGTAACCGTCCGGACTCAGCCTAAGTGGTCGACGGCGCGTATTGTTCCACGCGCGCCTCAAGGAGACGTCAGCAGCCGTAGGGGCCTAGCAGGGTCGAAGCCTACTGGGGCCACAGCCAAGGGTCAGAAACTGAAAGAAAGACTCAGCCCTGGTATGAAAGGCAACGAAGGAACAGGAGTGGGTTTTAGGTCAGTAAAAGTCTGACACTATCTCCCGCTCCGTCCAAGAGCGGGGGATGTCATTGGGTGATTTTCCCACCAAAAAAAAAACATGTCGCGGACTATCCAAATGGAGTTAGCCCTTGAATTTGGCTATTTTATGACACCGAAAATAGTATCCATTACTCGTAGTTCCTGTAACGTGTAGACGACATGTCACGTAAAACTCGGTATTACCAAATTGCCTCAGTGTTCAACTTCACTATTTTTTCAATAGTTTACAAATAACGAGTGTTCTATTTTTTTGTTTATCCGAATAAGAATAGGATTAGGTCACTTAAATTACTACTTCAAACCAAATAAAAGCTTTGAAAGTTAAATAGATAGATTTATTAATTACGAACATTGTTTGTCGTGGATATTAAATCCCTTAGGTTTTTGGGAAGCTGAGTTTGGTCTGAAAATTGACGTAATTTACAGTTTATCTATTCAGAAACATGCAGAATTTTGACGTTGAGGCTTCGGGAACTACCTAAGCAAAGCCTTTTTTGTGGGATATTGCAAAAACTTACAAAAGGAGAGATACACTCTAATACGGTCTTGTTTGCTTAAAAAGCGGCTCTACAGAAGAGAAAGCAACAAAATAACTTAAAAACATTTGCATGTGAATTATTGTTATGAAAAGGTCGTGGCCTAGCTCACAATATTTGTCAAATTGTCTGAAAAGTAAAATTTATATTACAAGTAGGTATTTTAGAAAGATAAAATAAAAGAATATTTCATCAGCGACCAGAGACTAAAAATATGATGGCAGATTTATTAAGTGATTTATTTTAAGACATTTTTATTTTATGGATTACGCTTCTGCTTTATTAGTTTATTATTAACTAGCTTCTGCCAGCGGCCTCGCCCGCGTGAATATCGATTTCTTCATACAAACTTTGGACCCCCGTTACATTCCCTTAGGGGGTGAATTTCGGAAAATCCGTTCTTAGCGGATGTCTACCTCTATAAGGAACCTACCTGCCAAATTTTAAGTTTGTAGGTGTTTATTTCTGAGATTTTGTGATTAATCAGTGAGTGGTATTTCGCATAAATATATAAGCTCGTAGGATTATATTTTACATCGTATGGATATACATCCCTATTTTATAATAGGCACAAAAAAAAGGGGCTATGTCTATACCCGTTACTGATCATATTTTTGCAGTCAAAAGTAAAAAAAAAACTAAATTCCAAAATTATCCACGAAAATTTGTCATAATTGGTAAATTCATATTAGAATCAATCATTCATAACAATTGCTACTAGAAAATACTACGCGCAGTGTTTTTTCATTTTGATCATCATTTATTAATTCTTAATAGCCAACAATATTTTCATAAATTTAGTGACATTTTGAGAAATCAACAAACGCTAATAACATTGCTGTTTATTTCTATGAATATTATTTATTGAGACTTTAAATAAATAATAACAAGACCTTTTCTAATAAGCCCTTTAAGTATTTGTACTAATTAAAAATTAGTGGTGTATGTTATTGAATATTTAAAAGTTTTTATACCAAAAAGAAGAAGCTCCAGAGCGTCATGGCCATCTAGATAGTGATGAGGGAATACCCCACGGTCTCCCGCAAAGCCTCCTTGCCGGCTTGCCAACATGGGATCTGGAGGCAACAGACCAGAGATGCAACGCCGGGGTGAAACTCCGCTGCCGCTACAAGTTGCGGTGTGGCGGACAGAGTTCCGGCGGGATTTCATGGTGAAATGGCGACAGCGACTCGCAACCCAGTGCTGGACACGCCATAATTATGGCGGTAAGTCCTCTCTTTGAGGAGTGGCTGGAAAGACGTCACGGCGTCCTTACCTTCCGCATGACGCAGGTCTTAACTGGACATATTAAATTCGGGAGGTACCTGCACCGGATTCGTATGGAAGAAACGCCCGGTTGTCACCATTGTGAGTACCTAGCGGAGCACCGCCGTGTCCTCGCGGGGGTGTTCGGCGGCAACGTCCTCTCGCGCCGGGTCTTGGTACAGGCCATGGTCCAGAGTGAGTAGGAATAGCAGGCGGTCGTCTCCTTCTGCGAAGCAGTAATGTTAGCGAAGGAGGAGGCCGCACACTTGAGAGAATAAACTTCTTCACGCCCCAGCCGCCGGGACCCCGATCTTGATTTCCAGCCACTGTAGGCGTGGGCTTGCGGACGACGAACAATGGGTAGCTCACCATCCGGCCGGTCCGGTAACCATCCGGAACAAGCCCGAGTCGTTGACAGCGCGTAGTATTCTACGCACGCCTCAAAGAGATGTCAGCAAAACCGTAGGAGCCAGCAGGGCCGAAGCCTACTGGGACCATGGGTCGTCCGAAACCGGAACGTCCGGAACCCAAGGGTCCTGGGACTTAGACGACGTACTGGGGCAAAGAAGGAAAATAGGAATGACTTTTAGTTAGTAATAGTCTGACACTACACACACTACTGACACTACACAGTCTGACACGGTAATAGTTCCGCTTCACCTTTGACCGAGAGAAGTCATAGGATGATTTCCCACCAAAAAAATTTGAATCAGCTCGTATCCTCTTTTTTCTCATAATATTATCTTTTTCCGTTGTTTTCTTTATTTTGCTAGCTCTCCGTATGCTATCACCAATTTGCTTACTTACAAGTTCTTAGTAGGTATACTTAGTGACCAACCAATGCAATCGGAGTCTTAAAGACGAGCCCCATGTTCGACCAGCGTTGCTTGTTTACGAGGTACTATGATACCACAATCACCAATAAGTATAAATGGGCGTTACTTTGTGACACTTATTTTCAACTGTAATGAACACTGAATATTTGACTAATGGATTTATTACCACATTCAGTCAAAGTACTTAGTATTGTTTGTCAATAGTCGGATAACTTTTAACTGAGGAAACGTGTGTCGACGGCGCGCTTTTATCCTATTAAAGGCTACAGGCTGCGTCTGACTCGCGTGCGCGTCAACGGCGCGTTTAAAAAACGTGGTGTGCACAGGCCCTTAGGCTGATATTTTTTTCAACAGTTAGGTAACTTTTAGAGTAGACAGCTCACTTACAATATAACTGAGCTGCCTACTCTAGAAGTTACCGGTGATACTGATATACAACAACTTACTACCTCCCTACTAGCACTAGGAACAAAGACCCGTAACCCAAATAACTGACTCCATAGAATTAAAAACACCGTGACAAAACTCACAGACACCATACAAACTGTTAACTAAGCCCTCCACACATCAAAGGAAAGGGAAACCCCTGGTGGAATGCAGAGCTTGGCAAACACAATACGCAAACAATTTATCAGAACCAAAAACTCAAGACTTCTAGAGGACTGGGAGCAATACAAAAAAACCCAATACAGATATAAGAAAGCAGTTAGGACCGCCAGAAACTCCGCTTGGCGCAATTTCGGTGCTAGCATTAATTCAAATACAGAAGCAGCACGCGTCAGAAAAATCCTTTCAACTGATCAGGAACGTACCCTTGGTGCCCTGAAAAAACCAGACAACAGCTACACACTAACAGACCATGATGAATACAGTAAGGTCCTACTGGAAACTCATTTCCCGGACTGCAACCTACTTGAGGACAGGACGTGGTCGACCGTACCGGAACAGACCCCAACTGATCTCAACTGGTCCAGAACTCATATCATGACAGTAGAAGACCGAATCAGATGGGCCATCAGGACCTTCCAACTTTGTACGGTGGGCCATCAGGATTAGACGGTATCTTTCCGGCGTACTGCAGTGGGGAGAACAATCCCTAGTGCCGTGGCTGCTGGTGATATACCGTGCCTGCAGTGCATAGCACATAGATATGTACCACATGCATGGAGTGAGGTGAAAGTTATTTTCATCCTGAAACCCGGAAAAACTGACTATACACAATTAATAGCATACAAGCCCTTAAGCCAGACATCCTTCCTACTGAAAACCCTGGAGAGGATCTGTGACAGACACATCTGGGGCGGACCTCTCTTGGAGAGACTGCTCCACAAGCAGCAACATAGTAACATAACATACAAGAAGTAGGCACTCCACAGGGAAATCAACAGAATCTGCACTGTATGGCGTGATCTCAAAGATTGAATGCGCAATTAATCACAAAGGCTCCTCGTTAGCAGTCTCCATAGACATCGAAGGAGCCCTCGATAAGACTATGTTTCTAAGCATCAGCACAGCACTCGAAAGTTACGGTATTGACCCGACCCCGAGTGGCTGACCGAACTGAGCACAGCCCAGAAAGACCTTGAAACACTGCAACGACTCGCCTGCATAGCGATCACTAGCAGCATGAGAACCATGCCCACGGCTGCCCTGCAAGCGATGTTGAGATTGTCTCCACTGCATCTAATATAGCTGCACAGAAGGAGGCGGCCTTAGTAATAAAGAATGGTAATTTGAAAGTTGTTATTTTTTTCAGTGGCACTTTAAAGGGGTTTTTCACAATCGGTCAAAATCTATGTAAAAAAACTTTTAATTAACTGCTTTGACTAAAGCATAAATCTATATTTTAAAAAAACTTATTTATCTAAACGTTACTTTTAGTTACCTACTTATAAAACCGGCTGGCGGAAGTAGTTATATTTTCAAATTAGTCTATATAAAAAGACATAAATACTCAGTTTTTTGCGTTCCGTGCCGAGCAAAAAGGAACACAAGATTTTCGAATCGTTCTCTATAGACAAACGTCAATCAATTTTTCCACAAAACCTTGACGGATTTGCAAACCATAATGATCAAATAGAGATTTTTCCAATGAAGCCCCTTCCGATCTGTAGGATTAACACGGCCAAAATTAGAAAATTCATAGGGCCAGGAAGCACATCAGTTAATTGGCCACCCATTCTTTTATTTCAAAGTTTTTAGTGCCGAACAACCTACACTTTTGTTTTCTATTTACGTATCTACATATGTATTTTAATTTAAAACCATTTCACAAAGCTTTTTTAAGGAATCATTTAAGGAATTTCTTTTGAAATATTGAAGCAGCTGGGTACCTACGAAAAACCGGCCAAGCGCGAGTGAAGGAGTCGCATATGTAGAGTTTTGTTGAGAGACATTGCTACTCACAAAATTTCTTGATTCCGGGTTAGTGGCAAGTCAGTAGGTATCATTTTGGTATTGTAAGTTTCGAAATATGCGGCATTATGAAACTTTAGTACTTTACTACCTACACTTTAACGTTAGCATTACACAAATAATTGTATGTATTGTTTTTTTTACGATTTTATTATGTTTTGACATATAGCGGTCACAGTAACACATGTTCTGTGAAATCGCAAGTATCTACTTATTGTTTACAGTTTCAAAGATTTTTGGAGTTTTGGATCTACAAACACTATATGTATTTCTTAACTCTTTTTTATTTAAATACGGTCCAAAATACGAATATATATACTCAAGAAAAAACAAACTAACTTTCCTTGCTGAATCATTCTGAAAGTCGTTCATAATTTAGAATTTTGAGCTGAGAAGACTTTTAAACTTTCTCTTTTTTATATTTCATACTTCTTTAACTATTTTTTTAAATAATTCAATTTATTTATTCATGAACAATTCATATTGTGTCTGAAATTACATAAAATAACATTAATAAAATTAAATTAAATTTAATGACATTACTACTTTAAATTACTTTTTTACAATTACTACTTATATTATTATTATTTACTTTTTAGTTGTCTTTATCTGAAGTCCAATCAGACTTTTTTCTCCCACTTGTACTCATTACTGACCAGTTTAAAAAACTCCAAGTATTAAGTTTTTCAAATCTAACCCAGATAAATACCTGTTAGAGTAACTGTTCTATTTGTAGCACATGTGCGTTAATTAATTTATAATTTAAATGAGTATCTACTTTAGCCACTACTACAGAGTGTGTATTCCACCAATAACACGGGCTTCTAAACAATTTAAAGTACCATATAATAATTCATGTCTAGTTTCGGCGTTGACTTTAAAATGCACGCTCCAATTTTTATGTTAATTATTGTTTATTAACATGCATATTATTATAATATCATCACTTATATTTTTTTACCTGAAAGTACATAAAAGTATAATACAAACATTTATTTTCAAAGCATTATAATTTGTTTTTTATTCAATTACACGTAAAAGGAGAAACTGAGTTTATTATAAAATCATGGCCACGAATGAAGGATATCTAAAATAAGAATCTTATAATGGTTATATATCTATGACTAAAATCTAATATAATAAAAAACGGATATGCTTCAGTCAATGTTATTCCGAATACACGTTATAGATTTGTCTTCATTGTATAGCCACAAAAGGAAACCTTGTCTTGTAATATAATAATTTAACTAGCAGTCTGCCAGCGACTTGGCCGTGAAAATGTCTTCATAAAACCTTTAACAATCCCTTAAACCGAATTTTGAAGATTTTTTTGAAAATCTAATAGTAATAATAGTTTTAATTATTTATTTTCATTAGAATTTGTGCCAAGTTTCAAGTTTATGCCCAAAACATAGGAATCCTCCACACTCATTAAAATTCCCTAAAATGTTCCAATGGGGGTTGTCCTGAAAATAAATAATGACAACTGTTGGAATTGTATAAACCAAACAATTTATGTAGGCTATGCGATTACGTTATTTAGTCGTATTATATGTCACCCCTTTTCATTTTTTTTACTAAATATTATCTATTATTAAATATTCAATCCCGAGTTATTTTTGCCCTATCCTATCAACAACCTTTATTATTTGCTTCGTGTGATTATTTATACAAAATTTTTAAGTATATTGGCACATGGAATGAGATTTTGGAAACAAAAGAAATTTCCCCTTTTTCACCCCATTATAAATTGAATTTCCAAAAACCCCTTCTTAGCGCTCGCCTACGTCATAAAAAGGAGCCGAAGAAGTGGAAAAATTTCACGTTCTTAGGCCCAGTAGTTTCGGTTGTAGTTTGAAATGTCAGTCAGTTTTTCCTTTCATAAATATATTAGATAAGTTATTTTTCCTTGTCAATTTTTTCATTTTGTTCTATTTATATTGTTTGGGATATTCATCTGTATAATATATAAAGAATATAAATACCGACTTATGGTTCGTTTAATTATTATTTTAGTAAATTGTTTCACTACAGGAAAAACTTTGAGCAATAGCAAAACGCTTTCTGCGTGATACGATTACAGACCATTATTACTTTAGCCCAGGTTTCATCACGACTTTTCTGTCACTGCTAGTCCGTAATGTCTAAGATTAACTTAGAAAGTACAAAAAAACCTAATTTTTTCCTAGCATCCTGCTTCACATAACATTTTAAGTTACAGTAATAATAATATAATAATAATAGTATTCCACAACTATCACACAACGCCGTCTAGCTTCAAGCTAAGCAGAGCTTGTGTTATGAGTACTTAACAAATGTTAGACATACTTATATATTTCTAAATACATACATATTATAGATAAATTACACCAAAACACAGAACAAATGATCGACGTCCGACCTCCGGCATAGCAGTCAGACCACTAAACCAACAGGCCAGTCAAAAGGATACGATGATCGTAGCTTTTTCCTCGAGAAAAATCCAACTAACTACTTCCTTTATATTATATCGATCATTTTAAAGGCATATCAGTACTTTTACCTAAATACTTTCTTCTACAATGTTAGATATTTATAACCGGACCTAATACACTACCTTGTAGCATACCATTCACTTTATCCAGTTATGGTTAGAAATTAATTTATCTTAGCTAATTAACTATTTATTTTATTATTAATTAAAAAAAATAACTTTTATTCGGTTTTTACAATCATTAGATAAGGATCATCAATCATAAGAAAGGTGCTGAAACCAGCCGAGCTACTACAGGCCGAGAAAAGGGAAGTGGAAGACGAAAAGGCGAAAACCGACACAATTTGTTTTCTATAAGTGGGAATAAACTAAAATATATTAGGAGCTGTATCACATCTAGAGAAGTGTGAGTAGTATATTATTGGGTTCTCTGGATCAACGGAAATCAATAAGTCCAGTTATATAGAACTAATACCATTCACCCACAATCTATTCAAATAGATGAAAACAGGGGTTATTGAAAAAAGAGTAACATCGAATTAAAAATCTTCAGATTTTGAAAAGTAGATATACCTTCGCAGAGAAGCGCAGGTAAACTTTTCAAAATCTGAAGATTTTTAATTCGATGTTACTCTTTTTTCAATAACCCCTGTTTTCATCTATTTAAATAGATTGTGGGTGAATGGTATTAGTTCTAAATAACTGGACTTATTGATTTCCGTTGATCCAGAGAACCCAATAATATACAGTTGAAAACTTAATTACTTCTTATCTCTAAAAAGGGGGAAAAAAAAACAACAATTGCTAATCATTAATTTTGTCTTTTATTAATAACACTATGTCTCTATATGATTTATAAACATCGTCCATAAACATGTTTTTGACAATATATTGCACACATAATTCGGAATGACACTTGCAATTTAACAATTCTGCAGGTAGATTTTCCACATCATATAACTCAATTCGTATCATTTTCGTTCCCCTTGATGGTTTTTTTATACAGATATAAGTCTCTTTGTCTTGATATGCTCTCTTTTTTGATTTGTCTTGATTGTTCGGCAAGAAGTTGAATAGATCCTCACCAGATTCCTGAAACAAACATCGAGTTAATCAACCGACTTCAATGAAGAAGGAAAGTTCTCAAGTCAACGCATATTTTATATTTAATTTATGTATTTACATTGTTTATTCTATTTAAAAAAAAATTGAACTATGACAAAACTGTTGACGTCGAACCCGTTAAGTATTCATCTTGAAAACATTGTTTATATACTTAATCCATTATTCGATCAACGAAAAAAATAAATATTTTTTTTAAATAAAAATAAAAATGTTTTTCAATAACTTACCGACATGTTAGATGTTCAAAGCTGCTCCGGTGTTGATAAAAATCAGAGAAATAATGATGTTGGAAATTTAAGTAAATGATTCTTTATATGTGATTTTAGTATGCTATTAAGGTTTAAAATCGTTAATTAATTTGAACACATGCCACGTTTCCTTAAATGGAAATGAGTACAATAAGACTGGCGCCTGGAGACAGATGATCTGTCTATGTTTACAGTGAGAAATATAATAATATCCTAGGCGTCAATGTTGACGCCTACTATTTTATCTCATAATACGCAGCAGTAACGTCGTATTTTGGTTACGGAATATGTTATGTTACTATATTGTACCCTTATAAACATATAATAAAAATGAAGAAGTTTGTCTGTTTATTTTAGACTAATTCACACTTATAGTACCTTTATTAAGACTGATTGGTTACCTGAGGAGTAAATTAAAAGAAGTGAAGCCGTTGGATACAGCTAGTGTATTTAATTTGCTGACAAACTGTTTTCTGCATAACACTAGTGTAAAATCTGCATGCACACATTGATGTTTTTCATATTTATTTAAATGACCGTGAAACAATGAGCCACTACAAAATTTTCTTTCTGAGGTGCTACAAGTGATAAAAGTGTTTATAAGTGTGTGTAGTGCGTGTCCCATATGCAGGTTTCGGACAACTAGTCTTCTTAACAATACAAAGTGAGTATCAAGCTTTTCAAATGTAATAACTTTTCAGAATAGTTTATCTTTTTCATCAGTTTCAAAATTTGTTATTTATGTTCTAACAAATATTATGTGATGAATAAGTAATTATTCGATTAATTAAATCTGTTTATCCAATTTGTAAGAACAACATAAACCGACTTCACAAAAAGGCGGAAGGTTCTTAATTCAACCCGTACCTATTTATGAATACAAGCGTTAAAATCACTTTTAGATTTCGGGTGTATTATTTTTATGAATGATTCAACATGAGCTCAATACAAATATTTGCATTGGTATTCTGAAAACATTCCTGAATTAACAAGTCAGCTTGGCACCAGGTAACCTGATGTTAATAGCGACAGTGTATTCGAAGGTGTAACTTACCTTATCTGATACGAAAACTTAAAATAATTAAATATGATTTCGATAATTTAAATTAATCAGTTTATTCTATTTTTGTTTTCAGATCTACAACTCCACTGTACAAGTCAAGTCAACAAGTTTTCAAAATCTTCATCATCGTCATCTTACAAAATCTTCAATCAAATTAAACAAAATGTAAGTATCATTATAGATTATTATCAGACTGGCCTGTTGGTCTAGTGGTTAGTGGACCTGACTGCAATGCCGGAGGTCGTGGGTTCGATTCCCACCCAGGACGAATGTTTGTGTGATGAGCACGATCATTTGTTCTGTGTCTGGGTGTAATTTATCTATAATATGTATGTATTTAGAAATATATATGTATGTTTATCAGTTGTCTAGTACTCATAACACAAGCTCTGCTTAGCTTGAGACTAGACGGCGTTGTGTGATAGTTGTGGAATATTATAATTATTATTAATATAAAAAATACCTTTTAACCTTAACCTTTGTAATTGTCACGAAAACGTTGTTTTATTATAGTACTTCTAATATTATCAACATCTGCAAGTTTTGTAAAAAGTATTGAATTTATTAATTTTTATTTTCTAATACAACAGAGCTGTTAGCAGAGAGAGGTAGATAAGTAAAACGTATATATGTAATTATTTATTTATTTTTATTTTCAGGTCAAAAGCTGACGAACTTTTTCCCACATCCTCTGAAGAAGAGGTTGAAGAAATTTGTCCTCAAAAGAAAACGAAACGGAGTAGAGAAGAGTCTCGTCCATCTAGCAGCATGCCAATCTTGGATGACGAGGGGGAAGAGCTGGGGAGAAAGCGAACTAAACGCGAAAAACATTCGTCAACACGTCGAGCTGAGCCAGCAGTGAGCACTGAACATATACGATCATCATTGAAAAAGCCGAAGATTCGCCCAGTTACAAGACCTACGGCTAGGGAACTTTTTGGTACGGACAGTGAAGATGAAGCACAGGAAGCGGCCTGTGCCTCTTCTTCCTCTTCTAAAAAAGTATCAACTTTAGTATCTTCTATCACGAGAAGATTAGCTAACGGTATTTCTCGACAAGGTCATCCTTCTAAAGAGGGATCGCACTACATTGACTTAAAAGTCTATAAAGTTTCGGATATTGAAAATGTTTCTGCAATGAATAGATGGCGTCAGGCAGTGATCAGTTTAAAAAATAAAACAGACGATAATACTGAAGCTTGGGGATATTTAGCAAAATTTATAACTTCAAGTAGGAAGGAATTTAAGGATATCCCACCGACATTTATTTCAAACTATTATTGAATACGAACAAACCATATTTTTGAACATATCATAATCAAGATGATCTTTTCAAAATATGAATTTAGCTAATATTTGCTTTTCACATATAAGCCTATATCATATAAAAGCGTAGATCATAAGCATATAATCAAAATGTATCCATAGGTTAAGTTGAAAAAGTTAAATAAATTAATATAACATTATTTTATCCTAATGATGTCTTGTTTTTTTTTATTACAGCTACCGCTACCGCCGATAACGGATCTCATTTTCAAAGTCATGATACTATGATATGCCATGAATGCAAAGTAATTTTACGAAAACCTGATTATAGATACCATGTAAGAAGTAATGTACATAAATCAAATTGTTTATTGAAAACTGAATTTGAAAATGTTGAAATCATTGCAACTGCATTTAAAGACAGGATCCTTACTTATCGATTAAATCCATATGAAGAATGCTTTGAGACCCCTGAAACTTTCTTGCATGATAGTATGAAATATATCATAAAACTAATTACTATGGCTCTGGAAAAAAGTACTTGCTTAAAAGTAAATTTTGAGCTATTTGCAAACTTTATATTACCACATTCAGACTCACAAAATCTAAAGTCGTTTAACACTAAAAATACAATTATTCTTAAAGATACATGTATAAAAGAAAAGTATATGGAGGCAGTGAATACAATTAATAAAAAAATGAGCGAGTTCCAATTTTGTGAGTCAGGCTGGTCTTTTCTCTCAATAAGTCATTTAGAAATAAATCTTAATAAATACTGTCCTATGAGAGGTGGCTCCTATATTGATTTACCACCCATAGTGAAAAATACTAAAAGCTGTATTAATATACAGAATAATGATAACCACTGCTTGTTATGGTCTATAGTAGCAGCTTTACACCCACGCGAACGTAACGCGTGCAGAGTAAACTCTTATCCACACTACAGTAACGTACTGAACGTTCAGGATATGACTTTTCCCCCTACAATAAGCGATGTAAAGGTCTTAGAAAAAAATAATCCAGACTTGAGTGTAAACATCTACGGATTAGATAACAAATTTTATGTAACTGGACCTCTATATAAGTCAGATTCAAGGAAAACAAATCACGTGAACCTACTTTACATTGAAAAAAATGGTAAGTTTCATTATTGTCTGATTAAAGATCTTCTCAAATTAGTACGCAGGCAAATTTCTGAACATAAAGGTAAAATGTATTTATGTGAAAATTGTCTACAATTTTTTTCAAGTGTGTCTAAGTATACTGCGCATTCTTGTTCAGAAATATTATCGGTGTTGCCTCCAAAAAACAGTGTATTGAAATTTGAACACTACGAGAGACAGCAGAAAATCAACTTTGTGATTTATGCAGATTTTGAAAGCATTTTGACAGATTGTACAGAAAACCAATCAACTGAAAACACTAAACTTATTCAAAAACACGAGCCTTCTTGTTTCGGCTATTATATATGCTGTTCACATGATTCAGGCTTAAATAAATATGTAACTTATAGAGGTCCAGATTGTGCTAAAGTATTCATTGAGTATTTAATCAGAGATGTGTCACAAATACACGATATGTTGCAATGTAAAAAGCCCATAATGAAATTGTCTAAACATCAGCAGGACAAATATCAAAGAGAAACTACTTGCCATATCTGTAATAATTTACTTTTTGATGATAAAGTAATGGACCATGACCACGTGACTTCTGAATTTAGGGGAGCAGCGCATAATCAATGTAATCTTTTATATAGAGTTTGCCCTTTTGTGCCTGTGATATTTCATAACTTATCTGGCTATGATAGTCATCTGTTTATAAAAGAATTAGCGAAGTATGAGGGTGATTTGAAAATTATACCGCAAACTAAGGAAAAGTACCTATCCATTACTAAATATTTGCCATCAAAAGACTCATCAAAATCAATTCAAATAAAATTTTTAGACTCTTTTCAATTTCTTAGCTCGAGCTTAGATAATTTATGTAAAACTTTATGTGAGAAAGATTTTATTAATTTATCTCATGAGTTCCAAAATCATGAACAGTTTGAGCTTATGCAACTTAAGGGCATTTATCCATATGACTACGTAGATACATGGTCTAAGTACAGTGATACGACACTGCCGAAAAAAGAATACTTTTTTAATAATTTAAAACAAGAGCATTTATCAGACGAAGAATACCTCAGAGCGCTAAGAGTGTGGGATGTTTTTGACATTCAATCGCTTGGAGAATACACAGACTTGTATTTGAAAAGTGATGTTTTGATTCTTAGTGATATATTTGAAAAGTTTCGAAATACATGCCTTCAATACTATAAGTTAGATCCGGCTTATTATGTCACCTCGCCCGGACTCAGCTGGGATGCAATGTTACTATGTACGGGTGTGCAATTAGAATTAATTAATGATGTAGAGATCTATCAGTTATTGGAAAAAGGTATTCGTGGAGGTTTAGCTCAATGTTCCCTGAGACATGCTAAAGCAAACAATCAATATCTCCCCAATTACGATGATCAAAAAGAAACATCGTTTCTTATATATCTTGACTGTAACGCACTCTACTCTCATGCTATGACAAAACCAATGCCAATTTCCGAGTTTAGGTTTTTAACAGACACAGAAATTTGTAATTTCGATATCATAAATACTGATGAAAATGGTGATTACGGTTATATTCTGGCAGTTGATTTGGAATACAGGGATTATTTACATAATACTCATAGTGATTTACCATTCGCAAGCGAGAAATTCATTCCTCCTGGTGGTAAAAACCCAAAACTTATTGCAAACCTTTATGACAAATATCATTATGTCATACATTATGTTCACTTGAAAGAATGCCTAAAACATGGGTTACGTCTTAAAAAAATCCATAAGATTCTGTGTTTTCGACAAGGTAGCTACCTCAAAAAATATATTGATTTGAATACTCAGTTACGTCAAAAGTCTTCATCAGTTTTTGAAAAAGATTTTTTTAAATTACTTAACAATGCTATTTTCGGGAAAACGATAGAGAATAAAAGGAAACATGTCAATGTTAAACTAGTCTCTAAATGGAGCGATACTAAAAATAAAACTAAAAAAGTTTTGGAGGCCAAAAAACTAATTGCAAAACCAAATTTTCATAGTGCTACTATATTTTCTGAAAACTTAGTAGCAATCCAGCTAAATCCCGAAAAAATCAAGCTGGACAGACCTATATACATAGGGTTCAGCGTGCTAGAATATGCTAAAACTCATCTCTATCAGTTTCACTATGACTTTATTAAAAAGAAGTATAATGAAAACGTAGAACTATGTTATACTGACACAGACAGCTTACTTTATTTGATATACACTGACGATTTTTATAGAGATATGAAGGAGAATATATCTTTGTTTGATACTAGTAATTTTCATTTGAATAATCCGTTTAATATGCCAATAACAAATGATAAAGTGCCCGGGTTATTCAAGGACGAGTTAGGTGGCGATGTGATTGCCGAATTTGTAGGACTCAGAGCTAAATTGTACTGTATAAAAAGCGTAAAGGTGCAAATAAAAAAAGCAAAAGGTATATCTAAGACTGTCACTAAACAACTAAACTTATCTGACTATTATCAGACTCTCATAACAAATAAGAATTTGCGGTTCAAAATGAATATGCTAAAATCCATAAAGCATACTATATATACTCAGGAAGTCTACAAACTAGTCTTGAACAGAAACGATGATAAAAGACAAATTCTTCCCGATAATTCTCATACGTTACCTTGGGGACATTGTGATACAATATTTTGAATGTACGAGCACCTATATGATAAATTACAATACTTGTATAATAATTGTAACTAGACTGTTAATTAGATAATAAATGATACATTTAATGATTAGATGTACCATCGATAAGATATTTTAATTTACTTATTCAAAATAAATATATCGAGATTATATTTGGTGTTTTATTTATGTTTTTTTTACTGAATATTGATATTATAATGGTGTAAAAAGAGTATGCATTATATATTTATTATTAGATCAAATTATGAAAGCATTAAAATTTACTTATGATGCGACACGAAACGATTTACTTATGGAATAGACAGTATCGAAGAGAAGTGATTATAATAAGTACAATCAGCTGTACCTTAGATTAAATATTATGAAAGATGAGAATAGCATCTTTCTTGTACTCAATACAGGATTCGACCTAATTCGACGAAGTATATATATATATACACGTTAAATAGTTTTTTAATTAATCGGTGAGATGAAGTTGATCAAGCAACCTATATCCCTCAATGTTAATAATATAAGATTAAGTGATTCTGTTCACCACATCAGACATAGCGCTTTATTGCCAAATACCATTCGCTGTATAATATGCGGTCCATCAAGCTGTGGCAAAACGAATGTTATGATTAGTTTACTGCTGCATGAAAATGGACTCAAATTCAGAAATCTTTATCTTTACTCTAAGACTTATTTCCAACCAAAATACCGTTTTTTAAACGAAGTATTAAAAAGAGTGCCACAGATTAATTTCTATGAGTTCAGTGATGATAAAGATGTAATATCTCCGAGTGAAGCTTTAATAAATTCTGTATTTATTTTTGATGATGTTGCGTGTGAAAATCAAGTTAATATCCGCAATTATTTTTGCATGGGCAGGCATAAACAAATCGATTGTTTCTATTTATCTCAAACCTATTCTAAAATTCCGAAGCAATTGTTACGTGACAATGTTAATTTTCTTATTATATTCAAACAAGATGATGTGAATTTAAAACATATTTATGAAGAGCATGTTAGTTCTGATTTACAATGGAAAATGTTCAAAAATATTTGTCAAACTGTTTGGAGTAAACCTTATAATTTTCTACTTATTAATAAAGAATCGCCATTAAATAATGGAAGGTACAGACAGAACTTTGATATTTTTTTAAAGTTTGACTGACTGTTTATACATATAAGTAATTAACATACAAAATCAAATTCAGTATAATTTGATTCTTAGCTGAACGCAGTTGTTAAAATATAACATGGAGAAAAATATTAAAATAGAATTAATGAAGTCAGTAGACTCCATAAAGAATAAAATAAAACAAATGAAGAACCAGGATCACTGTATGAAATTGTCGCTTGATCAAATGCTTAAACCGGTCACAGACCCTCTTAAAACCCTAGCTGATTCCAATACAAATATGAAAAAAATATTGTTGTTACAAAATACAACCCCAACCACATGTTCTGGAGATATTGAAATGGATGATATTAATACTAGCTCGACTACAAAGTTTGAGGACTGTTACGAACCAAAACATAATTCTGCACAATTGGTTAAAAAGTCTCCTAAAATGGAAGATGATTTAGATATTTCATTAGAAGATTATGATATGTATGATGGTGTAAATATACCGTTTGGAATAAGAAGTGAAAACAAAACTTTATTTATGGGTAATTCAAAAGTATCATTTTCTAAAATTGATAGTTTGAATAACGATAGCGTTATTTTGATTAAAATCGGTGATAAATCTTACAATTTAACTCCTGGTCTGAAAGAACTTTTACTTAACAAAAAACCTGATTTAAAATTAGTATCCCCTAAAGATAAACTTTTCTACAAGGATATATTGCATTACACCAATGCTCACAAAAGAGACTTCAATCCTAAAGGTCAAATAAAAGGTGATAAAGGAATAAAATATCGTGAAATAATCAGACCTTTTTTTTCTGAAACATTAAATGATAACATTCACACTAAACTTGGAGGAAACTTGCCAAAGTTAAAGAAGTACAAAAACAATACTGACTTGGTATATTGGGACGATCCTAACGAGTTGGTTGAGAGATTAAAACTATTAGTCGCTTCAAGAGATGCTGGCAATACAAATCATGATAATGAAATTTTATCGATAATTGAAGAATTAAAAGAAGCTGATATAATTGAAGAATAAATAGTGGAGATAGTATGATTTTCATTCAGAATCATTGGTAGGTTCAAGACAAATGTTGATATACTGAATTAAAATATGAGTAAAGCTGACGTAGTAAACGAAATTCATAAAAATGCAAGACTAAACTTTCCACGAAGACATGTTATTATGAAAGATATAGATGACCTTTGGCAAGCAGACTTAATCGACATGCAATCAATTTCCAAAGAGAATAAAAATTACAAATTTATTCTTGCTGTTATTGACACATTTTCGAAATACGCCTGGACCTTTCCTTTGAAAAGCAAGACCAAAGATATTGTATGCAATTCTTTCAAGATTTTGTTGGCTAATGGGCGTGTTCCCAAATTTGCAAACGGATAATGGAACAGAATTTTATAATAACATGTTTCAAAATCTTATGAAATCTTATTATATAAATCATTATTCAACCTTTTCAACAAAAAAGGCATCAATAGTTGAGCGATTTATTAGAACATTGAAATCGAAACTATACAAGGAATTTAGTTTAAAAGGTAACTATAATTGGATAGATAATACTCTTAATAATGTTATTTATGAATACAATCACACCTATCATCGCACAATTGATGAAATCCCAGCAAACGTGGATAATGTTAATAAAAAACGCATATTACAAAGATATTGTATGTTGATGAAAACCGTTAGCATAAAAAGCAAGTTTAAAGAGGGTGATTATGTACGCATTAGTAAATATAAGGGGACATTTGAAAAAGGATATACTCCCAACTGGTCGACAGAAATATTTAAAATTCGAAAAATACAAGATACATCGCCTATCACCTACTTAATTGAAGACGCAATCAGAGGCCAACCCATTTTAGGTGCATTTTATGTACAAGAACTTCAAAAGACAAAAAATGCTAATTTATATCTAGTTGAGAAAGTTCTTAAAAGTAAAGGAGACAGAGTTTTTGTAAAATGGTTAGGTTTGCCTGCTTCTGAAAATAGTTGGATTGATAAATCGAATATTTATTGAGTGTTCAGTCCAAATGTTTCAGTCTTATGATGTGTATTGAAGAGAGTAGTCTTCTCAATTGGATTATAAATCATTTACCATTTGAATTACATTTACCAGGATACAATTATTGCGGGCCTGGCACTAAATTGATGAAAAGGCTTACACGTGGAGATAAAGGTGTTAATAAATTAGACGAATATTGCAAACAGCACGACATTGCCTATCATAAATCTTCAAACTTAAAGGATCGCCACAAGGCAGATTTAGTTTTGTTAAATATGGCTAAAGACCGAGCACTTGCCTCTGATGCGAGTGTAGGGGAAAAACTGGCAGCACTCCTAGTAAGCAGCGCTATGTCAACAAAAATTAAAACTGGTTTTGGCCTACAAAAAGATAGCAAAAAGTGTCCTCCTAAAATTGGAAAAGGATTAAAAAATAAATTTAAAAATGTTATTAGAAAAACCAAGAGACATATCAAAAAATTAAAACCGAAATGCAAGAAAGTGGCAATAGAATTAGCTATGGCCGCTGCCAGAGAATTAGCTGATGATTCATCCATTAAACTTCCTCGTGTTATTCCTATACCAAAAACTGGTGGAGTATTGCCTTTGATTCCGATTTTTGCGGGATTATCTGCAGTGGGAGCTTTAGCAGGCGGTGCAGCTGGTATTGCTAAAACCATAAATGAATTCAAGATTGCGAAAAAGTTATTGACTGAATCGAAGAGACACAATGAAAAGATGGAAGCTCTCTGCATCGGAAAAGGACTACACCTTAAACCACATAAAGATGGACTCGGCATTTTTGTATCGAAAGAAAAAAACTAAGATATCGGCTACCCAAACGAGCCTTGAGTAATTTAGACATTTTGAAGCATGGAAATAATATTCCCTATTTCAGAGGTGTCTTTATGAGAGATAAGCTACCTAAACACCCTTTTAAAAAAGAATGTGGAGTAATAAATTTAGATAGCTCTAAAAATCCTGGTTCTCATTGGGTAGCCTATGCAAAATACAACGATTATATTGAGTATTTTGATAGTTACGGAAATCTTAAGCCTCCAAAGGAATTTATAAAATACTTGGGCTCCAAAATTCACTATAATTATGATAATATTCAGCGTGATCACCCTTTTAATTGTGGACATCTTTGTTTAAACTTTTTGAAGAATTTTTGGTGTAGTGAAGGAATAAAATAAACATGATCTTTCGAAAGAGGTCAGTATAGAAGCATGTCTACTACGGTTACCATCTCTGGGAATAAATCGGAATTGGTTTCATACTTTCAACCACCATTGCATTTGTCAGATCAATATGAGTGCGGTTTGGTATACTTTTCAGTATTAAAATCAAGACCAAATATTCCCATTATTAACAGAGGTCTGTCTGTAATCAGAATCGAATGTGATCTTGTTAACGGTTCGTACTGCAACGGGTTACCAACTCATTTTATTCATGAGTTTGTGTCTGATACTACTCCAGGTCATCAGTGCATGGAAATACCACTACATGTTATTTACTTTCCAGTAAACAAAAATATAATTTCATCGGTATCTGTTAAGATTGTAGATCAATTTGGTCACTGTATTAACTTTGGAGAGGAACAAGTTCAGTTACGTCTTCATTTAAGAAAAACAAAATGATAGTATATTATAAAAACACCCAAGCGAATGAAAAATGTCTTAGTCCTTCTGCGATTGCTAAAGTGCAAAGACGCAAGAAATACGTTAAGAAATTGACTAAAGCAAATAAAGATTTTCTTAAAGCCCTAGGGTTCAAAGTATGAATATACTACAGATTACTGAATTACCGCACTTCGACACTTCGATCGAAAGTTATGAAGTCCATTCATACAATCCCTACAATAGCAGCTTTAGAGAAAACGATGAAATCAGAATTCCCATCCACCAGCAAGACATATACGTGCTACCATCAGCCAGTTCAATTTACATCGAAGGACAAGCGAAGCTCTTCGGTAAAGATGGGAATCCAATCAAGAAAACTTTTTCATTCACTAATAACCCTGTTATGTATTTGTTTCAAGACATCAGATACGAAATGAATGGTATTGAAATAGACCGCATAAAAAATTCTGGAATAACATCAACAATAAAATCATACATCTCATTAAATGAAGCAGAAAATAAAGTTGCTGCTCTATGGGGTTGGAATTTAGAGGGATTTCAAAGTGATGGGCATTTTAGTGCTGTTATCCCATTAAATAAGGTTTTAGGTTTTGCAGAGGATTACAATAAAATAGTGATAAATTGTAAACATGAACTTATATTGAACAGAAGCAATACTAACTTAAATAGCGTTATCCTTTCTGATGATATTGTTAATTTTCAAATAGACGTGCAAAGAGTTCAGTGGAGGGTGCCACACATAAAAGTATCAGACCGAGAAAGACTGTCACTTTTAAAACATTTAGAAAGAGATAAACCTATTCAGATGGCGTTTAGAAATTGGGATTTATATGAATATCCGTTACTACCTAAAACCACAAAGCATTCTTGGTCAGTTAAAACTGCTTCACAATTGGAAAAACCCAGATATGTAATTTTTTGTTTACAAACAAATCGAAAAAATAATAAAACTAAAGACAGTTCACTATTCGATCATTGTGAAGTAACAAACGTTACACTCTTTTTGAATTCACAATATTATCCATATGAACCTTTAGGTTTAAAGTTTTCTGAGAACAAATATAGTATATTATATGAAATGTTTGTGAAATTTCGTCAGTCGTATTACAACTGTCCAGTAGACCCGTTGCTTGACCTAAAGGAGTTCAAAGAAAAAGCCCCTCTTTTTATCTTAGACTGCTCAAGACAAAACGATAGCCTGAAAACAGGTCCAGTGGACGTGAGGTTGGAAATTGAATGTTCCACAGCATTACCAGATAAGACGACTGCATATTGTTTGATTATAAACGATCGACTCGTAGAATACAAACCTCTCAGCAACATTGTGCGCAGATTGTCATGATAGCTATTGTGGATATTCAAGGCTTTAAAACAGAAACAAATGAATTTATAATAAAAGAAATCGCTATATTGTATAATAAAACATTACAAGTGTTTTTAATTAAGCCACCATTTCCATTTTCAAAATTAACGAAACATGAAAAAAAACATGTTTGTTGGATTGAACGTAACAGAAAGATACATTGGCGTGAAGGATTTGTACCCTACCCTAATTATCAGAATTTAGTTATAGATATTTTAAGAGATAAATGTATCTACGTTAAAGGTTCAGAAAAAGTGTTGTGGTTAAAGCATATTTTAGAAAACAGTAATTCTAATATATTCAATTTAGAAGATAAAGGATGTTCTAGTTTGATAAGTTTATACGATCTATATAAGTATTCTCAAGATTTATATAACTGTATTTATCATGACTCTGTATGTGCTTTAAAAAATGTATTGTGTTTAAATAAGTGGTGCTTTGATAATAAAATTCTAAAATAAATAGTTTCTTGTTTTATTTCTATAGTTAGGTAAAACGCATCTTAAAGTTTTCTATTCCCCTCCGCCCACCTCTGTCCGGTCTTTATAAGTTATTGACAAACGCTGGACGATACCATTGAACGTTTATAATTGAACTAGAAAGTTAATAGAACATGTCTCAAAATGAATACAAACCTCGATATGACATGTATAACATGTTCAAAATGCGTGAATTTTCATTTAATTATTACTGGAGGACGTTTAATCAAAAGAAAAGATTAGTGAGGGAAATGGCTGACGCGGGATTCTTTTATTATGGAAATGGTATAAATGATATTGCAGCATGTTTCTCATGTGGAGGTGTTATCAAAGATTGGGAGATTTATGATGATCCTTGGATGCAGCATGCTATACATTATCCTGAGTGTTTTTACTTGAACGCTGTGAAAGGAAAAGAATATATAATTAAATACACATATCTCCATCTCAGCATTAAACTCTCAGCATTGTAGTGTGATGGTTCAATTTTAATCAATGCTTGCTTCAACAAGAGAGAGAGAGAATATATTAAATAAATTAAATTAAAATTGACAGAATGCTTCATTCATCGAAATTTGGTTTGGAAGGCAATTCTAAACTTATTTTCAAGAATGCTAGTGGCGAGATTATATTTACTCAAGACCTGACTAACCAGAAAATAATTGTTGTTTTTTTTCCCCCTTTTTAGAGATAAGAAGTAATTAAGTTTTCTGATACGAATTGAGTTATATGATGTGGAAAATCTACCTGCAGAATTGTTAAATTGCAAGTGTCATTCCGAATTATGTGTGCAATATATTGTCAAAAACATGTTTATGGACGATGTTTATAAATCATATAGAGACATAGTGTTATTAATAAAAGACAAAATTAATGATTAGCAATTGTTGTTTTTTTTTTCCCCCTTTTTAGAGATAAGAAGTAATTAAGTTTTCAACTGTATATTATTGGGTTCTCTGGATCAACGGAAATCAATAAGTCCAGTTATTTAGAACTAATACCATTCACCCACAATCTATTTAAATAGATGAAAACAGGGGTTATTGAAAAAAGAGTAACATCGAATTAAAAATCTTCAGATTTTGAAAAGTTTACCTGCGCTTCTCTGCGAAGGTATATCTACTTTTCAAAATCTGAAGATTTTTAATTCGATGTTACTCTTTTTTCAATAACCCCTGTTTTCATCTATTTGAATAGATTGTGGGTGAATGGTATTAGTTCTATATAACTGGACTTATTGATTTCCGTTGATCCAGAGAACCCAATAATATACTACTCCTCTCTCATTCTTT